>OX411250.1:2400000-3027132 GCA_948150575.1 Tinea pellionella
TACAAAATTAAGTATAAACATCTCCACATTTAATAATGGACTTAATAATAACAAAAAATAAATAAAGGTCCGTTTAACCGAGACGTAAAAATTAGGGGAAAAATAAAATTTGTTCTGTTTGTCAAGTTTTTAATTTCATCTCAAGAAAACAGATTAGTCTTTGGTTGAACACTTTTAATATTTATGAAACTCGGACAATGAGACGAGACCGTAAGCGAAGCGGTCGCCCACGCTTGTTTTTTTTATTTCTTCATTTTATATCTATTGTTTTGCAGATTGCTCCGCGGCAGATGTTGGGAGAAATTTATCGTGGTAAGGATTAAACAGATTTCCAAATATACAGGTCCAAATATATCTTGTGTTACACTACTAATACTAAATAAAACGTTATTGAAATATTTTTTATTATTGACTTTTTTAAGATTTCCATGTGAAATCAGGTCGCAATAATAACTTCGCTAACACCAAGCGCGCTCGGCTGTCTATCAGCTGTGCTACGCAGCCCTCGCGCGTGCTACGAGCCGTACATAAATCCTTACATTGCTTGTTTTATATTTCGATGATGTTTTGTATTTTTTATTGAAATAATTGTATCATAATGCTCTGTAGTTGATATTAGACCAATAAAGGGCAAAAATATCCAAATTATCCAAAGAAAAATTCAAAAATCTTAGAATTAAAGAAGAAATATTAATTTTAATAAATAATAAAGAATTTAAGAAATATCAGGACCGCATCAGTATCTAACTCCAAATTAGTATAACTCTGCGTGTGCTGGAAGAAATCAATTGTTTCTGCATTTTCAATAACAAAGCAAATTAACAAAAAATAATTTAACATACAAAATACTAATTCACATCTAATTAGTGCAATATCGACAAACTACACACAAAGCTTTGTTTTGATTTATAATTTATAACTCTACCATTATTACTGGAAATCCCCTTGTGGTTTCCGCCAATTTACGCTTGCAATCTCTGAAATACTATTTCGCTTTGTGTACGAGTCACTGCGTATATCTAATCAATCATACATTTGACTAATCATGTGTTACCATATGCTTTTATTGGTAGGTAATTGCTACCCTTTTTGTGTACCCGAGAAGTGTTGGATGGGACGGAGGTGAGGGATTTTGTGGGGCTCGACGGTGTATAGAGCGGCCAACCATGAAACTAGATTTTAAGCGCAGAAAGGGGTAAATAAACAATTTATTTGTAGCCGTTTATGTAATTTATACCTTTATAATATCAAGCGCTTTTTTGATAAATGTTCGAAAGTTTTGATGTTTAATAAGTTTAGTATAATATTTAAGAAGTTTTTTTAAAGAGATTTAATGCTATTAAGTTTTTATTGTATTTTTATTTTAAATTTTGATGAATTCGAGAACATAATTGGTAAAGTAGTTCTGAGGTTATACATATAAATCGTTTTTCACTATCTTTCCTAAAGGTCAGCTAGAAGAAATAGTTTTTAATATAAATAAATACAATGAAAATTAAACCGAAAAAACAGAGGACGTGGGTTTGAAGGAATATGTAGGCGCGACGATGTTTTTGTATCAAATTTCATCAAAATATGCTATTTATTCACACACGGATAGGCACTGAAAATCGATCGCTATCTTTTACACGCCTACACATTTCTTTCGCTTCCATTACAAATATGAAAATATAAAACAATAAATCTTCAATGAGTCCAATTTTTTGTGTTAATTATCGATGAACGTTCTTTTAAAAAGTTTTAAAATTTTAATTTTTTAACACTCGTAAATAAAATTATAACCATTTCACTAATGATATCAAGTAATTTACTTTATCATAGTATCTACCCACATGACGATTATATCCATTAATCCTTTCGTTACAATTAGTTGGGTCAGGCGAGCTTAGCGTTCATTACAAAATCACATGAATTATTTAAGGACAATCAAAACACTGTGCTTATTAGATATTAGATTTACATAATGATTATATTGTATTAAAATACATTTAATCCAATCCAGCAAAAAATAGAACTCCATCCTATTTACCTTTCCTGACTTGAGTCACTGGCTTACTGGCTGAGGAACGAAGTCTTTCTGTACTAGCTTACTGGCTTACTAGAGAGCTTACCACTGAGGGATTTTTGCAGACAGCAGTCGTCTCCGCTATGCTGGCTTAACGAGATGAATGTGCACCATCACATTGACAACGCACACTCCTCTCGGTATTCCAAATCGACCCCGAAACGCGACGCGACGTTTGAAAGTGGTGGTACAACCCTAGGTCGGCAGATTGGGCTAATAACCACCACCTATCTGCCTACCACTCTGCCATTTATATGACTAGCTAACATTAAATAAAATCTGTATACGGCCTACAACAAAGGCCATTTAACTCTGTCTAGGGCACAACTTTAAACTACCAACAAATTTAGCTGAATACAATAAGGAACTACTTTTTCCTACTTTTCTTTGCAACTACTTCCTTCCTAGTTTTTTTTATTCCTTTTCTCCTAGAAGCGTCCCCATTCACACGCTTCGGTCGCCGACACTTGACTTTGCATAATAATGCAAACTTTATTCAAGACAACATCTGATTTACGAAGGCAAAACGTCGTGAGACTTATAAATAAACGCAAAAATGTACGTAACTTTTACAATAATGTTTACGTTTTGTTTTTAAAGGCTTAGTATGGAATAGATGACTACATAATACTTGTTTACGTGCTCCTTTATCTTTTGATAATTTACCTATTTATATTTAATGAGTGGTAGGCAGAACCATGACAGTTATTAGCCAGTCTACCTTCCCTCTCGGTGTTACATTTACACCCATGAAGTAACCCAGACCCGTTTAGGGGTCTCCGTAGTACCGGGTATAATAAAAGAAATGTGCAGTGTGCACTGTCAATCTATGGTCAATCTCCTCAAGCCGGCATAGCGGAGGTGATTGATTTTGATATCTATTAAACAAATTTCGAGCTCTTAATAGAGCTCCTATAAATATAGGAAAAAGAGTGCATAACTTGAACGTGTTGCAATTAAAAATATTAATCTAAATGAAATACTTATTTAAAGTTTTTTAACATTAAAAGTTTTTCAAAGCACATGCTGTTTAACTTTGATATATTCGTAAAGTTATTTATTTTAGATAATGGTCTTTGTAGTTTTAATGAAATGGTGTTATATTATAGATAATTTAAAGTTTTTTCATGATACCAGTTAATCCCTACGACTTTAAGTCTGATTTTCGAATTTTCTTTTGTCTTCTCGACATATGCTTTTTCAGGTCTGTACGTAGATTCATTAGATAATATACAAATATATTTTTTTATTACTGTAGCTCGGCATGTGACAACACTTTGCCTGATGTAAAGCTAGAATGCGGTCTATGAATGGAAACAACTGCTACTACAGTGAAATCTGTGCGGGCAGCAGTGGCCTCCACTATGCCGGCTTGAGGTAGTAGGAAAGTAATTTAATTTATTTATGTTTTTTAATTATTATTATTTAATTTCTTAAATTCTGATTAGTACCATGTTATATGTAGTTTGGCCGCTCAGTGCCTGTTATGGCCCTTAGTGCAGGCGAATGTAGTAACAAAAATCCAGTAATATCTGATGTTAACTCAGCAGCTGGAAGGGCTGGAAGGGATGAAAACGTGAAGCGCTAACGGCTGTGTGTTGGTGTAGTGGTCAGAGTATTTGATTCCAACCCCCCACCGCGTTTTTTCCGGTTCAGTTTTCATCATAATTTAATTTAATTTCTTCCTTTTTAGGTTTAATTTTTTTGATCATTTGTATCAGAGGAAACGTTATGTTTAGATGGTCTGTGAAATGCAAAGGGAGAAGAAAAAAGAAACTTAACACCGTAGAATACGAAGAATAAGAACAATAAAAGTAAATTGAAGTTGGATAGAATTTTCGCTTCGTGAGTTTTACAGGCCGATTTGGCGTAACGAGTTTTTACCGCCTTTACAACTTTGCAGGTTTTTCGGCCAAAGTTCACTTGGCCTATCGTACTTTATCGTGCTTTCTGTCATAATATTTACAATTGTTTATATCGTGCCCCTAAAACAAAACTGTTTTAACTAAAAAAAAAACTTTTTTCACAAATATATCAAAAACTGATATTCGTTCATTATATGAAATATAGAGTTATAGAAAAAAAAAATTTAACTCATTACAGGTTATCAATTCGTCGTGTATTTTTTTTTAAGTTTTTGTTTCTAATACTTATTCCTAAATTCATCATGTTGACTTACTTTGAGACTATGGAGTCACTTTCTTGTGATGAAGCATGCATATACTATGGACGTCCATCAAGTCAATCCGGAATAGCGGAAGCGACTACATATTTTACACGAGGCAGTTTTATTAAATTTCTTTTAACACTAATATAAGTTAAACTTTTATTTTTTGAACACAAAAAATATTACACTTAGTATAGCTTCCTAAAGAAAATCCAGTTCCGTTCCTTGTCCGTTCATTTGAAACGAAACTCAACATTCTAAAGAATATTTAACATAGTCACAAGGCGTACTCAGAACTCATTTCCTGATCTTTATTGTGTCATTTTAAAACCGGATACACGTAGGTTTAAAATTAAATGATTTATGTTTTTTCTACTTATTTTTTTTTAAATCATCGAAGAGCGCGAGATTTTAAATCAAAACATAATAAATGTAGTAGGTAATGTATAAATACATGGAAATAAAAGACAATTTGTTAAAAATCAACACTTTTCTTTGGTTTGCCATATATCATTACTTCCCAGAATTTGATTCTTATCGAGAACACTACCGGATGGAGCATAAATACAATGTTTTTTTTTTTCAAAATCAACAGGTTCGGTTCCTGGCCGGGAAAATGGATTTATCAAAAATCTAATAATGCAGTTTTAGTTTTCATCAAAATCGGCATCGAGACTCCTTTCAGCATTTTTCGATATCTCTTATAGTTTAGGATTTGGCCATGAAAGCCCACTTGAAAAATTCACCTGTATACTTCGCATATAACCTAATTTTAAATGCATTGCAAAAGCGCGTCAGGCGGTGTACTAGGATCATCTTACCGACCGATCTAACCGCGACCACAACGGCTGCAAAGCTCTCGGATTAAAATGACCAAAACCGCATTCAATCTTTTAAATTATTATTAAATTTTATAGCGGCAGTGGTCTAGCGGTAAGACGTGTGAACTCACGATCGATGAGCCGCCTGTTCGAACCTCGCTAAATTCTGACCGGTACCAATGTAACTTTGTTATATGTACTTTGGTCGCTCAATGCCTATAGAAGGCACACTGATGATGGTTATTCGCCCAGTCTGTCGTCCTGGGGCAGTACCACTACGTTCGAATGTGACACCCGTGATGTGACATTGTCGCGTTTCAGAAACAGTTTGAAAGTAGCCATAATATAACGGGAGAGTCTGGGCTGAGGTTGGGATAGAACCTACGTCCTCCTCTATGCTCAGGTATGCTTTGATTTTTAAGCTACACAGTCATTAGGGCTTCACGTGACCTTGTCGAAATTCCTCAATCGTATCTTTGTATTGGGTGAAGATTTACTTTATTTTTATTATTTTTTGTCATATCAAAATCAATTTGAACAGAAAAAATTGTGGTACAAAACCATTTTATTTTTAATTATGATCAATTTTTATTTAGCAGTAAATAACAATTAGGGACGAAGGTAAAGAAAAATCAAAATAAACATATAAGTGACCACTTCACGAAAGTATACTCGTGCAATAAAGTTACTTAATTTGAACGCGTGGCGGGTGAAAGCTTGCGTGTCCGAAGTCCTTTACCCAGTTGCTTTTAAAGAACAAATAAAAATATGTAGGTAATATTGTTTAGGTTACAGGAAACGATGTATGTTTACAAATAAGTCAGTAATATCTATGAATAAATATTCAAAGTATGGAAGATAATAAATTAGAGGATGGGGCGGAAAGTAAACCCGTGGAGTAATTGGACAGGCGAGACGCGGCGGGCGACGTAAATCCAGTTATACCCCGAGTGACTGAATGCAACCACAAACTCTGATAATTGGAAATGCAGCGCTCCGATGTTGATTTTTTAAGATAATTTTGTACTATTAAGTATTTATTGTTATTTGTCGTTTTATTTATATTCTTTGTAAATATCCTTCGGTTTTGTCCGACAATACGGCTTTATGTTTAAACTAAATTATTTTTAGGCTCACTAGGAGCGGCGAACGAGGTTGTTTATAGTCTCATAGGTCAAAGAATCCATGCGCGCAGACGCGACATAGTGTTCATTATTATTTAATGTCTACTTAATAATTTCTGAACACAAGCATGTGGCGAGCGTTTGGCAAATATTATACTAATCAGGCAGTCTGTGGACTCCGATTCGTATTTGAAAAAATCTGTATGAGATGCCTTCACTAGTACATAATAACTTGTGGCAACCTCTTTTCACCTCAACATAAAAAGAGATTGTCACAATGACAATTTGAATTGTCAATTGTTATTATTTTTACAAAAGAATACACTTTTCTTTGAACACATCTTATTTTATTATTTTACCAAATTTTATTTTAATTAATAATGGAGTGTCTCACTCACTTCAAGCGGGTGAGACACTCCAAAAACTCATTGGTCCAAAGTATTTATTAACAATTTAAATTAAATTGAACTAATTAAAGTAACACAACATTTCTCTATCACAAACATAAAATAAGGTCTGATATCATTACATTAATAAATTAAAGTTAAACCAGAAATACGTTTCCATTTGAGCGTG
Source organism: Tinea pellionella (assembly GCA_948150575.1). Classification (NCBI taxonomy): domain Eukaryota; kingdom Metazoa; phylum Arthropoda; class Insecta; order Lepidoptera; family Tineidae; genus Tinea; species Tinea pellionella. The sequence goes on from OX411250.1 coordinate 2,406,754, forward strand.
AACTATTGCATTTCATTCGATAACGAGCTGACCTCGGTGAGCATCAATACAATCTGCGGCAAAGTAATTCAGACTGACTGACTATTCAATTACATTTTATATATCTTAATTCACTTCTCTTTGTATTTGTATTATTGTCTTCTAATAATGTTGTCCCATATAACGAGCGGAGTTTTATTGTAGCTTGGCATATGATAACATTTCGCCTAATGTAGAGCTAAAGTCCGGTCTCTGAACGGAAAATACAGATCCAGTTTGACAGTGCACAGTCGTCTAGTTGTTAAACGTTATCAGTTATCTATGGTAATATCGGTTTCTATGGCAACATGTTGATAGTTTAAAATTTTTGTTTTTAAATACGAAAATTCTAAAATAAAACAACCGTTTTTACTATTTTAAAAGTTATTACGTTACATATATGTTTCTTTTAAAGTTGCGTAAAGATGAATATTTTAGCTTTAATTCTAATTTAAAAATGTATATTGTATACACATGTTTTCACTTGATTGTAAAAGCAGCCTATATGTTACATGCATAACACAATTGTAGAAATGAATATATATACGAAATAAAGCGTAACGTTGTACTATTTGAATAAAAATCAACATCTGTGTATTAAACAAGGTATTTTATAGTAAGACGTTTGAAAGTTATATCAAAAGTTTCAGGCCCCATATTCATCCTTGGGGAGTGCCGAACGTACTAAAAGTCCCTAGTTGGTACAAGCGAAGCTGTAAAAACCGTTTTCAATTGCAAATAGGTGTGCCATTTATAGATTTACCATGCGCGTCGGATTAACTCGGACGTTTCGATGAAATTGAGTAAGGGATTATAGAAATATTTTTCTAGGTCCCTTTCAATGTTTAAATACGATATGTTATTGAGCTTAGAAGAGCACTAGCTTTAGATAATCCCTGCGTAAGACCTACCATATAAACATCACGCTTTTATCTCTATAAAATTGTAGTGTCTTTTTTTGTTTTTGCGCGAACATTTTTTTAACTAAATAAAATATTTTAGGCGGCTCTTTATCGCATTTATTTTGATTTTTTTTTTCTATACTTAATATGCAAGCGTTTGACCACACTCTGCCTGGTGTTAAGCAGTGGTGCGGTCTAAGGTGGAGCACGCTTGCCTATGAGGTACCTATTAACCTTCAATTTGAAGAGACCCATGTCGTACGTGTCAGAAAACACAGAGATCAATTTGATTCAACGTTTCGAGAGTTTTTTTATTGTTGCTCGGCATAGGACAACACTCCGGCTGATGTTAAGCTAGAGTGCGGTCCATGAACGGAAACAACTGCTACTACAGAGAAATTTCTGCAGACGAATATGCACCAGTCTTGGGGTCCATTCGAATGTTTTGGGAGCAGTTTGAAAGTAGTCAGGTATAACGAGAGGAGTGTGAACTCTTAACCTAGATAGTGCGTACTCGTCTTCTCGAGCTGGCATAGCGGAGGCGACTGCTGCCTGTTGAGATTTCTGTGTAGTAGCAGTTGTTTCCGTTCATGGACTGCACTCTAGCTTTACATCAGGCGGTGTGTTGTCATATGCCGAGTTACAATAACATTGTTGACATTAATTAATCCGTAGATAACATTAAATTGGAGAAAAACGAAATGAAATGATTCCAAAAGCATGGTAACCCTTCGCATGTCTCCGTTGTGAACATCGACACAACAAATTTATTATTCGTATTTTCTCTGAAAAGGTTCTCTATTAAATGTAACTAAACCTGCACATCGGTAATATATTTATATGTTTGCTTTTCTTTAAATTCTATGATTGGTTTTAGATTTGTTAATGTTTATTGCAAGTTTTTAATAGTAAATCAGGTGAACTACCACGTCTGATTTTCGAGAAGCTTCCCCTATGCCGTTCAAGTATGTGACACGTCAACCGTCAAGCAGTTAGCTTAAGCGTTATAACACTATCTTTCCTCTAATCCTTCAGGGTCGAAGGAAGTAGTCAGTATAACGAGAGAACTGTATCAATCACTTCTCAGTTCATCAGTGTCAATTTGCATGGTGCACATTCTCCGTCTCCTCAAGCCGGCATAGTGGAGGCAACGAACTACAATTTTAATCAGTTTTTTTTAAATGGGAGCTCAGCGTATGACATCACTTCGCCTGGTGTCAAGCTAGAGTGCGGTCCATGAATGGAAACAACTGCTACTACAGAGAAACCTGCGTGGGCAGCAGTCGTCTCCACTATGCCGGCTTGAGGAGACGAGCATGTATCATCTAGATTGACGGTGCACACTCCTTCCGTTATACCTAACTACTTTCAAACTATTCCCGAAACGCGACAGTCACTTCACGGGTGTTACATTCGAAAGTGGTGGTGGCCATCAGTCTGCCTCTCCCATTAATAGTGATCTCTCATTAGTAGCGACCAAAGTAACAAAGTTACATTAGTACCGGTCAGAATTAGCGAGGTTCGAACACGGGTCTCATCGATCGTGAGTTCACGCGTCTTACCGCGTCGAGCGGCGAGCGGCCGTGGTCTAGCACGGCCGCTCAAATACATTATTACTTGGACCAATTTAATTAATTTTATGTTTAATTATTACGTGGTTGCAACAACATTTTAAAGTTTCATTCAAAATTTAGACATAATATACAGGTTCTGTTTCCGCGATGTCGGAAGTGGGACTGTGTTGACATAGTGAGTTTCGATTAACGTCAGCCAAAATGCCTGCCTCTATTTCCGCGTTTGTCGTTATGTCAAATAATGTCACATGTCATATTTATTGTTTAATTCTGCTTTTGAATTCACTATGTGAGTTTTATTTGCTAACAATTATTATTAAGAGAATGCCTTTAATTGATTAATGCCTTTAATGATTTAATTTTTCAAGTGGGCTTTCATGGCCAAATCCTAAACTATAAGAGATATCGAAAAATGCTGAAAGGAGTCTCGATGCCGATTTTGATGAAAACTAAAACTGCATTATTAGATTTTTGATAAATTCATTTTCCCGGCCAGGAATCGAACCTGTTGATTTTGAAGAAAAAAAAAACACCGTATACTAGAGGTGCAAACTTCATACATCTGACAAAAAAAAAACCATGGGCTGCTTCAAACGATTTGACAATGTTGCCATCAAGTCAAATACTAACTAACAGAGAACCTAAATGTGACCGTGGCCATATTTTCTCGCGCGTTACATTGGGAGCGTTATTGCACATCTAGTTGATATGTTTTATAATATGTAACTACATTTAGCTAAGTATAAACTAAACTGAAAAGTACATTTAAGTATTTTTTTATTATTTAAGGTTTTTTTTAAATTGTAAATTGCAAGTTTTATTTGATTTTTTTTTCCTTAGATACTCCTGTTCTTAGAGAACTTTAGATTTTTTAAACGAATTTTAATTATAATTAAATGATATTACCAAAATGCATACAAAATTAGGAGGCAACGGCTAGTTTTCTATAAGAGTTAAATATACCCTGTAGTGACTTTGGACCTATCGTTACTGAGCACGATTCGCTTGTATTTGTCGAGTCTGCGGTCACTGTGGTCACCCGATAAAAGGCTTTATAATGCGCTCCTATATGAAATCCGAAATGTACATTAAATAGCTTTATGCGAATGAATATTTAATATATTGTTGACATTGAAAGCAATCAGAAGTAGGACTTTCGGAAGAGCTCTATTAGTCGTATGGCTATAATCATGTTGTGTTCAATGTTATTAAAACTTACATAGATGTTTGTTACTTGTCAAATTATTTGTCAATTTATACATAACTAGTTCTGTTTCTGAACCTAAATGACGTGAAATTATACTCGTAGATAATTACGCTCGCTGTTAATAATAATATGGAAGCCTAAATCACAACTACTTTTTAAAAAGTTTTATTAAGGTAGAGTGCCACAAAAAGGTCTGTAGACAACGGCCGCCACCGCTATGTGAATGTACACACTACTGTCGGTATATCTGGCTACTTACGCGAATAAGTCACAAATATTAATTATGTGCCTTGCAGTTTTACACATTATAAAGTCGTGTATGGATTAACTATGAATTAAGTAAAAAGTATACGTACGATACACACATCTATCTAGGGCCTTCTACGTGTAAGTTATTCGCGAATATTATTTAAATAAATTAAGAATTTATGCGCCTTACTTTCGCGTTTATTTTGATTATTGTAAAACGTACTAATGATTATTGTGAATAATGTAAAAAAAAAAATTTGTTTTGTAAAGTAACGTTTTGAAAACTTTACGAACGGAGACTTTCTGAGGCTCAAGTTCAAATAAATTATTTAATTTTATACCTTATGAATTTAAATAACTCAATTATACATTATTATTATTTTTTTAAATCTTAATTAAATGAATAACTAAGTCCTCTTTAATTGTAAACAAATTGTTTTCAATCTACTGGCTTTTAGAGTTTATCAATTATTGTTAGACTGAAAAGTGTCTCGTTTCTCGGTGTCAATTAAGAATGTTTCGACCCTTGAGGATTAATTGCCAGCCACAGTGTTTTTTATACATTACGACCTAGCTTTTTAATAAACTTGATAATATAAATTTCGTCTCTTGAATGGTCGTTCCTCACGGCTTCCCTCACTTTAATAAAAAAAGTTACATAAATAGGGATTTCACCAAATTATAAAATAAATATAATAATATATTTTTTAAATTATTTAGTATTTTTTAAAGTTAATTTTTACTACTATTTCAAAGTTTTACAAAGGTTTTCTTTACCCCATATAAGTTTTTTTTATTGTAGCTCGACATATGACAACACTCCGAATAATGTTAAGCTGGAGTGCTACCACAGATAAATTTCTGCTGACAGCAGTCGCTTCCGCTGTGCCGACTTAAAGAGACAAATGTGCACCATTACGTTATCTCACGGGTCAACTCACTTGAAAATGGGGCATTACCCCAGATCGGCAGATTGGGTTATCTTTAATTAATTTAAAAAAACCACCACTTTCGAATGTAACACCCGTGAAGTGACCTTGTCGCGTTTCGGGAATAGTTTGTAAGTAGCCAGGTATAACGAGAGGAGTGTGCACTGTCAATCTAGATGGTACATGCTCGTCTCCTCAAGCCGGCATAGTGGAGGCGACTGCTGCCCGTAGAGACTTCTCTGTAGTAGTAGTTGTTTCCATTCATGGACCGCACTCTAGCTTTACATCAGGCGGAGTGTTGTCACATGCAGAGCTACAATTTAAAAAAAATTATTAAAAAAATAAACAGTGAGTGTTTACAATAGTTGTGTAGTATAAAGACTCCTTTTAACCTTTTTATTTATAGTGCTCGTCTAAGTGGACGGATTTTCCAATAATTAAGCATCAAATATTTTGGTTTTGTGAATAAATGTATAAATTTAAGCAATTTTTGTAGTTTTTGTAGTAAAATTAATAACAATTAAATAGATTGACAATCGAATATTCAACGGACCTACTTAATTTTGTTATGTCTGTTTTTAAATTAAATTTTTAAAAATTAAAATTTAAATTTAAATAAAAAAGACGGTTACGTAGGCTTCAAGTATTAGGCTTTATGGCATCAAGTCGCCTATATGCGTGTTTTGCATGTCGTACTTCACTTGAACAAAAAAAATATGGGTTTAAAGATGGCGACACGTTAGCATATAAAATATTAGAAGTCTGTTATTCACTGGACACAAATCAAACAAAATTATAAAAGAAAGCATTTATTAAATTTATTATTATTGTAATTTTTTTTTACTGTCCTTACAGGTATCGCAAAGATGGCAATAGAAAAGGTGCTCTGCGATTCTCGACTCCATTCTTTATTGCAAGTGTTTTGAGTATTGTGATACAAACTAAAAGCTTGATTAGTTGCTTCATTGATGTGTAATGATTTGCTTGGCTAAAATTGCTTTAAATGTACTAAATAAAATTTCCTAAGAAATATGTAAACGGTTAATATTTTAACCATGTTACATTTTATAAAAAGTCTGCCGTAGTTATCAAATGCAAACGGCTATGTATTGTGGTTTACAATCGAGACGAGGGCAAAGTACCCCGTGTACGTTCGCTCGTAAAAGTGCGCTGGACATATCCGGTTATAAAGAATGCTTTCAATTGCAAATAGGTCGTGGGACCAGGGGATAGAGACGTCGAATTTATTACCCCGGATGGAAAACGGGCGCATTATTTGGAGTACGACTCGACGGCTGGAGGAAAAAAAGACGAGATAAAAGAACTGTGTGACATTATTTATGTACATCTTTTGAATTATTCAAAATATGTTTTGTGTGTGTGTTTTTAATTGTGCCGTTTTAATGTCTGTGTATTATAATTATGTTTATTTACACTTTATATGTAGATATTGTATATGTTTTCGTGTATGTAAATTAAAACAATTAGGCAGATACAGAATATGTTATTAAAATAAATGAGAACAGGAAAAACATCAAGTAGAAATCATTGTAATTATTAGATAAGGCTTGTATATCTGATTAGGGCCTTTTTGATGCTATTCAGCTTTTCGGAGACAGCTTTTTTGAGGTAGTTTAGCAATCTCTTCTCGCTAAATTTAATCGAAATATGTTGAGCAGTTTAGACGTGAAGAAACAGAGTCACTTTCGATTTTTATATTAGTATACAGTTATTCCTAGATACAAACAAACAAAAAGGAAGTGCGCGGTTGTATTTTAACGACCAAACTTTACATTTTAATCCTTCATCGCGAAATATACTCTACAAATCATTAATTTTATCGTCATTACAAATGGACGACGACAAAAGTACTAGTCTTCTGATTAATGAACATTCCTTCATTGCTTTTCATTGTAGACTGGCGAAATGTCATTTCCAAAAAGGTAAACAAAAATAATAGAATTACTTTATTAATTTATCTCCTTCCGTTCCATTGGTGGTTTGTTACGACTTTTACTCATCTAAAATAAACCAAAAAAATCATTGATAGTACCATTTTGTTTTATTCATTAGAGGGACTGCAGCAGGTCATTTTCTTTTGATGACTTACTGCTGATTTTTCACCACACGTTTTTTATAATTTTTGGAATCGATGCATTAACACTCGTAGAAACGCAGGTTTGGGAAATTAAATCAAGTAGTTCGACTTGACATTTTTTTCGACGACTTTTTTTTCACAAAGTGCTATTTAAATGGGCCCTTTTGCATTAAACTGTAGTTATATCTATATCCATTTTATTAAGTATCCAATTCGTTTTATTTTATCGCTGTTCAATTGTAATTCTATATTCATATGGAATGGAACAAATTCAATACTGTTGTAACTGTAGAGCATTACCCTTGGAATTGTTAAGTATTGTGTTATTTTTTTTTTTTAAATAAATATCTTTATTTTTACCTTAATTAGATTTGTGAATAAATTAATTGTATTTTAACCTGAGTAAACTCGCGAAACTTACTATTGTATGTATTGAATGTTTTGAGATCTCGATGGTTTTTGACACTCTTAGGGCTAGCGCATATCTGCGTCTTTGCCTCTGCCTCTTAAAATTCTGCAAGTCGTTTCGTTTTTGGGGACTAGTATTGATGTGTTAATTGATGTGCGTCGGCCCTTCTAATAACCGGCGTTACAATGTAGAAGGCAGCTCGGACTTTTTTTTTTTTTTTATTTTTTTTTTTATTTTGGCACGACATGTGACCTCGACTGGTCTGATGGTAAACGCAGTGGAGGTCCATGAGCATTGACGACTAGAGAACCGCTCGCACGGTGGCTCCAGTCGCCATCACTATGCCGGCCTGAGAAGGTGCTTTTTCACGCTCCGCTTGAAGGATCCAAGGTGAAAGGATTGGGAGAATACATGGGAGGGCAAAGCATTCCACTTGTCAATTGTGCGACACAAAAAGGACGCGGACTTATAAAAAACTTGTATTTTAAAAACGTTAAAGTTGACTGAAAAGCGCGGAATATACATGAGGTATTTTTAAATGTTCAATTATTTATGGAATGAATATTTTTCATTTAGACGTCACTATTTAGATCACCGTGAATATAAATCCTGTTTCAGCCCATTATACAATCATGACGTAATGCACACTTTCCGTTTATATTCTACAGATTTATCTCCTGTACATTGCATCGCTAATTAATCAAATACACCACCTGTTCATAATGAAGCCCTGACACTTCCCAACAGCTGATAGTTCGTGGAGATTAATTACAATGTAATTTGGTAGACGTAACGTCTGATTATGTTCCAGAATATGATTTATATACCTTCAAATTATAACTATATCATAGACTTAGTACTCGAACACAGCCTGATTAAAATCGCAGAGAGAAATATACAACGTGAATCACCACTAACACTCGTGTAATGGGCCGAAAACCACTAAAGCGGAGATGGACGGAGAAAAGAAGAGATGAGCGGCTCTAGCAGGCAAATTGTTTCTGGAGGAGCGGAGATGTGGAGGCGAATAGATTAGTTCGCCTCAACGTACACAAATAATTATTAAGTGAATTAAAAGAGTTTATGCGAATTACTATTGCGTTAGTTTTGATTTATTTTCATGTGATGTTTCGAAAGCTTTACAGCCATCTAGGTCACGGGGATACTGGAGCGTTAACCTTCCGGTTGACGCAGGTTCTCTCTGGACATGGCTGTTTTGGGAGATACCTGTTTCGCGTCGCCAGAAGGGAGCCAAGTTCGGTCTGTCACCATTGCGGCGGTATCGAAGACACCGCCCAGCATACACTAGAGGTTTGCCCAGCCTGGGTCCAGGAAAGGAGCGCTTTGAGGGCAGCTGTAGGTGCCGATCTCTCATTGTCGGCCGTAGTCACTTCTATGGTCGACAGTGAGAGCAATTGGAAGGCGGTGTCACAATTTTGTGAGACCGTAATAAGATCCAAAGAGGCTGCGGAGAGGGAGAGAGAGGCGCTGTCCACTCTCCCAATGCGACAGCCTCGCAGGGGCCGCAGAAGACGAGAGTTTGCTCGTCTCCAGCAACCCCCCTAACAAGCCAATGAGCAGCAACTCGGGGTAAGTCTGCTGCTCTTATAAATTTGGCGCGGGAGTGTGTGTGCGTGTTCCCACGCACCTCTCGAAAGGGGGTTGCGAAAGCAAACACAAAATTGAAGGAGCCACATCATCAGGCCTGTCACCGCTGGGGGGTTGGATGAATGCTACCGTGTACCCAACCCCTCAGCACTTTGGTGGCCATGAGGAGCACCGTGGGGTTTTAGTCGGTAGTCCTTGTGCGCATACAACATCATCTCGTATGCGCGCTGTTAAAGGGAGCCCGACATAGCCCTGGCACCTTCCCCGAGGTGCTAGGGTATCCGTAATGGATTTCCCCACGTTAAAAAAAAAAAAAAAAAAAAAAAAAAAAAAAAAAAAAAAAAAAAAAAAAAAAAAAGGTCACGGGGATACTGATGCCTTGTTCGTACCTATTGACTACTATAATGGTTGGATCTTTCAGAGTTTCATAGTACAAGCTACGAGTAACTGTGTCTAACATTGGGCCCATTTGACATGTAATAGTATGTTAACAAAACAATATTCTTAAATAATACTTTATTTTTTCTTAGATTTATTTCAATTATATCAACATATCATTTACCAATTAATAGAAAATGTTTAATTACATAAAAAACATATATTATCAATTATTAAAGTATTTAATATAATATAGCCCCTGAAAAAGACTAATTACTCAATAACCCGGGTAAGAAAATAAAATAGATTCATGATAGGAAATGTTTTTTTTTTGCACGTCATATGACTGTACACCGCCTGATGTTAAGCCAGAGTGCGATCCATGAACGCAGGCGATTATTTTCCTACAAAATGAACTAAAAATCATCGACAAACTCGAGAAAAAATTTGATTTATAAAATAAAATTATTTAAAAATAGTAGTGAATATTTATTTATAAAGTAAACTATTATTTTAGGTCCGAAAAAAATTGTAGAACTGTTTATAAAATTATAAATTGAATTCATTATAATTTTATAGGAGTCTAAATAAGTTTGAACTTTGTAAAGAGGACATTTATAATTTCATAAAGGAAACTTTCGCTTGTGTCGTGTAACTTTTGTAACAATCTGTTGTAACCGGTTGTTACATTGAAACTGAATGTTTGTCTGCTTTTTGGTAAATAATTATGTATAATTTAGTACTTTATTTAATACATATTGACGTAAATGTTTGTTATTTTTCTATTTTTCTTCGTAGAGGTAATTTATATAAAAAGTTATCGTGTAGATTTGCTTTTACTTGTACACGTGTATGATTATGAGAAATTTACAATTATATTATATGCACTGTTAAGCACTATTGCACTAGAGATGAAACATGTGGAAATTATTTTCATAATATACGAAAAAAATTGTTATCATATTACTTAGTACGGATGCAACAACAGAATATTTTTAGATAAAAATAATTGTATTATTTTACAACATTAATCATAGTTTATTCGGAAGTAAAACAGTAAATTTATTACTAAAATATAATTATGCAAAAAAGTTTTTAACACTCAACACTTATACAATGCAACGCGCATGTCACGTGACACGCGTGTAAGAGGTCTGACCTTTATTTCAAAAGTTGTTTTAAACTTATTTCCCCCGCATTGTCTGTTCCTCTCTGCGATACCTTCCTCTTTGTTTAAAATACCGCTCTTCGTATAATCTTATTAAAATTTTAATTAATGCCCGCTGTACATCCTTTGGTATTGCGCCATGAACATAAACAAACATAATGTGAAATGTTTTTTGTTTAGGTTTTTTTTTTACTTTCAAACGCTCGTTTAACCTATTTAAAATAATTATTTAGGTTTTCATTTTTGTGAGATTGTTTCGGTAATTTTTTTACCATTTTTCATAAAATATAGTTTTATTTCTCTATCGAATATTTTTGTAACTTGAAAAATAAATACATTTATTTCAAAATGCATTGACATTATTTTTTATTACATATATTAATTTATTATAATACAAATACCTCTCATGTGTTCTCCCAGTCCTAAGAACTGTGATCCTTCAAGCGGAGTGTGAAAAAGCACCTTCTCCGGCCGGCATGGTAGTGGCGACTGGGGTCACCGTATAAGCGGTTTCCCAGTCGTCAGTGCTCGTGGACTACTCCTCTGAGCTTACCACCAAGCCAGTCGACGTCACATGTCGTGTCAACATAAAAAAAATAACTAATTGGAGTGTTTATAATAATTACTGAAACAATGAATAAAAGCCGCAGATCTTTTCACCAAGGTTATAACTAATCTTTTTAAACTAGTGCTTGAGCGACCGATGTACATAATTTTAACATAGTTACAATGTAGATATTGGGTCTCATCGATAGTGAATTCATGTTTCATGTATTTTAAAATATATAAAACAACTTTAAATATGCACTATATATATAATATAAATGTGTGTAAAAGTATCGTATACAAAAGAACAACATTATTCACTAAGTTTGAGTTACCTGTGAGTGCAGAAACTATGTATGATTCATTATTTCGTCAGAACTCAAAAACAACACTAGAAAACTCCTCGACTGAACAATGTATTCTACAGTCCGTGTTCTGCAAGTTTATGTGCACATTCAATACTGATATACTAATTTGGGTTCCTTAGTACACAGAAAAAAACCACATACTGTATCGGTTATTTTTTTATAAATTTTTGACATATTAAAAAGCTAGATTGTGATGAAAATTATGAGGTGTTGATATAATTAAAATGAATTAATAAAAAAATAAAGTTTTATTTTAGAATATTGTTTTGTTACCAAACTGTTAGGCATCAAATGGCCACAAAAATGGGAATTCTTCTTTAAAACGATAACGTATGCTTAAGCAAAAGATTTAAGTAGAAAGCTAATTACGTATCTTAACGTTGTGTATGTAAATTCATCCTTTACCTTCGTACTTCATTCACTATATGTTGGTGTTGACTTAGTTAGATTAATTTAGTCTGAAGTCAATTAACTCTATTTTTCTTTGATCGGAGATTTAAAAGTTATATTTATTATTTTATATATATTTGCCAAAGGTTTTTAATATTATTAAAAATAATGTTTCTAATTCATGGCTGGGTTAATCATTATTTTATTACTAAAAATATGTTGTCGTTGCACAGACGTCCACAACTCAGAGAATAATGATAGTCTGTGCATTACTTTATTTATTTATTTATTTATGTATTGAAAGTTAAACAAAAAAAAATCTTAGAGAACCCTTGTTTTTTCTTCTACCCACTCTATACTTAGGTTGTGATATTTGTTGTAAATAAAAAAAAGTTTCACGTTTGTAGTGTATACATTCTCTACAAATAATTTTCTGTTATAAGTATGTATTTACGCAAAACAAAAACATAGTAATCATAGTAACAGAGAAAAAAAGTATTTGTAAATGTCGTTAAGTAGATATTTATTCACAAAAGTCGTTAAATTGTACAGAATCGTATTTAGTTTTGTTCGTCATTTCAGTGAAGTTTTGTATTATGTCGAGAATTGAAAAATAAACGTATGGAATGAAATGTATTACAATTTTAAATGAAAATCCCTGAGCTAATTGTGATGAAAACATTCAATGGAATATTGTTTTAGTTTGAATTACTCGGATTTGATGATTTATTTTTAAGTTAAACTTTTATTTTTATTTTCATTCTATGTATTTTTTCAAAATTATAATTCAATAAGTTTTACTTTGCCAAATGTTTATAATTCGGACGAATTCGATAAAAATACTTATTAAATTTAATGAAAAAGTGTATCGTGTAAATTGCCCTTTGTTTCATTTCTTCTTTTGTAATTTATATCTTTTATATTTTCCTTAAAGTGTAACATTGTAGTCAAAGACAGGAAGGAGCACCCTCACATAGATAGCGAAGACCTGTTAACATTTATTTTGTTTGTCGGAATAAAGTTATTTGTATATTTTTTTTAATAAGGAGGAAAATACAAAACTATTCTCATGAGTGGTAGGCAGTCTGTTGATGGTTATTAGCCCAGTCTACGGTTCTGGTATATTACCACCACTTTCTAATGAAGCGAGTCACGTTTCAGGATCAGTTTGGTAGTAGCGACAGGTGTGTACCCTGTTAATGATAGCGTACAAATTAAGCCGGCATAGCGGATACAACTACTGCCTGTTATTTCTCTGTGGCTCATGGTCCGCTTAACATCAGATGAAGTGTGGTCATATGACGAACCACTATATTAAAAGGAAAAAAACTATTGTTATGCAAATCTACAAATAACTCGCCAATATTTTTATTTATTTCAACATTTGACACTTAAAGTGGATTTGGATGTAGATGTAGATCAAATGACAGGCGATGTTTTCGATCCACTTTGTGTCAATCAGATTTTTAAACGAAAAAAATAAGAACGAAATAGACGCTTACTCGTAAGTTACTTTAGAAGTAGAAAATGTAACACAACGAAGTTTTTTTATAGGTAGTAGTAGCCCGGCATATAACAACTTCCCCTGATGTTAAGTTAGAGTTACCATAGAGAAATTTCTGTAGGAAGCAGTCGTCTCCGCTATGCCGACTTGAGGAGACAGATGTGCACCATCCAGATTATCCCGAAACGAGGCTAAGCCACTTTACAGGTGTTACACTTGAAGGTGGTGGTACTACCCTAGAACGGCGGCCTGGGCTAATATAACCATCAACAGTCTGCCTACCACTCTATTAATGTGATATATAAACTGTGATAACCTACCTTTACAGTATAATTAAGGTACTAATAATGAAAACTTTGCAATTTCAATTCAAAGTTCCGGTTTTTCAGCGAACAATATCTGTTATATTCGTTGCTTCCGGTTTTGCTTTAATAAACCCTTAACTTGATATTATAAAGTTTAATGTTCATGCTATTAGGAACACATTAAATATTACTAAAATATTAATTAACTTTAAAAAAGTTTAAAATTAATTACAATGTTATACATAGTTTTTTTTTTCTATCTTGTTTAAAACGTAATAGTAAATATGAAGTTAAAATTGTATCGTGTTATTTTTTTATTATAGTTCGGCATATATGCGGTCCATTAACGAAAACAACTGTGACCACAGAGAAATTTCTGAAAGCAGCAGTCGTCTTCACTATGCTGGCTTCAGAAGACGAATGTGAATCATTTCATTTCATTTCATTTCATATTCCTGAAACGCGACAAGATCACTTCACGAGTACTTGAAAGTGATTATTGCCGCCCTAGGCAACAGGGCGAACAGGGCTAATAACCATCATCAGTCATCCTACCACTCTTGCAAACCCTGAGAAATCGTTTACATAATTTGATGTACATTTATACATGTTTCGAATGTAACATCGGACAATGTTTCAGGATCAGTTTGAAAGTAGCCAGGTACGAGAGGAGTGCCGTAGTCGGGGACGAGCTTCGGTGACGGGAAACAGCATCCCTGACTGCTAACTATTCCTCCCTGTCTCCATAGTCTAGTGACAGCAGATATGGGGATTTATCTGATGTTCTATAGACGTTCGGCGAATTGAGTGTTTCGGCTCATCGTTCCCAGGGCTCGGTCCGCCACCTTGGATCTCCGCACTGCCACTATGCGTTGAGCCCGATATAACTGTGGCACCTTCCCCAAGGATGCCCGTAATTGGGATTTCCCCACGTAAAAAAGGTACGACAGCAGTGTGAACTGTCAATAGCGATTGTGCACATTCGTCTCATCAAGCCAGCATAGCGGAGGTTACTGCTGCCTATAGAAATTTATGTGTAGTCGCAGTTGTTTCTGTTCATGTCTGTTGTCAAATGCCGAGCTATAATAAAAAAAAAGAGGTTTGAGATATACATTTACTTGAGAATTACTGAACCAAAAAGGAGATTCCTTTTTTTAGTAAAAGCCGGACAGTGACAAACGCCTCTGAATTCTTTAATGGTATCACGTATGAAACCAATCAGTTGAATCGAAGTGCCGGCAATAGATTGATTTTATTCCATAGATTCATTTCTCTAACTTTTAGTCAGCAAAAGTTTAGTTATGAATGTTGAACTTTGAGATTACGATAAACTATCGAATGGAATATGAAACTTCCTCCTTATTCCTACTTACATAAGGTCAGTTAAGAGTAATTATCGACGAAATGATCGGTTAGTTAGTGATTTGTTAATCGATAACACGTCGTGTGTCGTTAGTGTTTGTGTTACCACACCTACGCACACATTTGTAGATACTTGGCATTAATTCAAAAAGCTTGTCGCCAGTGAGTTAATGTGTAAATAAAGCTTTTATAGAGTTAAATTTTAAAGAGATATGATGGTTATTAGCCTAGTCTTCCACTTTCAAATGAAACCCATGAAGTGGTCTAGTCCCGTTCCGTTTCCATTGTCAACTTGGACGGTGCAGATTCGTCTCTTCAAGCCGGCATCGCGGAGGCGACTGTGGTCGCAGTTGTTTCCAATTCATGAACCGCTCTCTGGCTGAGTGTTGAGAGAATCATAAGGCTGCCAGTTGTGTTACTAGTGTCATATATAGTGTTACATATAGTGTATGCCAAGCTACAATAAAAAATATCTAGTTTTATTAGTATTATAGTATCCAGATTGCTTTAGAGTGCGGTCCATGAACGGAAACAACTGTTAGTATTGTTACTACTGCAGGCTTAAAATGTACCAGCTTACAGTACATCCAAAACCCAAGCCGAGCCCAAAACGCAGCTAAGAGCGTTACACTTAAAAGTGGTACTACATCGGCACACGGTACAGACTAGGTTAATAACCATCAAGAGCCTGCCTACCACCTCTGCAAACCTTATGAAATCGTTAACATAATATCCTTATGGGTACGTACTTTCTAAAGCGGAAGGCTTTAAAGAAAATATTCTATAGTTATTCTATAGGTACCATCACTGTTGATCGTCATTGATGTAGTATCGTTAGCGGACATTGATGAATATATTGGCGTAGAATGACGTCACAGATTCGTTGCAATCAATGAGGATTAGCTCCGAAAGCGGATTAGGAAAATTGACGGGGAAAAAACTATAACGTTTTCCTGTTTTTATATCACTCATTATTGTTATAAAAATTATGTTTAATTTGTGTATTAATTATTTATGTATTTATTGTATAATAACTAACGCAATATGTAATATAAATAGTGTTTACTGAATGTTGGATGCGCTTGGAAGGGCATATCATACAGATATTATATGTTGGTGCAATAAAAACAAATAAATAAAGTATATATCGATTTACTTTATTTTTTGTAAGAACTGTGTAGACAAAAGTTATTTTATCTACTATTACCGGCCTGAGTAAGACCGTATTTAAAAAAAAAGCTGTTAATGGCAAAACATTCCTTTTAAAATTATTTATACGGTTAACAAAAATAATAAAGAAAATTATTTCACTTTCTATTATTTTTTTTAGTACCTACAATATTTTTAATAAAGACGACAGTATAGGGGTGAAAAAAGACAATGAATCAATATTTTTCAGTAAATAAAAGTAATATTTATATTGTGTTTAAGTCATTAAATGTTTATTGCTAACCCTAACTGTCCAGGTACCAAAATTAGCGCTCCAAATATACACCTATTATGCTAATCTAGTAAACGGCATGAGTTTTCACGTTGATAAATATTTTCGTCAATTCCTAAAGTATCACGTAGTGAGCCGATCAGAGAGGATCAATGTGTAGGTTGGAGATATATCGAGGTGTGTGCAAGCCGAATTTATTTTACTGAAGCTGTGAACAGATATTACCTACACTACAAAAATGTGTGATGTTGTACTTTATTGTACCTATGTTTGAAAGCTTTTGTAGCGGAATCGTTACGTGGTGTTAACTGGTTCGATTCTCGATCGGAACAGATATACAAGTTCACATATTACATCGATCCAGCAGCTGGAAAGGATGCCGCTGAAACAATGGAAAATGACAGCTCAGCCTGTTTATTTTTTCTTATAATTTAATAATATAATTTATCTAATAGTTTACGGTAATGTCACAGCAGTTTCTTACAAGTGACGTCACACCTCCTGTTCGTCCGAGTCGACACTCATGGTCGAGGGTGTTGCTACAAGATGTTATTTTTTTAATTGATTTTTGACATATTAGAATGTTGGATTTGTATATTATTAAATTTTGATGATAATTGAACATTGTTAAGTAACATGTGACGTTACGTTATTTTCTTACTATATATAAATAGCATTGTGTGTAGAAAATCACGTTGTTTATCTCATATCCAATTGTATTCGTAAATCGACAAATACTTTTGTTATTTCTAACAAATATTTTGATCAAAATTATATTCTAAAAATACGTTAATACCTTACGATTATAAATACAATAATATACATATAGGAGGCTTGTCAAGTCCACTAGGACGCCTATTCTCGTCAGTATTGATTTCGTTAATAATAGCCGAATGAAACACGGCCGAAAATCTGTGACGCCTCTAACTATTCAATTGGGCCAATGTAAAATTAGATTTTGTACCTGCAATGAGAGAAGTGTACACTGTCAATATAGATGGTACATGCCCGTCTTCTCAAGTCGGCATAGTGGAGGCGACTGCTGCCCGTAGAGATTTCTTTGTAGTAGCAGTTGTTTCCATTCATGGACCGCACTCTAGCTTTACATCAGGCGGAGTGTTGTCACATGCCGAGCTACAATAAAAAAAATTATCTATATAAGTAAATTCTATCTAATATTTTATTGTATTTATTTACTTTTTTTTTGTTTTCTTTTATTTATTAATATTTTGTATGTAAATATAGTATTAATTTGTTTTTACTGTCTACATAAACTTACTGAATTACGTTTTTATACAACAATAAAAAAAATTAAAATGTCAGGTTTGTATGCTTTTAGTAACACTCTCCCAAAGGGGGAACTATTTTCAGTGGCGTCGAAATGCAAAAGTTTTGTACACTGGATAATATACAGAAACCTTTGCACCAGAGTTTTTGCTTCATTTATATCAATCCCGTTGAGGACACCGTTGTTCGGATACTTCTCATTATTCAGTTTTTATTCTTAACTCGTCAACTTTATTTAATAAGTAACAGTAATACAAACAGAAAACTTTCTTATTAAGTAATTTTGATTATATCAAAATAGTTTATTAGGCAACTGTTTTAAGTAATTGATACTAATATATAAATGTGAAAGTAACCCTGTTTGTTTGTTACCTCTTCACGCCTAAATCCTAGACTCTGATAAAAGTTTACAATGACATATATCGCATCACACCTTTGCCTCGAAAACAGTAACTGAAGGTGGGGAAATAGGGGATGAAGGTTTCTATGAAGAACTCATCATCAAGTTAGGAATGAGGAATCTCATATTTAGGATTTTGGTATGAAATAAACGACTACCTTCAATCTATTAAGGGGGTAAAATAGAGGATGAAAGTTTGTGTAGGGAACCATAATTTCTCAAGTTAAACGCATAATGTTAAATACATGCCTACGAGGTGCCGAGTTAACTTCTGGAAGCTAAATTAATTTTTGAACTAAATTAAAATATTTTATGTAGTTTACTATCGCGTTTTTTTTCACTCAAATTTCGTAAATCATTCGCAAGGGAATCCTGTGACAGAAATACCTTATTAGACAAAAATCCACATTGATATATACAACTAGATGTGCAATAACGCTCCCAATGTGACGCGAGAGAAAACATGGCCACAGCCACGTTTAGGTTCTCTGTCAGTTAGTATTTGACTTGACGGCAACATTGTCAAATCGTTTGAAGTGGCCTACGGTTTTTTTATCTCAGATGTATGAAGTTTGCACCTCTAGTATGCACCTGCACTTCTATGCTTATCCACTAATAACAAAATAAAAAAAAAATTAAAACATAAACGAATATTTTATTGAATAATAATGTCTTCTATTTTTAAATAAAACCTTACTTTGGCATAAATTAAATATTTAATTTTAAATAAAGAAAAATTCACGACAAAAATTTATTTTAGACAAAGTTTATAAATAACATTTTTCACGTAAAGCTAATTTCGCATTAAAAATGTTTGAAAAAGGAAAATAAACTTTATAAAAAAACGGATATAAACGGGCTACAATTCACGACTAAGTGGAACGCATCTTCTAAATCCTTGGGGAAGAATCGAGGTAGTGGTTTGGTCGTCAAGAACTCCCACTCACTGAATTTTATTGGCAAAATTTCAATGCTTTGTCATTCGCGTTGAATTCTAACTTTTATATACATTTAAATTATGTTTCTTTAATGGCTACTTTAACTAGAATGCGTTCCAAAATTACTAGTTCGGTTTGAAAAAATATGATTATGATATATGATAAAATGAGATTAAATCCAGGCGTTTGTTACTTCAGTGTGATCGCTGATGTTGCTGTTGCCTAGCGCCGCGACTGTAGGTTTTTATATAATTAATGCCTACACGTTTAGTGTCCTAGTGTTGTTAATAGGCCAGCGTTTGACCACACCCTGTCTGATGATACACACGCTTATCTTAATTTTCATTGTACTTATCGGTAAGTACAGATCCCGTGATGTAGTTCCACAGTACGCAGTACGCCGTACGAAGCAGTACGTCGGGACCGCCGCTTTGTGCACAGATGATCTGACCACTAAGCCACGCAACCGTCAACTTAGTAGTTTCTTTTGTCATTTTAACATTATATGAATGGCACGCATAGTAAAACTGCAAAATTTATGTAGATAATAGAAATTATTATTTTATTCACAAACTCGTAAGGAACAATTTCAATCTTCACTTACTACGAAAATATCGATATAGTATACGTCCCCTCAACAATAATACAAGGGAATGTGTGAAAATAAATAAAACTTGAAGGTTAACGTTATGTATGCAGGCGATATGTTTGTTTTTATTGCGAGTTGATATTTAACGTGGCGGTACGTATACGGTTATATAATTTTATCGTCCTATTTATATGTACAATCATTCTTTTATTTGAGGATTAAATATTATGTATTGTGAAAAACAGTATAGGTATGACACCCGTGAAATGGCCTGGTAGCGTTCCACGATTAGCTTGGAAGTAGCCGCGTGTGCCCTAACAGGACGGCGCATATTCGTCTCCTCAAACAGCATCGAAGGTGACTGCTGCCTGAATATATAATTTCTAGTAACAGTTGTTAACGCCCATAGAGCACACTCATTTACATTAAAAGATTGTTTCATTTAAAACAGGTAATTAAGAAAAATACTAATTGATAATGATAAAGACCTAATAGCAGACAGCTCAAAAATTGAAGCTAAAAACATATACCGTTCCAAAAACCCTGTCGAAGCAAAGTGCGGTCAATTTATAAATGAGTTAAGGGCATCAGTCACTCACGGTGAAGCTCTCGATCGGCTTCCACAGTGCTCTACTAACCCACTGATATATTGAACACGTTTTACCTTCTTGACGTTTTTCGAAAATGCCATTTCCCGTAATGGATGGTCACGTTTAGAATAACTTGATAGGTTTTTCAAGACTTGGCTCAGGGCCTATTTTGTTGCTCCTTATTGGATTGTTTATTATTATTTTTTGTTTTATCCATGACGGTGAAAAATTATTTTATGCTGCTCAATATTTAATTAATCGCGTCTATCTTAATTAATAAATGTTATTTCTGAGATACTTACTACATAATATTCCTAAAGGTAATTTAATCAATGGTGTTTCCCATCAACCAAAACCAAAAAGTATATCTTTGCAAGTTTATTTCCAAGGCCTCGGGTTCTGGTTGGGTGCTCTTAACATTATGTTCAAAGTTTTCTCTACCTTTACGTTTATTTACAGATAACTTTTGCTCTAACCTTTAAGACTGTCACACTGTTATAATTTTTATTAGTATCACGAATTTATGGAATGTTGATTTCTTTGAAATTCAATTTCAATTGTTTTAAACCGCGTATGAGAGAGTGTTATGCGTGACATCCATATACGTTTGTATTTTTTATAATAGCTAGGTATTTGACCACTCTCTGCTTGATGTTACATGCGCTCCATGAGCAATAACAATTGCTGCCACTATGCCGGCTTGAGAAGACGCTTCTCTCGTTAATGTATGACACTAATTGATGCATGTCAGTGAGTGTACATTTTTTTACAGTTTTGACATTTAAGGCTATAATTGTGTGGTCTGAACAATGCCACAATAATTAGTAATGCAATTAATTTCGAATAATAAACAAAAATTATGTTTGATGGTTCGAGATAACAATCAAAGTGCTCAACAATTAAGAATAGCGGCAACTTTATCACCTGAAAGGGGAAAAGCGCTGCATTAGCAATTCAAAAAGGCTGTTAAAGTTTCACAAAACCACATAATAATCATTTGTGTTAATTTCAAGAGGGTTTATATTGTGGTTGGAGTCACGCGAATGATCGATCAAGCGCCAATAGTAGCGCGAAGGCGTGTGATGCCGTCAATCGAATTTATTTAGCAATTTCCTGTTCCCTCTGACGATTTTTAACAGAAATTCAAATACTCGAGGTATTATTAATTCTATTCTATTTTTTACGACGTTATTATTTATTGAATAATGTTTTCTTTCTGGGATGTTTTTAAAACAATAGGTAAGTCCAATTGCCCGGGGCTACAATCATATTTTGATATTGATATTATATTTTATCCTCTAATCTCTTGATCGGAGATTAATTTCTAAGGTATTTCCTTTCATATATTTTTTACAGGTCTATGTGTTTGCTTCAGCGATTTTTATTATTAAATAATTTATATATAGATATACTTATATACAATTATGTTTAGAATGTATTCACGCCTAATAAATAATTCTGAAGCGGTGACGAGCTTACTGGTGTTTTTATACATTATATATTTTTCAACATATTTATTACTACATATTTATTGGAATATATTACTTAAACTATACATTTTAATGTTTTTATATTTGCTTAATTAATTATTTCATAGTTTTTTTACTTTATTGTTAAATTTTCTTCAATATTTTCTCTATTTATATACATATGCTTAATTCTGTATTCTCATGATATAGATATAGTGCATATTCCAGCTAAAATACTTCTCAAATGTAAGAGCGAATTGATGTGGACGTAAGCTCGCAATGAGATTTCCTGATTCCTAATCTCCCACAAATCTGGGCTGTTACCTTAGCTTGTGATACTAGTTTTGTATTGGTTTACATATATTAACTATACTATTTGACATGTTTCTTCTGGAACTTCGCGACGGAACATTTCTGAAGCCAGATGTAGTTGCAAATGCATTCGACATTTTTTTAATTGTAGCTCGGCATATGACAACGCTGCGCCTGATGTAAAGTTAGAGTGCGGTACATGAACGGAAACAACTGCTACTACAGATAAATTTCTACAGGCAGCAGTCGCTTGCGCTATGCAGACTTTTAAACTGTTCTCGAAACACGAGAAGGTTACTTTACGGGTGTACTACTGACCATCATCAATCTGCCTACCACTCTTACTTCTATAACTCTAAAAGAGCCCAAATAGGCCCGTTTTCAGTGACGAAATATATAAATAAATATAATAACTAAATTAATAAAATGGGTCAATGACTACATTTACTAATATCAAAAACGTGATCTATAAAACACAAATTTCATATAATTACGAATCTCAAGTCCTTCACTTAAACATTTAGTGGGCAACAATTTTTACACAATTTACTTGTAACCAAATGTACTTATTTTACCAACCTATAATAATTATAAATAGTGTTTTAACGGTCTAACGTCGCCTAATCGGGAGTTCGCGTGACTTCGTTTCACTACCAGTAACTCTTTACTTACTCGATAAGAAAGGTTAGGGCTTCTAAAAGTGCGAAACTTGTTTAGTCTATAATTCTAAGTGGATTTTTTTTTATATCTGCTCATGCCGATAATGGTTAATTTATATTTTTTCCCTCCGCTATGTTAGATATGTGAGACGATGAGATGTTTTTGTGTTACAATTTAGTTTATTTTTACGATTTTCAGATTTTTTGGTTCATCACTAGAACGGGAACGGAAACGCTAAACGCTCAATATATATATTTTTAAATGACTATACTAAGCTAGTGTATATATGTAATATTTATAAAACAAATCGCGAGACGGCCGCCCAAAAAAAAGTAACGTAAACGTAGTTACGAAATTACGAATTCTAGATTACGAAATTATCGTTTTAATACAAACCGTCTTTATTATAAAATAATGGAGGAAAGTAGATAATTGATGTCAAAGCGGGAGGGTCATTAAACCAGAAAATGGAACGATAACACTTAAGCTGAATAAAGCTTTTCATAATTCTATCAAGAATGAACTATCTAACTATATTTTAGCTGTACTGAATCTTAATACTAATACTTTTAAAGCAAGGAATCATACGTGCGTGACGTGTGCGTGAAGTGAACTCTGTATTAATGAATCTGACTCTCGCTTGGTGGTGAAATTAAATAATTACGTATAATATATGTATTTATCAACACTGAGAAAACTAAGCTGTAGCGAAGTACCAATTTGGCTTGGCACTTTTTGGCAATATACAACCAAGACTCATTCAAGACGGCAAACAGCTTTAAGCAAGCAATGTACGTTAACAAAGTTAACTTGTTTAATTTTAACAACAAATCTCAATCAAAAAGTCACTAGGTTACAAATAGCAATAACTTGTTTTGTTTTTTTGTAGCCCTTACGTTTTCTCAGTGTTTACTAAATAACAAAGAATATACGAAGTCATTCTGTAGTTACTCTCTGTAGTATTCTGTAAAGTTTATCTGCCTGTTTGTTATCTTTTCACGCCTAAATCGCTCTTTTTCTTTCAATCATATTTGTCAAGGAGATAGATTACTTCCTGGGAAATGATATAAGCTACCTTTTGTCTTCAAAAGTATACGCATATGAAAGTTAAGTTACGCGTAGTTGCGGGTAACGGCTAGTATATTATATAAAGTAAAGGATAATGCCCAGTTTTGGGCCCCACTTGATATCTATAGTTAATAGTTTTGCTAACAAAAACAAAACAATATTCTAAAATAATATCTTATTTTTTAACTAATTTATTTCAATTATATAAAAACATCGTTTACCAATCAATAGACAATGTTTAATCACATAAAAAACAAATATCATCAAAATCAAAAATAATCGACAAATTCGAGAAAAAAATTGTGGGCCCCTTTCTCTTAGACGAAAATTTAATAAGTCGCAAAATCATCATTTTAAATTAAACGTCGATTAATTCACAGCATTCTGAACTATAACGAGAAAAGTAAACAATGAAATTAAAATAGACTTTCTAAACTAAGAATGGTTTACTTTATGAACTCATAAATTACCATTATATTAAGTTTCATTTTCATTTCTTATCTACTCGGATACAGTTTTGAAAGGTATTTGTTTCCCTTATATTAATATTTATGCCGATACTTAATCAAAATGCCTTCTAATTTTACTTAAATTATCTACGTTTCTTGAAAAACGCTTTAACTTACATTAACCAATCTTCTAACAATAACGGAAACAACTGATTTTACTAAGAAAGGAGAATGCCCATTTTTGGGCCCACTTGTCACCTAATAGTTTGGTAACAAAGCAATATTCTAAAATAATGTCGATTTTTTTTTTATTAATTAATTTTAATTATATCAACACATCGTTTGCCAATCAATAGACAATGTTTAATTACATAAAAACAGATATCATCAATTATTAAAGCGTTTAATATAAAAATAACCTCAAATATTACATCGGAAAACATCTAATTACTCAATAACCCAGGTGAAAAATTAAAACTAATTAGTAATAAGGAAATAGATTTATTTTTCTACAAAATTAACTAAAAATTATCGACATACTCTAGAAAAAAATCGTGGGCCCATTTTTCTTAGGCGAATGGGCATTCTCCTTTATGCGGGGAGTAGTCGCTTCTGCTATACCGGCTTGAGGAGACGAATCTGCACGATCCAGGTCCTCTAGTTATATCTGGTTATTCCAGATCGATCACGACTAAGTCACTTCGCTGGTGGTACCACTAACGTAGACTACGTCTGTGGTAGCCTAATAATCAACATCATCTAGAGTTAGACTGATAACTATACTTAAATTGTTTTAGGTTAAGGGAAACTAGTGCAGTAAACTTTCCAGAATAATCTCATATTAGTAGCCAACATAACATTATTACCTATATTATATCACTTACTAATCCTTTTTAATTTTATTTAAAAAATAATAATATATTTTTTGCATTTTCGAGTTGTAACGTTTTCCATTGAAAGTTAAAAGTTATTCAATAATAAAGTCCATCTATTTAGAAGACGAGGTAATCACCAATCACTTCAGATTTATAACAAAGCCCATAATAAACTTATGTTTTCTTTTTTACGAGAGTAATATTTACGTCTTACTTTAACACGGTAACCTTCAGTAGAAAACTTCATAATTGTTTTTGTGGTACAACAAGCATATGTTACGCTTAGTATACGAGTACATACAAATTACTCATCAATCATTGACACGGTTTTTTGCGTCTATGACGGGACGTCTCGCTAGATTTTTACGATGTTTTCTTCGGGTTTCGAGCAGTTCCGGTAAATTTCGGAACGAAGAGGTGACTTTTTCCTCCTTCCTACGACATAAGATCCGCAGTGTGAAGAGGCATCTCACTAAGCCGACGTAGTGAAGGCGACTGCTGTTGCACTTTGCTATCAGTTACTGCAGTCGTCTTCTCTCATGGATCTCACACTGGCTTAACATCATCATCATCAGGCGGAATGCAGTCCGAATTTAGTGCTAAAATAAAAATAAAAAGTAAAAAAAAAAAATCGTGTGTATTAGAGAGTCAATATTAGATAGATAGAATAAAATATTGTATATTTTGTTTATGTATTTATTATATTTATCTTATCGATTCTCACTTACCCAAAGGTCGACTGGTAGATAAAGCCTTACGGCTTTAAGTCCACCTTTCGCTAGTCAATAAAGTACATAAATAAATATTAGTATAATATGTTAAGGCTGTAACTTAGTTCTACTTTTGTATGCTTAAATCTATAATCATTAATAATAGGAATGTTCCACGGTGCTTAGTTGCCCTAAAAATGTATATTTAAATTGACGGATAACGGAGTCGTAAAGTAAAATCGGGTGTTTTATTATTGCTCGGTAAAGTGCGGAGGGTGGCCGTTTATAAATTAAAAGAAGACCATTGGAAGCCCACCCTCTACTTTATGAAGCGAGGGTAGGTCCATTTAAAAACTTCATTATAACTTCACGGGCGACCTACCGGAAAATCGACATGTTTAGAGTCAACAATGTGTTTTTTTTTATAATATAAAGAACGACCATGGCCGAGTTGGTATAGGCGCAATGGACAACACCGTATGCGAATTTTGTTCGGTATCAATGTAACGTTGTCTATTAACATGTACAAGCTGTTCTGAAACTCAACGCCCAAAAGGCAAAACTTTTAAAAGATCTAGATTTTTTCTTTTTCTTTAGATCTTGTCTTTTCTTGTTGGTCTGTGCCGTTTGGATAACGAGTTTCAGAACAACCTGTACAAATAGAAACCTTGAATATATAGATGGATATTGAATTTATTTAATAATTATTTATTATCGACGATAAATAATAAAAAAAAGTTGTATTTACTATAAAACGGTTATTAAAGTAAATACTGTGTGGTAAGGAAATGGAAATGCAAAGATGTGTGAGGATTCTCGCCAAATTCACATAAATAACAGACACATGCGCTAGTCTGGGAGTACGCGACGTGGCTGATAAACACCAATAAATTTGGCTAAGGTAGCCCAAAAGCTGTAGGAAAAGCATTGAATATAAATAGATAAACTTGAAAACTACTGCTTTATTTCTAACATAAATCGCTTAAGAAGTTTTGAGTTTTTTGGTTTAAAACTACGGTGAATTTTGCAAAGCATTATACGATATCTAATCATACATAAAATACCTAATCTAAAAAAGTTTCTTTGTAAGTTTTTTAATCACGTATTTGTTCATAAATTACTAATCCGATTTCAGATAGCTCACTTTAGGTCTCTAGACAGATTAGTTAAAACAACAGTTAGGTAAAAATTTAATTATTATTATTTTTAAAATAAAGGCGTTACAATTGTATTGTATTACATAAATTCCCAAATTTATTTTTGTATAGATATTTTAGTGTTATGTGTTGTCGGGCGGCCCTATGTTGTCTTAGGGGTATATATTCATGATTAGGTCACATCCACGTTTACAAGCGTGACGCGATACAATATATGTTAATGCTAAAGAATAAGAGTGGATTTTTATAAAAAAATATACTCTATGCCTTTCTATGTTATGTCAGGTGAGGAGCCGGCTAATCGACCATGTTTTATTATTTTTAATGTAGATGAAACGCTTTAGGAACCACTTTGATAATTTTATAATAGAATTTTCTGGTTGCAAATGAATATTGTTACTTTATTCTTGTTGTCACATCGAATTATTTTTCATAAAGTTTTCTTTTAACTTAATAATATGAATTACATTTAATATTAAAAGAAGGTTCTGAGTCTTATAGACCCAAATGTTTGTAGTTTAAATTAAGTTATTCAAACTGGTTGTGTAGAATAAATAAATCTAATTTTTTCTTACCTTATTCTAACCCCGCCGATTGAATCTGTAACTCTCGTCAGTTTTACCCAAACCTTCAATTTCCTTACTTCCAACTCTTCGGAGCTAAATTTTTATGAAGTAAATGAAATTCTATGTCGATACATCGTAAATATGAAGAGATGGGGAGATATATAAAAATGCTTTGAATTCATATGGAAATAAAAGGAAATTTGCTATGCGCGAAACGTTCGAGAGTCCCACTCGTCTTTATCTATTTTAGATTACTTTGGGTTAAAGAAACTTGGAAAGGAATGGTGCGGGTTTAAGTGGGAACACATAGATTCGATTTATTTGGCAATTTCGAGAAAAAAAAAACTTGTCATAAGTTTCGGACTTAAATTTGACCCGAATCGAATGGTTTAATTTATATAAATGCAGAAAAGTTCGATATAAGGCAAGATTTTTTTTTTTCATAGTAGGTCGGTCGGCATATGTAGGATATGGACACCATTAGCAGAGACAACTGATTGCTACTGCAGATAAATTATTGACAACAGTCATGTCCGCTATGCCGGTTCTTTTAAGACGAATGAACACCGTCCTGGTTGACAGTGCACCGTTACTTCGAAGCTGCGGCTAATCATCATCACAGCTATCACTTTTTCTTTATCATTTACAAACATTAATAAAATATAATATTTTAAAAAATATATTCAAATATAATCTTTCTTTATGAAATATTTAATATAAGGAAATATTAACTGGAAATCTCGTTTTATAAAATTTAAAACAGTGAAGTTTAAAATTGAGACTGCACTAAGGTTATTAGGTTATCTTGTGGATTGAACCTCGAGAGTATTTCTCTACAGTCTTTGACATATTGAGCTTGGCTACCATCTAACTACATAAATTTATACATAACACTTACTTTTGGATGTTTTCTTTAGCTGCAATTGATTTATTATTAAATCTTTATTTTCTTTTGGGGACTACGCTCACAATCGTGGCTTTGTCAGCCCTAATATAACTTTGGATTTAAAATTTCGAATGTAATACCTGTGACTGACCTTGTCAGTTTAAAAGTAGCCAGGTATAATGAGAAGAGTGTGCACTGTCAATCTGGATGGTGCATACTAGTCTCCTAAAACCAGCATAGCGGAGGCGACTGCTGTCCGTAGAGATTTCTCTGAAGTAGCAGTTGTTTCATGAACCGCACTCTAGCATTACATCAGGTGGAGTGTATATAACAACACTGAGTTACAATAAAAAATAATATTTAATTATTTAATTTTATTGCATATAGTATAAATGTGAAAGTATGTTTGTTTGTATCCCAATTACACTTAAAAAACAGAACGGATCTTATTATTATTCTGTCGTTCTGGATAATCGAGCTTCAGGATCGCTTTGGAAGTAGTCGGGTATAACGAGAGGAGAGTGTGCGAAAGTGACAACCCTATAGTTACAATCTCCTTAAGCCGGCATAGCAAATGCGACTGTAGTCTGCTGAAAATATTCTGCATCACGCGGAGTGTTGACATGTGATAGTTACAATAATAACGCAAGGACACACCACCCATGTGGACGTAGATGTGGTTTAAAATCATATTCATAAAATTAAGTACACAGGTTTAATTTATTTTGTTTAGGCTTATTTTTTATAGCCAATTCAATAGTTTATTCATGTTTTAATTGCTATGCAAAACACACATGTTTATAGTGAAATTCTCTTTATGTTCATTTTTTAATGTTTTTTTAGGATATGAAAATAAACACTAAAAAAAATTTAAGAGTAGCTCAAAAGAAAAAGTTTTCTTGTCTCAAATTTTTAAGTAGATACTTACTCATACTACTAGTAAACAGTATAAAGTTTTAGTATCCATCAGTTGTTTTTTTTTTTCAGTAGAACAAAACCGAATATTTTCAATTACATACTTATTATAGATATATGAAATGAAATGAAATAAAATTTATTTGCGGGAGCACTATTTAAGTGCTCTGTGTCTCGACATGCAAAATTATCTTAACATTATACTCGCTTTAACTTTACTAAGAATTATGAGTAAAAAAATTAAATGTACACAGAGCCTTCCAAAAGCAAAACGACGCACGAGAAAATACGAGTTTTAGGGTGGTTACCGACCGATGACTATTATCCCAGTTTATCGTTCATCACATTCAAATGTAACACACGTGAGGTCGTCTTTCGGGATCAGGAGACCAACATAGTTGCCTACGTTTCTCTATGATAGCAGTTGTCTTCACTTATTGGACGAACTCTAGCTTACAATTAGGCGGTGTATGTTACTATTAAATTGTTTAATACCTGTGTGTAAATGAACCTTATTCGATTACATTTTTTTAGTGTAATTTTCGACACACTAGCTACTTCATCAGTAATGTATTTTTTACTAGTCGTTGCATTTTAAAAATGAAAGTTTTACAACAGTTAGAGATACAGTAAGTACATTATATTTCTTTAAAATGGTGAACAATTGTGCGAGGTAGTTTCAAGGCAATCGCGTAGAGTAATATGATAGCAGCGGTCGTCGGGCGCAATTCATTTGAATTTTTCATAGCCATGCGGTAGAATACAGTCTGCTTACAAAGAACACAAGAATTATAGAAAATACCTGCAATTGAAAAGAAAAAGACGTTAAAAGTCAGGTCACATATGCACGTATTACGCGTGACGTGCGCATCCTAATAATACATTTTTGAATTAGGAAACTAATAATTACACGCAACGTCATGCATGTTATATGAGTAATCCATTTAATAGATTAAAATACATTGCAACGTACATGCCAGCCTTCTACCAAGAAGGAATGTCCGGGTAATGCCTAAGCGGAACGGAGTTTGACAGCAAGCGGTCTTGTGCCTTCCACTGCCAGCAAGCAATGAGCTGGATCAATGGAGTGAAAAAGAATAAAATAAAC
Organism: Tinea pellionella; assembly: GCA_948150575.1. Classification (NCBI taxonomy): domain Eukaryota; kingdom Metazoa; phylum Arthropoda; class Insecta; order Lepidoptera; family Tineidae; genus Tinea; species Tinea pellionella. The sequence continues at coordinate 2,437,189 of OX411250.1, forward strand.
ATATACATAAAAAAACGATGAATGTCACGTATTGTACGCATTAATGTGGCCTAGCCATAAAGAGTAGCAAGCTAATTTCCATTACAAAAAGATGTTTCAAATTAAATTACAATTAGGGTTGTCGTAAGAAGAATTTTCTTATTTCAGCTGAAAAGAAGCGATGTATACACACATGTAGGATCGTTTTATTTTGTTTTTGGCGTGTAATTTAACTTAGTGTTAACCAAAAATAAGGTTGATTAATTTTCTTTTTGCTCTTACATAGAAAATATTGTAATGATAATTTTATAGATAGGCGCTTTAATTATGCTATTAATTACGTTAATGGGCTCTTAAATTTGTAAATTTTCATTAAATAATAATATTTAAAATATAGATGTTAAACGATAATTGCAGTCAAATACATTTTCATTAGTACCAATCTTTCGTAATTTGAAGAATAATTTTTTTTTATACTATTTATGTTGACACTATATTTCTTTTCTTTCACATCCATTATTTCCATTGTACATTGTCTACTATGAACAAATAGTTCAAAATAGTATGGATTTCCATTTTTAATTTAGTTTTGTTACAAAATGTAACATCTTTTTAGTAGTTACTCTTTGATCTACGTTTTAAAATATACATGTGCGACCTCTTCCAGAGCCGTCGTAAAATCTGCGGTTGGATTGTCGTGCTTAAAAGTACTATTCGTTGAAATATGTACGTGCAATTCGAACGGTTATGTACCGTGCACGGCAATAAAAGTAATTTAAAATGGTTATCAGTCTTGCCTTTGACGTCACGGTTGCTTGTTTAGCAATTTGCGATCGGAGTTCTTATGTAAACATTTTATTGACTTTTTTTTAATACTTTTTACATGTTCCTATTATGTTAATAAAATTATACACACGTGATTGTGTGTCGCGTTTCGGGACTAGCTTGAAAGTGACTAGGTATAGTGCATTTGTCTTCTCAAGGCGGAGGTGATTGCTGCCTGCAGACACTTCTGTGGTATCAGTTCTTTTCGCTTATGGATCGCACTTTGAACATTAGACGGATTGTGATCACATGCCGAGCTACAATAAAATAATACTTAAACGCACTTTCGTTACAAAACGGTTTTAAATTTAATTTTGCTCAACCTATATTTTTTCAAGTACCATTTGACTTGACATTTAAAATCGTTATCGTGGAAAATGGAGGGAACTTGAGAAACAAAGAATCGTAAAAGAAAAACTCCTGTTCTGTGATATTATTATCTATCTACTTTAATGGTCGTTATTATATGCAATTTGTTGCCAAAAACATTTTTATTTTAATAAAGTTTTTCCTCACTTTTTCTTTTGTCGTAACCTAACACGCGTAATGTCACATTTATAAGATTTTACATGTATTTGTAAGAGTTTATGATTTTTACCGGTCTTTATTTAAAGACAAATATAAAAATAATATAAAAAAAGTTTTTTTTTGTTTTTTTAATTGTAGCTCGGCATGTGAACACTCCGTCTGATGTAAAGCTAGAGTGCGGTCCATGAATGGATACAACTGCTACTACAGAGAAATCTCTACAGGCAGCAGTCGCCTCCACTATGCCGGCTTGAAGAGACGAGGATGTACTATCCAGATCGACAGTGCACACTCCTCTCGTTATACAGTTAGATTATAGTTATGGGCGTAACTACAACTACTTTCCACTATGAAGTGATTTATGAAATAAATGACCATTGCTTCGGTCCAATAGATAGGAATGTAGTTAAAGGAATTTGCACAGTCGGAATTATCTAATGATGTGAGTAACGTTATATCAGAATAATATAAACAGGGTTTGAATATCAAAAGGCACATAACATCTCATGGCAGGGGTCTCGAAGGAGCCAAAATTATGCGACAAGTGTGCCAACTGCTAAGCGTTTTACAGCTCCAATGACGCTTTGAATCGGATTTGGATCACGTCTTCACTGAGAGACAGACTGACGTGCCTGTTCCGACTTGCATAAATTTGCAAGATTAAACAGAGCCACTACCACAACTCGGATGCGGTTTGTACCTATTTACATATTTCCTCTTAGGTTTTAGGCTTTCTGTAGCTCTGTGCCTTTGACTTTGATATTTGTTTAGTGGTCGGGTTGAGCTTCGTTTATTTTTTTATAAGAATTTTTTTGAAGCTTCGTTTCTTATGAATATGTAATCATTCATGACGATTTCTTTACTATTTTTGTTACGTGTTTTTCCAACGAAATTAATTCAGACTATATGTTTCTACTTTTTAGAGATTTCCAAAGATTAACCTTTATACGTATTTTTTGACTCGTAATGATAACAACAACTGGAATAGTTATACATAATCAGAGTACAATACATAACATTAATATGTATTTTTCAATATGCAATATAGTCTATTTGTTTCAAAAATATGTAATAGTATTTTATATTTGTACTCAGCGTTTTTTTTAAATTATTATTAGAGTACAGGTTCACTTATACATTTGCTTATTTTTATTTTAATAAACATAGTTTCATAGGAAGGTAAACAATGTTCCAGATTCGCAATACGATTTTATTTGGTTGACTTTTTGTTCATATTTTCGGATACCGATTTCCATACAAAACGCTTATTGGTCTTTGGGGCCGAATACAATTACACAGACGAGAACATCATAGGTTCAATTTTATACTTTTATTATTACGGTTTATATTCATTGACCTGTTATTAATATTTGATTGGATTCGGTGAGACTGTCGAATTTAAACAATCTATGTAGTTCAGTTGCTTTGTTATATATTTATAAGTTAGATTTTTCAATATTTTGTTTAAATTTTACTGGTTTCATTTAAAGTGAGGACTACTAAGGACAGATATATGTGTAGTTGCTCGACGTTCATAAGCAGTTATATGTGCTATGTGAACGTATTAATAGACTTTCGTAGACTAATGTTAACGTACCATATTTTGGACTATTGTCTTTTATTTTGTTATACTTAGTATGTTATTATATATTTACAATTTTTTATATATTTCCCAAGTCAATGGCATGGCTGTTTAGCTACAGAAAGAAATCGTGTTCATTTTTTTGACGGGCACAAAAAATTGACTTATTTAATTTGCGCACAGAGTAAATTCTTTACAGAATTTGAATGAACTTACGAAATTTGCATTATCGGTCGAAGTCTGCCAGCGACACGGCTTTTGAGACGTGAGCAGAATACTTGGCAATTATGGGTAGCTTTGAGAAACTGGAACCGCTCTACCGTACAGTATGAAATTGTATTCAACCTTGTTACAATTGTCGCCAGCTGTATTAACAGGCGAAAGACGTCAGCACTTTCGTCAGCTTCAGAAATAATTGTCTTAAAAAGCTACTATTATTATGTCGACAAAATGTTAAAAAATATTTTGTTTTCTAAAGCTATTGAGTGAACAAGGCAGACTCAGGAGGGTGTTTTCCGATCAAATCGGAAACATCCTTATGAAAACTCAGTTAATTGTGCCCATAACCGTAGAGCTTGCATGAAGAGTTGTTCCGTTGTCTCTGCCTATCCAAATGTGTGACAATTTTTGGATTTGATGATTGATACAAAAAATAAATAATAAATCGAGAGTGTGATCCATAAGCAGAGGCGACTGCCATCACAAATAGAGATCTGCAGACAGCAGTTGCGTCCGCTATTTCAGCTTACAGCCAGCCAGGATGTACTTGGACGTACTTTACGCACACGTCACCTTAATGCGCATTAATCTTTAATGACAGATGTTTAGAGAATCTATTATAGTTATCCAAGTAATTAAGTTCAATAATTAATTCAGTATCTATGATATACTTAGTTGCTCTGATTCGTGTATAATTATTGCAGATTATTTGGATTAATCAAGTAATTATTGATAACGATAACATATCTGACGTGTTGTCTTATTTGTTTCTGTTGTTAAGTGGGCCGATCTTTGTCTTGTTATTGCGTACAATTTAAAAATACAGGGTCATTTTTCTTTCCACTGGGGGGGTTGGATGAATGCTACCGTAAACCCAAGCCCTCAGCACCTTGGTGGCCATGATGAACATTGTAAGGGAGCTCCGGTGCTCTTCCCCGAGGTGCTAGGGTATCCGTAATGGATTTCCCCACGTAAAAAGGATCGTTTTTCCTAATGGTTCAGTAAGGGGAAATCTTAAACTGTAGCAGATAACGAAATTTCCTCAAAGGAACCATGATCTCGATATTAAGTTGAGAAAAACTTCAAAATCTTTTACCGGCTTAAATTTGGAAAAACACCACCTATATTTTTACGATGCCAAACCATAGAGTTATAATACGCAATTTTTTTGAAAGCAGATTTAGGATTTTTTGTTCTTAAGATGTGGACCGCATAAGCAGAAAAAACTGCAAAATGGGAATAAATATTTTCTTTAAAAAGCATGAGGAGATAAATTTGTACCGTCCAGTTTATAGTACACCCGTTATACACGACTACTTCATAGTTCATTTCGAAACACGACTAGGTGTTTCACTACGCCGTATGGTGAGATGCTGAGCACACTTTCGCGACCACATCGTCGCTTGGCCGTTAGGCTCCACCTCGAGAAGAAACACCATTCCAGTCACATAAATAAGCGGCGGTCCAACTCCGGAACTACCGCTCTAGGGTCGATGACGGCAGACTGGGCTAATAACCATTAACAGTCTTCCCACCAGTCTTTAAAAAAAAGTTCAACATTAAATATTTCAAAACCCAAATCTTTCAGAATAATCCTTATTTTGAAACCCCTCCAATAAATTATCATATTTTTCATTAAACACCAGCAGCACCATGCAGCGAATTGGTTTTAATTAAAATAATTTATGGAAAAATAAATTCCAATTAACATTTGCAAATATGCGCAATTACTGTGCAAGATTAATCAGATTAAAGACTTTCATGAGATTTCTATAGCTATATTAATAAATTAAAATTTATTAATACATATATGTATTATATAATACATGGCTCGGGTATTTTATCTCTTTAAAAGATTCCCTGAAATAGAACGGGTAGGTTAAACGTACAATATTAATAATACGCATAAAAAGTGGCGGGCAACATATAATGTATGTGAAGTGATTTATATAATATTTCTATCAAATTTTATTAACTTTGATGAATAGTGGATATTTTTGGTCTTATTTATTTAATTTGAATACGTTTTCTACTCAAACGTAGTTTTTGCTTCATCTACCGCTTTTATCAAAACTTTCATTATTAAACTGATATCTGGCAATCGATTGGTAGCATATCCGGTAAATTCTATATAATTTTTGTAGTTTATTAACCGTTGAATTAGTTCCAAACTAAAATAATTAAATAAATAAATTGTAAATATTTTTTTCAATTTATTTGACTTGATGTAGAATTAAATAGATGGTCTTAAATTTTAATTAATCGTACTGTACCTACGTATATGTAATTTTATGATAACCTGGCAGAGTGATCTCTACAGGCAACAGTCGCCTCTGCTACGCTAGCTAGTAGTGGTAACTATCTCAGGACGGGCTAATAACCATCACCGCTCTATAACTAGATTATTTTATTAAATGAAATTAATTATATTTATATTTGGTTAATTAATAGGCGTTTTCCTTTGTTTCAGGTTTGAATATCATTTATCACTTTAACATTGGGCAGTGGGTAATTCGTAACACGCAATGTTACTATTAGTATTCAGTACCAAGGTGAAAGGTAGGCTTTACTGTTGATCACGAACACTTGTGAACAATGTGAGGTTTAAAATAAAAATATGTCCTTTGATAAAAAGAAAAATTAGAGAGCCGCATTTAATATCAGATATCGCGTGATTTATTGCTTTCATAATTTTTTTTGGTTACAATAATAACTCGTTTTCTCCTTCATTGGGCTCGTATTGAGCTTTTGTTATGATCGTGTTTAATTAATCATTATGAAATATTATTAATACAAATTTTATTTACGCTTATTTTGGTACTTTATTTATGTAATAGATACGCTTACACCAAGATTATTTAATGAAATTATAAAAATACTTTTTGTTCTAATTTTTAATTTCATTATTCTTATTCATCTTTATTATTTATGTGACATTGTGATGGCGCTTATAAAATTTAATAACCCAAATATAAACATTTTATTTACGCTTATTTTTGTCCTTTATTTATTAATATTTTTTTGTTCTACAGATATATTGTACAGTCTTCGTTATTCTAAATATTACTCCGCCTGGTGTAAAGCTAGAGTGCGGTCCATGAGTGCAAACAACTGCTACTATAGAGAAATCTCTACGGGCAGAAGTCGCCTCCGCTATGCCGGTCTAAGGAGACGAGTATGCACCATCTAGAGTGACAGCGCACACTCCTCTCATTATACCTAGTTACTTTCAAACTGCTCTCAAAATGCGACATTTCACTTCACGGGTGTTACATTCAAAAGTGGTGGTACTGCCCCAGGACGGCGGACTGGGCAAATAATCATCATCAGCCCGCCTACCATTCTTGTGGGGCGTGGGTTCGAATATTAAGTTTAACAACCTAAATATAACTTTTAGTTACACCGGATATCTATCGAGGAAGTTGTTACTTTCTTTCTTGATAAACTTTTGCTCTTTTACTTCTATCCATTACACTTACGCACCTTCGCACTTTATTTTTCTTAATAATGATATTTAATAATAACATATCTAGATAAATTTATAAACGTATGCTTTCAGTAAGCAAAAAGAATTTAAGATACATATAATTGACCAAAACTTATATCTTTAACGCTGGAAGTTCGATAAATGCGATTTTTCTTGTAATATGGACCTTTGAACTGTATTATTGGATTACATATCCAATATAGACTATATAAATCATGATATATTTGATAAATTCATAGTTTAAACAGATACGTGGTTTGTCAGCACGTATTGTACGTGAGAGAAATATATTAAAGGTCTTATGTCACCTTGTGCTAGTCTAGAATCCTAGATATTAAGTGTTATGGAGGTTGAGATCCCCTTCGATACAGGTATTGTATTACGAGTGATATATTCTGCTTGGAAACTTCGGTGTGTTAGTGCTTCCAAATGGTTTGAATTTGATATGCACTATACTGGAAATAACCTTCCACTTTCAAACAGATTTATTTTAAGCACATTTTGTTGGCAATACGGCAACTGGATTTTCAGAGAGATACTCCGTTTGTGTAATATTAAGAATAATTATCTAAAAGTTTTAATTTAAATTCTTAGTGCTATTTTTTTTGTATCTCATTGACAGTCTTGCTATAGTGTTGCCAGCAAAGCTTGGTCAAAGGAAATCTGTTTGGGCATGTAGATTTTTTCTATATCCTAAACTATGAGAGACAGCAAACGTCTTTGAGGGAAACCTAGTTGATAGTTTTTTTTTAAATTTATTAGTGTTTAATTGCGGCCATAGTTTAGCCTATCAATCATCATAGAGAAACATTTTCTAAATTACTAAATGTAAAAATCGTTATTAAAAACATTTTTATTTGACTAGAACTCAGAGCTTAATACATCACATGCATGAGATTAAAAAGGGTTTTGCGTTGCGATTCATCTGCGAGCTTCTTTTGTTGTGCAAATAGAAAAGAAAAACCACAGTTTCAGACTGTAAAGAGGAAATTCTGCGAATTGCTGACGATTATTTGAATTGAGTTTGCATTCCGGTTTTTTAAAAGTAATTTTATGTACGATTAAAAGTATTTACTCCCTAGACTACGACATATTCGTACTTGCTACGAAACATTTGTCTACGCCGTAGATGATTTTTAAACTTCAAGTCATGAGACTTCTAGTATTTCTTAATTGCTCAAATTATATATACCTATATGCATATAACACATTACTAATTTAAACGTCTATAACCCCAATATTAGAATCGATTAGAGGAGAGTGTCTAAGCCAAGTGCCTCAGCCTTGTTTATTACACTGAAATTGAGGTGTCACTATTTGCCTATATTATTAAATAAATTGTCTATAATTTTGGATTGACAAATTGAACACGTTTTAAGTAAATTATGACGTTAAACATAATTTTAAAGCAAGAAATTGTGTCTACGGCACATGCTGTTTTCTTGGAGGATAGAGATATGAAGATTGTCGTGTTACTTGCCAACTTTATTATACAACTACTTGTATTATAGTAATAGAGTATATTAGGTACGATAATACATAATAAGTATTATACTATCGCCTCGTAATTCACGGTTGATTTATTTTGTCATCTAAATTTCTTTAAAAAAATATTCTCTAACATAAAAATGTTGAATCTTTCATTATAAAAAGCTCGGGCTCATATAATGTAACTCATGTTGCAACTGTAAACTTAAAATTAATATGTTATATACTTTTACTTTTTCTTATTTTACTTACTATACAAAATTAAAATATTGAAAAGGCTTACAATCACATAATGTTAATAAAGTATGATGAAGATTAAATAGTAAAAAAAAACACCCAAATTCCCAACGGCGGAACAGCTTAGTGGTCAGATCATTCGCGCAGATAGCGCAAGATGTGAGTTCCATGGCCACTTCAGTTCGGGACATTGTGGGGTTGTTTTTATCATACAAAAATAAATCTATCATTTAAATTTCCAAAAATTAATAAAAAATAACCGATAATTAATTTATTAACAATTTAAGTCGACTCCCCAAACATCGTAAGTTAATTTTATTTTAAATCGTACTTAAATTAATCTCGCATAATATAACTTTTGAAATCTTATTCTAATTAATGTTTTGTAAACTTTTAACAATTGAAACAGACGAGATCTTGGTAATATTGTGAACTTGAGTTGTAATATTATAATATTACACTTAGTTCAAATACCTGGGATCCTATTCTTTGAATATATATATAGCTTTTTCCTATACAAAGTCTGTTTTTAAATATATTATATTATCAAAAGCAACACAATGCTTAAACTTATAGAGTCATGTACCTATTATTAAACCTTACAATCGATTATATAGGTCTTTTTAAAAATAAAATAACAAAAAAAAAAGATTTTTTTCAGGTCTTTTTGGTCAGTTTATGTAGTACTTTTGTAGATTTCAATATTTGGGTTCGTACCGTAAATCTTATCGCGTACCATCTGACTTGCCCTTAGGGTATACGTACCCCAATTTGAGTTACCCTGAATTAGACAATAAGATATTATTTCATGTTAAATGTGATAAAGTTATCCTATTTAGATAAATTAGGTATAATTAATAATTTAAAATTATGAATACAAGAATTGGGTACTTATTGTACGCGTATGTAACTCCAAAAGATGTTACTCTCCAAGTTCAACTTAACGAGGTATCCGAATGAGTGTCACGAGAGAGTCGTTTGAATAAAGTTACTCAACTGATTTATGTGAAAACTTTTACGGACCCAAAACTCTGGATATGTACAGCAATGTATTGTTTTATCTTGTACATGTTTGGATAAGGGTTGCGATGTAATCCTTAATTTATATATTCTTAGACGGATTACGAAGGATCAAAACATTGTTAAGTTTTTTTTAAAAATAATTTCACACTATTTTCTTCTGTTTCTTTTTTTTTTCATTTTATTTTTATAGTATGACCGCACTCTGTCTGCTGTTAAACTATAGTGTGAGCCATGAGTAGAAACAATTGCTACCGCAAATAAATATCTGCGGACAGCTGTATAGAGGCATATTTTAAAAGTTATAAGACTTGTAAATTGATATGCTGTTAATTGTATAAAACTGGAATTATGGTGTGCTACGATAGTGAGCAATTTGTCAAGATATGAAAATTCATTCTTTTATGATGTAGTGGTATTTTTTGTGACATACCACCCCATGAAAAAATTCAAAATGCTGATACCAAATTATCCAAGAAGAAATCAAACTGTAAATACCTGCAATTCGATGTACAAAAGAAGAAAATAAAACACTGAAGACATAGTTGAATGGGTTTTGTTCCTTTTGTCTCCCATAATGTGAAAAAGTAACTAAAAAAAAGTATTGTTTTATATTATATTAGATATCCTAAAAAATATATATCTAAGAATTTACTAGTTCCCTTTTAGCATGTGCTGTAGGTTTGATTAAGGCTATAAATTGTGTGTGCCGACGACGGTGTTATCTCAGTGTTGGTAGAATTAACGCGCCGACAGAGGACCAACGATTCCGTCGCAGTAAATTGCTTCATGAGCCTTCTTCATGTTATTAGATAAAATATATTAAAGACGTATTTTACTTTTTAAATAACTTATAAAATACATTACTATAGGATATTACATACTAGATTTAAATTTTGTCGTCTGATGTTAAACCAAACAGTGGTCCATAAGTGAAGACGAGAGAAAACTAAATGTTTGAGTAGATAAATGTACACCGTTCATGTTGACAGGGCATATTCCTCTTACCCGCTTACTTTCAAGCTGATACCGAAACGCGATCAGGCAAACGTTTGAGTTTTCTTAAAAAAGTGATAAATTTGAATAAAAAAAAAAATATATTTAAACATTTTATTGCGTATTTAGCGTCTACTAGATGTGGTAGTTTTGTACCACTTTTATGATATATTTTATTTATGTTATGTTACATTTACACACCACTATGTTTCTTTTCCGCTGGGATAAGCAAAGACGAGATATTTCACTTAAATACCACCTCTCGTATATACGTAAGTACTTAGCTACCTTTTTACTGTAGAACTGTCAATACTTACCTTTCGTAATGTTAGTACAAAATGTTTTTGTAAATTTGAGAATTCTAATATTTATAAAAAAACAACGAGAGCCCTAGAAATCCGTCTGAAACGGATTCCTTTTTTAAATGCATTACTAGGCTAATTTTTGTATCACGGGTGCCGAGCGACCAAAGTACATATAACATAGTTGCACTGGTGCCGGTCAGAATTTAGTGGGTCTCATCGATCATGAGTTCGCACATTACAATAGGTGTGCTTACAATGCTTACCTTGTTTTTTATTGTAGGTCGGTATGTGACAACACTCCGCCTGATGTAAAGCTAGCATGAATGAAAACAACTGCTACTACTGAGAGAAACCTGTGCGGGCCTGTCGCTTCCAGCTTAAGTAGACGAGCATGAGCCATCTAGATTGACAGTGCACACTCCTTTCGCTACGCTACTTTCAAACTATTCCCGAAACGCGACAAGGTCACTTCACGGATGTTACATTAGAAAGTGGTGGTACTACCCCAGGACGACACCACTCTTTAATAGTGCCTATAGGCATTGAGCGACCAAAGTAGATATAACAAAGTTATATTGGTACCGGTCAGAATTAGCGAGGTTCGAACACGGGTCTCATCGATCGTGAGTTCACGCGTCTTACCGCTAGACCACTTACCAGTAGAGTTTTATACATTTCAACGCGTACGTCACGCATGTGACTCGGATTGGCTTGTTAAGAAACATTTTGTAATGAATGATACGAGGAGAGATAATTATTTTAGGAAAATAAAAATGTCATAGTTACTCGTAATGAATCTTAAATAGGTATAATTCCTGATAAGCTACTATTACAACTATTAATATAACCATCACGTAGATACGTCCCAGAATCCGGATTAAAGCCTTCGTCTGTGTCGCGGGCTCGATGCGCCGTACACAAGGCTCGATTCTTTTGTTGTGCAAAAGAAGGAGGGTGAAAAAACCCCGCAGTTGTACGAGGAAATCAAGCGAATTGCTTCCGAATCCACTACCTGAATTAATAGGACGATAAAGCGTTCCAAATAGAAATATTTACGTATTTTTTGTGACATTCTTCTTTTGTCAATTTTAAAATATATTTCGTTTACTTTTCTATTGAATTGTTTTGTTAAATAAACAAGATGATAATGATAATTTACATACCTAATAATGTATTATGTGTTCTTGCCACATGAAGCCGGTATAGCGAAGGTGAATGCTGCTACTTTCTTTGTGGTAACAGTTGTTTCCACCATATTGTCCTAGCATCAGATTAATAAAAGAAATAATATTTGTCAGCTATATGTTTTAGATAAGTAAGGGAATATGTAAAAATTGCAAATATTATGTTAATGTTTTATTATTACGGTTAATGTTTGAGAGTCATTAGTATTTAAAGCATTTATTTTAGAAAGTTATGCTGCCCTAGCGAAAAACTTTCTTTCAGCGAACAAAATCGCTTCATTAGCACGTATTCAAAGTTTGCGGTCGCTGCGAGCGTTTCGTTCAGCTGATTCAAGCGGGACGCATAACTATGTATATTCTGACCTTTTATATTATTTACAAAATATACTTATATGCATTCATATGTGGTAATTTGCCTTTTAGAGAGTAAATTTTACGGAAATAATTATCGGTAAACTGATTTCCTTTTCACCATTTTGTATTTGTATTAGTATCAATTTAAGTTAGCTTGATAAAAAAGGAAAAACGGAATTTCTTTTCTCTTCATACCTCTCGGTCTCGCCTCGTGCAATAGTTTGTTAGAATAAGCGAGACGGAAGTATGATCAAGAAACGACCGATTTGCATGGGGAAATTTTTTTGGCTGATTTCTAAATTTTGTTTTTTTATTTCGCCATAAGTTCTCTACAATTTTTGTTCCGAAATAATCGCTCCGACTTTTTCTGTTTTTGATATATCGCGGTCAGGTCCAGATAAAATTTTATAATAGAAAAATACTTTTTTTAGTGCACATTACACAATAATACAAAGAAAATGTAGGTCGCTAGTCAGTCAAGAGTTCTTTTTTTATAGATATTACACCATAATAGAAAGCAAATTCAGGATTTATTTCAGTGGCGCAGTCATATTTCAGGTTACACCTAGTTAAAAGGAGGTTGTTAATAAAGTTTAGAGGCACTGAATAAATTAATCTTTTTATCACAAGATCATGGTCTTCCTTGAATTAATCAAACATATAAGTTTCTGTCTAAGTATTTTAAGGATTCAGTTGGGTTTTGATCATGCATCCGATACGTGATCTAATCAGGAAAGGGTCCCTCGACCAAGTTAATTAGGCAAATACAAAGTTTCCCTTCACCCACCGAAGTTGGGTCGTTGAACGGTGTAAATTTGTTTGTCTTATGAAGTCGATTGCCAAAATTTACAACTAGTCGGATTATTGTTATAAGTTTATAGTTAAATTATTGTAAAAAGACTACAAATTAATATTTAAAAACAAAAATTGTAGATGCTCTGTTTGTTACCTTTTTGCGCCTAAACTGCTGAACAAATTTCTCTAAAATTTGGCAAGAACATAGATGGCATCCTGAGGAAAGCCATTGGCTACCATTTGTAAAAGAACATAGGATAGTAATAATATAACTTATTATATGGTTAATTTGTTTTTCTCGTATGCGTTCCCGAACTACCAATCCGATTTGAAACAGTACTTTTAGGTTAAAATGACCTTTTTTGGGATACGTTTTTTTTTTGTATCAATGGCGTTACAAATCACATGATACAGTTATTTTATCTCTATAAAAGGGACCTTAGGGATGGGACGGGAACGTTAAACGCATAATAATAAACCACATACAAAACTAGCCACAGCTAGTTTTTCCAGTAATTCCCACTTGGACAGTGAACTTGATTATCAAACAAGCTTTTTTTCAGTGTATTTATCATTTTCTGACTTTTAGAAGGTTCATTTGTATAAAGTACCAAATATATGTAATGTTTCGCTTTTGCAGTTATCCTTACATATAAATAGGTAACATATCTCCATAAATCACTTTTAATAGTGATGCGGTGAGAGTAGCAATGGTTAGGGCATGTACTACATAAGAGCCAATTTACCTTTGGCTAGGTTCCCACTATCGCCCAATTCTACTTTCCATGTTACACTCTTCTACGAACTAGGTTAATGGATATGTGCCTATTTATTTTTAGAACAAAAACATCTATTATTTCAATTAACGGTACATTTACTCGTGATTTAAAACGTTCTTTTGAATCCAGTGACTTGATTTTTTTTTCTAAATAACGTGTGAATTTCGCTTCATAGCTTTCAGGTAAGCATTAATTTTATTTAGCTCTCATTTAGAAGTGATAGATGTGCGATTGACTTTTAAAGTTAAGTACGTTCTTTTAGCGGAGATAACTGCTACAACAAACAAATTACTCGCCCAATAAGTCGCCTGTACTATGCCGGCTTGAGGAGACGAATGCTCTCCGTCCACGTTGATATTGGACTACTCTTGTGATATCTTTAAACTAATTCAGAATAGCGACTAGATCACTTAAGTGGTGAAACTTGAAAATAGTGGTAGCACCACATGAGTTCAAGACTTGTTTTGGATATCGACTCTTTGAAGTCTAAGAAATAATGTAATACGTAGTTATTATTTTCTTTTATTTCTTCTATATATTTATTTTTTTTTCATTTATTTTACAAAAGGTATTTTCTTTAACGAGTTTACGTTGTAGTGGCTTAAAACAAATTTATTACCGCCTAAAACAAAAAAAGGACTTACCAACTTTCACCCTTTTCTAAACTTACTTTACAGTTGTAACTTAACTTAAAACACGTGTTTTCAGTTAGCAAAATGTTTACCGAAACAAAACCCTACGAGTACGTACTCGCCACGCATTTTAAATTATAATATAGTGATTTGCTCTTAAATAATTAAGTCAGTTCTATTACTTCCTAAGATACGGGCAAATTTATTCAATTATTTAATTAAAAGTAATTGTGTACAAAGTTTAGTTCATATTGTTCAAAATACGGAATATTTTACGGTGTCAGTTTTAAATTTGAAACTTGAAACTTTAAATTAAAAAAAATACATATTATACTTTGGAATGTTAGGTTGTACTCCAAACATTGTTGCCAAATACTTGTAACAATGCTTCTTCAAGCATGCTAAATACAAGCAGTAGGTGCTAAGGTGTGAATAGCTTGGAGGAAGTGGGGCCGGTTTCATGATTGTCATAAGCAGCTCCCTACTACCCACAACGGGGTTACACTTCCGTGAGTGCATTACTTATAGTGTTGTATGCATCTTATTTAATTATGTAATAATATCGATAAATTAAAATTAAACTTTTTTATTTCAAATAAATTTTGAATGATCATAAAATAATTTTGCAACTACATAATTATGGTGGGAAAAAGGCGTGACAATTGTATTGTATTGTATTGTATAATTATGGCTTCGGAAAGTTGCAATAAAGCTTACGGTAATGAAGTAGTACAAAAATAAAACAATAAAAAAGATCAATTATATTAATGTATTCGTAACATTATAAAAATATGAACTAGATGTTACTATAGAAATGAAATTAATATTAATAAATAAATATTGATTTAAAAAATCAGTCTTAGCGAGAAATTTGACAACTGTATGGCCTGAATTTAGTGGCTTGTATTTTTTTTATCTAGGCTTTTACTATTTTCACACAAGATAACTTTTAAGTTGGGTTGAGCAATAATAATTTTAAAAATGCGAATTACATACAGATTTTAGTGTTTTATCATCATATATATATCCAATATGCTGATCCTGAATTAGGACCTCCTCTGTAAATAAACTAATGTTAAATAATAATATTTAATAAAACATACAATATCTTTATTAGGTATTAAATAAAGTGTAAAAGAAACACAAATAAAAGTAATAAAATAAGATTAAATTGTACAATAAAATTTAAAAGATACGTAACATTTCTTACCCTGATGGTATCATTCTCGCGAAACCAACGTTCTTTTAAGTTGTAATAAATTCAACTCCTGTTACTAGAACGCGCACTGCGGCTTAAGTTTTTTCTTTCGATTACGTTTCAGTCATCTGTATTATCTTCATAGAAAAATTTAATAATATTAACTTTTATTAATAAATACAATTTTAAAGAGCAATTTTATAGACAGTCTGCTGAAAATTATAAGCACAGAGTTCCGTTCAAGTATAGTAATACAAATTTCAAGTACATATCTATAACTTCTGTGCACTCGTTTTTGATTTGTTCATAATTATGACCCAAGCAACACTAAGTTCTAAATAAATAATTGTAGTTACATTTTACGATTACCGAGAGGTCGATTTGTAGTTGTCACATCCACTTATGGACTGCACTCTAGCTTAAGAGTTATCAGGGTAAGTGCTGATCAGCCATTAAATGTATGTGCTATTAATTTATATGTATATAAATACTATACAATTAAAATTATCGATATGTTACACATATCCACACCACTATGTTTGTAATACAGCTTCAGTTAATGCACCACCCACAGACATTCGAAATGGAGTTCTTAGAATAATTTTGACTGTTGTACGCTGTAGACTCTTTGCTGTAATTGGACACTCTTTCCAGATCTTAGGTAAAATGTGACTCATCTCTATAAGAATCATGTGTTTACTCTTAACTACATTTAGCTAATGTGTAGTCCATAAGCGGAAACAACTGATTCCACCGATAAATCTCTGCGTGTAGCAGTTGATTTTCAATATTTGTAAGATGCAATAGTTAATATTTTTTACCAGTTACTTAGTACCAAGATTTTTTAGCATGTGTACCGGGTCGATTCTCGTCCTATATAAAGAATAGAATATCAAAACTAAATCAAACAATAGGTTCATAGACTGTACTCTAAGTTGGAGTGTGGTCATATGCCGAGCTACAATAAAAAAAGGTAAACAAATAGCTAACTAATGGGTAATACAAAATGTTAGTCTTAATTAATAGTACCTTATTTGACACAGTATTTTAGAGTTTCCATAATGCAAAAGCATAATTTTAAATACAATTGACAGTGCATTTGGAATGAATCGGAGAGAGTCGGACAGAAAACGTCCCGTGAGGACGATAGCAAGCGGCGGGCGATTATTGCATAAATTAACTTTTATTAAAATTCTGTTTGTGACCCCCACCGTCTGCGCTTGCAAACTGATATTATTATTTGCAAAAGAATATTCTTAGACTATTTAGAAATTTGCATTGGGAATTTTATTTCAAGATGATTTTATTATTTTATTTTTATATTAATTGGGATTTTAGTTTATAAAATGTTATTTTTGATTCTTTTAGGTATTGCGTAGGTTATGTGTAAGTTGAACTATTATTACTATTCTATTTCTGATTGATCAGACAAGATTTAATTAAATAAATAAAAAAAAAACCATAATATTTGCAGAAAATCTATTTTTTTTTTAATTTAATTTCAGTTGTGACACATAGAGTCCAATTAAAGAGAATTCCAATTATATTGAACTGAGTAAAGTGGTTTTCGAACGATCTGGAACATTCTTTAATGACGTAAACCTATCTAATATTTGCATAAAAATATAAAGTGCATCTTTTAAATTTAAAGCAAGTAGCTTGGCATGTCATACGGAGGTGTTAAGCCAGAGTGCGGTCCATGAATGGAAACAACTGCAACAAGATCTGTTGACAGCAGTCGCTTCCGGTATGTAGGCTTGAGTTGATTGTCCACAGGGTTTACTCCTGTCGGGTTCATACCTGACTACTTCCAAGCTTATCCCGAAACTCAACTTGGTCCCTTAACTTGAAATGGTTATTACATTTACTTTTCACTTTCCTTAGGGGTTGAATATTGAAGGGCGCCAATAATTTATATAACTATACGACTTATTCATAACGTTTCATATGCATGCACATACTTTTGAATATTTTGGTTATTATCGGAACTATGGCGTATATATGTAGAATTGTAGATAGTAATAAAATTTGTGAGCGCACTGATATGAAAAACAATCAAAAAGAGTGCTTTATAAAATTTTCAATTGTGTGCAATGTGTGTGCAAACCATTCGTGTTTTGGCTTCAGTTTCATATTGCAATATCAATCCATTGTAGCAATTGTTGGTGGGTTGCTGCCAGTAGAAGCTTTGGCCTACAGATAAAATTTAATCGAACATACTATGTTATGTAACTGTAGAGAATTCTTCTGTAGATTTCATACACCTGTAATATTTACCTTTTTTTATTTTATTAATTGTCATATAATCATGTAGTACCTTATTACCATGCGTTTGAGCATTATTAAAGTCTAGATTAACGTATCAGTCAGTAACGAACTTAAATTGTCAGAAGAAATATTATAAATAATTTAAAAAAGAAACAAAACCTTCTTTTCAGGTCTTGGTGTTACTATTTTTTTTTTATTGTAGCGCGGCATGTGACAGCACTCCGCCTGATGTAAAGCTAGAGTGCGGTCCATGAATGGAAACAAATGCTACTACAGAGAAACCTGTGCGGGCAGCAGTCGCCTCTACTATGCCGGCTTGAGGAGACGAGCATGTACCATCTACAGACAGTGCACATTCCTCTCGTTATACCTGGCTACTTTCAAACTATTCCCGAAACGCGACAAGATCAATTCACGGGTGTTACATTCGAAAGTGGTGGTACTACCCCAGGACGGCAGACTGGACAAATAACCATCATCAGTCTGCCTACCACTCTTTAATAGTGCCTACAGGCACTGAGCGACCAAAGTACATATAACAAAGTTACATTGGTACCGGTCAGAATTAGCGAGGTTCGAACACGGGTCTCATCGATCGTGAGTTCACGCGTCTTACCGCTAGACCACGACTACGACCACATATATTATGTATATCAGGCGGAGTGTAGTCATGTAGATAATAGATTCCTCGCAGGCTCTTTATCCGCAGTTGTGCAGCCATGGCCGCTCGTGGTTTGTGGTTATATGCCGAGCTACAATAAAAAAAAACAAAAACATTTTTGAATAAATCAATTAAAATTAAAACAAACAAAACAAGAATAAAAGTTAGATTTGTGATCGGTTTACACGAATTCATTTCAAATTGAATGTAGGTTACGTGAACATTATCTAGAAAGTTGAATAGAAGTAGGTTCTTTTATAAAGAACCCACAGACAAAGTTCCAGTTGACGGGGTATCCGAACGAATGTCGCGAGAGAGTCGTTTGAATAAACTTAGTATACTGATTTATGTGAAAACTTTTAGGAAAACTTCATGTAGGTATCTGAGTTACTGTATTGTCTCTCATCTGATAAAACGACATTGGTTGTTCAGAGTTTTTTTTTTCACTACCTTTTCTTGATACTATCTTCCGTTTTGTCTGTGACGGTGAAGTAGAAGGAAACTCAAATATGCACTTAGGCGAAAACTCTTTTATCGAGTTTATTAATTTAATATTACAAAGCATACGTCACGCACAGGTCACGCACAGGTCACGCACTGGTTTCACTTTGCGACTTTTCTTTTTCCAGGTTTCGGCAACAGTTTGAATTGCCGATATTGACTGATATTGACCGAATTGATTGATATAACGACGGAAGTGTACTCTGTTAACTTGGACGGTGACATAGCGGCATAGCGGAGGCGACAGCACTGCTCTGTGGTAGTATTGTCTCATAAAGAGTGGTGAGCAGACTGATGATGGTTATTAGCCCAGTCTGCCATCTTGGGGTAGTAACACTACTTTCGAATGTAACACCCGTGAAGTGACCTTGTCGCGTTTCGAGAGCAGTTTAAAAGTAGCCAGGTATAGCGAGAGGAGTGTGCATACTCGTCTCCTCATACCGTAGAGATTTCTCTGGACCACACTCGAGCTTTACGTCAGGTGGTGAGTTGTCAAATGCCGAACTACAATAAAAATAAAAGAATAAACAAAACAAAAGTTTCCGTGATGGAAACCGCAATGGGTCGATTTTTTTATCAACTTTATTTAGGGACTTTTAACCCAGTTCGGTTACGCCAGTCCCATCATATCTTACAGTTACACATTAGTAAACAGAAAAATATAATCTAACTTATAACTTAAATCGTAGGTGACAATAAAAGTGTTTAATTTTTTTATTTTACATTTCATGCAATAAACCATTTTTAAGTTTATTTAAATACATACTATATATTATAACTTGTATAAGTAATTACATCAGGAAAAAAAAAATTTTTGTCTAAAAACAAAATTTGAATCCAAAAACACATTAATACAATTTCTGGTAAAATATATTTTTCTAACAAAACGTTGAACATGATTTACATTTAGATTCCTGATCGTGGGTTTTATTTTCAAACAAAACAGAATAAAATAGCTGATTGTGTTAAACCCAAATAAAGGTCCTATCATCGAATTCGCGTTTGTCGCTTACATTTGATTTATCAGCAGTGCGGGATCAACTAGAGCAGTAATTTATTGCCTCTGTATTCAAAGGCCTTTGTCGCCGTTAATTCTGTGGGTCGAGACGAGATAACCGCGTCTACACCTCCGAAGAAGACACTCTTGATTAAGGATACACAATAAATAACTCGAGCCATTTTAATAGACTTATAAATGCTAGTTGATAAATAGTGATGGTTTGTTTCCTTTTGTTATTGTTGAAAGGAACAAATGCCTCTTTAATGTTTCATTTAAGTGCGTTGTTTTGATTATAAATAAATGATTGTCGATTTACGTCCCCTTTTAATCAGTATAAATACATTTTATTTATAAATTTGTTTTATTTTGGTAACAAACAGTCATCACAAAAATCAAGTTACAGAAGGAACGTATTACATCCTTAGTAGAATAATAAAGGACAATGCCCATTCTTAGGCCTATTTGATATCTAATAGTTTGTTAACAAAGCAATATTCTGAAATATTTTTTTTTAATAATTTATTTTTATTACATCAACACGTAATGGCAACATGGCAAACGATCCAATTAATAGACAATGTTTAATTAGATAAAAAAAAACAGATATCAATTATTAAACCATTTAATAAAGTAATAAGTTCAAATATTGTATCAGAAAAAGTCTAATAACTTGGATGAAAAAAATTGAACTGATTGGTGACAAATAATGTAGATTTATTTTCCTACAAAATTAGTTCATTTTGTTCATTCGTTCATCAAATGATCTTGAAACTTGAGAAAAAAATTGTGGGCCCATTTCTCTTAGGCGAATGGGCATTCTCCTTTATACTGCCGAGAAAGAAAAATATTCTTAAATTACTTAAAATAATTTCGAAAACAAAACTACTACGTTTCATTTTACACGTGAAAACCAAACACAGACTGATGATGTTTATTTGCTCTGCGTGTCATCCTGAAGTAGTAACTCCGCTGGTTGCGTTTCGGAATCGACTTGGATGTAGCCGTTGTTTTCGTTCATGAATCACACTTTATCTTTAACATAATGAGGAGTATTGTCGATTACTATACAAAAATACAAAATCAATGATACATAAGAATGAGTTTATGTTTTTAGTATTAAAGATGCACGACTTCATTAATTAAGTTATAAAAAAACATAACGGTCAGCAAAATAAAAAAACTTAATTGTGTTGGAAAGCGTCTCGTTTCTATGTTTCAACAAAAATATTATTTTACTTATTCTTACCACGTTTTGTATTATAAAGAAAGTTGCAGTTTGTTTATCTTAAATTGTATCGCATTTTTGTGAAACGAGATATAGTGAGAAAATGCACTGCCTTGTTTCTGTTCTATTGCATTATTATGAGCATTTTGTTTTGACTGACTTTTGCATAAAATTGGAACGAAAATATAATTTTTATTTATTTATTATGAAAATACAAATTTTATGTTTCAATATAAATTTTTATACATGCTCACATAAATACAGCTATTTTGCAGTAGCTCGATTACACGCCGTCTGATATTAGGATAGAGTGAGGTCAATAAACGGAAACAACTGCTAATACACTTTCTGCATGCTGTAGTCATCTCGAGACGAGACGAATCTGCACACTCCTCGTGTACTACTCTCTCAGCTGATCCCGAAATGCGACTTGGTTACATCACGGTTGTTACACATAGAAATGGTCTGATTGAGTGAAAATTTATTTTAAGTCTTTTAATTTTCTTTATATTAACTGACCTTGAGTGTACCCTTAGATTAGAGCAATATCAACAAAAAGTTTTAGCTAAAAAAGCATAATAGTCAAGTGTACATTACTCAAATAAATCAGAAGAACAGGAGCTAGCATTCAAAAGTTTGTGATTTATCATAATCCGGATTTCCATTCGCAAAAGCGGCTGGTCCATTATTCTACGTCAGGGACACGGGGGTGCGTGTTTAGCGAAAAAAATAATATGCCAAGGTAGAATTGCTCTGCCGTACAAACAAATCCCTTTGCACGATTTCACTGTCTGTTATTGCATGAAAAATGTTGGCAGATGCGGTCAGTGCAGTCACTAGAATAATTTTGACAACCTCTGTGGTGGCAGTGGTTACGTCATCAGGCCGCGTCACAGAAGTTGCAGGTTCAATTCCTGGTCGATATTTTTTATTGTAGCTCGGTATAAAGCACCGCGGCAACACTCCACCGATGTTTAACTAGAGTGACTGAGTTGAGTTAGTGTGGTGACTTTGCTATCTCGTCGATATAAATAAATTTTCATCTAAAGTTTTATTAATTAGTCCAATATTGAAAACAGGACAAGTTTAGTTCTATCTACGAACTCCTGATAATGACATGGGCAATGGGCGTTGATTTTCTAATTTAAATTGGTTCTAAAATTAATTTTAATCGTCTAAAAATGTTTCCAGTGTCGAGTTAAGTGTCAGTCAGTATCGAGTCAAGATCCCAAATTACATAGGGTGTAAAAATACAGTTAGCAATCCCTTTAACCAAGTGTTTCTCTACCAATATTAATACGATTGTGCAATGTAGTTTTTTATTAGCTTTTTTAAGAATGTCATAATAACATTGTGAGTTAAAAGATCTCGCGCTTGCTACGAAGCCGTCGTTACACCAGCCGTATATCCTTACAGTCACATTGCTTGTTGCTGATGTTTTGTGTGTGTTTTTCTTTGTTAAATAATGGTACCATAGTGTTATGTAGTTAATATTAGACCTAGAATAAATGTCAACAGAATGATTCTTTTTTTTATTATAAAGAAATATTTGAACCGCATCGGCATGATGTATAACAACAATTTCTAGTTATCTCTGTATATATATTTATATATATCTAGATTTTAGTTGTATTTTTGTAAATGTAATTATATTTGTTTAAAAACCTGCTTCTCTTCGCTCACATCTGTCCTAAACACGGAGGTTAGCTGGAAGAGAATGCTAATTAGCATTAAGTTCGCCTGTGTGCACGCTACACTAAGCTTTAAATAAATAAATAAATAAATAAATATATTTTTAACATTACTTTTTATGATGACACATGAATCTATATATAAAAATTAATTGCTGTTCGTTAGTCTCGCTAAAACTCGAGAACGGCTGGACTGATTTGGCTAATTTTGGTTTTGAATTATTTGTGGAAGTCCAGGGAAGGTTTAAAAGCTGAGTAAATATGAAAAAAATGGTTGGAATGGTTGGTAAAAACAACACTTTTGCTTTTCCGCAGATACTATTTCTTTGTGGAATGTCAAACATTTAATGTTCGTCCAGTAGATTAAAAATCAATTTTTAAAAGTCATTCAGAAATCAAATTAATTTTTTTTTGGTTTGAAAACGAATTCTTTTTGTTCCGGTTAAGTTTTGACCACATTTTTTTACTAAAGTTGAAACATTCTGCAATTATCATTCAACTTTTTTATTTATTGATTCTGAGACAGTACGAAGTTTGCCGGGTCAGCTAGTAATACCTAAAGTTGAAAAAAAAGAACGTTTCCTCTTGAACTCAGATGCCGACGGAAAGATGCTAAAACGACCGTGTGTGTAGTTTAGTTAATATTTTTCTATTGAATTTACAGCATTTAATATTATCTGGTTTAAATTTAATACAACAATAATAATGTTGATTTTCAATAGCGATATCGAAATAGAACAAATTTTACCCAAAATGTGGAGTGATTTAGTGCGTATCGATATATAATGTTATACCTTTGGGAAATCATCTATGGTTTGTACTCCTAGTAGAGCTTGTAATAATATAATCATTGAACATTGTACTTTATTTCTAATTAAACTGACTTAGTATTTTTTTTATTGTAACCCCGCCGTAACACTTCTCTACCTTAAAGTGCGGTTTATGAATACTACAGATACATTTCTAGTGGCAGCAGTCGCGAAACCATCCACTATGAAAGTTTTCTCTCGTTATACCTGCTTTCTAAACGCGATGTTTGTAGCAACTGCTGTCAACTGTGAGCAGGCGTCTCCTTGAGTCGAGATGGCAACATAGCGGAGGCGACAGCCTTCTTCTAACAGTTGTATTTGCTCATGAACCGCTTTCAAGCGTCACATACCGAGCTACTACAAAAAAATCTTTATACAATTTTATTATACGTATCTACGCATAAATGCAAGTATGTTAAACTGAATTATGTGGCATGTTATCGTACTGCGCCCGAGGTTAAGCCGCAGCGAGGTCTATAAGCGGAGACAAATGCTACCACAGAGAAATCTCTACGGGCGGCAATCGCCTTCGCTGTGTCGTCGCCGCGCGCGTTAGCTAGATAAGACGAGTTGCACCGGGTTGACAGAGCTGACTCTTCTCGTTATATATTTGGGATATGGAAAATATGAGGCGTAAGTTAATTAATTAAATTTAAAAAAAATTATTAAAGCAGAATGTTCATTTTTTGGCCCACTTGATACCTGATACATCAAAATAATATCTTTTTTAATCAGCACATCATTTAATAATCAATAGACGATGTTTAATTACATAAAAAACATATATCATCAATTATAATTAAAGCATTTAATATAATAGTAACTTCAAATATTGCATCAGAAAACATCTAATTACTCAATACCTGGGTGAAAAAATTTACTAAAAATTTATCGACAAACTCGAGAAAAAAAATGTATTTTTGTCAAATTGCTATTTGTCTTAGACGAATCTTTTATAAATATTTATTTTTTGCATAAAGTATTTTAGTATTTTTTAAATATTTTTAATAGTTTTAAAAATACACGTTATGAACTATGGTGGAGGTCGTTTCTGGGCAGCCGTTGTCTTCGAGTCCCTTTCCTTACGGCCCGGCCGTCGTTATTTTGCTTTATCACGCGTTCTGAATACTTATATGAGCTATTCGGCGAAGCCCTAGTAGATGCGATGCGGCGATGACCATGTTATATGACACATTTTAGAATTTATAAAAATTACATTTATAAGCGGTAATACTAAATTGTACAATTACATTAGATAGTTTATGAATTAGTCTATAAAAACAACACTATAAAACTCAAGAAGTAGAAGGTTCTTGTTATTAAAATTTTAATACCGAAGTCCGGGAAAAATGATAATAAAACTGACTCGGTAAAGCACACTGTCCATTATAACCTTAATTTGAAACTAGCAAAATTCTACAAAATATAAACAGTTGACCAATAAATAAGTATAAGCAAAAGGAGTGTGTACAGTCAACCTAGATGGTGCACATTTGTCTCCTCAAACCGGACACGGACTGCACTTTAGCTTAACATCAGGCGAAGTGTTGTTATATGCCGAACTACAAAAAAAAAATTGTTCTGATTTCCCAGTCCTTTTCTGATACTTAATATTTTTCCGACCAGAATTTCAAACATAATGGATCTTCCGACGTGCGCATATAGAGTGCGCTAAACACTCCGTCACTGAAGGCGATGTATGTTGGATGAGGTTCAGGATTTTTTTCAGTGGACGATGGACTTTACAACTCGAACGGTTTGATGTCATACTCGTACATCCGTTTAGGAAACACACGACGACGATGTGAAATTCTGTACTAACTTCAAGTACAGAAATAAATTATTTTATTCCCGCTATAATCCCTTGTTTATGCTTTCAGTTAAGAGTTCGGAGGCAGAAAGTTGAACGATAAATTTCTGCAATAAACAGCCGGTGATATTATTCATGACGTTTGTTAAGTTTATTTTAACAGCTTTACCTTTTTATAAGTAATTATTGGTGTTAAATAAATTATTAAGATTCACTGGTAATCTATCGTCCAGGGTAGTATTTGCCGCCGCTTTCAAATGGAAGTGACTTAGAAGCATTTCGGGATCATTTTAAATATCTAAAGCAAACAAGAATGGCAGCATAATAGACTCTTGACTAAGCAATAATAGCAAATAAAATTTACAAAACAATAGAAATTGCAATCCTCATGCAGTTGACAACTAATCTTGACTAGCATTTGTCTGAACAATAAAATAATCTTATTGGTAATAACATCCAGAAGACTTATTTATATTGCCCTCAGTGATACAATTGGACCGACAGCGACTGTCCGCTATTATTGAATAGTACACATCCTTTGTTTCCATGTACACCATATAATGCTGTAAAATAGGACAAAGTAGCCGTGGTACATAGCGGTAGAAGACGTGAACTTTCAATCGATGATACTCTTGTTCACATCTCGTTAAATTCTAATACATACACTAACTTGGTACATTATTGTACTAAGGTCCGTTTGCACCAGAAGGCCCGGTAAAGTAACTTTAACTATTACTTTAACCGTTACGTTTACATTATGCACGAGTTGCACCATCGTCGCGCCTGTCAGTTTTGACGCTTACTTTAACGTTAACCGTAACCAGCGAATCTTGGCTGGTTAAAGTTAAAGTAATCGTCAAACCAATGTTACTAACGTCAAATTTATGAAAAGAAGCCAAATGTGTTTTTCTATTATATTTTCAGGATCAGCCATCCTTTTAACGATAACAATATGAATTTACACGATATTGCAACGCGTGTGGAGTAAATGTAAAACTTTAAAAAAGTAATAGTTAAAGAAAACTTTAACCGGCCTTCTGGTGCAAATAGACCTTACTTACGGTTTGAAATATTTTTTTTTTTAATTGGAAATATCAAATAGATACGCCTTTTAAGAAAAATATAATATATTCCTAAATAAAAATAAATATTATGAATGTTTTAAAGTAATTTTATATGAGGACTTGGTTGAAATAAATTTGAGGTTTGTTTCTTAGCTGAGACAACTGCTGCCACAAAGAAATGTTTCAGAGAGTAGTCGCCTTCGCTGTGCCGGCTTGAGGTGACGAATGTATGCAGTAATTCTAACCTAATTTCGATAGCAAAGCACGATATGTTCGCAGACCGATTTTATTAAATAAAGATTATCCGATTTAGAATTTTTACTTAATTTAGTCCTTGCTTAAGCACAAATGATTGTCGCTCTAAGTTTACCACAACTGCCCGGAAATGGATTCAAAACACCTCGAAGCGGGAACAGATCTCCTGCAGAGGCTATGCAAATGTGAGCGCCGTTGTCCTGAATTGTACATGACCAATGACTATCGTATTATACGTAAATTGTTAACTAATTTCGTCGATACAGAATCTGATCGCAAATAGGGAGTAATTTTATTGATTACTTGGACCATTAGATTAAAATAATGTTGATACTTATTATATTATTTAAAGTCAAAGTCTAAGGTGCACAGACCCTAATAACAAAATTTTCAAGAGTCTAGGTAGGCAGACTGATGATGGTTTTAGCCTAGTCCACCATAATTTAATTAAAATTACAGGCTAAATTGTTATTGTAAAAAAAAATCTGCTGTTCATTCTGGTGGTGGTGTGATGTTGGAGGTTGTTTTAAGTAAACAGGTTGTAAGTAATTTGGTGATTTTAGGCATGTTGGTACACATTCTTTTGGAAGGGTACTGCTATGTATCGTAATAATTGTAATAGTCTAAGTTTAATTGTACTGCTTTTCTGTTTAAATAAAAAATAATGTTTAAATTTAAATTCTGTTTAAATAAATAAAAAAATAATGGGAAGTACCATCAGTTTCTAGTGTTACACCCGTCGCGTTTAGAGATCAGCTTGAAAGTAATTGGGTATAACAACACGAGTGTGTACTGTTAATGGATGGTGCGCATTCGTCTTCTCAAGCCGGCATAGCGGAGGTGGCCGCTGCCCGGAGATTTTGTCTTTAGTAGCATTTTATAGACACCACTCGAGCTTAATAACAGTGTGACCACGTGCCGAGGTACTATAAAAATAAAATATTAAATTTCAGCATGCGAAAGATAAGTAATGAATACAAAATAGTTAAGTGCTCCGGAAAAAAGGAATGTTACTTACAATATTATAGTTTTTTTTTACTCTAAAAATATTTTGCAGAGCTTAGGAATCAAATAGCGAATTTCCATAACTAATCCTGAGTAAACAATTGACAAAGCGGTTTCTCTTTCACTTTGAAGTTGAAGACAATCGGCGTCTTACCTTGTATACGAGGAAATTTTGAAGCTCACTTAAAGTAGAATTTCAGTAGATTAACTTTCTAACAAAGCGAGCGATAATCTGTGTACTATTATTCAAAGAGAATATTTATACATCTCAAAACGACTTTACATTTAAACTGAGCGGCCGTGGTCGAGCAGTCGACTCACGATCGATATGACTCGGGTTCAAACCTCGCTAAATTCTGATCGAGATCAATTTACCCCGTTTAAAATACATACCTACATATTATGGACTTTGGCTGCTAGTAAATACTTTTGTATCAAGTTAATAATATTGAGCTTCACGAGTCATTCAGTCGTCACGCTAAACAGTCAGGTCAAGTCTCAGTCAAGTCAAAAATAGCTTCAGTAAAGTGGTAAATCTTTACTGAAACTTCCTACGGAGTTTTGGAGGAAAAATGGAAACACAGGTTCTCTTCTTTTGAATTGTTTGCCCACACTTACGCGCGTTCACGAACACTTAATGGTTAAATATCCACTATTATTACACATTAACACTCAAAGATCAATGTCTCAAGATGGCCGCCAAAACTCTTGCCTAGTACTTAGCTTAGTAAAGGCATTTGAAAGAAAAAAATATTTGCTTTTTATTTTTTAATTACTTCTTATACCACTTTGCTCAATGTAAAGGTAGAGTGGAAGCATTCCGCCGTAGAGGAATGGAGATTCGTGAATAACAATTTTGTTTACTATAATATCGTCACTCTTCGCTTAAAATAGCACTCATTCATGAGCAAAAACAACTGTTACCACAGAGAAATGTCTGCCTTCACAATGTCGGGTTGAGGAGATGGATATACCCCATACCGAAACGCAACTAACTATAATGTAAACCCAGTGTTATTTCCTAAACATTTAAATTTTAAATACGTCTATATGTAAGAAAAGCTATACGTTCTCATGACCTAGTTATTTACATAATAAAATCAGTTATAGGTCCCAATGGAAACGAACTAACGAGAACCACACTTTATGACGTCACTTAAGGACCTATCACAGGTGATAAAAAAATTAATGCTCTACATTAATAGATTCAAGTAATAGTATTTTGTAAAATACGTATATTGTATTCTATTCTGTTATGTTCTTCTGAAATTGAGAGAAAATAGCTTGGAAAAATAACGATTAAAGTAAAAAATAGACTGATTCTGGTTAACCATCATTATAACAGGCCACAGAAAGAGTGGTAGTACCATCACTTTCAGGTGTCACGACCCTGAACACTGTCACTCTGGACAGTACACGTTCGTGTCTTCAAGCCGGCATAGTGGATGAGACTTCTGCCATTTCTCCAACTCCGAACCGCAATCTAGATAGATTAACATCAAGCGGAGTGTGCAAATGCCAATTACTATAAAAAAAGTTTACCAACCCAGCGAACCATGTGTGGTTAGTTCAAGTTGGTATAGCGGAGGTGACTGTTACATGGCGAACTACTATAAGAAAGAACAACTCTAACAAATATAAAGTCTTCGAGCCTAAAACGAAATGACTTCGACTTTGATTAAACTATAATGATTCTAAGTTTTTATATAGTTCCAGTTTTTACAGCTATTCCAAGAGATGAGTTCCCAAGATAGGTAATCCTAGCAATTTGTTTTAGTAGCCCAGCCCCCCCCCCCCCCTCTGTAATCGTGATCTTGTGTATTACACGTTAATACGTGATGTCATTATCTCCGGATTATTTTTAGAAAACTACCTCGTGTAGGTAATTATTTTATTTACTTTGAAAATAGAAATAATTTATGCAGAATTTATGTATGTAGATATAACTTGATATTCATGAGTTGTTTTGAATAATATTTATGAAGTTTCTATTTTGTTTATTTCTTTGATGATTTCCGGAAATTTTAAAGATAAAACGTTTAGAGATAATAATATTTAAAAACTATATTAGTGTTTCATTTTCTTATGTAACTATGTTTTAAGAGTGGTAGGCAGACTGGTGGTGGTTATTGGCCCAGTCTGCCGTTCTGAGGCTATACATCACATTCAAGTGTACCACCCGTGAAGTGACCGAGTTATAAAGAGAGGAGTGTGCACTGACAATCTGATAGTGCATACTTGTCTCCTAAGGCCGGCATAGCGGATGTGACTGCTGCCTGCTGAAATTGCCCTTGTCATAACAATTATTTCCGTTCATGGATAATCTAAGTTTACACCAGGCGAAGTGTTGCCATATGGAATAAAAAATGTAACTAATTGACTTATATTATAAAAAAGAAGATATTTACGCCCTTGCTCTGTTACTAACAATTTATAATGATAATAATGATAAAATCCTTACTTTTAAAAAGCATCGTTAACACTACATAGCGGGGGCCCCTGGCCTTCAAATAAGGTTGCCCTGTGTCCTGAAAACCAGTGCATTTTCACCGATTATCAATTATTGTTCACAATTTAATTTTTAAAATAAAGGAGAAGAAAAAAATAAAATAAAAATAATACAAAAAAACTATTAACTAACTAAACCAAACCTCATCAAATAAATAACAAAATACAAAAACTGCCTATATACAATTAGTCATAGTGTATTAACCAATGTGTAATATCAACAAAATGTATTTAAAAGATACATGTAGATTATAGATTTAGTTATTGACTTATTTGCCCACTTTGTATTGCTTTTTCTCGCTTCACTTGAATGACTCTAGAGGATAGTATCCCGATAACATTTCACACGTGTCTAAGCATACAAGTTTATTTTCATTTTCTGTACAAAATTGATTATTGAAACTTTAATTAAGCAACTTTGTATTAAAATTATAAAGTCAGTTAATTTTATTTTTATTTTAGCACGTCATATTACCTCACTCCGCCTGATATAAAGCTTGAGTGCAGTCCATGAACGGAAACAACTGTTACTACAGATAAGTTTTTACGGATAGCAGTCGTCTCCGCTATTCCATCCAGATTGACAGTGCACATTCCTCTTGTTATAGCTGGCTACTTTCAAAATGTTCCCGAAATGCGATAATCCTTATATTGTGGTTGAAAAGAAACTGTCTTTTGCATCAAAAAGTGTTATCTAACACAGTGTCACGTCAACACTATTTGTTGTTAGGGCAACCTTTGGTGTAACTTTAATTTGGAATTGAAGACCCCATTGACGACTCTTAATGGTGTTCTAGGTCGTTAACGCGGCCAACCCGAGGCAACTTGTCTGTAATCCGATTTGTGCTGGTGGTTCGGACAAATTTGCGGTTGGCTGATTCGGCGGCCGTTCGGACCCGACCGACTAGAATATGTTCCTTTAATCTGATTATGTAGCAAACCTCACGTCGGAGTCAGGGATAAAAGATTTGGATTATCAAAAATTTATGAATGACAGCAAAAATTGTTTTCGTAACTTATCGAAACGATATACGACTTCACTGTATTTATTTAATTACGAATTTCAATTCATCAATTAATGTTTATTTATAATCAATTGTGTTTATTAATTAAACAATAAAATAAAACTACAAGTCTCTATATTAATTTTGCAAGCTGACGGGGGTCAATATACTAAAAAAAATTAAAGGAAAATAAATTATGGTGTCTACTCTATTATTATTACAAATATTATACATCGATTTGTGACAATTTTATACATTACAAATAAAATTGCATCATAATATGTGGTCTAACTGAAACTAAATATAAAATATTTTAAAGTTATTATGGAATCGTCTTACTGTCGAATAAATACTTTTCGAACCACGACTTCGAATGGTTTTGTAATGGATTTGTCAAACAGATCCCAGATAGCAACTAGAATGCGATCAGACTCTTTGACTTGTTGTCAGTATTTACTTCGATTTAGAAGTCTTTTAGATAATATATTTACCTGTTTATAGTATGAATTATGTAATTTCAGTTTAAATTTACGTTGGTTAAGTATTTTTGTTTTAGTTATTTTTTTATATTTGATTTACACATAACTTTAGATATACACATAACATACACATAACATAATATATGCATATTATAATGAAAATTTAATAGAAAAAATCAACGGATGCGCGTGGTGGATATCTCTTAGTGCGCTGAGCGTGACCCCGTCGAAATTTTTCTGTTAATTTTTATTACAAATTCAACATTTTATATTAGAAAATAATATTCAATAAAAATAAAAATCCATAATAAGTTATTAATATAATTTTCTAATCACTTTTTAATCACTTTCTAAAACAACAATTTAAGCTTCAATTAACAGGTTAATGTTATCAGTAATCCTTAAAGTTAAAGTAACATAAGTTCTAAGTAATTAATGTTATGTATATGTGGCCCATACTTTCCTCACCACCTAAACTACCTAAACTAAACTGGTTTGTTGTTTGAGTGAAAACCCATTGGATTACAGTATTATGAATTCGTGAGTATTCCCACTCAATCCATGGCAGACAGACAGCTTGTTGCGGCTTAATCGGGTTCTTGCGTGACCTGACCTGACACTTCAATTAACAAAATTGATAATGTTACTCATTGGTTTGTGCCGAAGCGAGGAGACATTATTATTCTATCTCCATATTAAATAAATTTCAATTTATGCAAATTTTTTTTTAATTGTAGCTCGGCATGTGACACACAACACTCTGCCTGATATAAAGCTAAAGTGCGGTCCATGAGTGTAAACATCTGCTACTACAGAGAAACCTGTGCGGGCAACAGTCGCCTCCACTATGCCGGCTTGAGGAGACCATCTTAAATTGACAGTGCACACTCCTCTCGTTATGCCTGACTACTTTCAAACTATTCCCGAAACGCGACAATGCGATTAATTTAAAACATTAACTTTAAAGAAGACAATACAAAGGCAGTAGTCTACGGTAGTGTTAGAAAGTAGAGGGGAGGCCTCCTAGTAAGATCCTTAACCAATGTTTGAGAAGACTAAGAGCGTGTAAAGAGAGCCTTATAATTTCTGCCTACGTTGGTAAGGACGTGAGCAGGGTGGGTAGGGTGTATAGGTATATGTATTGAAAGTCAATTTGAATTAAATAAGGAGTAAATTGTGTCTAGAGAGAGAAGGCGAATGAGCGCTGAGTCTCTTCCGTGTAGGTCTAGCAACGCAAAAAAAAAAGCACATCGGTTCCGTAAAGCGTGCTTGTTAAATAAGTTACGACTATTATTATTACATATATATTTTTCTGAATTTATAATTCAGTTTTTTTTTGTTATTATAAACATAGCCTGTGTTGACGAGTTTCTTATGGCTGTCTTCTCGTCATATGCCTTTCCGAAGCCAAAAGTAGATTCTGACGATGAATAAGTGCATGTCAAGTCCATGCCTACGTTAATAAAGGATTTTCATTTCATTTCATTACTGGAGCAAACAAACAAATATATTTTTTAAAAAGAATAAACATAAATTCTATATTATTATTAAAATTACTTAAATTTAATATTAAAATCTCGGCCACTGACTATAAGTTGTGTATAGGATAGCGTATAGTGTTGGCTGAAAAGTGTCGGAGCGCGTTGCAAATTAGTCCATTGATTCATCTACCCTGAAACCAGCCCAGCTTTCTGTTCCCGCACCATTTGCCTCTAGCAAACATTTCGCATTCACTAATTAAAACTACGTAGGTGCTTTCTATCACTTTAATTACATGCAGTTAGAAGTTATATTTATAGTACTTTTTATTTGCTCTTTCTGCTCATTAATTTAAATGATGTTTGAATACCAAACAATCATTGGCTTGTACACTCTTTTCTGAATGGAATATAACAAAAAAAATTATTTAAACTACAAAAATATGTACATTTGTCGCTCAGTGCCTATGGGCACTATTAAAGACTAGTAGGCAGGCTGATGATGGTTATTAGCCCAGTCTGCCCACCAGAGGTAGTACCACCACTTTCGAAAGTAACACTCGTGTCGCCTTTCGGGACCAGTTTAGAAGTAGCCACGTATAACGAAAAGAGTGTCAACTGTCCATCTGCATAGCGAAGGCGACTGCTGCCTGTAGAGATTTCAGTAGTAGCAGCTGTTTCTGTTCATGGACCGCATAGCGGAGTGTTGTCATACGTGCGCTACAATAAAAAAAAATCAAGGAAATACTGATTTGAAATGCTCTGAAATGTCCCGATATTTACTCAAAAGAAGTTTTACCTCAATAACTTTTAAAACGAAAACGTTCTTGTGGATTTTGAAAATGCTTTTCAATCTCTTTTTAATGTACGTGAGTGCCGTACTCTTAAAAGTAAAGGACGATGAAATCTTCATTACTTTTATCTAAATTAAAATACTTTTGCAGCGTCTGTGACGTCATTTGTAAAAAAAATCGGACAGTTAGTTATCTTCCCCCATTTGTTATCACTAATTGATCAAATTTGTTAAAATGTATGATAAAACAAAAAACCAAATTTTTTATTTAGGTTTTTTAAGAATTAAAAATGCATTTTAAATATATAGTGATTTTTTGTTTGTTCACGAATATCGTATATTATTTATATACTAGGTATTATTTCCGTTTTCAATTAGCAACACACCGAAAAAAGGAAAATATTTATATTTCATAAGCATTTCAATATATGTATTTGTCAATATTTTTTTGCGGCCCGCTATTGCAACAGAGCATGCAAATTGGAAACAAATCAAATATGCACCGTGCATTCTGCCGTGATAATAGAGTATTCGCAAAAGAGCGATATATTTGTATTGTCATGGCTATATTACCGATTAGTGTCATGAACAATTCTTTTTTTTTCAATTCAAAATCTTTTTTAAGAGTAGTAGGCTGTTTGATTTCATCTTTTAGGCGACGAACGTTTGGAAGTGTAACGCCAAGTATAACGAGAGGAAGGTGCATTGTCAACATGGATAGCGACAAGCCGACTGCAGAGATTTTTCTGTGACATCAATTGTTTCCGTTTATGGATCACATTCTAGTTTAACATTAGGCTTAAATTATGTTTAAAACATCATTTAATTTTAGTACCATTAAAACGCCATTGCAGAAATGGAAATGCCACTTACAATTTAGTATGTGTGTGCATCCAATAGGCTATAGAATACGTTATGCATGCGACATTGACAGACGTGGTCAGTGAGATGGCCATGATAGTCCTGCATCCGCTCCATTCCACGGTGTTGACTGCGAACGGGAAATGAGACTGTTGCCTACGGAATGGGCTCACGGTCCATTTTAGTTTCTGAATGCAAATTAATCTGTACTGCATTTTGTCTTATTTATAGGACTCAAATTGACATACATCTTTTAGAGCGGCCATGGTCTAGCAATCAATGAGACCCGTGTTCGAACCTTGCTGAATTCGGACCGGTACCTATGTAACTTTGTTATATGTACCAAAGTCGCTCAGTGCCTATAGGTGGATGGTGCATACTAGTTTCCTCAGGCCGGCATAGCGGAGGCGACTTTACACATGGCTACTTCCAAACTAATTCTAAAACGCGACAAGGTCACTACACACTTCAATTGCTATTGGTACTATTTAATAACTTTTTTTTTTACATTTTAGTGGTTAACATTTAAAAAGCTATACTCGTATATTAAATAGTTAAAGCTTTGCGACACTATGTATTGAAGCTAGAAAAGCTTTAAACTATAAATAACGAAGTAGACGTGTAAGGAACGTTATGTGTCGTCTAGAAACTTCGAACTACGCTTAACGTGAAATTAGTTTACTAAGTCTATATATTATGTCCATCCCAATTCTAGTATTGTTAGAAAATTGTATAAAAATACAGACCAAAATATAATTTGTAATTATAAAAAAGACAGGTCCTGTTCTGTGGTTTTTTTGTGGTGTTCATGACATTGTAAAGTGGTGTAATCTGGACTGACTGTACTCATGTTAATAAAAAGTTAGCGGTTACGCTGATGATCACGTTTTTCTC
This sequence comes from Tinea pellionella, assembly GCA_948150575.1. Lineage (NCBI taxonomy): Eukaryota > Metazoa > Arthropoda > Insecta > Lepidoptera > Tineidae > Tinea > Tinea pellionella. The sequence continues at coordinate 2,473,103 of OX411250.1, forward strand.
CGATTTACTGTCCGGAGCGTTTATCGTTCTTAAATTACAATTTTACTTATGTCATAATAATAATATACATATTTTATATTATTATTTTTTATTCATTAGCGCTTTTACATGGGTCAGATAATTATATCAATAAATATATTAAATAGTGGTATGCATATTTTTAATGTCTCCGTCTGATGTTAAGTTAGAGTGCGGTTTATGAACTGAAAAACAATTTTATTTCAGGCTATGCCGGCATGAATGAGTACATATCCAAGTTGACAGTGCACACTCCTCTTTCACATTAAACTCACTCTAAAACCCATAATAATATAACAAAGTGTAAATCTGTTTTCGTGAACGGAAATGCTTATTCAAGTGGTAAGATTTACTTCACGATTAATTGTAATGTAAATTGGCAATCTGTTTCGAGAACACGTTGAAATATTTAACTTTCGACGGCGACGTGTAGGAAACTTACAAGTTAATCTATTTTAAATATTACGTACTTCTTCCGTCGAAGGTAAGTTAACTATTGAGTTTTTTTTATTTTATTTTATTTTAGCTCGACATGTGACAACACTCCGCCTGATGTAAAGCTAGAGTGCGGTCCATGAATGAAAACAACTGCTACCACAGAGAAATCTACGGGCTGCAGTCGCCTCCACTATGCCGGCTTGAGGAGACGAGCATGTACCATCTAGATTGACAGTGCACACTCCTCTCTTATACCTGGCTACTTTCAAACTATTCCCGAAACGCGACAAGGTCGCTTCACGGGTATTACATTCGAAAGTGGTGGTACTGCCCCAGGACGAGAGACTGGACAAATAACCATCATCAGTCTGCCTACCACTCTTTAATAGTGCCTATAGGCACTGAGCGACCAAAGTACATATAACAAAGTTACATTGGTACCGGTCTTTTAGCGAGGTTCGAACACGGGTCTCATCGATCGTGAGTTCACGCGTCTTACCGCTAGACCACGGCCGCTTTAACAGCTGATACTTTAAAGTTTAAAATATACTAAAATAAAATTGTTTATTAGTATTTGGCGTTACTTTGCGGAAATCCATAACCAAATTATTTGAAAACACTACTCTGCAACTAATTTCCGCTAATCAATGTTAGTGAGGGTAGGTACACTCCACGTGCCAGGAGTGGCGAAACGCGTCGAGAGGTTTTTGCATGTTGGTGAAGGGTCTAACATTAACTGCTAATGTGACTGTGTAGTACTGTGTACCTACCCTCACTAACATTGATTAGCGCAAATTAGTTGCAAAGTAGTGTTTTCAAATAATTTTAAAAATAAAATTGTCCTAGAATAAGAATAATCTACCCTGGTACTTGGAAAGTGTGATGCTGGCATAGTACTGCTATAAAAATGCTGTACATTTTTAAAAATATTTGGTAGAAAATGCCTTTTTGAAATCTCGTTGAAAATTTAATTGAAATCAACACTAGTATTGAAATTCACCAATACAAACAAACGTGTAGAGCCGGTCACGGATTAACAGATTTAGATTTGAAAAAAAAAATGTACTACAAAATACATATATACAATGCTCTGGCCCCAGACATCACATGAAAGTTCTCAAGACCCCAAGATTTTAAGCACGGATTGGAGATTAAACCTAAGCTCTCTTGAGTAGTAGCCTAGCCTTTTAATCACAGTATAATTTAAATTTGTTAATATAAAATAATAAAAAAAAAAAATATGCTACATTCTCTACTTGTTTTTTCAAACAATTCTTAGAGCGGCCGTGGTCTAGCGGTAAGACGCGTGAACTCACGATCGATGAGACCCGTGTTCAAACCTCGCTAATTCTGTCCGGTTCCAATGTAACTTTGTTATATGTACTTTAGTCGATCAGTGCCTATATGCACTATTAAGGAGTGGTAGGCAGACTGATGATGGTTATTTGTCCAGTCTGCCGTCCTGGGGTAGTATTAGTACCACCACTTTCGAATGTAACTCCCGTGAAGCGACCTTGTCGCGTTTCGGGTGTAGTTTGAAAGTAGCCAGGTATAACGAGAGGAGTGTGCATTGTCAATCTAGATGGACATGCTTGTCTCCTCAAGCCGGCATAGTGGAGGTGACTGCTGCCTGCATAGGTTTCTCTGCACTCTAGCTTTACATCAGGCGGAGTGTTGTCACATGCCGACCTACAATAAAAAAAAAATGACCATAGTCTAGCGATTGACACATTTCGCGAGACATGTGCTTAAATACGTACGTACAAACCCTAGTACCAATGTAATTTATATATGTACTTTAGTCCCTCAGTGCCTATTGTATAATAGGTAGAGTGGCAGGCAGACTGATGATAGTTATTGGCCCACTCTTCCGTCATGGGGTAGTACCACCATTTTCAAGTGGAAAACTGTGAAGTGTGACCTAGTCGGGTTTTGGGATCAGTTTGAAAGTATACGGGTATGACGAAAGACGATCGAACTTGATCAAATTCATCCCCTCAAAGTGACTCTTGCCTGCACACATTCTGTGGTAGCAGTTGTTTTTAGCGCTAATTTAACACATGGCGATGTGTTGATTCATACCGATCGCCTACATAAAAAAGTCAGCCCTTTATCTAAGGGAATTCGTGACAAATTATATTATTAACGACTTTACCCTTTCCTCGCGGGTGAATAAATAAAAATATACGTATAACGTATCTATTAAGTATTATATTATACTTTCTCGGCTAATTGATATAGTTTGTGTTGGTAACTGCGTGGTATTCAGTCGGCGAACTCCTCTTTACAGGAATAAAATTTGCATCTGCTTTGCATTCTCGCCTTTACACCTAGTCTTAAAGATATCCAAAGAAATGATTAAAAAAACCATTTATTCAAATTTCTCGATATTGAATTTAATAATATTCTAGAAATGGAAAGAAAACTGAATAATAAATATTTCTTTTCGCTATCCCTCATAATTGAGTTTTTAGATTACAAGAGTCAAAGAGTTTCAACTTTCGACCTTTTTTATACTTTTTAATTAAGTGTTATAATTATTGTAAAGATCTTAAATAATTATAAAAATTTCAAAGAGTAAAAAAATTAAAATCACCGGGAACGTGTTTAACAATTTAAATGCTGGGTTAAATTCTTTCAGCTGCGAGTATTTCAATCGGTTACGTCAACCCGACTCGAATAGGTAGGTATGTCATGCAATTTCGTGTCGAAGCGGTGTGCCGTGTTTTGCCTTTTCAGCTAAAGTGACGAAACATGTCTCGCGGCGTCTCCGCGGTGGTTCTGTTTACATTTTCCTCACGTATCGCGTACTCGCCACCGTTGGTAGCGTATTCCAAAATAAAATGTGATTCCGCGAATAAATATAAATTTGCCAGGACGTCACGAAGCAAAAAGAGAAACTCAATAGCTACCTTCGAGGGCTACGCTTGTCTTTATTATATTCGTAGCACTTACTGTGACGAATTTCCTACTTATTCATTATTTTATAATACATGAAATTATGTAAGCAGTTCTTTTGTTTTAATGATAAAAATAATTTTCGACCATATTTTCTTAATTAAAATATGTACAATTAAATTTTTTTTCATACAGTTTTTTGAGATACTCGTATCTAATTCTGGGGTTGTAATTATAGAATTTCGATGAAATCGTCAATTGATATTGATAGGACTGGAATGGAAGATAGAATAAAGAAATTTCCATGCGTGTGAACGTTTTTATAGCGTCAGAGTATCCGTGCGCAGTTACTGTAGGTGCTATGAGTGCGTACGCGGCTTTTTTTTAATGTTGTTTCATCGTAATAATGTACAATTCTCCTTTATACATCTAAAATATATATTGACAAACAAGTTTATTTAATTAGTAAATTCGAATAGTTAATAATTTTGCGTTTAAATTAAGACATTTCAAGCGCAGAATACATTTACACAGACAAATGCATTTAGCTCGAATGCAGAGAGACAATCTAATGTTGCACTGAATCGAGAATAATTGAGTGTTATTTATGTAGAAGCTAAATCTGCTTTTATAAACAACATTATTGTCATATTAAATTGTTATAATATCTAGTGTAATTTATTTACTATTTTATAAGATTAGCAGGCAGACTGATGATGGTTATTAGTCGGGTCTGCCGCCCAGGAGTAGTACCACCACTTTCAAGTGTAACAGCCATGAAGTGTTTTGGAATCAGTTTGGAAGTTACCAGGTATAACTAGATAATCAAACCGGGTGCACTACATTTGTCTCGTCAAGCCGGCATAGCGGAAGCGACTACTGCCTGTAGAATTTTCCCTGTGGTAGCAGTTGTTTCCTCACTCTAGATTACTATTACGCAGCTATGGGGAGCTACTATAAAAAAAACTGTGAGGAGAAATATGTGTAATAAAGTATTTATACATGCTTCAAAGTAACTAAAAAGGCAACCGAAATGCGACATCGTCACTTCACGGGTGTTGCATTCTAAAGTGGTGGTACTACCCCAGAATGGCAGACTGGGCTAACAACCATCATCAGTCTGCCTATCATTCTTTGTTTAGTAGTAAACATGATGTATAAAGAAACAAAAGATTTCTAAACAAAATGTACGTTTAACGTATTGATAGAATATTGTATTATTTGGGAAGTATATTAACCGTCAAATAACTAATACCATTCCCCTTTGACATATGAAAGTAAATTATTATGTACCTTCGACTAAAATCCTTTCAGTATCATCTAACAAGCAATAAAGCGACTCAATTTGGAAATGTATTTCATGGTTGCTCGCACAAATCTTCAACAAACATAACATAATGAAGTTAATTATAATAAACAAACTATTGTATTTTGTTCATATTAATTATTAACATTTTTTTTTGTAGTAAGACAACGATGTATACATATAAATGTATACGAGTACAGGCAACAGTCGCCGCCGCTATGCCGGCCTGATGAGACGAGTGTCCGAACTCTAAAGCTAATCCTGAAACGGGATAAAGTCACTTCGCGGTTTTTTTTTCAATAACTGAATAATATTTGAATAAATAGTGATAGGCAGGTATAACGAGAGGAATATGCATTGTCCTGGATGGTACGTATTCGTCTGCTCAAGTCGGCATAGCGGAGGCAATTGCTGAATGCAGAGAATTCCTATAAAGTTGTTTCCGTTCATCTTAACATCAGGCGGTATATTTTTTATGAAGAAGATCAAATAATATTTTATATTACCAACTAAGTAATGTCACAGTAAGATTCTATCAACAAGTGGTTCGAAAAGGAAATTGTATCATTTCCTTTTGAGTGACCTTTTTACTTTTACAACTTCATTATGAAATAAAAATATATAGGTGCAATAAAATTACATTACGCAGTTAAAATCTCATTTGAAACGTAATCTAAGATCGCAGTCTATCTTTCAACATCTTACTGGCACAATGTCATCACTCATGCTTCTTCATCAGTCCGCTCTACGACATACATACAAGCGAAGACGATATTCAATGTGGTAGGCAGACTGATGATGGCTATTAGCCCACTCTGCCGTCTCGAGCTTTTAAAATGTCGGAATATTTCCTCAGACATTTAATATTGTGCAGTGCAGTTGTCTTCGCTAATTGACCGCAGTCATATAATAAAAAATCAAATAATAATAAAATAATAATAAAAAGAAAATAATAAAAACTAAAACTATTCTGATATAAATAAAATTTTAATCAAATTATATTATTTACTTATCTTTGTTGACACTTAAAAGCTTTTAAAAGCACAATAATTTTACATACACGAATATATACATCATATATTACAAACAACGAGTTGTGTAGTTGACATGGAGGCTAATAAAGCGCGATGCAAAATTTGATCCCTACATGTTAAAGATATTCATCCGATTATTTGCACACTCATCCACTAAATTCGTCCGCAGTAATATGTTCTAAAATAGTTATAATTTTATAATTTATACTCGTAGAAGCTAGTCCTGATTTACAACTGTAGATCAAATGTAGATGAGTACAAATCAATATCTAAGATTTTGGTTACCTTTTTAAAAACATCTAATTCTTTTAAACTTAATTGCATTGAACAAAAAAAAAACATGTAGGGTTGTAAAAAAAATATTTACTTATTCAGTTGAACGAGAAAAACACCAATTGCGCGAGACTGCATGATGAAGACTGCAGTACTTTTGTACGTAAGTCTTAGTTAACACAAAAATTGATCATTCAAAATCAATCCTTAAATCAACAGAACAAGGTCTAATTTGTTTAGGTAAATAGTTAACATGTATAGCGATGATACCATGTCAACCATTACTACAGTGATAGCTAAAAGTCACGTGGAACTAAACTAATTTTATAGTTTTATCTTTAACAAATGTTTTTAATATATCCTCAAGTTTTTAGAAACGAATGAAGATTTCAAAATATACACATATTTAATACACATAACCTAACATGTATTATTATTATTTACAATAAATATGACAACATTTCGCCTGATGTAAAGCTACAGCGCGGTCCACGAATGCAAACAACTGCTACTACAGAGAAATCTACAGGGAACAGTCGCCTCCTCTATGCCGGATTGAGAAGACGAGTATGCACCATCTAGATTGACAGTGCACACTACTCTCGTGTACATTTAACTTGTTAATGATATAGGTGAAGGAAAATGAAACCACTTACTTCGTTTACTAAAGTAATTTAGGAAAGATAACATGGGTCTTATAATTCTTTTCACGGGAAACTTTTGATAGGTAATTTAAAATTTATTGATCCCGATAAACTTAAAGGTTGTTTTATTATAATTGTAAAAGATTGTATAGGGTAGCCAGATTAAAAAAACAAATACGACCTCTGTATATGACAACACTCCGCCTGAATCCGCCTGTTCATGAATGGAAAAAGATTTCTGCTGGCATCAATAGCCTCCGCTATGCCGGCTTGATAAGTTGAATGTATGTTATTTATTGATAGGGTACATTCTTCTGGCTTCCTCTAAGCTAATCCCAGAACGCGATAAGGTCTAATAATCAATATCAGTTTGCCTATCACTTTGGTATAAATATAAAACGAATGGTTATCTAAAAATAAGTCAATTAATTGTAAAAAGGGTATCGATGTAAAATAATTTATCATCGTTAATTAAGTTTGCTAAATTACAATTTAATTATGAGACAAGTGAAGAGTGAAAACAATCAAATTTTAGAAACGCGGACCTTTTTGATGGACGATTTCGTTTATTATTGTAAACGTAGAGCAATGAGTATGGTCGGAATATTTCGAGAATTTATCATTTTCGTGTTTTATGTCGGTGTTTGGGTCATTCATCACACTGCTCGGAAGCTTAATGGGTAGGTCGCGCTCGTCGTTCACGAATTTCGAGAAATAACATTTGCATTTACAAAATTATTGTTTATATTTACTATAGGAAAAATTATTCGTACTTCAAATTCTTCATCACTTTTTTATGTATTTTTTTTAGGCTCGATCGATTTTTTATATATTTATTAGCATCGTCTTTTTATGGATTTTTTTTTTATATATTAAAAACCAGACTACTTATACGTGACATATACGTACAATGACACTATTAGAAGTTTTCAACACAATTAATCAATAATTTAATTAATTATAATAAGTCTAATATTTTAAAATTTAAGAACAACAGTAGAAGGCGTGTGAACTCACGATTGATGAGACCCATGTTCAGCTTATTGATAACGGCTGAAAAGAACCAGGCATTAGAAAAAGTAATTTTACATTAACTGTCTTTCTAATGTCAGTATGTAGCTAGGTTACGGTGTTTACGTTACAATAAAACATAGTAAGAAGTCCCCCGTTATTATTTCCTATACAACTCACCCTTACTGATACGTTATAATATATGTTATAATATAATTACATAGTTTAGTATAGGTATTAAAAAAATACAAAACAGTAATGAATTATTTTTCAATTTTTATAATAGGATAGATATGCTTTCGGTTTGTTACGGTAATCTGCGCCGTAAGGTAGATAATATAAAATATTATTTAATTCAAAGAAAAAAATATGTATAAAAAAGTGTTTTTCGTACATATTAAATTACCGTTGTTTTGCATTTATTACCGTAAATGTTTGTAAATGGTTAGAGTAAGTAATGTTTGCTTTGTCGACCGGGAGAGGATTACACAGGGTATCTTCCGAGTACGGGTTTAAGCTTAAAGTACTATGTAAAAGCTTATTATAATTTTTGTTACATTGTATTTTTTTTATTACTTTACTCTTATAAATTGTAGATATTTTTTATTGAAAGAATGTTTGGTTTTGAATTTTAATTATATTCATTGCTTTGTTTCTCTTGTTATACTTGTGGCAACCTCATTTAAAAAGTTTTTTTTGAAAAAGTAAGATGTCAGAATATGTCAAAGATGTCATTCCTTTGTTTTTCTTATGTCAGAAGATATATAAATTTACTAAAGCATAAACATGTTTTAATTAATTTAATTGGTGTATCTCCCATTACCACAAAACACTTTAAAAAATGGTAAGATGTTTTTTGATGGTTTGTTGTCCACCACCACTTGTAGGGTCAACTATTGCCTGAATTCTCTGTGGTAGGGGGTTGTCTTCATTCATGGACCGCACTATGTCTTAACTATGTGTTATAAAAAAGTAAGGGCTGTTTAGATTTCAGCGATTTATATACATCTTAGACTAAATAATAATAAGAACATAATTTTTTGATAATAAAATTAATTTTGTCCATATATACGATAAAATATAGCGTAATAAAAATTGAACGATAAATAAAGAGCTATGCAACTGATAGCAGTATATTAGAACTTTACGATTTTACAGTTCAACGCGGTTTTATTTCTATTATTCATTTTATATTGCATCACAAAGTATTTTCTTTACGGCTCCTTAGCTATTCGAATCACATACCTAGTTACTTCGTCTCTTACTAGGCTCTATGTTTTTGGGATAAGGTTGACATTTATTATAGATTTATTTTTAAAGGATAGTGTATAAAGTGATGTGTTATTCTATGTACCGCTATGCTAACTGAAAACAGCGTGTTGAAGTGGCCGTTAGCGGGTTTTATTTTCTTTACCAATGTTGCAGCAAGCGCTTACCGCTTTCAGGTCATTAAATTTATATCCAACGACCGTATTCTAACATAATCAAATTTCAATATAATATAAAAAATACAATATTAAATATTTTATTGATTTAATAATTAATTGTTAGAACCAGTAGAACCACATTGCCTTTCACGATGTCATTATGAAAATAATTAAACTTATAACGATTAGGAGCGGCTGTGGTCTAGCAGTATAAAGCGTGAATTAATAATTGATCAAAATCATGTTCAAATCTCGCTGACCGGTACCAATGTAATTATGTTATAAGATGTACTTTGGTCACTCAGTGCTTATGATACAAGTACTAGCTTAGTATAAGCAAATACTATTATTAAATAAAGCTTTTTTATAATTTTATTTTAGCCGGTGTTAAACCCGTCGCTTCCGCTATGCCGGCTTAAGGAGACGAATTTGCACCATCTATACTCCTAAATGACGTTATAAGAGCAATTAATATGATCTATATTTAGATTTATATATAATTTAAGAAGAAAAATACTCATACAAAAATAACACACCAAAACTATATTCTTTATCAGAAGCTTAATTAAATAGGAAGTTGGTCTGATACCGAATGTCCCCAATCCCTGCTAATTACTCGATAATTAATTATTGTGTCAATAACAGATCGAGTTTCCTCATTTTCCGGTTCCACCTTACAATAATTAACTCCCGATATACAGGGGTTATGTGATTAACCTAATGACTAGGTATATATTTAATGATTATAAATAAACGTAAATACAGAGTTTGAGGGGGAGGAAAGGGAGGATCCACATATCTTCACTTAGAATATTAGTTGTAGAATAACTTATTTGTTTAAAAATGGTTTCATAGTTGATAGTTAAGCCTTAGGTTTAAGGATAGTTTACTGCTGAGTTGAATGTGCACCGTTGACAGGGCACACTCTTATATCCTAACCTAACAGGCTACTTACAAACTGACATTGAAAAACGACTAGGTCACTTGAAAGTTCAAAGTGAAACAACTTGGAAGCTGGTGGAGAACAAGAGAAGTGTACAGTATGCTTACTACACCGTCAAATGCCTCCGGTTTGAGCTTGAATGACGTCACATGCCACATTACTATGTAAACATTTGTTATTTTTACACCAGTTGAAAGGATTCGATGGAAAGATATTGAGGAATTCGCCCGAGGAGTAGTTTAGTGGTCGCTCGCAAAGGAACGCATCGCAAATAAGAACTACACTTCTTTTTCCCTAATTTTTTTTATTGTAGCTCGACATGTGACAACACTCCGCCTGATGTAAAGCTAGAGTGCGGTCCATGAATGGAAACAACTGCTACTACAGAGAAATCTCTACAGGCAGCAGTCGATTTCACTATGCCGGCTTGAGGAGACGAGCATGTATGTCTACTTGCAAACTATTCCCGAAACGCGACAAGGTCACTACACGGGTGTTACATTCGAAATTGGTGGTACTACCCCAGGACGGCAGGCTGGGCTAATAATCATCATAAGTCTGCCTACCACTCTTTAATAGTGCCTATAGGCACTGAGCGACCAAAGTACATATAACAAAGTTTCATTGGTACGGGTCAGAATTAGCGAGGTTCGAACACGATTCTCACCGATCGTGAGTGCATGCGTCTTACCGCTAGACCACGGCCGCCGTATTATATATGTATTATATTTTAATTACTTGTTTGTTCTATCTATTTTGTCAATATTTTTTTCATTGCACTGTAAATATCTCCGCTCATACCAACAAAGGTTAGCTGGTGACAATGCCAAAGGCATTAAGCTCGCCTATGTACAATTGTGCAATAATGTGTTTTTTTATTTTATTTATTTGAATCCTACCTTAGCTCGGGCTGACTGTGTGAGTGTCGATTTTTTTTCTATTCAGTTTTCATTATAATTTAAGACATACAACTTTAATCTCTAAACACAGAGTCCAATAAACCACGTGTCATCACTTGACAACCGCAATCCTACTTGATCTCGTTAATTTTAATAAACAGTCTATTATTCGAGAATGTTAATATCAAATATTGTTTATAGTTAGTTACATTCCAACATAAATTAATATCCTCAGAAACCAAGTATTAATTCCTCTCCATGCGTCGTACATCTTGTTCCCTTTAATTTGGGGACAAACGCGAATATGTTAACAAGGAAAATCGTGTAAAATTAATTAACGTTTCATAAGCCGCTCCCTACCCCTAACTTAATAATTTAATATGTAGGATTTGTTAGTATCATTGCGGTCAAATTCGCTCATAAATTTCCTGTATCGTATTAGAGAATTAAGGGCCCAACGACACTATGTTTATAGTTGTAAAATGATAACGGTCAGGATTTATGTGTTTTCGTTTTTTAGGTGCGCCTCTAGTCCTCAGGAATATCTCGACACTTTAATGTATTTATTACCGTTTTTATTGTGATTCTATTTAGCAATGCAAATGATAAAATAAATCGATGTCCCTCTAGATATACTGTATCTAGAGTAAAATCGTTTAACATTGACAAGGTATACGATCTATCTATTAGATTATAACATCATAAAAAATCTAAGTTACAATGTTATTATTATACATTATACATAAAGTATATTTACAACTAATACTTACAATTTTTAACTACATTCAATTATTTTCCGATGCGCGCACGTAAGATTGGTTACTGAACTGGGTCAATTAGATATTGGGGAAGACAATGAGTAATCTCCCAGTACTCCTCAATACCGTGTACACGACTAAGCTCCCAGGGTCCCCTATCTAAGTCATATGGTAGGGTCACGGGCACGCTTTTGCAATCATCCTGACCCCACTGCCGCTTAGACCCCACCTCATCGGGAAACTATTCCAGTCAAGTAAATGACCGGCAGCCCAAGCACGGGGCTACCGTTATTGACTCCGGGTGCAGGAGACCACGGAATTCTGCCACTTCATTTAAGTCTCGGCAGAGTATAAAACCCTAAAAGTAAAAGACCCCTTTAACTGCATAAAATTGTTACAAAACGTAATTAAAAATTAATGAATATTAATTTATTGAGAAAAATAAAAATATTAATTTGTGAATTTTATTAAATACTTTATTCGTATCCGTATAATTAGTATGTGTTTAGCGTTCCCGGTCCCATTTTCTCCCAAGAGACCCTAGGTAAACCTTTTATAAGGATAAAATAATTCCTCATAAACGTACTATAACAAAGAAATATTAAGTTTTATATATTAGAAGATTACTTACATTGAAAAACATTTAACTCGAGAATTTATTGGAGCAAAATGAATCAACCTCAACCCACATATTTCAATTCATTACTACATGTAATATTAATAATATAACAAAGTTCACGAAGCCTTTACTAAGCTACAAAATAAAGTCTTAAGTTAACATTTTAATGAATTTCAAAACTAACTTAATTTCCATGGGTAGTTTTAGAGGTAGGGTTGGGGTTGAATCTAGTTTTATCATGGTTCAATCAACAATTACAACGTGATATTTAGAGTGGGATTTATCATTGCGGTTTTGGGACACATATAAAGTTAATATTTGTAACCATATATAATTGGGGCTTCTATAATTTTACAAATTTCAAATTGGTAGTATAATCATAATATAATTTTAGAGCGGCCGTGGTCTAGCGATAGGACGCGTGAACTCATCATCGATAAGACCCGTGTTCGAACCTCGCTAAATTCTGACCGGTACCAATGTAACTGTATTATAATATGACCTTTGGTCGCTCAATACCTACTCCTACAGGCACTGTTAAAGAGTAGTACGCAGATTATTATTAGCCCACTCTGCAGTCCTGGGGTAGTACAAACATTTTCGAATGTAACACCCGTCTCGCGTTTTGAGATCAGTTTGGAAATAGGCAGGTATAACGATAGGAGTGTGTACTGTCAATCTAAATGGTGAACATTTGTCGTCTCAACAAGGCATAGGCATAGTAATTTATCTGTAGTAGCAATTGTTTCCATTCACGGACTGCACTAAACTTTAGTATACAACATAATATAAAAAGGGTTTATTTAGCTACGTAACAGTAAAACACAATCACTAGTTTATATAATATAAATAAACAACGATATTGTTCCAGCGAAATATTATTAGCATTAATTGTATAATTGTGTGTTTCTAAATTTTCAAATAACATTAAACAACGTTTTGTGGAAGTGATACACCACAACAATGTAGCTACCAAACCAACGTTGCAAACAGATACCAAAGTTGCAATGCCAAAACCAAACTTCGGGAAGCGCGGTTGCGATTCCACGTAATGGTTATAAACTTAGTGCAATTAAAAGGTACATTTAATTAATTTACATTACAACGCCACAATTTATAAATCATGATCCAATAAATGTGAAAAATAAATAAAGAACGTCTTTTGTGACATAATATAACCTGACCTTTAACTGAAATAGCCTGTTCATGTTATCGTAGTAATAGCATGGACAATAAAAATAATAATAGAACAGTTGTGAATATCGCATTCTTAGATAAAAAAAATACACTTTTTTCACACATAAAAACTGGTATTCGAGCAATACTCGTACACAAAATATAGAATTTGTACAAAAATCTAGACGCAATAATTCCTTGGCACTTGATAAATAATTGAAATTGATTTATGAAATACTGGTATAATGTAAATGACTTATTAAGGCTAACAAAAAAAAAAAATTAAAGCTTTTTTTAAACTTTTTAATTGAAAATAAAACAGAAAAATCTCTATAACTTTTATTTGAGAGAATCGTGGTTTTTTTTTTTATTGTAGCTCGACATGTGACAACGCTCCGCCTGATGTAAAGCTAGAGTGCGGTCCATGAATGGAAACAACTGCTACCACAGAGAAATCTCTACGGGCTGCAGTCCCCTCCACTATGCCGGCTTGAGGAGACGGGCATGTACCATCTAGATTGACAGTGCACACTCCTCTCTTATACCTGGCTACTTTCAAACTATCCCCGAAACGCGACAAGGTCACTTCACGGGTGTTACATTCGAAAGTGGTGGTACTGCCCCAGGATGACAGACTGGACAAATAACCATCATCAGTCTGCCTACCACTCTTTATATATCTTTATCTTTATAAGTAATCTGCAAATTTTGTGTCTCAATTTATTTTAAATAAAATTAAATTTATTAAATTAGATTTTTAATAAAATTAAAAATTAAATTGAAATATGGTAAAAAGTATAACTTTTTTGTACCGATCATAGTATATAACATATAACATAGGTATCCTAAAGTAAGGTATCTTAAAGGCTACAATTGTACTTTAATATGTGCCTTTTATACAGTAACAATAAGAAACCAAAAACAATAAATTGAATTTTGATAACATTAATTACACTTAATTTTATACTACGACGCTCTACGCAACCGCTACGAGAGTCTACGAGTAATTTCTCGTAGTCTTCGTAGAGACCTTATCTATACATACCTAAGTATTAATTTTACAAATAGTTCTAAAGTATTTTATCTATTATTTTTAAGTTGAGTCATTTCCAGTATATTGTATTATAGTATATAACGTGATTTAGCTTCGTCAACGGGCGGCACCTTAAACCTGTTAACTAGGCAAATGGGGATGTTACAATACGAGACATAGTCACGAAGGGACACGATGTTTATTCAGACTGATTTAATAAAGTTAGCGAGTACTTGCGGTATGGTTTTGTGGGTCCGTTTATTCTATTTTAGTTAGGGTAAGCGTATTTGCAGATGTTTGATTGTAAAATATTTTCTTAGGAAAGGTACTGTGTTGTTTATTAGGATTTGTATATATTAAGCCTTAATGTTTCATAACTTCTCAGTGCTAGATTTTATGTTTATGTTTACAAAGATTATGTAGATGTCCATATTAATCAAGAGATGCTTCGGAATAAAACAATTTAAATTTAGATATTATTTCGAGTTATTATCGCAATAATTTATGGTTATGCCACATCCTACGCGTAAATCCATGACGTGTGCGTGTCATGTTTCTTCAAAATTATTTAACTAACTCTTCAACTTTTTTTTTTTTTTTTTTATTGTAGCTCGACATGTGACAACACCCAGCCTGATGTAAAGCTAGAGTGCGGTCCATGAATGGAAACAACTGCTACCACAGAGAAATCTCTACGGGCTGCAGTCGCCTCCACTATGCCGGCTTGAGGAGACGAGCATGCACCATCTAGATTGACAGTGCACACTCCTCTCTTATACCTGGCTACTTTCAAACTATTCCCGAAACGCGACAAGGTCGCTTCACGGGTGTTATATTCGAAAGTGGTGGTACTGCCCCAGGACGACAGACTGGACAAATAACCATCATCAGTCCGCCTACCACTCTTTAATAGTGCCTATAGGCACTGAGCGACCAAAGTACATGTAACAAAGTTACATTGGTACCGGTCTTTTAGCGAGGTTCGAACACGGGTCTCAGCGATCGTGGGTTCACGCGTGTTACCGCTAGACCACGGCCGCTCTTATATTCTATAACTTTCAAATATTCAAACATAAGTTTTCAGTTGTATGATTAAAAGCACTCGAAACATTCGCAGCATTTGCAGATCATTTCCAGCTATTTTGGTAAAATTCTAGCTCATACATATTTCTATGTGGACTATAAAACACTGAAATATGAAATATTGTAATTAAATTCTTGCATTAAAATAATCCCTTACACAAGCTTGTTTTTTTTAGCTTTTGTGTGTGCGTTATTTTAATTAAACTCTTTTGTATATTTTGGTTTGGGGACCAAAATTCTTCTTACTTTACATTCAAGAACAATTTCAAGGCATTTTTCTTTGTAAATATTTATATTAATGTACCTATTTATACGAGCTAGAAAAGATTAAATTAAAAAAAATAATTAAACAGTAGGCGGTTAGTATGACCTCTCGCTACTCTACAATTATATTAAAAGCATGGATGTAAGCACGTAACATAATATATTCACTAATAACAACGTATTTTCATGTAAAAAAGCTTTAGAAAAACAACAATTAGAGCTTTAATTACATTAAATGAATTGCAAATTTCTAAAGATTTTGTTGTTAGTGTTAAAGGTTTGTCCAGCGTATATATTGCAGTAGGAACGGGTTGACAGCATCCCATGTTCTCGGGCTTACAAATAATTTCCCGACGGACGCCGGAGAGCGGCGAATTGTGACCGAGCTAAGTTCGTGAACCAACAGATCTTATTGCCGCAAGTGGTATGTGGAATTTATAGTAATTTTTAAATTTATGACTACTATTTTTGATATAACTTTGAGAAGAAAATTATATCGGTTTCACTAATTAATTATATAAATTTTTCTTCATACATCCTAATTTATAACTCATTCGTTTCTAAGTTATTCAACATATACTCCGATGAAGATATACATACACTACTAGGGCGTATCGTCATACACGCGTACAATTATCTGCACAGAAATTACTGATGTTCAACTATGTTGAACAAATAGTGACACGTGTATATACATTTTACATGTATTTTTTTTTATTATATAGAAACCTATTACTGTTTAGCTAAAGAGCCAATAAACGTCTAAAATGTATCTAAATAAATATGTAAAGTTGGTCTGAAGAGCTTCTTTTAAAAAGCTTTAATATTCAGGAAGTGTACGTTGTTAGGGCAAGTGTCGATTGGAAACTCCAAACTGAAAAAATATTTTCTTTTTCTTTCCTTATTTCTTAATTAAAATCCTCGACTTTTATAGAATTAGAGGATTTTCGAGTTATTTAAGTATTATTAATTTATATTAGTATTTAATTTTTTTTGTGTTTGTATTATTAACCACAAATTAATTTATAATTTCTTATGAATTTTCCCCACGCTATTGCGCTTGCTTATTAAATGTTACAAAAGTAATATAATTTGTAACTCGTAATTTTATTTATTAAACATAGATTAATTAAGAGTGGTGGCAGACTGATGATGGTTATTAGCCCAGTCTGCCGTCCTGGGGTAGTACCACCACTTTCGAATGTAACACCTGTGAAGTAACCTTGTCACGTTTCGGGAATAGTTTGAAAGTAGCGAGGTATAGTGATAGGAATGTGCACTGTCAATCTAGATGGTACATACTCGTCTCCTCAGGTCAGACATTTCTCTGTAGTAGCAGTTGTTTACATCAGGCGGAGTGTTGTCGTATGTCGAGCTACAATAAAAAAAATGCGGCATTGCAGTAGCTGTACGCAAAAGTTAGTAGCTGTTGTGACATCGATCCATTAGAAAGTTAAGCAACACCGACGGAGGTCAGTTGAGAGATGGGTAACGGTTTGATAGCGTTTAAAGCTCATCCGTGGACCGAGCAACAAGTTTAACTTTTTTGATGCTAAAACACAGCTGATGTTGGTTTTTATGTTATTTTTACTACTGTGTTCAAGTTTTAAGTTAACTTTTTTTGACGCCACGTTTTTCCCCCATCCTATAGCCTGGGATCCTTCAAGCACAGTGTGAAAAGGCGGCATGGCGGACACGACTGCAGTCTACTGATCCCCTTCACTGACGGCAATCTGCGCTCATAAAATTTTAATAAAAACCATTCCATTGATACATACGTGCTACAAACAAATAAAAAATCATAACGGCTTAAAATAAATTATTTAGTTATTGCCAAGTTTGTTGTTAAAATTAAACAACTCAACTATGTTAACTTACATTACTGGCTTAACGTCGACAAAGCTGTATTACACGTTTTAACTAATTCTTGGTTTTATGCTGCCGAATAATTTTTAATCAAGCCTAATTGGTAATTAAAGTGTAATTTTAACGATGAATATGTAATTAAGACATAATATTTTTAGAGGCCACATTTTTTTTAAATTGTAGTAGAGTGCGGTTCATGAGAAACAACTACTACTACAGATAAATTTCTACAAGCAGCGGTCGCCTCCACTATGTCGACTTGAGGAGATGAATGAGCACCATCCAGCTTGACTCTTCTCGTTACGGTGTTACATTCGAAAGTTATTGCCTTAATCGGCTTTTTTTATTAAATTGTTTTTCTTTATAATAAATGTAAGTAAATACCTCCTACAAAATGTAGTTGCTGCCTAATATAAGCTAGTCGTTGATGCAGAATCGCATAGAGAATACCATTCAAGTGAAATTTGCTTACTCACATTGCATTCTCTTGCATGATTGGAATTCGGTACTCTTGATATGAGAATGTTGGGACTCAAGCGTTTAGCTTTAGACCTAAACAGAAACTATTCCACGTGCATTTATACTTATATGTGTAATAATACATAGAGTAAGGTATTACAATTTTTTTGTACGGTGTTCGGTTAATATGTCTTTTAAAGTAGTTCGGCATATTATCTGACACCGCCTAATGTTAATATGCAATCCATGCAGAAAAATGTCTGTAGCCACCAATCACCGACACCGACAATGCCGACTCAACGAGACAAATACCACTAATAGTGGTGGTACTATCCTGTAAATCGTTGTTGTATGGTATCCGATTAATATTTTTTTTTGCATGTGACCACTGACCACACTCCGCCTAATGTTAAGTCAAAGTACAATCCATGCAGAGAAATGTCTGGAGACAGCATCGCCTCCGCTATGACTGCTCAACGAAACAACATAACAAAGTAACTAGTTTTTGTGGCACCCTTCGCAGGGATGTTTTTGTGGGTAGTTTGAAAAAAAAAACAAATTTTTTTTAGTACGATATTTCCTACAACTTTCCGGAACTTCGGCCCTATCTCGTTCCGGAACCAGACGGAACGGATTTTCGGAACATTTTGCATTTTATCAGAGGTCATGTGGGCCGCCTCTATACGTATAAAAAAATCTTTCTAACCCCCCGGCAAGTGCTCCATAACTGATGTCAGTCAATGAGTGGTAATCGAGCTTTATATACAGGGTGTCCCGTAAGTAGTGGTGTCAACGGTATTTTACAGATAGAGGGGTTCAATATCTAGAATATAATTTGGTGATTTTTTTTTATACCCTCTAGTTTAAAAGTTATGACATTTTTAAAGAATTATAATTTTTCCCCCGTTTTATCACAAAATAATCTTATAAAAATTTGTTTACAATTATTTTCACTGATATTTTTATTTAAGTGGGTTGAGAAAACACAGGGCTTTCTATTTAAAATATTATTTGTAACCAATTAATAACCATGATTAAATAAAAAATTAAAATCTAAACAAGATTTAATTTATCAAATTTTAAGCATAATATTTAAACGAAGCTGGTGTAAAAAAATTGTATGTAAGGTTACGGGACCATTATTTTAAAAATATCTACAATTCACACGGACTCTAAAAACGTATAATAATGTTCACTGTCATTTTAATTAAAGTAATTTTTCAAAATTAAACAAGCAAAAAAGTACTATTTGTCGAAGAAATTTCATTATTACCTTATGCTAATTCCAATAAAACCAATGTAAATAGATACGGATAAGACAACAATTTATTAAAGTAAATGCTCAGAATGTGTCCCTCTAACTCTAATGCATAACCGACATCTTCTAACAAAGATTCTCCTGATATTTCCTAGGAGTCT
The DNA here is from genome assembly GCA_948150575.1 of Tinea pellionella. Classification (NCBI taxonomy): domain Eukaryota; kingdom Metazoa; phylum Arthropoda; class Insecta; order Lepidoptera; family Tineidae; genus Tinea; species Tinea pellionella. The sequence goes on from OX411250.1 coordinate 2,492,671, forward strand.
TTGATTATTTTTAATTCTTTCGGACACGATATTCAATTTTTGGCGTAGTTCATATTCACATGTCTCATAAACAGCTTCTTTAAAGTTAACAACAGCAGACTGATGATGGTTATTTGTCCAGTCTGCCGTCCTACCACCTACCACCACTTTCGAATGTAACACCCATGTAGTGACTTTGTCGCGTTTCGGGAATAGTTTAAAAGTAGCCAGGTATAACGAGAGGGGTGTGCGCTGTCAATCTAAAATGGTACATGCCCGTCTCCTCAAGCCGGCATAGTGGAGGCGACTGCTACCCGCACAAGTTTCTCTGTAGTAGCAGTTGTTTCCATTCATGGACCGCACTCTAGCTTTACATCAGGCGGAGTGTTGTCACATGCCGAGCTACAATAAAAAAAATAACACCATAATTTACTTAATAATCTTTGTTTTAATAGTAGTCCGGCATCTGATTACACTCTGCCTAACGTACTTAAGGTACGTAATCTCTGAATGAAGTATGAGTGGAAACAGGCGTCAGTCTGCCTACCCCTCTTTGAAAATCCCTAAAGTCAAATTAAGGAACCGAAATGAAAATAAGATTGTAACTACAAGCAGTTAGTATCTTACAGTAGGTTAAGACGTGAAAAAGTGCAAATTTCCGACTGTAAGAATTCTTAAAATCCGTCCTATTATCGAAATGCATTATTAAAAATCGACGCCCATTTGTTGTATTAGTGTCGAAAAAACATTGTAACTAAAATGATAGTGATCATTATTATACGTTTTTAGAATCCGTGTGAATTGTAGATATTTTTAAAATAATGGTCCCGTAACCATACATACAATTTTTTTACACCAGCTTCGTTTAAATATTTTGCTTAAAATTTGATAAATTAAATTTTGTTTAGATTTTAATTTTTTATTTAATCATGGTTATTAATTGGTTACAAATAACATTATAATTAGAAAGCCCTGTGTTTTCTCAACCCACTTAAATAAAAATATCAGTAAAAATAATTGTAAACAAATTTTCATAACATTATTTTGTGATAAAACGGGGGAAAAAATGATAATTCTTTAAAAATGTCATAACTTTTAAACCAGAAGGTATAAAAAAAAATCACCAAATTATATTCTAGATATTGAACCCCTCTATCTGTAAAATACCGTTGACACCACTACTTACGGGACACCCTGTATAATAGTAAAATTGTAACATTATTTCTATTTAAATTGTTTAAAATAAAGGCCGTTTTTCTAGTACAAAATAAAAGAAGTGTGCTTAGTTTCAAGTCTGGCAGAGTATAGGCTGAAGTACGTTGTGCTTGTCACGAGTACCACCTCGGAGACTCCACTTGTATTCAGTTGAAATAGTTCAACTTACACAACTCCCTTAAAGATTACAAATGTTTCAAAAATATATACTTATTTATATTTTTTTATTATAGCTCAGCATGTGACAACACTCCGCCTGATATAAAACTAGAGTGTGGTCCATAAATGGAAACATATAACATAATAGACGACAACTGAGAAAATTCTGAAGACAGCACTCACCTATGCTATGCCGGCTTAAGGAGACGAATATGCATCAGATTGACAGTGCACACTCCTCTCGTAATATCTGGCTAGTTCCTGTAGATCTTTGACTCTACAATTTGACTCCTTTTTAATTATGTATCTACGAGTATTATACAGTACTTTGTTTATTTTTATTATTTATCAATGTCTTCCTCAAACCAAATATAATTCCTTAGTTACACATAAAACAATAGGATATGAGCGGCCGTGTTCTAACGGTAAGATGCGTGAACTCACGGTCGATGAGACCCGTGTTTGAACCTCGCTAAATTCTGACTGGTGCCAATGTTACTTTGTTATATGTACTTTGGTCGCAACATCAGGAGTGTTGTCATGTGCCGAGCTATAATAAAAAATATATTACAGAGAAAGATAAACAAGGTTTTAAGGGTGGAATATCTAGTAGTTTTTCTACAAAATTCTACTCGGTTTTTACGGTGTTCGTCTTTAAAAAATAAAATAATTCAACAATTTAAATCTTATGAGAAATAAAGCAGCTGTTCTTAAAATTAAATATAATATGTAAGACTTTGAAAAATACATCAAATATATCAAAATTACCTTAATCTATTTAATTCTCAATTATTAACCATATTTCTGAGCAGGAAAGTAGTATATTTAAAACATAATAAGGAAAGAAACGCTGAATTTTCTGAAAAGAAATAGAATGTAATCTATCAAAACGGGAGTTCCTTTTCCATTAATTTAATAGACACCGTAAAAGCACTATTTGTTTTTATTAATAAAGAAAAATTTGTCTGTTAACATTTTATTAGTTAGCGTGATAAGCTTCTATCTCCATAAATATGAGGGGTCGGTTCCAGGAAAATAAATGTATTTCGGAGGTGTTAGATTTTATTTATTTTTATCACGCAATATTATTTTCTTAACACCTAATAGAACAGACCGTTTCATTATCTAAGTGTTGTTTATTGTTATAGTGACTTAAATTCAAACTATTACTGATTTTATAATATTACTAATAGATTTTTTTTTAAATGTAGTTGGACGTGTTAATTATTACCCCGAACACAATTAAATGTGAAAAAAAACGGAAAGATAGGATCGAAAAAAAAAAACAAAACACGGTTATATAAAGCGCCGTCAGCTATGTAACAGTGATCAGATCTTTCAACTAAATTTTTTCTTCATCCTACAGTCAGGAATCGCAGCATACTGCGGACTAATACTCATGCTAGAGTGCACATAAGTCAAGACAATTGCTACCACAGAGCAATTTTTGCAGGCAGCAGTCACCCCCACAATGCCGGCCCACTATACTTTAGTGAAATAAATTATTTGTGTTTTTCGTGTGACATGCCTAAAAATATTTATTGTTGTAGCGTTAATGGCTTTACACACAAGGTTCTAGCTTTAATTAAAATAACGTTGATTCCACCAGTGTAACTGGAAAAATACAAGTTAGGAGAGGCCTCGCGAGCGTACGGGCAAACACTCGTAAACTTAATGTACCAGCTGTAATGGATTTCCTTATGTCAACACTACGTCCTCATGCGGGGCCTTAAACAATCAAAATGAAGAAAAAATCCTTTATTTTGATTATTTCACGAAAAGAAAAGTCGCTTGTTTTTAATGTGAGTCACTGGAATCGAATGAATTTATGATAACTTGTATGGAAGTTAATAAAATATAATGTGTACGGTTAGCAAATTCTACTTCTTCTTCTTTTGTTAAAAGGCCTCGGATGTTATAATAACGACAATTTTGCCAATGTGGAGTAGTAAATTTCTTTCTTGATGTTTTTGCATCAAATTACAATGGTGTTTTACAATTTGACGCTTTCTTGGAGTATTTGGCGGCAATTCACTCGGTCACGTCACAATATGACCGTTTTCACTGCGTGGGATAACCATTTTAATGTTTCCACAATTACTCACAAGCGCAGCATAAAATTACGCAAAATAACACCAATTTTACACAATAATAACCACTAAACTAATTAAGGAAAGGGCTACAAAACACCTCAACCTTGCCGGGCAAAAGCGCGCCAAAACTCTAGCAAATTCTAACATGTTCTTTCTACAAAAAATATTCTAAATTTGCAGGGTGGCTGTATCTATTTTGACACGTACGATGTTACAACCTTTTAAAATGTTATAAATAAATAATACCTCAGAAACATTTCTTGCAAAAAAAGTTTTTTTACGACCTGCTTTACTTTTTTATGAGTACGTGCTAGAAAACATTCGCGTTTTTGTGAATGGAAAAAATATAACGAGAAGGTTTTACTTAATGATGACTGTTTTAGACAGCCCCGTTACTATTATCACTGTTGACTTTTATGTAGTTTTCGTTTTTAAATACACAAGATTTTGTATGTTTACGTCATAGGCCACTGAACCTATCGATAAATATAGTTTTTTTAGGATATTAAACTCTAACGCGGAGTTGGTTTAAATAGCGATTTCATAAAATATACATTTATATGTATGGCATGTGATCGCACTCCTTAATAAGCTAGAAAACAAAAGCTACCTCAAAAAAAATTTCAGACAACACTCGCCTCCGCTATGCCGGTCAACAGAATAACGATAAAATACTTTCGTTCAAGAATATTCGAATGGTTTCAAACTAAATTCGAAGCACGACTAGGTTTCACTTGAAAGTAGTGGTGCCACCCCGGGATGGCAGACTCGACTAATGACCATAATTTTTTTATCATGCCTATACCAAAATACATATAATAGTTACATTCGGCGAGATTTGAACACGGATCTCATCAAGTGTTAGCTCACACCTTCTACCTCCAGACCACGGTTCTATTAGTCTCTCAATTAGTCTACTTACTATTCGTTACATGTTAGTTTACACAGTAAAACACTTAAATGTCGTGTTAGCTAGGGAATTTTGGTGCTATACCTACCTTGTAATGAAAGCGACACATAAACAAAATGTATCGTCGACATGGCCATAACTCAGTGCAGGCACCCCCTGCTCCTTTGGGTGCTGTACGTTTGGCCTAAAAGTAACCTCGGCTATTACAACACTAAAATATTTAGTTACATAGTGTTTTCCTTGTTCCCCAAAATTTGTTTTGTCTAATTTGATAGCATGTCGAGCGCATGAACACATATAATTTAATATGTAGACATTTAGCATGTAAACGTGGGTGTATTTATGGTAGGTATTTTCTATTTGTTCACTTAAAATTACAATTTAATATTTATGTTTAGGCACACCAATGCGTGTACACGTGTGCGTGACGTAGGAGTTGTAATTTTAATACCTATATGAAACTATGCGTCTATTGTGTTAATTTTACAAACATATCGTCGCACGCACGCGCTAAGAACGAGAGGAGTGTGCATTGTCAACCTGGATGGTGCACATACATCTCCTCAAACCGGCATAGCGGAGGCAACTGCTGCCTACAGATATATCTCTGCGGTAGTAGTTGTTTCCGTTCATGGACAGCACTCTAGCTTAACATCAGGCGGAGTGTTGTTATATGCCGAACTATAATAAAAAAGGTATAAATGGATAACAATTCATCGCTCGTTTCTATTATTAAATATTCTGGTTTAATATGGATAATAGGAATTCTATTGACATATGTATTACCTACTATTATGTGTTATACAGTTATATATTTGTAGAATAGAACATTTTCCACCCCTTTTCTGTTTTCAATAGCGTTCGAATTTAATCCGGCTATTTCAATTCATTTGGCAGTTTAGCGTCGTTTTATTGCTGCGGGGACCACGTGTGATATAAATTTCAGTTAGCAACTGTCTGCTCAGGTGGAAGAGGCACTTTTTCTTACTGTATATTAATGAAGCCTTACACAATCTCAGGCGATATCTAAATAATTTATAGCCACAGCAGGTGTCGCGTTGGAAGACGAATTTACATAGCAGGTAAAGAGAAAGGAGGGGCTATAATTTATCACTACGCGTATTTTGTTAGCTCAAAAACCAATGAATTTCTGATAATAAGGTCAAAGTTTGGCGTGGTCTTTGTAAACCAATTTTACGGGCGTACAATTGGTTGAATACATTTCATTCTTGATTGGTAGAATAGCTATAAAGTTTCTGTACACATTTAATATGAAAATTACCATTTTGAACTTTGAAAATTGCTACGTTATTTACTTTATTATTATTGTTATTATTATTTTATTGTAGCTCGGCATATGACAACACTCCGCCTGATGTTCCACTGATAATTTTTTACAGGCTGCCTCCACTGTGCCGGCTTGAAGAGACGAATATGCACCATACAGATTGACAGTGCGCACTCCTCTCGTTAGACCTGACTACTTTCAAACTGATCTCGAAACGCGACATAGTCACATCAATTCGAAAGCGATGCGAACCGAGGGCGATAGACTGGGGCGATCCATGAATGGAAACAACTGCTACTACAGAGAAACCTGTGCGGGCAGCAGTCGCCTCCACTATGCCGGCTTGAAGAGACGAGCATGTACCTACCATCTAGATTGACAGTACACACTCTTCTCGTTATACCTGGCTACTTTCAAACTATACCCGAAACGCGACAAGCCGACATTCGAAAGTGGTGGTACTAACTACCCCAGGACGGCAGACTGGGCTAATAACCATCATCAGTCTGCCTCTCTCTCTCTCATTTATTTTAATAACAAAGTTAGAAATATTTGAACCGGGGTCTCATCGAGCTCGAGTTCCCACTATCGCTAGACCACGGCTCGCTTCTAAGTGTTACAATTAAGAAGACATAACTTAAGTCAGAATTGAATTAACGCCCCTTAGACATTACATAGTATTGGACCCGAAATACTAGCAAATAAATCTTTCAAAGAAAGCAATGCGGGTTAGATTAGCGAGTGTTCTTTCTTTTGTTATAGTACACATGTAACGGGGTAATAACAATCGGAAGCCGAAGTAACAGAATTACTGGGGCGAGCTCGAAACCCGCTATTGCCTTCCGAGCAAACAACGATGCAATAAACCCGACCAAGACGAGTGTAATACTCCCTACTATCTTAATACTGCTTTTATCCATCGGACGGGTCCCGACATGTGTCGCTTTGTAAAACTCCTTGCTTTTATTGTACTTAAGGCATTATTCTACAAAAACAAATAACGCTTTTTATTAATGGCAAATTACTTTAAACATATTTATTTACCGAAGGTTTAATTAATTTATTTATGACAATATTCGGCCTGATGTAAAGCTAGAGTGTGGTCCGTTAACGGAAACAACTGCTTCCACAAATAAATTTCTACATGCGACCGCCTCCGCTACGTCGACAAATGTGCATCATCCAGATTGACAGAGCACACCCCTCCTTAGGGACTGGAATCTTGCACAGGTTATCCTAGTGAAGTATACGGGAACAGGATGCTACGTCTCAATTTATTATTGTACACAATAAATAAAATATCTATTATTCTAGTCGAGAATAGTCATTTCAAGTTTTAATAAGCTTTATACCATTGGCAACTTCTTACACATTGACAAAATACAAAAATACAAAACAATACAAAGAAAAGAAGAGAAGCTTAAGAAGTTAAGTTTGAAATGCATCGCTTACGTGACATGCGTGACGCATGCGTAACGTGTGCGTGCGTTAAGAGACTCTAAACGTTAACTTTACCTGACAGAAGGACGCTCTTTATGCATTACAAACGCGTACGCATTACAGGCGTATAATATTGCCATTATTGTCAGTTCTAAGATGGTATTTATACTGAAGTTCTCAAGTGATAAAAAGGGATAATGGGCGCGTTCACATGAACTATGTACGACTACTTACTCTATCCATTCGTCTTAATAACATGTATCTAATACTTTATGTATACTCATTTAAAAAAAAAAATCTTTTTTATAACTTGACCTTAACTGGTCTGATGGTAAGCACAGTGCAGGTCCATGAGCGCCGACGACTGGAGAATCACGCCGCACTGTGGCCCAGTCGCCGCCACTATACCCAGGAAGGTCTTTTTCACGCTCCGCTTAAAGGATACAAGGTTAAAGGAGTGGAAGAACACTCGAGAGGGCAAAGCATTCCATTTATCGATTGTGCGACATAAAAAGAACGAGCCTTTTTTAACGCCTGAATTTATCGAGGTTTGAACACGAGTCTCATCCTCCACCGCTATACCACGAACGCTCATTGATGCTTACGATATCCTTTTTTAATTGTAAATAAAAGGAGGTCGCAAAGATATAAGCTAAATATCAAAAATGAATTTTTAACAAATCACAAATGCATGTAATTGTTTTAAAAAACGTCTTTAGGGAATTAAAAGGAAACATACTGTGAACCGCCTCCTGCAATTGGTACGGACATTTTTTCGCATTATTTATTCACAAGTGAAAGCGGACGGGAGCTACTCGAAAAATACGTGCTTGTTGCTATCTACATAATATATAAGCACCACCCAAGAAAATCGTCTAGGTGTTCAGAAGGTATACTTAACGTAATTTCAACTTTTTCTCTTTTTGACATTGATTTATGTCTACATCAAGCATATTAAAACAGAACGATATCAAAACTGAAATAGATGTCACTAAGGTAAAATTTATGAGAAACAATAATAAAATATATTTTACGATATCCAAGAAAGAAACCTATTAATCATTTTAGTTTCTACAGAAAAAAAATGTGTCATTCATCTTAATGATAACGTTTACTAAAAAATATACGAGTTATATATATTCGTATATTGATGATATTATTAGAAAACTTTTTATATATTATTTCGTAACAAAAAGATTTTTATAGTAGCACGGCACGTGACCACAATCCACCTGATGTTATGTGCGGTCCTTTAAACATAATTTTCAGCAATCACCTCTACTGTGCTGGCTTGAGGAGAAGGTTGTGCACCATCCAAGTTGACTGTTCTTTTGTATACTACTTCGAAGTTTCGAAACGCGACTAGGTCACTTAGTGTACCTATGTTGTTTGTTTGTAATACGGGTTAGCTATATGAGCCAGTTACGCAAGCTAGACCAGTAAGCTAGCAAGCTAGTACTTCTAGCTAGGTTTGCACACACAGCTACATTCCTCTGCCAGTAAGCTAGTGAAGAAGCTAGTTAACCAGTGTCTCAAGCCAAGGAAGTTTAATAGGATGGAGTTCTATTTTTTTTGGAGTCATACTGGCTTACTGGTCTGGCTTGCAAAACTGGCATGGTGTATCCCAGTCATTAATAATATTTATGCAAGAACAATTTTTTTATTTAAAATCCGTGTCCCATTATACCTTAAAATTGTGTCCCAATTTTGTTTTAATTTCAGTGTTATCTTATCAGAATGTGACAGTGTCCCTTGCGTGTTGTCCTTAGACCGTCACTTGATACGGAATCGTTTCGTTTTATGGTATTCTGGATAAACATTCGTACCCAAGTTTCGATAAGATAACGTTATTTTACTTCCTAATAAAGTTCGAGAAATGAGCTTTTTGTTTAGATTACAAGGAACTTAAAATACAATATTCTTCAATGATACTTGATTATTTTCTTTAAACATTCCAATTCTGCTCTAATGTTTCGCGCGGAGACGCACGTAATGAATACGTCATAAAGAATTGAATACTGCTGATAGGAAATCTTCTTATCATACGCTTTTCTAAACCCATGATAGAGTCTGACGATGTCCAAGTGTTTTCAAAGCCTATGCCCATGCTAATGAAATATTTTCGTTTTATTTCAGTTTACTATATACTATATCATTCTATATGTATGTATACATACAAAAAATTGGTGGTCGTTAATTAGTTCGTAAATTAACGCTAATCATCCCCATCAATTGTCACGCCTTTTTCTACAGAGATAGGCAGACAACAGCGCTATTTTATAAGTAATATATCTAATATAGTATCAGTCGTAGTAAGTACTTTATTAGGTATATACATTGGTAATGGTTTATACCTAGAGATCAATACTGTAGTATTCGGGAGCAATGAAACGGCCGTGTTCGTACTAAATAACAACTGACTTTATTGCAACTACCTTCATATACAACATCTCCCCCCTTATACAAAGCAATGATAATTACATTAATAAAAAATGAACACAGAAAAAACAACATGAGTTAGTAACAAAAATATTAATAAAGTATAAGAATAAAAATAAGTTTTATTATGCCAACCCTACTCCCATACCTGTTTTTTTTTTTTTTTTTTTTTTTTTAATTTAATTTTTTTTTTGTAAGTATATAAAAAATAAATATATTTTAAATTACAATTTTTTTTTTTTTTTTTTTTTTTAATAGTCTTACAGTTATACAGACAACCCTTCTTAACTACCTATTATGAAACATTTTTATTTACCTTTAACATTTTATGATCGGCTAAATAAGTAAATAAATTAATAATAGTATTTATTTTAAACAGACAACTTATAAACTACTTTTATAGTAAATTTTTGTAGTACTTATTGTTCTTCAAAACCATATCTTTTAGGATGATGAGTCACCCTGCCTGAACGTGTGATATAATTACCGCCGTTATGAGAAGTACCTGGCTGTGACGCCTTATTAACGGGCACGTCGAAGTCGTTATCGTCATAATACTTTTCATTTATGTTGCTGTTCGTGCTGTCTAGGATGATTTGTTGCCTGTTTCGTCTAACTGTGCGACCGTCTGCAGTTTTTAGCCAATATGAACGTGGCGTGTTGGCGACCGCATGCACTATTGCCGGCGCCCACACTCCACTCGCGGATGCGCCTGCCCGGATACGCACCTTATCGCCCGGACTTAAACGTAATAATTCACGTGTACCATGATTATAATTATTGCTAGCCTGTTGCCTCTTTATATCTCGAATGCGTTTAATATTATTTAAGTTTGGTGTCTCGGGTTCTAATAAGTTATTAGCCGTCGGCATTCGAGTTCTTAATCGTCGACCCATTAGTAATTGCGCCGGTGAATATTGTTCTCCTGTTATTGGCGTATTCCTAAAGTTTAATATTGCTAAATAAAGATCTGATTTTTCTAACGTAGCTTTCTTTAATAAATTCTTTACCGTTCGGACATTTCTTTCTGCGAGCCCGTTAGATCTGGGATAATGAGGAGAACTGGTCACGTGATCGAACTCCCAATGTGTTGCAAACTTTTTAAACTCTTCAGAGGTAAATTGGGTGCCGTTATCTGAAATTACTTTTTTTGGTATTCCATATCTCGCAAACGTCACCTTAAGCTGACGTATGACACTGCTACTTTGTATATTTGCTAATGTGAGAACCTCCACAAATTTCGAGAAATAGTCAACAATTAGCAAATAATATTTTTCGCGATATTGAAATATGTCGGTGGCCACAGTTTCCCAGGGTCGCATGGCCGGCGCATGCGGCGCTAGCGGCTCACGCGGTTGCTCATCTCGATATGTTGCGCACGTGACACAGGCACGCACGTACTTCTCAATGTCCTCTGACATGCCTAACCACCACACTAATTCACGTGCCCTGCTCTTGCACTTTTCAATGCCTAAATGACCCTCGTGTATTATGTCCATTATATCATTTTTCATGCACTGTGGTATAACAATCCTCTCATTTCGAAACAAAATATCATTAATGACGTGAAACTCATCTTTAAGGTGCCAATATCTTCGTACTTCCGGACGCGATCTATACTTATTGTTTGGCCACCCGTTATAGTAATAGTTCATTAGCATACATAACTGTTTGTCACCTTTTGTTGCATCTTTTATTTTAATTAACCGACTATCTGTGAAACTAACATTTTCTATAAATGAGTTAGCGTGTTTCTCAACTTTTCTTAAATCACCCATTTCTTCTATAGACGCCGACGCGCTTGGCGCTCGCGACAATGTGTCCGCCACATACAGTAATTTTCCAGGTACATATTTAATAGTAAGACTATATTTTTGTAGTTGTAAGAGCATTCTCTGTAACCTGATGGGCGTGTCTTGAAGACATTTTTTAAAAATAGCTTCTAACGGCTTGTGGTCAGTTTCCACCACTACGTTTTCATGCCCATAAATAAACTGATGAAACTTCTTACAGCCGTACACGATTGCCAACAACTCCTTTTCTATTTGCGCATATCTGGTCTCCGCCGACGAGAGTGTGCGCGCACCATATCCCACAGGACGCCCCCGCTGCATCAAGCATGCGCCCAGACCGTATGCACTGGCGTCAACTGACAATGTGACGTCATCGTCAGGCGCGTAGTAACTCAATGTAGGTGCATTAGCAAGATGACGCTTCACATTGTTGAACGCGTCCTCTTGATATTTGAGCCACTCAAATATAACATTTCGCTTGAGAAGTCTTCTCAACGGCTCCACGGTATCCGCATAGTGGGGAATAAAGCGTGACAAATAGTTGGCCAATCCTAAAAATCGCTCGAGTTCTTTTCTATCAGTGGGCGCGGGCATGTTTTTTATAGCTTTAATACGTTCCGGATCTATACGTATACCGGACTCGTCAAAAATATGACCTAAAAATTTTATACATGTGACCCCTAACTTACATTTATTAAGATTAAATTTAACGCCATTCTCTGCGGCGCGGCGCAACACTAATTCTAACCGCGCGTCGTGCTCCTCTTTTGTGCGCCCGTACACCAATATGTCGTCAATGAACAGCTCGACTCCTACGTCATTAAATATTTAAATTATTATGACACAATTCGGGTGTAAAATAACCCGCAACAGGTAGCACTTTTTTACTGACTTCCCTTAAGATTGCATTAGTTGGACACAATAAATTAGCACTAAAACCTGCAGACTTAAAACTATTCATTGACATAATACAAGCGTCGGCCCCACTGTCCAGTTTGAATGACACACTGATTCCATTAACAAAAATAGTTTGGTACCAACCTTTACAGTCCACAGTGTTTACCTCGATATTCTCGACTTCGAGATCCTCTAGTTCATCCCCAGAATGACTTATTTCGCGAAAATTCCGCGGCACTTTCTCACAACACTTGGCAAAATGCCCCCTATTGTCGCACTTATAACACTTGACCCGAAAAGCGGGACATCTATATTTAGCATGAACACCATCACATTTAACACAATGTTGAACGCGCTCGCTCCTACGTGGCCCTCGTCCACGAGCCGCATTATGCTTGGAGGCTCGCGTGCTGACCGCGGCGGCCTCCATCTCGGCGGCCGGCGGCGGAGTCGCCGCCCGCACGGCGCCCGCCTGCTCGCCCGCCGCCTCCGCAGCTCGACACCACGACTCGGCCTCCACCAGCGTCAGCTCACGTCTCCGCAGCAGTCGTTCCCGTAGCTGTTTGTCGTCGATACCTCTTATTATCTGAGTCAATATCAGACTGTCCCTCAGACCGCCGAACTCGCAACTTTTACTTTTTATTTTAAGAGATGCCAAAAACTTGTTGAACGTTTCATTCTTCTGGTATGTTTCGAAAAATATGTGCCTTTCGAAATTTATATTTTTGGCTGGATCGAGCCTCTCTTTAAATTTTTCACACAAAGCGGTATAACCATACTTTTCACTTTCACTGAAGTCTAATTCTTCATATATTTCATTATTTTTTTTTTTTGGTTGGATTTGGATTGGATTGGATTGGAAATAAATAAAATAACAAATTTTAAGTAAGTAAAGATCGCATAGGATTGTTTCCAATTGCGATAATATGAATTTGAAATTGAATAAAAATCGTAAAAACTTGTACTGACACATTAATTAAAAATAAAATCAATGTTAATTGTAACATGATTTGGCTTTTATATTTAGTGAAAGTTATTAGTTCTTATAATCCTGACAGATGATTTCTAAGCTTAGAAGCGCGCCATAATCATCTAAGGGTCTACGTTACGTTGTGAACGAAATTAGTGAAAATCCTTGGGAGTGTATGAAATATTAAGTCTATTAATTACACGAAATTACAAAAGACTCGCGAAGTAAGCACTGTCTTGAGAATGCTTTGGGTTTGTTCCTATTCTACTTACAAAACTTAACCCTTTTTATGCGTATTATTCATTCCATCATTACACAGGTGAATCTGAAATCGCAAGCAATAACCCTTATAATTTGTAAACGACCAGTGGGCAATTATAAAATCGCTGTTTTACTTCGTTTTATAGGCAGGTAAATAATAAACGCGTCTGTGATTGACAGATTGTACTCTGTACTCTGTAAATAAGTAAAATTGTCAATTCAAAATGGGTAACTTCCTTAGAGATCTTAATGATCGTATGATCCCTATTCGCCGCAGAATTGCGGAGTCGTTGTTTTAATTACCTCCTGGTATAATTTCCTAGCACTAGATAATTTCCTGCTCATCAACTTTTATGAAGTGAGAAAGTGTTGTTCTTGTTGTTCAGGTATTTGAACAACTTTTGAATTGAAATGAATATTTTCTAGTTTCTGAGTAAGAAAATTATATTTTGAAATGCAAAGAGTATATAACATTTTTCTAGCTCATGGGTTAACTTTAGAGTTAGGGTTTTCATTTACTCTTAGTAAAATATTGATATTAATAAAAAAAAATGGTAAGCAAACTGATGATAATTATTAGTTGCGTTTCAGGTTTAATTTGTAAATAGCCCGGTACAACGAGAGGCGTCTCGTGCTCTGGCAATTAATGGCCGGTATAGTGGAGGCGACTGCTGCTTGCAGACATTTCTCTGTAGTAGAAGTTGTCTCCGCTAATTGGTCGCATGTCAAGCTACTATATAAATAGTCTACTCGACGCGGTTAGACTAATTTGCAGATACCTACATATTGTATATGGATATATGATATAAATTTAGCTTTTGTTGTAGACATGCGGAATGTTGGCTCTCGTCATTCACAACATGGCTAACCCTCGATGACATGTGAAACACACGTAATGAAGAACGACGTGTCCGTTACAATATTCCTGTTTTTATGTTGCGGGTTCTGTAGCGAATAGCTAATTAACATTTTTTGTTTTGAAAACAAAAGTTGACCAGTTAAAAAGAATTATATGGTTATTTACATCTTAAAATGCAATATTTTTAATAAGAAATTTGAACTAGACCTAGCTCCTAGGGTAAGGCCGGGTAAGATGGGTAATACTTCAAAAAAGTAGGCATTCATGTGCTAATTTATTCATCAGTTCGCTTACCTTCTACAGGAATAATAAATTTATTATTTTGAATAGTACAAATTTTGTTAGAGCCAATAATATTCGTACATGTAGGCACAACAAATTTATTATTATTATTATCTTGAATTTATTTATTCGAGTCAAAAATACAATTGTATTTGTATTTGAAATTACTACAAGATAAGCGGGGCACCAAGTAAAGGTTACCCGCCATTTACAGGGACATCAACATTTAAAAAAAAGGTTTTTTTATTTTCCTATAATGTTTAATAAAAATGCATATAGATATAGAGATTCAGGGTCTGCTAATGATACCATGAAAAGTAACGTTATTACTCAGATTTTTACGGGTATTCTAAAAATTTTACTGTAATTTTTATATCGATACCGAAAATTACAACAACATTTGCAACAATTGTTTATTGAATAATAAAGAAAAAAGCAATATGACAAAAAATAAAAATTATTAAAAAATAGGAAAGAAAAAGATATAAAAGTTATTAAGAAGTATCGTAAATTTTACCGGTATATTTCGCTACATCGATGCCAAATTTATATCAGTATTTCAGTTTCTACCTATCTATACCTAAAAACATAAGCTAAAATGATGTCAAACATTAACATTGTGTAAATTAACAATGAGGCGTTCATTGCAACGTAAACAGAACCCTGACGTTAACAAAAGACTTGCAATCTCATGTGGCGTGACTTGATTACTGGCTAATGACTTCGCATAACTCATGAATATATGAGTTTGTATGAAAACGACAACTGTAAGCAAACGCAACGGGCGTCGGGCGCTCTGCTCTTCTAAAGCTTCGTTTTAAATGAGAATCATTATACTTGTTATGAATAGACTTATATTGTCCTATAAGTATCTCTCGTACTAGAGGAGGTGCGTATGAAATATTACATATCGTTAAATTATTGTAAAATTAAACAGAAAACGTGATTTTGCGATGTTGGAAAGACTTCCAATAGACTTCTAATAGAATAATGAAATTAAGACGCGGTCACGCGGTCGATCACGAAGAGTGGTAGGCAGACTGATAATGATTATGCCGTCCTGGGATAGTATGACCACTTTCAAGTATAACACCCGTGAAGTGACCTAATCGGGTTTCATAGACCGCACTTTAGCTTTACATAGTATGTCTATCATGTAAAATGTATGTTTATAAATGTATATGAGTAATTATGTAATGTCAACCAAAAAGATGAACATTATTGAAAAGACGAAATGGGCGGACGCGTGGGCGCCGAACTGGGGATCTATGGGGTTTCAGATTGCTGACGTCACTGTTTGAGATGACAAATCCCATGCATTTTGTTGGCCGGCGCTTCTCGCATTTCGCCATGCCACCCCCGCATGGCTGGACCCCTAAATAAGCTGGTGAACAATTGTGCAGTGTTGGTGAACAATTATATTAATGTTTTATTATGTAATATTAAGACTAACCTAGAATAAGCTTATTAATACTAACAAGTTTTATTTTAGTTTATATTTAATTTTGTAAACATCATTTTTTCAAACATTTTTTGTTAAAAGCTCATAGAGCGAATCTAATTCTTTTAAGCTTAATTCTTTAAACCTAAATAGAAGGCTGTCGCGTGACGGCTTTGTAGCTTATTGGTCAAATCATCAGTTTTCAAAGCGAAGGACGTGTGTTCGATTCCCACCTTAGCTCAGGCTATCTTTAAGCACATTATTTGTATAAAACATGAATAAGTAAAAAGCGTAATCTATAAAGAAAAAACACAAGTTTTGTGATTTATAAAATATATTTTAATACGCAAAGTCGAAGTGCAAAAAGCAATTAGCTAAAAAAGGGGGTCGCATTATGATTGTTTTATTATATTCACGACATGCAACCGTTCATATCGCTTTGTAACTGAAATGTACGGCGTGAAAGAATAAAGGTAAGAATAAAACGTTTAAAACCCTATCCTTATCTAAAACAATGCTTTAATTAGATATATTTTATAGTAAACCTGTACATTTAATTATAAAATAATACAAATTAAATTTTGTCTTAATAATTTATTACAATATATTGACATATTTCATGAAATATTACTTCATGTATAAAAAATAATTTTGTTATATTATAATATAAAAATATTATAATTTTAACATAAAGATGCTGTGATATAGTGTATAAATACAGCGTAGATACACTTATACGTATATGTTTATATACTTTATCTGAAAACAAAACAAAAAGTTTAATTTTCTTGCACAATTTTTACCGCACAAAGAATAAGCCCACAAAATGCAGTGTGATTATCAATGCATGTCAGCTCTCTTTCTCTCCGTGAATTCGAGTACAGGTGCTGAAACCACATTTTACAGTCAGCGCTTGTTATTATATTTCCCTCAATCTTTAGCTGTTACTAAAAGGAAAATCGCAAATTTCACAGTGGAAAATATGCTTGAAATTGAGCAGTTGAATGCTCATTAGAATTGACTAGACCATAGACGGTGCCTTACTTACTATGTATCTTCGATCAGGGGTATTAAGGACCCTGTCTTAACCATCGATCTAATTTATAAATTAGTTTAAAAAAAAAACTATAAGTATATTATTTGAGTTTTGATGATTGAGATCAACGCCCTCTAGTGGAGTAATCTAGAGATGGTTTGGCTGTTTAAATTAGTAAGGTGAATCTCGTTTAAATAGTCCAGCATGTGAGCGTACTCTGCCTAAAGTAGAGTGCAATCCGTGAGCAATGACAACTACTACCGGAAAGATATATATAGTCATCTCCCTATATGGTATTAACCTAAAAAGATGAATGTTTGACCAGGTTGACCAATTTGACAGAACTCCTCTCATTATACCGACCAAGCTTATCTCGAAACACGACGAGTTAACATTTAAAAGTTTTA
The DNA here is from genome assembly GCA_948150575.1 of Tinea pellionella. Taxonomy (NCBI): domain Eukaryota; kingdom Metazoa; phylum Arthropoda; class Insecta; order Lepidoptera; family Tineidae; genus Tinea; species Tinea pellionella. The sequence continues at coordinate 2,510,140 of OX411250.1, forward strand.
CCCCAGGACAGCAGACTAGTGTATTTTTTTTTATTGTAGCTCGGCATATGACAACACTACCTGATGTAAAGCTAGATTGCGGTCCATGAACGATAACAACTGCTACTACAGATACATTTCTACGGGCAGTAGTCGGCTCTGCTATGCCGGCTTGAGGAGACGAATGTGCACCATCAAGATACCTACTAGTCCGAAATACTATAGGCACTGGATGAACAAATTACATAAAGTAGGTATTAAGAATAATAAGGTTTGTATTGATATTGATAAATTTAAATGATTTAGTATTCTGGACTACAGTTAATCCTTTTAAGACCCCACTCAAATTTTCATCCACAAAGGGCTAAGAACGAAGCAAATTGTGACATTTTCCTTGGTTTTAGTTAATTATCTTGCCTACTTACGTAAGATTAGTGAGTAAAACATCTAATTCCAACGAGCCGCAATCAGCATGCCGCGCCAGAATTTTTATATCTAATCTACAAAACGAGGTGTCAGATAGAGGGACAGAGGGAGGACTAAGAAATGAGTTGACGCCCATTGCGTGTTACAGTAACGCCTGCCCTGCGTGACCATACACCATTGATCACTACTCTTGAAAGATACGACACGAAGGACACTTTTTTAAGAAAATTGTGACATTTTTTTTGTATCTAAATTCTTTAATAAAATATTATTTAACATTCTTTGGGATATACTGTGTAGATAAAGAAGTTAATGTAGTGTTTAAACACAAAAAATAAAAACAGAAAATGATTTCACAGCATCTTTTTATAACACTATAAATAAAAGAAAAACATCATTAAGTATTTGGTTTAAATTCTGGTGCCAAATCTAATTGAGAGGTCGAATCATTGTAGTAAATGTAAGATTATTTTTTTAACAAACAAATTTTATTGGCTTACTAATTAGTACTTACAGAAATCAAAAACAAACTGTATCAGAGTGGGTTATGGGTCTCTTGCACTAATCCCTGTTTTAGGAAAACTTGTGATACTATTATTTTGTACCTGTATGACGCGCACGAGCTGATTGCCATCGCACGTGGCGTTCTTCACCTCACTGAAATATTACTTTTTCTGCAATCAACTCGCGCGCGTACTACACTATAGATATCTATATATTATATATAGACTTTATTTATAGAAAACATAAACAAAAGTACAAAATTTTAACGTATCTTTTGAATTTAATTTTGTACATCATACCCATGTTTAATATTAATTGACACAATTTCTACTTCAAATACGCTTTAAATTTGTAGATAGTAACATTGTTGCATCTTCCTTTAAAGTTAAATTAATTTGTAGTGATAACCATCATAACGTAGAGGGGAGAGGTTAGTGATACGATCTTAGTTCTAACTGAGACCACTCGTGTATTATAAATTGTTTGTGATGAACTTTCACTAAAGTTTGTCATTGAATCATGATTATGGGATTTGTCGAATTAATTCTATTACAATACATATGAAACTATTATAGTATGTACTATAGAATCTATAAGACAATTGAGTGAGTTGGACCCTGGCGCTCGTAGATGTGTAAATAAAAAACCTTTTTTTTTCAAGATTTTCTCTCAGCAGACAATTGTGACAAGACAAGATTTTAGTATATTTTTGTTGATATCTGAATTTCTGATTTTTTTATGCTGGTAGCGCCTCGCACTATGCGACCAAGAAAGCATGTGATTAGGCCGCGTAATGCGTTTTTACAATGTATAGAAAAAGAGTTGAAATAATATAAAAAGTCGAAAAAGAATAGAAAAAGACAATTTGTATGTGTATAGCGCCTAAGGACGTAACAAGGTTATATTTTTTAGTAATATTCTTCAGTAATATATTTAGTAGTTAATATTCTTTTTAGTAAAATACCGTTTTTCCAATAAAGTGCTACAAAAACTGTATAGGTATATATCTACTATAGGCAAGCTACTTATTACCTATCAAGCTTCGTTTATCCTTTGTTAATTATAACCGATTTTTTTGTTTGTAAGTAATCGCACTCAGCTTGAGAAAATGTCTGTAGTCGCCTAAGCTATGCCAGCTTGATGATACGAGTGTGCACCATCCAGGGTATTGACATTTACAGGATATTTTAGCAACCGCACTCTAGCATAACATTACTATTGCGAGTTTTCGCGGCCATCTTGAAACATTGGGTCTTGAATTATTTTCCTAAACTTGTGTTTCTTCCAGAAACGTTAATGTGTAATAATGGTTGATTATTAACCATTAAGTGTTCGTGAACGTGCGGGAATGTGGGTAAACAAATCAAAAGAATGTTTCCATTTTCCCTCCAACACTCCATGGAAAGTATCAGTAAAGATTCTACCACTTTACTGAAGCTATTTTGGACTTGACTGAGACTTGACCGGACTGTTTAGTGTGATGAATGGATGACTCGTGATGCACAATATTAATAACTTGATGCAAAATTATTTACTTTGACACTGGCAAATTGTAAATAACTAAAAAAGTATATTGTAAGCCGTTATAAAATACACTCGCAATATTCAGTATGTAATAAAAATATATTAACTCAAAGCGGAAAGTTTAATATGAGGGCACAATTCTTGTAAGTGCCCGTTGAAATGTAGGACATAGTAATCTAGCTGGCTATCCACCAGGCTTGCTGTATCTCGAATATAGTAAAGTCTGAATACAGTTCTTTGTACCCGCAACATCTGCGAGAAATTACGTTCTTTTGTGAATAGCCCCGATTCATATTGTATCGAGAAATGGAAGTGCAAAAACACCATTTTCGTAAATTTTTCTCTTGTTGTTTGTTGTAGGTTTGTTTTATTGAATTCCAATCAGAGTGAAGTAACAGATATCAAGCTCCTAACGTTTATTTTTGTCTTGAGAAAAAAAATGGAGAATTCCCACCGTTCAGGAACCGCTCTTCAGTTTAACAAATATAAATATAAAATATATATATTTTTTTTATTTCAGACTAATTATCCATTATAATAAATACCTGTATTTTGTTAGTATAAATAACTTATATCCTAATGTTAGTAAAGATCAAATAATACATAAATAAAAAATTAAAATTAATAAAATGAGGTTTTAAACGTACCTGCTTACGCCCTATAAGTCTTATTGTATACAATAAGACCGAATTTTACATAAGTTTGTATAATTGTTATCTAAATATCAGGAAATCTATTAAAACAAGTTTTATTCCCGAGTTGCGGCTAGAAATATAGTTCCACAGGACATTGCGTGACAATAACTGTGAGCTGTAATCAGATTATCTTGGCGCCAGGTTGTTTGACCACTACCAAAAGTTGTAACTTCTGTCCTATCGGTTTTTATGTGTTAGAAGCAATTTTAGAAACCATTCCGTTCCATAAATTTGGTTTTCGGGTTTTATTGAACTTCTATGTTTATAAGAATCATCCTAATGTATTTTATTATCTTTCTAAATATATACGGCCGTGGTACAAATAAAACAAACAAAAATTATATTATAATTAAGTTATCTGTGCAGAACGAAATTTCATAGTTGTATTGCTTGGCTTGGCTTAGGCTACACGTCCACCGGGCAACCCACCCGTCATACAAAATGCATGGCAGGCGCATTTTTGCGGCCTGATCCACCTGGTACAGAGCTTTACAAGATTTTTAAGAATAAATTTAAATCTTTTCTATTATATAAATGTTGTTATAGTGTGAATGATTTTTTTGAAGATGATGATGCAATTGTGTGACATTGTAATTATTAAATTTGAACATTTGTATTTATTCTATTTATTTAACATTTACACACCCAAATAGGTAGTTATGGAGGAACATTAACATAAAAATAAGACCGTTGTTACTAACCTATATTATGCTACTAAATAAAAAAATTGAAAAAAAAGATATTACCTACCACATTTGTGGCTTCTAATACAAAATCTAATAATTAGTGGAGAAGAGAGAGGCTTTTTCCAGTAATAAATCTGTACTTCTATTTCTAATACATAAATGTGAAAGTAAATGCATATTTGGCAAGGAGATAGATTGCGTGCTGATGAAGCTATCTTTTGTTTTAAAACAAACTGAAAGAGGTAAAATAAGAGGTGAAAGTTTATATGAGGATGATGGGTCATTATGTTAGAGATATAAAAACTCATATTTGAGATTTTGGTAAGAGAATTACGTGTTTCAACTTATTACAAAATGATATCTCAAGGGGATAAACATACGAAGTTGCTAGCAAAATAAATCTAAGTTAAAATAACCAAAATACTTATGACAAGATACTGCCATTATTCACAAAAAGTGTATTATTTTATTATTTAACATCTAATTGAAATTTCGCTGTCACCAAAGTCGCCCTTTTCAAGAAAGTTGACTCTTTGAGTGGAAATTCTTCACCGTCTCCCACTGGTAGTGACATTTTCATTAAAATGTTGTCTTCTATCATATTGTCACTAAATCACTTGTCACTTTTAATTGTTAAAATAAAATGTTGATATGAATAATAATAAGTTACATTTTAAAACATTTTCTGTTTATTAAATAAATATTTAATTAACTTGTAATTCTTATTGTTTGTGTTTTTAGGCTATTCAAATGCTGATGTGATTATTGTAGGGTTAAATTTAAATGAAAATTGACATGAGAAAAATCACACCCCGAAGCGGAGATCAAATACTACGACTTTCGTAAATACGAATACTCTGACTCTTGAACGTGTATGTGTATAATTAATTTTATACATTTGCGTTCCCGTTCCATTTCTAGGGAACTCTGTATGGGGATAAAATAACTGTAGCTACGTTTTCATCTACATTATTACAAAAAAAGATAAAAATCTCAATCGAACTATATATTTAACGTACAAAGAATTTATAGAAGTATCCAATAATTTATCCAAAAATTTTATAATCACCTTTTAGTAGTTTCAGCATGATTGGAAGACAAACAAACATACATCAATATTTATAATATTAGTACATATAATAATAATATTTGAATAGCTTTTTAAATCTGTATGAGTATAACTTACCTAGTCATACCTATATGTATTTGACGATAGAAGATAACCTTTAGTTCCACGGTGTTAGGCACGAACAATGGGTCCCACCTAACACGATCCTTTCACAGTTTACACCTACGTCGCGTCTTTCACATCTATCATTTCCTTATAAAGTACAAATTATATACCTGGCTACATTGATATATACAACTAGATGTGCAATAACACTCCCAATGTGACGCGAGAGAAAACATGGTCACGGCCATGTTTAAGTTCTCTGTCAATTTGTATTTTTTTTTTTATGCTTAATAGGCAAGCGTTTGACCACACCCTGCCTGGTGTTAAGCAGTGATGTGGCCTATGGTGGAGCACGCCTGCCTATGAGGTACCTGTTCACCTTCGATTTGAAGAGACCTATGTTGTACGTGTCGGGAAACACAGACACCGGGAGGGAGTTCCACAGTTTCGCAGTACGCACGAGGAACGTGTTGTCAAAACGCCTCGTACGTACTTTAGGAACTTGTATTTGACTTAACGGCAACTTTGTCAAATCGTTTGAAGCGGCCTACGGTTTTTTTTATGTCAGATGTATGAAATTTGAACCTCTAGTATATATCTCTATGCTTGGCTAATATATTTAAAATTGTTAATCCAAGACGCACAATTATTTATTTATTTAAAGCTTAGTGTAGCGTGCACACAGGCGAACTTAATGCTAATTAGCATTCTCTTCCAGCTAACCTCCGTGTTTACTACGTTATAATAAAATAACTAAACAGAGCTGATTTTTTTTTAAACATATGTTTTTAATTACTCGCAATAGGCTGGCCGTGGCGTGTTGTGGGCAGCTGTTTTCTAAACAAAACTAACTTTTAACTAAACCTTCATTAATTTTGATAGAAATCCAATAAAATTGTCAAAAATTTACAATAGATAAGTGTGACCACGAATAAAATTGGGCCTTATTAAAAAAAAAACTGAAACCCTAAAAAATACAAATGTTTCAAATAATAAACCGCTTTACGACGCCTTTTATTAACTACTGCGTTGTTAAGTCGAATATGAATTAATCAACAAAATCTCATATTGCTCGAGGTTTATGCAAATACTCCTTCGCAAGAGACAGCGTCAATGTATGCGCCAGTAAATACACGTAAGTATGTCACGTTTTACTTATTCAATAATAAATTTAAAAATAGAATGTCACATGAAGTTTATTAATTAGGTACCTTATAAATAAATATCGTCGATGGCGTTAGACACCGAGCATTTAACCAATACTCTCGCAATACTCTCTGGTGGTATATTCTTACACTCTTGGGCGCTAGATTTATATATAGAGTGGTAGACAGACTGATGATGTTTATATTAGTACCATCACTTTCAAGAGTTACATCCGAAAACTGACCGTTTCAGGATCAACTTGGAAGTACTCGGCTGTATAACAAGGATGCCTTGTTAATGTATTCGTTTTCTCAAGCAGGTATAGCTGAGGCTACTGCTGTCTAAAGAGATTCCTCTGTGATGGCAATTGTTGTCACAAGTGTGACAGTCTGCACTCTTTAAAGCGAAAATTCTTTGGCAACATAAAACTATTTCAAGTATATTATATTTATTTATCTCTAAATGCAATTCTTTCCTAGCGTTTCAATTTAATCGAGTGAATTCTACAGAAATATAGTTGAAAGTCAGCTGACAAAGAGACCGCGACTTTACTGTCGGTCGTTCCTTGTCGATTTATACCAAACGTTTAGGATAAAAAATACTCTTTGAGGGGCCATAAGAGGATTTACTTCTGAGAAATTGTTCGACCTCTTAAGAAAGGAGATTAAGTTAATACATTAATTTATTTAATTTCTAAACTGAATCAAGCTGAGAGTTCTTTTTGAAATGGAAAAATTATTTGTATTGTTTTTTTGAAATTATTATTATTAAATATGTTTCATATTATCATATTACATTATTTTATCGTTGAAAGTTCCGCCAGAATCCCTAATTGCGATCACATGGATGCTGTCCTAAAAATCTACCAAGATATCCACACTCACAACGCACTATAGTGGCATCTAGAGTAATCTAGACATCATAGTGTCGATAACCTGAATCCGACGTTACATTGACATAGTGAAGTAAATGACATTGAAATCATAGCGTAGTAATCGAACAATTAATTAAGTGCGCCGTCTTATTTTTAATTTAAAAAAACTTTAGTTACTTACTTTTGTTTTTACACACTAAACTAGTGCTGGTATATATAACAAAGTTACATAGGTCCTAGATTAGTAGCTAAGCGAGATTACTAACTTACTAAAGTTACTAACTCCTAACTCTTTTTATAGGCAATCACGTCGAGTCTCTAGCGGTCTTATTCTCGACTTAGCCTTATCGAATCCAAATGTAATTGTTTATACAATCATTTGACAATGTAAAAGGGCCTAAGTAGACCTATTTACAATATCTTTTGCTTTTATTTGAATGTAGAAATAAAACAAACGTAATATAATAAATAAACTTTATTTTTACAACAAAATTATGCCAGATAACTAATTACAATGAAACATTAAAAAACAGAAGCAATATTATGAAAGGAATATTATTTACATCGAGTTTTGTAAAAATAAACGTTATGGAGTTTAACAGAAAGCTTCTTTTATGTTGTCTACTGTTTTATAAGACAAAAAGAAACATAATTCAGTATAGAATAAAATCTTGCCTTTTTAATTTTATTTTTAGTATGACCTCGACTGGCTTGATGGTAAGCATGGTGGAGGTCACGCTGACGACTGAAAAACCGCAGAACACGGTGACCCAAGTCAAGCCAATTAATAATATAAACAATTTGTATAAAGCGAATTTAAAAAAAAATCAATCGTTAGTCGATTGATATTACAATTCACTATATTTTTTTTTTATAATTATGCAACATTTTGTATAGAAGTGATCTTTGTTTTTAAGACATCACTAACATATAAAACTATGTACAAAAGAGTGAAAAATACAACATAGTACATATTCACCTTATTTTTTTAACTAGAAGGCGTTGACTAACTAAATTTACAATAGGTAATGTTGAATTTCGATCGATCGAAAATTCTATTTTCGAAACGAATTTTACTCGTATTATTATTATTGTAACGACAACAGTGTTTTTTTTAATTTGTAGGTCATCTAAACAAAAATAAATTTAAACAATTCTTTACATTATTACAATGCACGTATGGTGTATTTTACAATGAATTAAATTAAAAAGGTATTAGAAGAAAATAAATTTAATCTATTCGTAAATAATTAAATAGATATGTTTCGATATGTTATCTAACTATTGATAACTTCTTAAAAGTAACTTTAATTCTATTAATTTATTATTCTAAAACATATTTTGTTATTACAAAAAAAAAAAAAAACTGAAGACAACTTAAAAATCTATTTACAATACTTTAAATTACGATAAAATGTTATATAAATATTGATTTCTTTATAAAATTATGATTTAATTTATACTTTTAAAAGCTCTACTGCTGCCAATCACCTTAACCTTCATTGTATACATTATAATTTATATAAATGTATTATTATTAATATTATATATACTAGAAAATTCATTTGCAAATATAATGATTCAGAAAAAATTTTGTTCGATGAGTTTTCACGGAGAAAAACTGCATCAAAAAATTATTTAAAGCTTCACGAGTTTTTTGCACATATTTACGAGACATAGTTAAGAAAAAGAAAAAACCAGGCAAAACTTTATATCCTGTGGTTTAATATATATATATTTTTTTTTTGACTCATAAGCGTTATAGTTCCTGGGTAAAACATTTTTAAAAAGCGCACACTGGCAACAGTAGCGGCCGTAGCAGCAGACGCCTCCGCTAGGTCCGGCTTGGTGAGACGGGTTTTAATAATGAACAGAGAAAATATAATCTTAAAGAATAATAAATCAGCTTAATTCAGCATAAAAGGCAACCATAGTAGATAATGAAACGGTAATGGGCTTTTTATATTAAATTTTAAAACAAAAAATAAATCTATAAGTCAATGAGATTATTTTTAGATTATAGATAATTTTATAAAGAAATCGTTCAAGTACAAAAATTCTCAATTTATCACGTTATAATTTGAAGACTAGATACTAAGAGGACCATCGATGTTATTAGTAGCAATGTACACACATTAGTCCATTCACCAGAACTTCGAACTGAAAAAGAAATTTTTATTTTATATTTTTGTTTTATCACTTTTGTTTGTCACTTTGTACTACTTTTTTTTAAATTATAGCTCGGCATTAAGCTTTCGCCTCCGCTATACTTAATACTAACAAAGTTGGTGCTAAAAAACATTTGTAATTATTATGATGAGTAGGTAAATAATATTACGACGAGCACCTCTGTACACCCGCTTGGAGTTTTCTTATCGGTATTATTTTGTACGGCCCGCATATAAATTACAAAAAGTATCAAGAATTCGCTGCGCTTAGAGGCTTAGACAGTCGCTAATCATAGATTTTTATTGGTGTTTTTTTTTAATAAAATTAAATTCAAATATTTATACCTGAAATAAATACAAACAAAAAAATAATAATAATAATAATCAAATTTATCACCAGTTAAGGAAGAAAGCAATACATTATCTCAGAATTTAATTACTCATTATTTATAGAAATGAATGAAAACAGAACCCCGATGACATCGCAGTCTCCTTAGATAAATAATTTACTTGGCAAATTTAAATTTATTATTAGCGTCGTAATAATTTATATTTTACTTCTTTAATTAAATAAAATCTTTAGGGAGCGTTTGAATAATAATATTTTTTAAATCAAATGAACTGTAATTTTAACAATAATATTTAGATTTTTAAAATGTTTTAGTCGTGTTTATTTATTTATTTATTTATTATTATAGCACCTTCACAGCATACATATAAAATTTAATAAAAAACGAAATTGACTAACAAAACTAATATATGTATTATGTATGCTTATTAGGAAGTTGTGTGCCTTTCACAATATATGTATGTTAACAATTTCTAAATATAAATATAAACAAAAATAGAAAATAAAGAATATCAGCATTAAAAATTATACATATACATATTAAGTATTTTTTTGAGCTTTACATCGCATTTGTATTATTTTAATCCAACTCGATATTGCAGCCATTGTGGTCGTGGCAATGATTAAAATAAACGCGACAGTAAACAGCATAAAATGTCTTAATTACGTTATGTTTTAATTTTTGCTTAAGTATTTCTTGATGAAATTGAAGAAAATCAACTCAACTGTAAATAAATGAATTGTAAACTAAATTTAAACCAGGTTATAGGAAATTGAAGATGTTAACGCTAACCCCTAATAACCTAGTGCTTCTAAATGTAGGAAACACGAGTGTATTGAATTACCTATTTCAATCAAAATTTCATAGCTGTAAATAATTTATGGGAAATTTCTACATCAATATATAACATGAAATTGAACTATTTTGTAATATTGATATTTCTGAACACGCTTTAACTAAATCAAAAGATTATATGCGGCTATAGATCGCGTTTATTTTGATTTTCCTTAAATCGACTTTAAGACGAAAAATATCCAACTTACCTAATAACATAGCTTCTTTACTATCAGCAAGTAGTGTGTTCCCTACTACAGCTTCACTTCCTTCCCTCCACGCTGGAGCAACCCTTGCTGTACAGCGCACCTGCATAGTCCTACCTACAGGCACTCTGAGACCTAAGGCTGCTGACAACAAGCCGTGATTGTGTAGCGTAGGTGGGTATTCTACAAGGAGATTTTCATCTGTTACCTGTGGAAGAAATAATTGTCTATAATAATTATTAAAAACTGTTGAAAATTGAACAAAAATGGAGAGGAGGAATTTCGACGCGGCCACATTAAAAGCGCTACCGGCTATCCCTGTAGTTGTGGGTTCATTTCCACCTCAGTGTGTGCGTGCATTAATTTTTTCACTTAGCTTTTATGGGCTCACCATGAAAACCTATCAGTGGATCTCTGTATACTAATATATCTTCAAAGACCCTTTGACGGTTCGGACCCATGTGGTTATAGAATTCCATATCCAAATACAAATGAAAAGAATCTCTCTTGAATTTCATGTGTTTTGGTATCCCATCATTTCTGTTCAATTTTTCAACATAATTTAATATAATTAAATAATTTAAATTAAGTTTTTTTTTAAATTTAAAATATAAACTATTTTTGTTTTTTATTGTAGCTCTGCATGTGACAACACTCCGTCTGATGTAAAGGCGCTAGAGTGCGGTCCATGAATGGAAACTACTGCTACTACAGAGAAACCTCCAGTAGCAGTCGCCTCCACTATGTCGACATGAGGAGACGAGCATGTACCATCTTAGATTGACAGTGCACACTCCTCTCGTTATACCTGGCTACTTTCAAACTATTGCTTGTATCACAGCTGTTGAGCGACATTATTTTTGTCAGAATTTAGGGAGATTTGAACACGGAAACTAGACTACAGCCGCTTTCCGCTTAGATTATTTACTGTTAATCATGTATAAAAATAGGCGTGACAATTGTATTGTATTGTATGTCTAAAAATAAGGTTAAAATTGATCTTACCTAAAGTCAAAATTATTTCATATAATAACAATCGCTCACAGATAATTATTTGGCTCATATTGAAGTTATTTCTTTTATCAATTTAAACAACTATTAAACAGTCATCTCGACTTTCCAAAAAAATCTTTCTAATTTAAAAAGTACGTACGAAGACTACTGAAAAATCTACTTAGTTAACCATATTATTATAAACTTTAATTATATGTGGACAAGTATTTATTCGTATAAGCTGTTAACTTTAAACTTAATATTACATAATGGTTAACTGCATTGCGGGTTGTAGTTATACATTAATTTAGGACCGGTATTTCAATTACGATTAACCCCTAATTAGAGAAATCGTGTAACACGACTCTATACTTTTTTACAGTAGCCTTGTGACTGTTAAACTAGAGTATGGTGCATTGGTGCACGGCAAAAATTGTTTTCGCTATGCCGGCTTGAAACGACGAAGGTGTACCGTACCGTCCATCACAAAATCCAACTAGATTACTTCAGGAGTATCACTTGAAAGTACTATTTAGAGTGGTACTATCCCAGAACGGCAGACTGGATTATCGTCAAGAGTAAGATAGTAAAGTATGTATTTTGTGTACGTAATAGTATTTTTTATTAATCCAGAATTCCTTAATAGATTCTTTATAATAAAAGTGAAAGTTTGTTTGTTTGTCTTTCAGAACTCTAGCTTAGGAAATAGCCCATTTATTAGGGTTGTGTAAGGCTTTTTTAAGTTCCATTATTAAGACCGAGAATAATTATAGTAAAAAGATAATAATAATAATTTTTTTTTATTGCAACTTACAAAGATACAGAAAAAAAAAACATAATTAATTTACTGCAATTGGCGGACTTATTACTAAAAAGCAATTCCTTTCAGACAATCAATTGTTATGAGAGAAATTGTAAGGAAAAAAATAATACTAATGATACGCATACGAAGTTGCAGGAAATGGCTAGTAAATAATAATATTTTAATGATTTTTATCTACTCTTTCAAACGTTATTTCGATAATAACAACGGAAAATTATAATTGAAAACCTATGTTATAAATACACGAACGTATTTTGACCTTGTCAATACCACATTAATTACTTCACCTATTTTCTGACTACTAATAATATTGTGTTGTATTTAGAACCTTTGAGATATTTTTTTTGTCATCCCTACCCGCCTGACAGCATATCCGCTGGGAGGGCTAATAACCATCGTTCACCTTTACAAGTTACACGATTATAATCATTAAACTAAATATGAATATAATATCTATGTTATTTACAACCTATTAAATTAACAACAATTAAAATAGATCGTAAAATTTAATAAAAGTAGTTAAATCTAAGTTAAAATCGTATGAAATACCAGCCTGGAATTCCCAGCAGTGCACTCCGTTTAAAGTATGCTGTAGAGTTTTGTTCTGTTGAGATAAAACGCATAATTTGTAACATTTCGAATTAACACCACCACATTTTAAAACTTCCATTCATTCTACACAATTTCGACCTTTATAATATTCTCAAAATCTTTTTGAAAAAATATTGAATATTTTTTATTGTTATTAAAGCATTTATTATTATTATTTATTATTATTATTTAGGCTATAGTTTCTATTAGGATTCTAAGAAGATCATCTATTAAGATTATTAATTTTAAATTTAAATCTAAGTAAATAGTAAGTACAAATATTACCTATATACTAATTACTAAACTAATTATTTTAAAATTAAATATTTACAAGTAATTTTATACCAATGTTATATTAACTTATTCATTAGGGACGACCTTTAGGTTAGACCTTAAGCTTCAGTTATGTTAAGGAGACGTAAATCATAAATTACAGTTACAGTTTGGAATGGTAAATAATTAACAACCTCTATAATCGTCTTAAATGAAGGTCGGATCACGTATACGCGTAATGCATGAAATGTATACGGGCTTCTGATATTTTCATATAATACATTACAAATATGAAATGTTTCGTACGAAAGTTACATGCGAACACAAGAAGATATGTGGCCTGCTCGATAAAGAGAAGATTGAAAAGAATATTTTTTGAGTCTACACTAAAATTAAATAAAAGGTAATCTACTAATCTCTATGTTGTTTCACAATTATTTAATATAACAATATAATGAAAGAACGTATTGCGACCTCAGTGGATGAAGACTGCGATTTTTTTGTCTTAACGTCAATGTGACGCAGATAGAAAAATGAACTTTTAAATAATTTAGAACGATTTTGGTCTAGCGGTGGGACCCGTGTTCAAATTTCGCTAAATTCTAACCGTCGTAATTGTATTTCTGTCGCTCAGTGCCTTTACATTAAAAAAAAAAACCAGCGTTGATTCAATAATGAGATATTTTTAAGTAATTAACCAATTCAAAAGTAACCAATTTCATAGCTATAATAATACCTTCTCTCCGTCTATGTCCCAACTAAGAATAGCTGCAGGGTACGATCTGGCTGAAGTGCAGTTTAGAAACATTGCGTCTCCCCTGCGGTTCTCTTGTTCGTTTCCTGTTATTCTCGGACCTTCTCGTGGCAAATCTGCTCAAAATAAATTAATATTTAGAATTTAACACAGGCAATAGTAAGTAAATGTACTATATTTGTTTACAAACGCAATAGGGTAATTGAAAGAGTAATCGAGTGGTTTTCAGTGTAGATTTTTATGGGGTAATAAAATAAAAGACTTGTTATAGTTTAGTTATACGTATAAAATAAACAAATATAATCATTTTTTAAACTCTCGCATCAGTATGATGTATACAAATTCTGGTTCACGGGGTTGCTGTGTGACACTAAAAGTACAAATATAAGAGTATCTACTATACAGTGAAAACCAATACAAAGGTATCTCCTAAGAATAATCTTAGGCCTATCTACACTAGTTTCTTTGAAGACATCTTTAGCAAACTCAAGCTCGGCGATATCAATCTTTACTTACTTTGCGTCCCTTCGATGAGGAACTTCAGAGTTGCTACTTTCTACATAAAAGTATATGTAACTCCCGTGTCAAGTATGTCACGTTTTAGGAAAGTAGCCAGGTATAACGAAAGGAGTGTACACTGTCAATCTAGATGGTGCATATTCAACTTCTCAAGCCGGCATAGGGGAGCAAACTGTTGCCTGTAGAGATTTCTCTGTAGCTGTGTCCGTTCGTGGACCGCACTCTAGCTTTACATCAGGCGGAGTGTTGTCATATGCCAAGCTACAATAAAAAAAAAAGTATTAATATTTACGTACATATAACTTCCATTTTCCCTTCTCCAGCTGACGAAGAGAAACTTGGTGCTTCAGCTGAAACTTCACACCTGTATATACCACTACTTTTCAATGTTACTTGGTGTAATGTTACCCTTCTTGCGTCTGATTTTGATAACTAAAAATAAAAAAATAACTGTAATCAATTACAATATCATGTACTTATACATTTATTTATTAGAAGGGTCAAATTTCTTTGTATGGGAAATAAGCTCATCGTAACTCAATGTAAAATCTATTCATGAAATAAAATATATGTCGATTTTGTTCCTCATATTCTTATTATTTTAGCCTTAGATAGTCCGTTTATTGACGAGGGTTTAGAAATTTTATTTTAATTTAATAACATGATAGAAAATACGGGGTACAGCTATTTTGAACCATATGAGTTCCCTAAGACAATTTTTTTTTAAATAATACCCTTTTTCATCATAATTTACTAACACTATCATAGTTAAAATATATTAATAAATATAACAAAAACTTGAGCGGCCGTGCGCTAGACCACGATGCGTTAACTCACGATCGATGAGACCCGTGTTCGAACCTCGCTAATTCTGACCGGTACCGATGTAACTTTGTTATATGTACTTTGGTCGCTCAGTGCCTATAGACACTATCAAAAAGTGGTAGGCAGACTGATGATGGTTATTTGTCCAGTCTGCCGTCCTCGGGTAGTACCACCACTTTCGAATGTAACACCCGTGAAGTGACCTTTTGAAAGTAGTCAGATATAACGAGAGGAGTGTGCACTGTACATGCTCGTCTCCTTAAGCCGGCATAGTAGAAGTGACTGCTGCCCGTTATGATCGAGAATCGAACTCGGAACTTCCGCGTTACAGACTGGTAACCACTCCGTCACAGAGGACGATTTAGTATCTATTACACAACAAACCAGATAATATTATTACAAACAAAATTAAGTGTATTTATAAATTTTACAGTGGATCTCTTTATAGTGGCTATATTGTTGAATTCGCCGAGTTCAAAAGGGTTGCATTCAGTGAGATATTATCCGTGCTTGTCAGAGTGGAAAGTCAAAGAGATGCGGTTTTGATACATTTCAATACTAAGATAAATTATAATTTCGTTTGACATATTTTAAGAGAGCTATAGATCAAAAGGCACACAAAAAAGTAATAATGTTTTTTCTAAAAGTAATTTCTCTAAGCACAATTTAAGGACGGTCTAGTCGACGGGAACTTTTGAATGGGAAATAGTACCAGAGATCTAATGTCCATTGTTTGGCCCCCGGCTCGTTTCTTCTCCGGTCTTTTGTCAATATTTCCCGAACGACGTTACCTATTGTATTCCAAAAACAGATAACCGAAATATCCTCTCCCGGGAAAGTATCGCATTTCGTGAAACCTTTCAAATTATATTTGCTAAGTGGATATGTAGGACGAACGATGCCGGGGAGTAGTTATTGTAGTAACACACGAGTATCAATTTTCGACAAATTGTTGATATAGAAAAGGATGCAACATGAAATGTTACAAAATTCTCTAATAAATAATATTAATATTGTTTCGAAAATAATTCTGTTTTCGCTTCTTCATAGGTTTTCAATTTTGTAATTCATACAAGTGTTTTGATACTCGTTACGATACTATTAAAATAATCGTCTGAGGTCGTCGAAGCATGAGACACGCTCGGCTACACCTAAGTTGATACCTACTTGACCACTAGATCACTTTACGGGGTTAAACTTGAAAGTAGTGGTACTGCCCCAGATTGACAGAAACACTAATATACTCGTACATACAATATAAATAAAACTACTCACATCTACTTTAATTCCTTCTAACTTATAAGACTGTTTAGGTGGATCATATTTAGGTAAATATCTGTAAAATTCTTCGTTATCTCGGTACCATTTGACCGAATATAGTGTGTCATCTTCTAAATCGTAATCGCATTCTAGCAATGCAGGTTGGCCGCGGACTCTATATGTCGGCACAGACACTCGAATTATTTTCAATAACATGGATTCTGAAACAAAAGAGAATTTTCACTTTAGTAAGAATTTAGATACACTCCATATTTTGTTTATTGTCTTATTTTGTAAATAAGTTTTTATTTAACATGCTAGCAAACCATATCCCGAAATATAGGACAAAATCAAGTTTATATAAAATAAATTAAGTGAGTAGTTATTATGATGAAAATCAACAGAAAAAGCTTAGTGGCCAAAGCATCCGGATGCAAATCTGAGAACGTGGATTCGATCTTCACCTCTAACTGTGTGTGGCATTGATACTGTTCAATTTTCATCGTCATTAAATAATGTTCAACATGCTAAAAATTCATTAAAATATTAAAATATTAAAATAATAAGATATATTTTAGAGAGTAAATTAAAACCATTATTCGTTATTATTGAACCAAACTTGTTTATATAATAGGATAGGTAACGCAAAATATACTATAGTAATTTTATCCGATCTCATGTATTCGAGAAAAGTAATTCCGAACGCGATCGTGGTTTAGTAGGTACTGAATAGTTTGCCCTATTATCAAATATTATATAAACTATTAACCTAAATACCGATTTAGATAGGTAATCTCTAACTTCAAAAACATTAAACCTCCCTCGAGTGAAATCCTCCCTTAAGACTTTCTAGAATCTACTCTTGGTGGATTTCCATACCCAACAAGGAACCCTTCTATCAAATATCAAGTTTATAGGCTTTATAGTGCCTGAAATTTCGTGATTAGTGAGTAAGAATTTCATATTTATTACCTAGATATATCTAATTCTATAGCAATAGTTAATTATGATTACAACAATACAAAGTGTCCAAGAAACATTTTCTAGCAAGATTACTGTAAAATCTACAGCAAATGTTCAGTTACCAGAAAAATAAACGTCTCTAACCTTAATGCGAAGAGACACGGATTTATTCTAGTGAAAATAACAAGAACCCCCACATAGAGCCATTCGATGCTACACAACAGAACTATTTCATTGCACTGGATTGAGATCCTCTGGACAGAGCTTAAGGTTATTATTTTGTAAAAATACTATTTTATTCTTCACTGGAATTATATTGACTTATCTTGGATATAAAATAACGTGTCGGTTAGTATCTACAATGAATACTAAAAATATATGCAATGCTTTGATCCCAAATTAAGAGTGGTACTTCGGAAATCAAAATCACGTGACCTGTCGGGATTAGTTTGAAAGTAGCTGGAATATAAAATAGTAGCTTGACTGTTGCAGTCGCCTCTACGGAGGCAGGCATAATAGGGACGTAGGCTAGTGGGTAGGTATTGATTATTTTTGCGAACTGAACTAACTTTGACTAAATGATTTTGATATTTTGAGATATCAATCGATTACCATGTACCAGGTATACAAATTATAATGAATGCAAAAATGTACATAATTCAAGTTAAAATTTGCAATATTAATAACAGCCTAATTAGCAGATGATTACAATTAATTGTTTTATAAATAACAATATTGAGTCAGTTTAAATCAAAATTTATGATAAATTAATTGAAAATAATATTACATAATTACTATTATTCAAATTTATGGCGATGACATTTTGTTTTTAATTGTTACTCGACATATAAACAACACTCCGCCTTATGTAAAGCTACAGTTCGGTTCATGAACGAAAACAACTGCTATAAACATATAAATTTTCACAGACTGCAGTCGCCTCCGCTATGCCGGCTTGAGAAGAAGAATGCGCACTATCCAAATTGATAGTGCACACTCCTCTAGTTATACCTGGCTACTTCCAAACTGTTCTCGAAACGCGAAGTCACATTACAAGTGGTGGTACTACCCCAGAACGGCAGACTGGGCTAATAACCATCATTAGGCTCCCTACCTCTTAAATCTCATACTCTGAACCGTTGTGATAAAAAATATATCAGTATCACAGAGCTAATATGAGCCGTTTGTGTATAAATTTAAATACTCGTAGTATGTTCCAGTCAGTCGTGTTGAAGAAGTATGCACGAACTGTGACATTAATTAAAAGGCGATAAAATGTCAAACTGATTTATAAGCTCACGTTTATAAACGTACTTGTAAAATATATAGAGCTTATATTTATTTATTCGAGTAGCAGTTTATGAACCACACTCTAGTTTTACATCAGGCGGAATGTTATCATGTGGAATCAAACCCAGACCCTGGTGCGTTAACCCAGAAGCTAAATCCTTTAAAGTGAATTTCAAAAGCCTACGGTGGCGGATCTTGTCATAAACGTAGAATAATACATTTTAATAACCAACCTACATTAATTCTGTGACGTTAAATACAAATGGAGCGAGGTTTTTAAAAAGGAAATTTTAACAATCTGTGTTTGAACAAAACGCAATTTTAAACTTTATGACTAAGAATATACAGCTGAAAGTTAGAAAAACGATTTCACTTAATGAGTTATTGTTTTGTTTTCCAGATTTTTATAGTACTGTAGGTAAAGATAATTAAATTAAAACTTTAAATTACTAATTTCAGACATTTACCTTTGTGTTGTTTCTTTTTTTTATATTATACCTCGGCATCTGACAACACACAACCATCCCGGTTGACAGAGCACACTCCTCCCGTTATAACTGGGTACTTTCAAACTGAACCCGAAACGCAACATTTGAACCAGCAAAAACCACCATCAGTCTGCCTACCACTCATTAGTTAATGCCTTGGCGACCATATACTCATAACTATAGCATAGTTAAATTGATACCAGTTAGCATTTAGTGAGATTTGAACACGGGTCTTATGGTTGTGAGTTCACGCGTCCTGCCGCTAGATCACGGTCGATCTTAAAAAAAAAAACCCTTTTCTTGAATAATTTTAAAGTTTGTTGTAATGCTCCTAGTTAAAAATATATCGTTATTTTTTAGTTAGATTCAATAAAAAATTCTAAACTGTTCTATTAATATTAATGTAAAAATAGTTGGTAAGGCAAAAGCGCTTCATATGCATCAAATTTTCATTTTTATCTACGTTATAAATTTCATATATACCCCTATTTCCTGAAAGGTTGCGGCGGACTCACTCAAGAAATAATTTTTACACAAGGAAGTCTAAAACCTTTTTAGTATCTCACTGAAAACCTGTTACTTATGCATTACTATATGTTTGTAGAAAATTCTACCTTACGATTTGCACTTAAAAGTCAAAGTTCTTCGAATACTATTTACAATAGAGCATATGTTGTCTTCCCCTAATATCTCCTATAATTTTAAGGCCAGCTGGCCAAGTTGGAAATCTGCCAAAAAATATAAGAACGGAATAATCTAGAAAAAAAAAAATCTTCTGAATTCTCTTTCTACTCTCTCATATACGACTTCAAAGTCTTTAGCAACTTCTATCTTGTACACACAAACACCATGCATGCACGACCTGAGCGTTCAATGACTGTAACTGACAGATGTATGGTTTTGAACATTATAACTTGCATAAGTTTTATTCTCTACAATCACGAATAATTTTTCGATATATGTTATATAAATTTTATATGCAATAAAGCTATACCGTAGCGATGCGAGCGTTAATACCAGCCGGTACCTTGAACACATGCGCATTCGCCTTCCAAAGCCGGCATAGTGGAAGCGACTTCTGTATAAAGATATTTCTGATTCCATTCCATTAAGCAGTTAAATGTAGTTTTTTATGCATATAAATTATTTAAAATATTTTTTCTGTATAATAATTTGAAAACATTGATTTTTTACCTCCGTAGCATGTTTTAGTTATAAAATGAAATACTTATATGGGAATAAACGTAGGTATATTATTTTTATCCTATCCAATATTGTTTATTAAGGTACGGGCAAAACTCATTATTACCCAAACGTGCCATGTTATGACCTTTGTACCGCCATTATCATAACAAAATACCAATTAACTTTGATATAACATTTTACTTGTGCTGTAATTACTACTATTTATAATAGTTTATTACTTGACTTTCAAGAAAAAAAAGTACCTATATCCAAATACTGAAAATCTAAAACAAAAATGTAACTTGTTCACCCTGTTTTTTACCCTGAAAATACATTGTAAGTTCCTTTTCAGACGACAACATAATCAGCGTCCAAAATTGTAGAACACGACCCAAATACCTGGATATGAAATATAATGTAAATACAATATAATGAACGAAAAAAATCTATTTTACAGTTAAAATATAGTTTCGCGCTATTAGATCGATTGACATAATATCTGTAAAAAAAATTCTTCAAAATATGTAGCTCTCCGGTTCAATTTGCTTAACAAATTAGCACTCAAACTTAATTATATTTTATGATAATACATTAGTATTTAATAATGTTTTCTAACGTAAAATCATATGTACAAAATATATATTCACCTGAATTCAAAATATTTAATAATCGAGACTAAATCTAAAGTCTGGGGAACATCATCATGTCATCTTAATGATTGCTATAGATAACTTTTTACCATACACAGTTTCACATAAGTGTTTATATTTAATTGCTCATGACTGTGGTCAAGCCCACAATAGTGCCAAATTCCCCTGGCAATCTACATTTAAGACCAAATTATCCTTCCAGAACGAAGTCCTAAGTGCAGTATTTCAGAAAAAGTAAATTATTAAAGACATAGACATGCATGCTTAACAGGTTATTCTCAAATGATCTTGCTCGAATATTTTTGCATTTATTCTCAAGAAATTTATCAAGTAATCAAGAAATTAATAAAATTAAACGAGAAAACCGCAATTAAATTACAAAAAAGAGTTTATATAACGACATAATATTCTAATTACTTAGGTGAAGTGGGGCGGGTAAGTCATTAAATAATATCAAAATATCACGACACTACACTATGTTATTAAAACGCCACAGTCACAGAAAACAATAGCATTATAACTTAATACTAACATAACAGAAGATTCATAGGAAACGAACACGCGAAGGTCATTTCTAGGCACGCCTGTTCCAATTTACAATAAAACTACATTATTTTATTTATTGTTTACATTGAAAAACTATTTAGGAAACTCCCCGGCTTTTGTTCTTGTACGACCTTATAAACGATTTTCGATCGGTTATGTTTGTCCATCTTACGTAAAAAAAAAACCTATCGACTAGATATTAATAGTTTAAAAGTAGCCGGGTATAACAAGAAAAGTGTGCATTGCCAATCTCGAGGCGACTGCTGTCTGTAGAAATTAATCTATAGAAGCAGTTGTTTCCATTCATAGACCACACTCTAGCTTTAGATCAGGCGCGTATTATGTCATGAAAATAATAATAATAAGAAAAAAATAATTAAAACGTTTTTTTTTTCGGTTACACCTTACAGCGTTTTTCAAAGTTTTTCAGCGTAGTTGTCCTTTAATACAATTGTATTGTATTGTTCTTCCTCCTATTATCATTATTGTATATAAAACTAGGATATAATCTGAAGGTTTTAAACTGTAGATAATTCACAAGAAATATCTTATTTTATTACAGATACTTAAAAGAAAAACAACTCGATTAAATATATCTAATAGATACATATACCTATAACAGTATAGTGGCAAACGCCCACGATTGTGCCCACGTCCACTTTTAGGCCACAGCCGTTTTTAGTATTATCTAAGTATATAAAAAATATATAAATAAAGGAATTAATTTAATGATTATTTCCACTATTTACATCAGAGTTTACTAAAATTATGAAATAATCAAGTTGAAAACTCGTAGAAATTTCTTGTTGGTAGATGTCAGATTAAATTAAAATTCGATTTAAAACGATTAAACTAGATCTTCTTAGCTTATGGTTTAATTAAAAATATTTGCAACTGACAGGAGTAGAAAGTTTACCTCTCTAACAAAAACTAAAATCAGAGATAATCGTTTTATTGCCAACTAGGTGCTTTAAGTTTGAAACAACAGAATTGAAATTAAATAATTATCGTTTACACTATACACTAGTACACAACACTTCCAGGGAATAAATGGCTACAGGATCTGAATTTTTGTTTATAGCATTCCGCAGAATAAATTAATTTAACTTGAAGCATAACAATTTACATATAAAGAGTGGTTGGCAGACTGATGTTGGTTATTAGCCTTGTCTGCCATACTAGGATAGTACCACTATTTTCGAATGTAACACCCGTGAAGTGACCTTGTCTCGTTTCGAGATTAGATTGAAAGTAACCAGGTATAACGTGAGGAGTGTGCACTTTTTTTGCACACTCATTATTGTAGCTTAGCATATGATAACACTCCGCCTGATGTAAAGCTAGAGTGCGGCTCATGAACAGAAACATTTTTTCTTATTCATTTATTTTTAAATATTTTTTTTATTTGGTTATTATTATTATTACGTCGTTGTAATTGCATACGATAATTAACTAACTTTAAATACCTATATACTTCACCCATTTCTCTTAGTCCTCATAATGGAGTTTATAAGATTTTAAACTCTACTCACTCGACAGTAAAGGGGTTACAGGCTAATTTCCTTTGAAGTTCTGTTTTGACCTTATTATTCATACATATTATATTACTTTTATTAGGTTCGTGTTTCCTACTAGTGCTTTAAATAATAATAATCAATGAAATACATATTATACGTACATTGCCCTTACCATTAGAATACCCTGTTTTATGGGTACCAGGACAAGAACAACACGTACATAATATCCAGACCCAAACCAAATATCTACTTTTTTACATAATGTCAAAATTACAATATTTTTTTTGCTAGAATCAAACCTGAGACCCCACGTAACACACTGGCGCTCTATCTAGCGCATCACAGACACCGTTAAATAAGTATAAAGTTACATAGATTTGTTGGTTCAGTATTATGTATATGCGGATCCCCTTCTCTGATAGCAGTCATCTCCGTTCATGTTCAATCGCACTCTAGCTTAACATCAGGCGGAGTGCGGTCATATTACGTGCTAAAATTTAAAAAAAAAAAATTGTAGCTATATGACAGCATGATAGTAATCTAGAGTGCGGTCCGTGAACAGAAACAACTGCTATTACACAGAAATTTACTGCGGGGAGCAGTATATCTGGTATACTAGGTTGACAGTGAACACTTTTCCCGTTATACCTTTTAAACTGATCCCTCAACGCGACAAAGTTACTTCACACTTGAAAGCAATAACCTCTTTCAACATAAGTTTCTGCGTTAGGATGGTAAGCTAATAGGGGTGGCCCTGACGTCGGTCAACCGAAACATTTTGCTTGTGTTACTTCAAATGGTCTACTATCAACTACATAACATTATGGTACCATTATTTTGTAAAATAATAAATAAATAAAAAACACAAACATCATCCAAATATCAAATGTGAATGAGATTTGCGAGGTCGATAGGATAGACGGGCAAGCAATGCCTTAGCGATGTTATTATGATATTTATTTGAAAATCTTTAAAAAGCTAATAATTAAAAAAACTTTGGAATACTGTTTCAGTGTTGGTATTGTAACAAATAGTTAAAGGAAATGCCCGCTGTCCTTTTACACCCCATATTTATTGCATAGCTCCAAACCACTTATTTATAAGTAAATTTTTATCACAGAGAAATTTCGAATGTAACACCCGTGAAGTGACCTTGTCGCGTCTGAAAATAGCCAGGTATAACGAGAGGAGTATGCACAGTCAATGTAGGTGGTACATGCTCGTCTCCTCAAGACGGCGACTGCTGCCCGCACAGGTTTCTCTGTAGTAGCAGTTGTTACCATTCATGGACCGCACTCTAGCTTTACATCAGGCGAAGTGTTGTCACATGCCGAGCTACAATAAAAAAAGTAGATTTTTTCATCTTGTAACCGATTATAGATAAAATGCATGATTTTTTATCCGCGATTCGGCTTCTTTTCCTCGTAGGTTCTAACTTTTCTTGTTATCGATCATCGGTCTTCGCAGAGCCATTGATTACGTTTGGCAGTATGCCAGGAAAAATGAGATTACATGGAAATAATCATGAAATCGAGAGCAGAGAAATCCGACAGGATCATCAGTTCATTATAGATTTATAGGTACATCAACATTTTATAATATAATACTAGCCGTAATTGCAACAATCCATAAACGGAAAGAACTGCTAGCTACTACAGATAAATTTCTACAGACAGAAGTCGCCTCCGCTATGCCAGCTTGAGGAGACCCAAATTGACAGCACACACTCCACTCGTTATACCTGGCTACTTCTAAACTTTATCAATTTTTTCAGCGGTTAAGGTAAGAAAACAGGTCACAGTAACTTTCACATTTATATTATCACTTAGTATATTAACATTCTGTAAAGTGATATTCCGATAATTAATGTTTATGTACAATGTTATTATTAAATTTAGGTACAGCTTTATCATTCGTAGCATTAAATTTATTTTTGTAATCCACCTACGCTACTTCTGTGAATTTCTATAAATAAATGACAATTTATATCCTTAAATCGAATCTACGTAGAAATAACAATAGAAAAGGGCTACTATCCATTGACGCATACAATATGATGGAAAATTTATGTAAATATATATATAATACCTATATTTTATTTTATTATAGCTCGGCATAAAGCTAGAATGCGCATCATGAACGGAAACAACTGCTACTACAGAGAAATTTCTACAGACAGTCGCCTCCGCTATGCCGGCTATGTTCGTATTTATAAAAAACTCATAATAAACTTTAATATATTGTTAGTTAATACTTTTATAAATATAATTATATATGCAAATTTAAAATAAAAAAATTCCGAATATATTTTTAAACAAATATTTTATTTTACTATTTATAGAATAAAGACATATTTTTGTTCTATATTATTCTGTATGATAGATACGTGTGAAAGTTTCCTCAAGACATCTCCTTCATCGTAATAAGAAATTCTTTGAAAGAGTAAATTGGTGCGGGCAAGGATCAAAGAACTAAGACATTCGTATTACATACATGAGTAGTTTTGTATTATTTATTTCGTAATAACCTTAGGTTACATAAAATAATACATTAAATAAATAAATAATGTAATAATCAATAAATACATAAATTAATTAAAAACTGGGGGGTCTACATTACATTACTGAGAGCAAATTCAATTAATTTTATCTGTACATAATAATTTACATAAAATTGATTGATTGATTAATTTACATAAAAGTAATGTAATAAAAATCCGTAATAATTATTGATAATTAACTTTTTTTCCTCTTCATTTTGATGTAATAAATAAAATAAAAATTACCTCGTATTAGTAAGCTCAATAAAATCAACATTAAGTACATCCTTGTTAACTTCTAAAAGTTTTATCACATAGCACTGAAATTATAGGTACAACTTTGTTTTTACACATATGTTCACACGCGACCATCAGTCAAGTATTATTTTGCATTGAGCACGAAACTACGACACGTACATAACTGAGTTCTTGACGGCACCTCGAAGCGTCTACTCTCTCGGTCAGCATTCACACGACTGACGGCAACGTGGTGGATCAACCGCCCCGCAACCCTCTACGGTCACATAGCCCCGTTTACATTTTCATGACCTTATGGGGCAAGTCGATAAAATTTATCGCTATCACAGCTAAAATTTATTCGCTTCCAAATAACAAATTGATTATCTTGATAACAGAGTTCCGTTATTGTTTGTCAAAATATTTAATTTAATGAAGCGTGTCGATTTAGACCTTTTTCATCATTATTTATTTTATTATGCTGAGCGGTATTTCAGGAATTAGGAATATTTGTTATTAATGGATAATTTTTATTTATTTATTATATTTAATCGATATTTTGATACTTGAAAGTAGCCAGGTATAGCGAGAAGAGTGTGCACTGTCAATCTAGATGGTACATACTCGTCTCCTGAGACCGGTATAGCAGAGGTGACTGCTGACCGTAGAGATTTCTTTCTAGAAGCAGTTGTTTCCGTTCATGGACCGCAATACAAAAAAAAAGATAAAGTAAATTTCATTAATTAATTTAGTTAATTTTTTGATGAAATAATTAATTTAATTAGAGAGAAAAAGGTGAAATTAAAGTAATAAGACAGTTATTAGTCAGTTTACCTCGAGAAGTGACCTCGTCGCTCTGTCAACTTGGACGACAGGGCACAGGTGACTACTGCCTACATACATTTCTGTGTGGCAGCAATGATCGCCGTTCATGGACTGCACTTTAAAAAAAACTGAATTCGAAAAAGTGTTGTAAAATCTCTTTAATTAAGATTTGAAATAAATGTTAATTAAACAAACCACAATATTCAACCTAATTAAACATTATTCTATTGTCACAATTATTTACATCCAAATAAATAACTTTCACGAGTACGCCATCTTTCAGATGAAATGTTCACTCACTTTAACACGCTCTTAAATTTATTCCATTAATTGTGGTTTAGAATAGGTTTTACTTTCTCCTTTGGAACGTTATTAATATTTCAGAAAAGTTAATATCGCTTTATGAAGAATTTAATTTCCTCAGTTATGGCTTGCTCTGATCATTTAACCGTGAATTACATTCTCTGAGACGATGAATTATATACATATATTTTTGCTTATGTATTAGGTATTCAATATTACAGTGAACTTTAAGTTTTTCAAAAGCTAACATAGTGGAGGCGACTGCTGCCTGCAGACGTGTGGTAATTCATTTTATGGATCGCACTCAAGCTTATTAACATCAAATGGTGTGTTGTTTAAAAATATATTTGTAATTTAAATTTCCTTAATGTTTTCAATTTTAGATTTATAAATAGATTCTAGTGAGACTACTCTAAAATTTTTATCTTCCTAAAATTATTATTTATAGGTATCATTATTTATTATTCTTTATAGTTAACAATATCCTCCTTAACATAAACATATAGAACCCTCGTTCGTATTCGATCTA
This sequence comes from Tinea pellionella, assembly GCA_948150575.1. Classification (NCBI taxonomy): domain Eukaryota; kingdom Metazoa; phylum Arthropoda; class Insecta; order Lepidoptera; family Tineidae; genus Tinea; species Tinea pellionella. The sequence continues at coordinate 2,537,816 of OX411250.1, forward strand.
CGGCACAAATTACTTCTACTATTTTTTCGCAATAGGCCATAACACTTTACTCGTATCGTTATTGTACCATATCCTAAAATGAAAGGGTATCGTAAAATCATAAACACCTTCAGTTTGCACGTTATCTCATAAGAAAATATCTTCGGGTTCCTTCTCTATATTAGATTATGAATTTTATGTTATAATACGTGAACAGTTTTATGATCATTTCTCTTTAGGAATTATATTCAAGTACTAAAACATAAAGAGCCACTTCCTATTGTCCGCTGACATTCCACCGTCACTCACATTTGCTCATCGACCGCACTGTAGCTTAAGATTAGGCAAAATGCGGTCTTATAATACCGACTGCAAACACGTACATCATGTAACGAATTTAGCTACTCGTATATTCACAAAGAAGTTAGAAGATATAGTACAATATAAATGTTTATACAGTAGATCGACTTATGACAACACTTCGGCGAATGTTAAGTATCCACTCACCAATTTATATACAGTATAACCAGAAAGAACACAGATATAAAACTCGAATGAAAAACTACTTAGTGTTGCCAAAATCAGGATTAAAAATTCATAGGTCTGACCCTCACGCCATGTCTGCAAAAATATACAATAGCCTGCCAGAGAATATCAAAGAAAGTATTAATGTAGCATTCGAACGGGACCTAAAAAAATTTTTTTTTATTTTTTTATTGTAGCTCTACATGTGACAACACTCCGACAAATAACTGCTACCACAGAGAAATCTTTACGGGCTGCAGTCGCCTCCACTATGCCGGCTTGAGGAGACGAGCATGTACCATCTAGATTGACAGTGCACACTCTTTATACCTGGCTACTTTCAAACTATTCCCGAAACGCGACAAGGTCACTTCACGGGTGTTACATTCGAAAGTGGTGGTACTACCCCAGGATGGCAAACTGGACTAATAACCATCATCAGTCTGCCTACCACTCTTTAAGAAAAAAGGGGGTAAAGCTTTTAGGGGGTAAAGCTTCTATAGCCTAACCGAATTTTTTGAAAATTAAATATGTGTTTATTATATTAGATTTTGACATTATCTAATTCTAGACTTTAATGTAATTGTTATTTTTATTATTATTATTATGTTTTTTTTATGACATAATAAATATTTACACGCTCAAATGGCCCGCCCATGATGCGAAACTAACATAGATCTAAGACCCTACTAACCCATAACATGTAAATTGCGAATAAATAAACTAGAGTGCGATGCACGAGTGAAACCAACTGCTACAACACAGAAATATCTGCAGCCAGCTAACCCTCTGCTATGCCGAGTTGAGAAGACGTATGTGTACTAACCCATAGGGCACACTCGTATCATTATACCCGACTACTTCTAAGCTGATCCCAAAACGCGATTAGGCGCGGCCTGTGAAGTTGCTGGTTACACTTGAAAGTGGGTATTGAGAGTGGGCTAATAATCGGCATCAGTCTGCCTGCCATTGTTTCTGTTCGGAAAATTATCGTTTTAATGATAGCACAAAATGTTTGGAAACCATCTCTAAAAGCTTCTCAAATACGCTACTGAATGCCATCAAATATCGTTGCAACCCAATATTAATGAACAAACTCTTCTAATTAACATATCTACGCAACACAAACAGATACTATGAATTTTCAATGCGTTCAATTCCCGCTACACGAACAATATACGAACAAGCGCAAAGCTCATAACAACCGATAATAATTCTAAATCATTGACGCGTTCTCAAAGAGGTTTAAATTGACTGACAGACGTTCTCAAGTAGCTAGGCTTTTTGACTCCCTAAACGAAACCCCACGTAATAGGGGGCTTCTTCAAAACTGAAGTTTGAGCCATAAATCAAAGACGAAAAGGTTTACATTTATTGGTGAAATTTTTCGCTTTTGGTAATTGATACATCCTAATTTTAAAAGGAAATATTCAATTACGGATGAATGTAAAAAATAGTATACAATTTGAAAATTGCTTATGTTTTGTTGCCTCCGTTTATTATAGAAATCGGTATTTTGTATTAATATCGAGCTGATGAATTTGTTATTTGCTAAATTAACCTGTGGTTATTGTTGTTTTTAGTCACCTAAATTGCCTTTAATTATGGTATATTTATAAAAAATATACATATTTTCTGAATAAAAAATCAACACGGAAAAGACTCCTTTTAACATTATTTTTTACTTTATTCCTTTTTTTTATTCATAGGTATCAACTGCTACATTAATATAAATACAATGTCCAGACTATAAACTATGATACCTTATGCTATGGGTATCAGGTTAAGGACAACACAAACTTATAAGACCCGAACACAAAACAAAATATTTTTTGACAGTATTTTTTATATAATTTTTATTTATGCGTACTTATACTAAGCAAGAGCTTCTTTTTAATGCTTAATAGGCAAGCGTTTGACCACACTCTGCCTGGTGTTAAGCAGTGGTGCGGTCTAAGGTGGAGCACGCTTGCCTATGAGGTACCTATTCACCTTTAAATTGAAGAAACCTTTTGTATCATAGGTACTGAGCGACCAAAGTTATCATAGTTACTTACATTGGTGCTGGTCAGAGAGAGAGAGATAGAGAGAGAGTTGAACGTGCCTTCTACCGCTAGACCATTGGTCTTAGTTGTATGTATATTTTTGTTTTATTTTTATTTTATTTAAAATTCAATTATTTTTATATTAAAATGCTGAAATTGTTTATTAATAAAAAATGATAATAATTTAATAATTAATTTTCATTACAATTTAATAATATTTCTTCTTTTTAAAATTATTAAAATTCTTATTTACTTAAAATAGTTAAAATTATAACTAAGATTATTGTGTAAATAATAATAATAATATTTTAGAGCTCAATTTGTCAACCAAACGACATGTTATTCACAAAAAAAGTTATCCTAAATTATTTTACTGCGAGTCATATAATATATATTCCAAAAGAGTGTAAGAAACAGTGGCTGCAATATTTGAATTCAAGGCACGATTCAAATTAAGTGATAAACCGCTTCAGCAACGAGCCACGCTTGTCACCCCGTAATACGCGAGAAGATGCGACGTGCTTCAAGGCACGGGTAACGCTACTCCACCTTCAAGCTTCATTGACCAGGCTAAAAGATTTAATTTGACTTTTGACATTAAAGGCCAAAAAATCTCTTCTTATAGGTAAATATTATTATGTATATTTGTATGTATATGTACCTATTGTTTTTATAAGCAGAGCTGAAATTTTGGCCACATAATAAATAAATATATTAAAAATATATTAAATATCTTTTTTTTATTCCAGCTCGGCATGTGACCACGCTGCACCTGATGTAAGCTAGAGTGCGGTACATGAACGGAAACAATTGCTAGTACAGATAAAATTTTACTTTTTACTCTTCGCGTTATACCTGGCTACTTCCAAACTGATACCAAAATGCGACATTCTAATGTGGCGGTACTACCCCAGGACAGTACGCTGGGCTAATAACCATCATCAGTCTGCCTACCGCTTTAAATCTAGTTAAAAATCGTAAAAAATTATAAGGCATGTCATATTTTCCTTAATTTTTGTCAATGATTTACAGGAAAAATGTCTCAGCACTGAATGAAAGTCAAGATTGTGATATGAACAATGACTTTTGTTCAGTATTAATAAGTTTAGTGTAATCTCGATACGAAATAGCCGCTGCGGGCCCGCATCAATCATTGTTCGTGGCAGTATAAGAGGAGTTAGAAACTTCTGTCTAATCCTACGCTATGTTAGATTTAGCAGATTGATCATTTATCTACACTAATTAGAGTTGTGTTTGTTAATGTATCATGTAGTAAACATTTATTTTGTTGGAAATGTGATACAAAAGATGAAACATTTCGAATCTTCGCTATATAATTATATATTTTAGCTATATATTTACCACAAAAATTGAATTTATTTTTACAATGTTATATGACAAGCCTCCCCCTGATATAAAGCTAGAGTGCGGTACATGAACGGAAATAACTGCTACTACAGAGAAATCTCCACTTGCAGCAGTCGCCTCCACTATGCCGGCTTGAAGAGTCGAGCATGTACCATCTAGATTGACAGTACACACTCCTCTCGTTTTACCTGGCTACTTTTCAAACTGTTCCCGAAACGCGACAGAGTTACTTACGTAAATTAAATATAAAAAATCAACACACACTGAACAGCCTGATTCTATAAAATTTTCATATTAATATTTACTTTGTTATCAACTTATGTATATAACATATTTTATTCCCTGTCACTATTATGTTAAATAATTTTTAAACGTATTACGTTTACTATACCCTTTTTTAGGATAACTATTCGAATTAAGGCTTTTGATGGACCTAGTTAAAAGTAAGTAGTAAAATAAACAATACCTATAAATAAAGTGAAATCCCAACCGTAGTTACCGATGAACGCAAAACATAACAGGGTAAGTCCGGGGAAGATGACCTCATCTTTAAAATGACCAGGCGCGAAATTAAGCGATTTTGTTCTTACGAGTTCGTATAGGAAGTACGCTGCAAGTATACATATGTTAATGATATTTCCCTAAACAAATAAACCCGTTTTTAAGAGTGGCTGTGGTCTAGTGGTAAGATGCGTAAACTCACGATAGAGTTTCCTTAATCCGGCATAATGAAGACGCCTGCTGTATCTACAAATTTATCTATAGTAGCAGTTGTTTCCGTTCATGAACCGCACTCTAGCGTTACATCCGAGGGAGAGTTGTCTTAAGCCGAGCTACAATTAAAAAAAAAACCTTTTAGTGTGTGTTCACGTTATTTGTTTCAGATAAAATGTATTTAGGAAAACAAAAGCTGAGAAAAAGAAATATATTTATAAAAACAGATTTATTACAATGTACATACACATAAATAAAATAACCAAAATATTGTTTAGCCTTTTTCTTCTGAACAAAAAAAAAAAGAAAGAAAATAATATCGATATAATTGTAATTCTTGGCAAACGCGTGCTCAATCGAGCATCTCGACGTGTATTACCTAAGAAAATTACAATCTTCTCTTCACATGAAAAGATCGATTGACGTGCCTATTCCTCGCGGTTCGTTTATTTATGAAAGGCTTTGTGAGTCTTAACTTTGTATTTGTTATTTGAAATTAATGTGCGGAGAAAAGTTTAGTATGTTTAAATCATAATGTTTTCTTAGCATGTGTTTAATATTTACATAAAATAATCAGGAAAATTTATATACGAATAAGACGATATTTTTTCCAGTTTGATTTCTGATGATGCTAATACTTATCTATAATATCATTGATATATACATCTAAATGTGCAATAATTGCTAATGTGCGAGAGAAAACATGGCTTCTTTTTATACTTAAATTTTGTTAAATGGCCTCGTCATAACGACGACAATTCTGCCAATGTCGAGTTGTAAATTCTTAATGTTTTTGCATCAAATTGCAATTGTGTTTTACAATTTGATGCTTTCTTGGAGTATTAGGCGGCAATTCGCCCGGTAAAGTCACAATATGACCGTTTTCACGGCGTGGGATAAACACAAAAAACCGCTTCCGTTGCCTCATATAGAGTGAATTTTAATGGCCATGGCCGCAGCCACGTTCAAGTTCTCTGTCAGTTAGTATTTGACTTGACGGACATTGTCAAATCGTTTGAAGCGACCTACGGTTTTTTTTATGTCAGATGTATGAAATTTGCACCTCTAGTAATAGCTCTATGTATAATATTACCACTAATTAGACATTTTTTTGGTTTAAATATTTCACTTTTTTAACAGTGACGTATAAATAATTCCATTATTCAATAGTGCATGTCGCTTAATGTAATTATAAAAAAAAAGTATAATTATAAATAATTATTAAATTACTCGTCAAAGAAAATAATAGAAATTAAAAGCGTGTAGGTAAAAGCAACGTCATTTGTTGACATGGTAGTAATTACAGCAAAATTTAATATTAAAGTATAGGAGCTCATAATGTTACGTGCTAAATTATAGCCAAGGTAGGCAGACTGATGGTTTCACCACAACTTTCAAGTGTACTAACACCTCTGAAGTAACGTTGTCGTGTTTCGTGATGAGCCTTAAATATATTGAGAGGATTGTGTCTTTTCTTGTCTTGTCAAGTCGGCTACGAAAACAACGAAGATTTTAAAAACTTAGTCGTTTAAAAACTTAGCTTACTCGTTACTCATGAACCGCCTATCCTTGGCGAAGTGTGCTCACACGAAATACTAGTAAAAAAAGTTCTTAAAATCCTGATTTCATGTAATTTTTATTTTGATTTTGATCTTTAATTTTGAATTTGACTGATTATCTATAATTTTTATTACATCTAATTTTAATGCATACCGTTTTCTTTTTTAATTGAGATGACACTAATCGATTCTATTTATTTATTATTATTTAATTGTTACTTGTGTTGGAGCATATCGTGTTGATGAACAAAAAGTTATGATCATAAAGTTTGTTTCAGTCGTAGACCAGTTAATATTTACACAGCGACAATGCCTTACAAGAATGTTGGTTTATAAATTCAACGTCTATTTCTACGCGTTCTTACGTCAACTGACACAATTTATTGTGCCACCACATACGTTATACGAATATTACGTGTAAATAATGATTTGTTAACACATAAAATAAATTTATGTAGTGAGATAGTGATATTGACAATATATTTTTCGCTCTGAAACTCGATAAAGATGTTTTTAGGTTGTAGACTTTATTTTTTATTAGTATTTTTTATATTTATTTTAATCTCACCAAGAATATATATGTATACAGGGTAATTTTTTTAACTGGGACAGTATGGGGAAATCCTATACCACAGGAGATACGGGAAAACTGTCTTAGGAACCATTTGCTCTTTTTTTATGAAAACGAATTTGGCATAGTAATTTTTCTGGTCAAGCTTGAGTTGTCCATGGAAATGAGTCATTTTGATGAAAATTTTTTTTGATGCGGCTCGACTCAGTTTCATGTAAGGATCATTTCATTGTATCGGAAGAAAAAAATCGGAGCAGCAGAAGTTAGTCAAATTTAATGAAATGTATTCCCATACAATTTGTAAGTAATCTGATGGTTACATTAATAATACTAACGCAAAAATGTTACGGGCACGTTTCGGAACTATTCTAGTGACAAAAAGTTGTGTGGTGAATCTTGTTAAATGATAAAGAATTGCGTTGTATGATATTTTATTAAGAATTAATGAGATACGACATAAACTCGAAACTCGTGACTCCACATGGAAAAATTCATCTGCATCACATCGGCTGAACGTCATGGTCATTTATCAGGACCACCGACCAATGTGCCCTTCTAACGACCTAGATAGTGTTCATCAAAAACCGTTTACTCGTTGTACCATTGTGAGGAGGTGCACCATCTTGTTAGTAGATGAAATTTACTTGAAATGGTCTCATCCAAATCCACAACTACATTTAACATCTCTAGATATTTGACTTGTAAACATACTCGTACACTATTAATAAAAATCACAGTATGAACAATGTTCGTTCTAAACTTTTTAAAATTATGTTTAACCGTAACTCGTAAGATCATAGTGGTTCTCTTCTAATTCTTGAGTGCAAATAAAATTTAGTTTTTAATTATGGAACACTTTTTGAGTGTGTATGTATCGACTATGGTTCATTCAGTATCTACCATGTACTGGCCCGTTGTGAAACAAACCATTTCATTAAATTTGACTAACTTCTGCTGCTCCGATTTTTTTCTTCCGATACAATGAAATGATCCTTGCATGAAACTGAGTCGAATCGCATCAAAAAAACTTTTCATCAAAATGACTCATTTCCATGGACAACTCAAGAAAAAATTACTATGCCAAATTCGATTTCATAAAAAAAGAGCAAATGGTTCCTAATACAGTTTCTCTGTATCTCCTGTGGTTTAGGATTTCCCAATACTGCCCCGTTAAAAATATTACTTGACTAAATTTGACTAACATCTGCTGCTGCGATTTTTTTCTTCCGATACAATGAAATGATCCTTACATGAAACCGAGTCGAATCGCATCAAAAAAATTTTTCATCAAAATGACTCATTTCCATGGACACCTCAAGCTTGACCAGAAAAATTACCATGCCAAATTCGTTTTCATAAAAAAAGAGCAAATGGTTCCTAAGACAGTTTCCCTGTATCTCCTGTGGTTTAGGATTTCCCCATACTGTCCCAGTTAAAAAAATTACCCTGTATATAATAACATATTAAAAATAACTTATTCAAAAGTAATGCCTACGTTTGTTTTGCTAATAAATACAATGCCCTGACCCCAAACTAGGATACCCAGAACGAGGACAACACAAACTTACAAGACCTTTGATTTTGTGTCTCATAAAGGATCTAAGTCACAACAGTGTGTACACTTGACCCTACCAAATGACTCTACCTATATATTATGTTTTTTAAATGTCGTCTTTCTAATCTCTCAACAAATTCCACTTCAAGCTCTCTTCTTGCGTACTCTATGAGTATTCTAAATATTTCCATACATAGCTGTGTAGAACACATACTTTCCATTTTTAAAAAGGAAAAAAAAAGCAGATGTCATTTGATATATATTGTTTTTGTATGATTATTTTGGAGAATAAAAAAGCTTGTAAGATAAATCGTGTTTATAAATAAATAAAAAAAATTACCACCAATCCTGAACAATAGCTACTCGTATATTGAAATATTTTATAATTAAAAATTTAAATTTGAATAATATAGTTCCGAGGTAAAACTTAATAAATAATATTTACTTTTTTGGCTTCTGAAGGCACCCAAAATGGTTGTATGATGATAATGTAATTAATGTTCAACCTTTTTTTATGAACATACCCACATAATTGAGTTCCGTGCGCTTTGCTTGTTCATATTTTGAACACGAGTCCTGTTTTTATATTGTAATGAAGCTCATTAACCCCTTTTCATACATAGTATGTGAATTACCCTAAATATTTCAAAAACAATGGATTGCCATTTCGTCACGATAATGTACGTACGTCGTACCTATTCATCGCTGTTATAGGCCAGTGGAATTAGAAAAAACTTGAGTCTAATTAAGCAAACCCATGATTCAATTGACACATTTATAGATGAGGAACATCGTCCTAAGGATCGAATTCGGCCTATTAACTTTAAGCAAAAATATATAACTATTAAGAAAATAGGTTAAAACATTGATTTTTATACAATATCTATGTAAATATGAGTAAAAAGGTCAGGCCGCATAAGCGCGTATGATTCGTTTTACGTACGCTTAAAATGCCTTTTGCACATATATATTTGATTATCATTATTTAGATCTATGGCAAGTAAAATACAATTGGCCATAATAACAAATAAGTAAAAATAAACAGATTTTAAAAAGTATTTTATCAATTTTTTGTAATTTATTGATGTTCATCGGACCAAAGAGATGATCGTTTTCACTAAACGCTCTTTAGTGATTTCATATTCAACAGTATTGAGGCATATTTTAGGTGTTCATGATTTATTCTATGATATTACGCACCCTCGGCTTCCCTTCAATGGCATTACCTTGACAGCTTATGAGGTCCTTTATTTACGTTTGATTTATGTACTGAGCAAAAATATAGCGTATTTTACAAGGATCTCTGTTACTATATTTATCTTTTTTTCAAATATATTCCCTGCGGTAAAGGCTAGACTTTCCACAGATATTGCGCGTTCTCTCTTTAATTCTTTATTACTTTTGAGTGTTTCTCTTATAAATGATACAAAAGAAGGCTTTATATAACCTAATATTGTCGTGAGATAAATGACGACGTATTTTGATTTATATACTTATTTTTATATTTATATAGAGTTTTGGTGGGATTCTAGAGATAGATGTCGTCGTTCTTCAATTGTTTTCCTATTTTGGGTTTCTTTGATTTTTAAAATGCGTAATAATTGCGGATTACTATATAAGACGTGTTTTACCTCTTAGATAAAAACAGTGGAGAAAGCTAAAAGGCTGCATGGACGGTTTACTTGAACGACATGGAATCCTAATTTTGTATAGTTTGTTTTCTTTTCATATTAGACTCATTTTTATGGATCCACCTGGTGTAAAGCTAAATTGTAGTTCATTAGCAGGGACAACTGCTACTACCCACATAGAAAGGCAGCATTTGCCTCCATGGCAGCGCATCCGGGCGGCATGGTTGAAGATTGGTTGAAGATTGCACCATCGAGGTTTTCCATAAGCACGAGTTACAATTCTTTGATGTTAAAAATATTGTATACTTTATTAGATGTGTTATAAAATTAATGGAATCCGCCAAAAATACTGAAGCGAATAATTTTTACAAGTGAATTTAAAGCGGCTTAGACAATATAAAAACAAATCGTGTTTTATGTAATTCAATGTCATGCAAATTTTACGAGACCCCGAGAAATATTCTCTACAAAGCAGGCATTGTTATAAAAATAATTGGGGCCACGTTTTGGCTCCATTTATCCCCTCAAGCTCGCTTTGCTCAAAATAATATTTCGACATTTTGGAGAGAATTTTTGTAATGTTTCATGTTAGTAAACTTTAGTACCTACACACCCGGGGGGTCGTCGTGTGAAGTCGAAAAGACCGACCCAACTTTGTGAGGTCAATAAAAAGCTACGCGGAGAAGTAATTGCCGACCCCTCACGCCAAACGACGGTCAATACATTATCCAAAAATACAGCTTTTATCTTCTACGCACTGATGGTCATCTTCTAAACGTAAAAAATCGGATACACTTTATTACGAAATGTAAATTAAAAATATCTATAATATGTATATAATATTTATATGTATACTTTAATAGGTGTTTTTATAATTTTAACTAGAATGAAATTTTATGAAATAAATAAAGAAAAAAATCACATGATATATTACAATGCAATCATAATCAATTTATAGAGTACCTTAATAAATTTTTAATAACTTTGTTTCTCGCTTATTTAATTAATTATTTAATGATTGAATTTAATATTTCTTTTTAGAAAGTATATTATTAAGGATGTGAAAAGACAGATACAGATACAAACGTATATCAATCACTGCTTGTTTTTGATATTTCGGTGATGTTTTGTTTTATTTTTTTGTTATGCTTTAATGTTATGTAGTTGATATTAGACCAATAAATGCAATAAAAAAAATACTTGGACTGCATCAGTATACAACTTCTGCTAGTTGTCTTTTTACACCCGTTATAATACTATGAAAGAAAGATCTGAAATCATAAGAAAATATAAGGTTGCAAATTAAATTTAATCTTATTAATACCTCGAGTGTAATAAATAAAATTTATATAAAAAAGGTTGCGCCTACAAAAAGACTTTTGTTTTAATCTATATAAAATATTGAAATGGGAGTTGTTTCAGTTTAACGATTTATACAACCCCAGGGACCTTGGGTTCAACGAGGCACTGCAAACCAAATTATTGTTTACCAGACTTTTGACCGCGGTTTATTACTCGACCAACGACTTTCATTGCCACAATAAAAGGCTTAACTTATGAAAAGAATCGCATTGTTAAGAGGACAATAGAAATATTTTTGAATTTTATCTGTTCCGCACTCCCGACGCTAATTAGTCAAACGTAATCAGCAGCAATTTATTTTTCTGTTAATTTCAGACGTTATTTATTTCCCTTGCTTTGTTCGCTTTTTTTTAATTTAATGGATTTATTACGATTTTTACTGTTTATCTGTGATTTATATTTAAACTTCAAAATCGCAAATCTTATTTCAATGAAATCCGGTCAGTACGTTTCTGGGAATAACGGTATTATTGTTATAAGCACTTTGATCCCTCAATGATTATAATACAGAGCTGTCACATAAAAAATATTTCGTCAATAAATAACATAAAATATTTCTTTACAATTATGTTCCAATCCTCCTTAATCTTCATGTACTCGTATGTCACAAAAATATTAAATATAATAAAAATTTGTACATAATCCTAAGCTTTGTTTGGTGATTATAAAATGCATTATTATTTATTGCATAAAAAGCGAGCTTAATGCTATTAGTCATTTCTCTCAGCTAACTATTGGGAGAAGGTACACGGAGTTTGCACATAAAAAAAACTCTGGAGATTGTAAGCAATACAGTATACACTTTGCAAATTGTTGAACTTTTTTAATGCTTATAGGGAGGTACTAATCTAGTGCTCGTTTTTTTTTTATAGTAACTCAGCTTGTGATTATTACTATTAAAACTTAAGGAGGCGAGTGTATGCCGTCCAAGTTGACAGTGCACAGTCTTCTCGTTATTATTATATTTTTAAAAATGTCTGTAATTATAGCATAGACGCTAAGATACCAAAGTATATATAACATAGTTACATTGGCACGAGAAATAATTTAGGAGGATTGAATCACATCGATCGCTAGACCACGACCGCTCAATAAACATACCTAGCTTCTAGTTCACTAGTCTAGCGGCTAGTTCACTTCACGGCTGTGATTGCAATAATAAGATTTGTCCTGTAAAAGTGACATATAATAAATATAGTGTAAAACTGTGATCACCATATTACCTTAGTAGCATTTTATGCTTTTTTCATTTCATACATTCTAATTATAGTGCCCAAGGCGTCACAAACTGCCACCTTCGTCATTACAAATGTCGTGAGCTAAGCTATAAAACGAGGCACTGGTTTATGCAAATTGTACTGTAAACCCCAATCAAGGTACCTCTTTAAGAAAACATGCCTCTTAAACCTTTACTTCGTATGTAAAAGAGCTTATAATTGCATGGCAAAATGTACATTTCTATAGGTATATATAATAACTACTATATTACTGCAGTGTATACGCATGGACCTAGTTTGGATCAGATGTCGCAAATAATATAATAATAATAACAGAGGTAAGCAGACTGAAGATGGTTATTATATTAGTCGTTTATCCTGGGGTCGTATCACAACCGTCATTAGTCTCTTTAAGGCGGCATAGCGGAGTCTACTGCTGTCAATCTCATCAGCCTGGTATAGTGCAGGCGATTTCTACCTGAACGAATAGTAGCAGTTGCCCTTCTTATAAACCGCACTCTAGATCGCAATACGATCGCATTCTGGACTACTGTGAATAAAATTTTAGAAAGTCTTGTTAACTAAGCTTGTGTTAAAGCTAGTGTTAAAAAATGTTTTTGTAGAAATACTTTCATAGCGCTTTGAATATTATCATGAAACGTACTTATTAATTCAAATGTGTTTGAAAATTATGCAAATAGTTCATACTATTTCAGATTCATACGTGTTTGTATATATTTTTTTAACTTAATATTTAAGAATTGTATATAGCATGTAAAAGGACAGCAGGCATGCCCTTTAACCAAGTATTACGCTACGAATACTGAAACGTTATTACAAGGTATATTAAATATTAGCTTTCAAGGGTCGTTTGCACCAGAAGGCCGGTTAAAGTAACTTTAACTATTACTTTTACGTTTACAATATGGTGTATATTTACTCTACACGAGTTGCACCATCGTTGCGCCTGTCATTTTTAACGGTTAATTTAACCTTAACCATTACCAGCGAATCTTGGCTTGGTTAAAGTTAAAGTAATCGTCAAACCAATGTTGCTAACGTCAAATGTATGAAAAGAAGCCAAATATGTTTTTCTATTATTTTTAAAGATCAGCCCTCCTTTTAACGATAATAATATGAATTTACGCGATATTGCAACGCGTGTGGAGTAAATGTAAACGTTTAACGGTCGTCGTCGCCGTAAAAGTAATAGTTAAAGTTACTTTAACCGGTCTTCTGGTGCCCGTGCCGGTTTTTTTCAAAAAGGATTTTGAAATAAATGAAGTCGCTATATCATAATAACATTAGTAAGCGATAAGTCTGTCTGTTGACGGTGTATGAGTTGTTAGTTGAAAAACCTCGCGCATACTACGAGGCCGTCGCGACACTGGCCTTTTTTTGCGTTCACATTGCTTGTTTTTAATATTTAATTTGTATTTTTTAACAAATTTATTGCACTATAATTTCATGTAGACCAATAAATGCCAGAAAATAAGGCAAAAAAGAAATCCAAAAATAATAAATAAATACTTATAATAGTATATATGTAGATAACAATAAAGAACCAAACATAAACAATGTTTGTTAAATCATTGCTATTTCATCTCAAAAGTAGTACCTAATAAAATTCCCGGTGTTAATTGCGAAAGGGACATTGTTTTCAAAAAGTAATAAATACCACATAAATCCGGTCGGCTTTCGTGAAATACTTTTAAATCCTCGTTAGAATCAAATGCGTGGTACTGTTGAAGTGTCAGGCGTATTCATTACTGTGGTCGGGCAGTCGTTAGTGGTTTACGAGGCTGTTCGCAAACTCTCTGAAATAATGCCCCCCTATAGACCTTGACGTATTTCAACACATGAATGCTTGAAATTTTGTGAGATATTTAAAACACTTTCAACGGCCCTTTTCATGAAATTACTCGCCATTTCAAATAAAACATTTCGTTAGTAGCGTGAGACTCGTCCGTGGTCGTTGTTAACACGATGGACCAATTACAATTTTGCACCTATTGTATTTTGTAGTTTAGTTTTCATATGTTCATGTGCTAAGAAACTTAAATTGTTAACACTACATTTGATAATCTACAAAGCATATTTTAACCCTTAAATGAATATTGTTGCCAATTGTCTACATTCTTTTTCACATAGAATTATTAAAACACCAGAGTGTCTGCGTTTGCACAGGACTTCCACGTACTGAGTGTATCAAATGCAAGGTTGCTTTGTGTCATAACAAAAATCGGAATTGCTTTTTCAATTTCATTTATAAATAATAAGGAAATTTCTATACTAAAGAATAAAAATTTAATATGACTATTCGTTACATTTAAACTTTCGTCTACAGTAATTTTAGCAATAAACACATATTGTTGCCATGAAAATGTGTATTCTTTATAATATACGATTTCATTAATTCTTAAATAATTTGAAAAAGAATATAGATTAGATATAGAATATAGATGCACTGTCAACCTGATGGTGGACATTCGTCTCCTTAAGCCTGCATAGCGGAGGCGACTACTGTCTACAGAAATTTCTTTGTGGTAGCAGTTGGTTTCGTTCATAGATCTCTCTCTAGCTTAACACTGGGCGGAGTGTAGTCGTATGCCGATCATCAAATTAAAAAAAAAAAAGTTAAATATTTGTAGTATATTTACTAACCTTCCTTACTTTAAAGTTTTGAATTTAAAGGTCAAGGAATACGAAATCATTATCAAGGGAGAGAAGTCATTTTGAGCAATGTTTAAAACATACGGGGCAGGTGAAAGGCGTGCTTCACTTCCATACAATTATGACTCTAAGGTGCTTTAATTTGCATGACGTGGCTTTTAAATGAGCAGTGTTGCTTGCATTATAGCTTGCGTCACGTATAATACTAGTAGTTTCTTTACATTCGAGTTTAAAGTACCTACTATTAAAATTTTTTGTGTGATGAAATGGTGTTATTTGAAAATGACTTCACATAAGTTTTGTAAGGTTGTACAAGAGTGGTAGGCAAACTGATGATGGTTGTTAGCACAGTCTGCAGCCCTGGAGTCAAGCGAAAGTACAACAGAGAATTATGTCTATGACATAATTATTAGTCTATGACATCTCACTGATCCGCAATTAATAATAGAAATAATGAAAGTTTCATCTTTTCATTGACATACAAAATTCTTATTCAATATCTTAAAATGTGAAACAAGATTTCACTTCGTACATATGTATGTGTGAGTATAAATATATACCTACATAAACCCGTATATGCAATAGTGTAGATTTTATTATTTTTCACGTAACGAGGTGAAGTATGGGCGGAATAGAAATACCAGAATATAGTCAATACTGATTTGAATTTATCCAATATAAAGAAGAAAATAAAAACATAAAAAACATCCTTTGAAATTACTATCCACTCTCAGAGAAGTTTTGTGATCCAATTGAAAAGTTTCCCGACGCAAAAATTTGAGCCGTATTTGCTACAACTTTAATATTATGACTTTTTTACAATATTTATGAATCTAGAGAAGTATAAACGGTTGTACCCGGTCGGCATAGCGAAGGCGACTTTTTGTGACAGCTGTTTCACGGGTTACACTTGACCTACTTGCTTTTTAAGTAACTTATCCACGCCTATAATTCTATCTCTTCCTATGAATCTCCTATCTACATATTCTCGACCTCATCCATTATACTCTTCTCATACCTTCATGTAGGTTGAGGGTGCTCCTCGCCATTTTGAGCAATAGTGGTAAATAAGTACAAAAAAAGGTTCGTAATGAATATTTAATATTGTTATGTACTTCAGTACTATATATGATAAATAATAGCACACGTTAGAAGAAATATTATATAAATTAATTTAATTTTTTTAATAATTACATAGAATCATTGATTACACCAGTGACGGTTAATGTCCTGAGCAACATTAATAATGAAACTAAATAAAAATAATATAAACATAGACAAGAAAATAGAATCAAGAAGTCGGTCAGTTATAGTACCGCTGGGTTCGGCTCATTGTGAAATGCTAACGTTGCAAGTTGAAGCTTACTTTGTGTACAAAGCTTTTAAGGAACGATGAAGGCTAGGGTCCGAGTAATAAAAAAAAGGAAACGCCTACAGTGTGCGTGACCACCGCCCCTGATGCAAATTATACATCCATTTCGTACAATAAAACCAAATGAGGCCTTTTAACGCAACGCGGAATCGATAAACCCACTTAGGTATTGTTAAAAAAATGTTTGTAAATGTATTAAAAATAGATTTAAGACCGCTTTGTATGATTTTTTTGGTATTGACGTTTTTACATATTACTTCACTTTAGATTACTATCGCGATTCTTGTACGGAAAAATATGTTTATTTAAGACCAGGCTACGTATGTGAGTACACGTACGTCACGCATGAGACGTGCATATGTGCGCTGACCTTTATCGTTTTATTTCAACTAACGGTTCCATTTGAAATTATAAAACATTGTGTTGAATTTAAACTCAAAATTCTTTTACTAAACTGTAAAAGCGAAATAAAATGTTCGCCTATATTTTTTTGGTAAATAAACGCTGCTATTTGCCATCTGCTAACGTTGCAATGTCCATGTGATGGGATATACAAATGTACCTAGAATTAAACAATATTTCTATTTAATTAAATTAAAATACAAAAAAAAAATATAGTCATGTTTTAATAAAATATTTAAAAACCTTAGGGCGTTTAAAATATATTCTATATCGACACATACGAGTACACTGCAATCACGAAGTGTTTCAACAAATTAGTGTACTCAAGTCTTGAATGCGCTACTCATGGATGCAGATTGACGTCAACAAACAATGCACTTTATTTCTACATTTAAATGTAAAACAGCCTTAATTTTAGTCTGTAAAATATTACATTTCATTTACAGAGCAACCGTAGTCAGCGGTAGAAAGCGATCGATGAGACCCGGGTTAAAATCTCGCTTAATTGTTCTATAATATTATGTACTTTGGTCGTTCAGTGTCTATAGGCACTATTAAAGAGTGGTAGCCAGACTAATGTTAGTTATTAGCCCAATCTGCCATCCTGGGGTAGGACTACCACTTTCGAATATTACACCCGTCAAGGTCACTTGTCGCATTCCGGGATCGATTTGGTGCATATTCGTCTCCGGCACATCGGAGGCGAATGCTGCATTTAGATTATTCTATGGTAGTAGTTTTTTCCATTCATGGACCGCTCTCTAGCTAAATTCTCTATTAGCTAACATATAAACATACTCGTCCATACTCAAATAAAAAAGAGTTAAAAAAGGTTACTCAATGTAATAAAGTACGTGTGTCCGCGTACAGGCAATTCTTTGAATGAACCGAAAGTATAATATGTGATAGACTTTTTGACGTTGCAATCTATCTTTAATTTCCCAAGGGGTTTACCTGCCGCCACAATAAAGAACCAATTTTATTGTTATACAAGCGTACCTTCATATAGAAATTTGAGTAGAAAACTTATTCCAAAATATACAATAACTCCACTTTGATCCCATATAAATTGTAGTACATAATAAATAAATAAAATTATACTTTAATCTAATGATGATTATTAACCTAGTCTGCAGTCCTGATAGTTTTTTTTTTTTTATTGTAGCTCAACATGTGACAACACTCCGCCTGATGTAAAGCTAGAGTGTAGTCCATGAATGGAAACAACTGCTACTACAGAGTGACCTGTGCGGGCAGCAGTCGCCACCATTATGCCGGCTCGAGGAGACGACCATGCACTATCTAGATATCTACCTCATGACGGCAGACTGGACAAATAACCATCATCAGTCTGCCTACCACTCTTAAATGGTGCCTATAGGCACTGAGCGACCAAAGTACATATAACAATGTTACATTGGTACCGGTAAGAATTAACGAGGTTCGAACACGGGTCTCATCGATCGCGAGTTCATGCGTCTTACCGCTAGACCACGCTCGTTCTACTTATAGTACTCCACTTTGAAATGCCTAAGTCTGGAAACCGTGTGAAAACCCCTGAAATAACCTGCGTAGTCGTCTTTCGAGATCATCTTGAAAGTAGCCATGTATAACGAGAAGAGTGTAGGCACAGCATCAGGAATGTGATCACATGCGGAGCTAAGTATTATATTAATTAATTATAAGGAAAATGATAATATATATTGCTTTTAAAATTATATAAAACACGTATTATTATTTTCTGCGTATTTACTTGCTACAAATGTTAATGTAATTACAGTTGTTAATATCCTTGTTTAGACAAAAATATCTGAAACAGATTCAGAAATAGCTGCAGGGAGATAAAAATGTTAATAGCATATTTCTGTTTAGTCAAACGTTCAATTATAAAGACTCTTTTGCTTTTTGTTTATCTTATTTGCTTCTTATATTTGCTGCTTAGTTTCTATATAATTCAATATCCCATGGAGCATTATAGGTATGTTTTGATATCAAAAAACTTATTATAAATATTAAGCTGTTTTTTTAAATTGTAGCTGACAACACTCCGCCTGGTGTAAAGCTAGAATACGGTCCATGAACGGCAACAACTGCTATTACAGAAAAATCTCTACGGACAGCATTTGCCTCCGCTATGCCCGCCTGAAGAGACAAGTATGACAGTGTATACTCCTCACGCTATACCTGGATACTTTAAAACTGCTCCCGAAAAAGGTCACTTAACAAGTGTTACATTCGAAAGTTGTTGTACTACCCTAGGACGGCAGACCCGGAATATAACCATCATCAGTCTGCCTACCACTCTTTAATAGTGCCTATAGGCACTGAGCGACCAAAGTACATATAACAAAGTTACATTGATACTGGTCAGAATTAGCGAGACCACGGCCGCATTACGTATATTGTATATCAAACATTCTTCAACTACATTTGGCTCTGAAAAAGCTCCATCGAGAATAAGACCGCAAGAAACTCGACATCACACACATAAAAGGAGAGAAGTTAGTAATAGAAAAACAGAAACAATAATAATAAACAGTTATACTAATGTAAAAATATCCTATAAAACTTTCCTTTAGTTCTCAGTTCGCATAAAACCAATTTACACAAAGTCCTTATTGCGTGCTTACAATTTTCCGAGCCCTAATGGGTGGGCGCGATTTCGCTGACAAATAAATATGTACCGCCCACACGGAGGAAAGTAATTGTTGCCGTTGGCTTCAGAAACAGCACTGCTTTACGTCTAGGGATCAAAACGCAATGGTTCCTTTATACATGTACATTTTAAGAATAACATGTACCAATTATGTGTTTATGTATATATTACACATTTTGTGCTTTGTGTAATGTACTCTTATAATGTCACGTAGGTGTCAATTTAACATCGTGTTTTCAAGCAAAATTGTATTTCATGTACTCCGCAATGACCCAAAAGTTCGCCAATGAGCGAAAACGACTTCTACCGATGATGTGATGAAATCTACGAGTACCAAAGAAACGAGCAGTCGTCTCCGATGTGCCGGCTTGAGGAGACGAATATGCACCATTTGTTGGCAGGACTACTTTCCAGCTGATCCTGAAACGTTACTAGGTCACTTCACTGTCATACACATGATAACACTACCTCGGGAATTATTCCAAAATTTTTATTTAAATAATTATAATAATAAAATTAAATAATTAATTAAATCATTGATTTTAGTATCTAATTAAATTTCGGTATTTTTTTTATATCTGCCCACTGTAATATGACTTGAATTTTTATTTTCAATTTTTTTTTTATTGTAGTCATATGTCAAATACATTCCGCTTGATGTTAAGCTAGAGTGCGGTCCATGAACGGAAACAACTTTTACTACAGAGAAAATTCTGTTTGCAGCAGTTGCCTCCATGTGTACCATGCAGCACACCTCCTCTCGTGGCTACTTCTGCAGATCTGATTCCGAAAAGCAACAAGGTCATTTTGCGTGTGTTACATTGGAAAGTGGTAGTACTACCTCTGAACGGCAGACTGGATTAATAACCATCATCAGTCCGCCTACCACACTTAATTATTATTTGTTGAGTTATAGGATTATTTGTATAGAACGGTGTTACCTTCAAAACCCACATCCTTAAGTTTGAGAATAGAGACTCAGCGTTAACGTAACCATTAAAGGGCAAGAATTTTTAAGGTAATAAAAATAAACGCCCTTAGCCCTGCGTGACTGCCGTAGTCAATGAATAATATTGTACCCAAAACAAATAGGCTCTAATTTTTAAAATTATATTTTCACTATTGAAAATACTTTGAGGTTAAGCTTTTCATGGTTGTAATATAAATATATATATTTTTTTATTAATGGTTTGGTGCGTACGTACATAACGTACAATAATACGTTTTAAAGACTGGTAGGTATCATCACTTTCAGGTATAACATTGAACGGTGAACTAATTGCGTTCATCAGCTTGAAAGTAACCGGGTATAATGAGAGAAGTGTTCACTGTCAACCTGGACTACGGACATTTATCTGTCTTCACTCATGGACTGCACTCTAGCTTAACATCAAGCGGATTATAGACAAAGGCCCAACCACTGTAAAAAAAAAACTTGTAAGATAATAGATACCTCAACCTTACATTTTTTTCTTTAAGCCTGGACGTAGGGTCTCACAGACTCCATATTTGTAGCCATTAAAAAAATAACATGACATGTTTTTCGTGCAAAAATAATATCACTCGTATTTCAACTATTACAAACATTTTTTTTTTATTTTTTTTATTGTAGCTCGACATGTGACAACACTCCGCCTGATGTAAAGCTAGAGTGCCGTCCATGAATGGAAACAACTGCTACCACAGAGATATCTCTACGGGCTGCAGTCGCCTCCACTATGCCGGCTTGAGGAGACGAGCATGTACCATCTAGATTGACAGTGCACACTCCTCTCTTATACCTGGCTACTTTCAAACTATTCCCGAAACGCGACAAGGTCACTTCACGGGTGTTACATTCGTTACATGGTAGGTAAAAAACTGTACATGTGAAACACCGATAAATTAAAGTAAAAAAATTACACTAAGCGAACTTTAAAATAACGCACTTTACATGTTAGTGGTCGTGCCTTTTTCATTTGCTAAGTAATAAAGAAGTGGGTTAAGTAATAAGCTAAGAAGGGGAATTTTATAAATATTCAAAAACAGGGTGCGGTCTGCGTGTCGAATGCATATGAAACTGGTACTGAGTATATACCGATTTAAATGCGATTGAAGATTGAATCCCGAACCAGGACATCCTGTATAAGTTTTAGGGATAGGAAGAACATAAGCATAATTTAACACTCAAGAGTACTCTGTATAAAACATATCTAAGAACATCCAAGACCCAGAAATAATTTTATATAAAAAGAAGAGGCGTCAGAATACGTTCCACAGAAGCAAAGCGAAACAAACGATAGTAAGAGTGCATTGGAGAGAGAAAAAGAGAGAAAGTGCGATGTAATGTGAGAGATAGACAGAGTAAGGCAAATAATAGAATTACTAATGGTGACGATGACGCTGACGGTCACGTTTTCTCTTCTGTACTTCCCAGAATCTGAGCGCGTAACGTCCGAAAATAAGCTAGCTTAAAATGAATTTGTATAAAATAAAAAGGCATCAATCCCATTTAACAATTTAAAAATTCAAAATATTCCGATTTTAGTAACAAAATGTAGGCTTTCTTGTGTGATAAATTGATTTCGTGTCATTTGCTGAAAAGTCCATTTATCTGTTAATCATAAAGCTCGGTCGTAACGGAACTGAAAGCTATTTGAAAGACCGGTTATTCAGGAGCTTTTACTGTAATTCCTGTTCATCAGCAAAGTGTCTGTGTTTGTTAACTACATTTCGAATTAGATTGCGAATTATTTATACTAACGTGATGCCGTGTTCGATTCTCGGTCGAAGCATATATTTATTTATTTACAAAATTTTTTTTTTTTTAAATATAAAGCGCTTTAACATGTTAAAAATATATTTAAAAAAAGTTTTTTTTCAATTTATTGTGCTCGGCATATGACAACACTCCGCCTGATATAAAGCTAGAATGCGGTCCATGAACGGAAACAACTGCTACTACAAAGAAATCTCTACGGACAGCAGTCGTTTTTGCTATGCTGGCCTATGGAGACGAGTATGCACCATATAAATTTACAGTGTACACTCCTCTTGCTACACCAGGCTACTTTCAAGCTACTTCCTAAACGCGACAAAGTCACTTCACGCGTGTTACATTCGAAAGTGGTGGTACTACTCCAGGACGGCAGATTGGGTTAATAACCATCATTAGTCCTCTAGCTCTCTTTAACCCGTGAAGTGACCTTGTCGCGTTTTGGGAATAGTTTGAAAGTAGCCAGGTATAACGAGAGGAGTGTGCACTGTCAATCTGGATGGTACATGCTCGTCTCTTCAAGCCGGCATAGTGGAGGCGACCGCTGCCTGTAGAGATTTTTCTGTGGTATTTGTATCCATTCATGGACCGCACTCTAGCTTTACATCAGGCGGAGTGTTGTCACATGCCGAGCTACAATAAAAAAAACTCATTTTTAGCATAATCTTGAAGTTATTGGGGTTATTCAACTTAGTGTTCTTTTAAAAACATTCCGTATGTAAATACATATAAGTTTGTTGAGTAGAAAGTTTGCTTCCTGCTAATAAATTCGTTCAGTTTGTGTAATATAATTTGATCCGTTGAACCGAGATTTCCCGAGCGGTTTCATGACCACAAACAAAGAGGTTATTCATGTACTTACTTGTACCCTTGAGAGATCGCAATTTTCATTATGTAATAGAGGATATTATTTTTAATATAAAAACTTTTCTAGTTCACCTTTTAAAACAATAAATAAAAAGATAAATATTTATTTCGACTAAATATTTGTGTTTCCTTGACCTAATAATACGAGTAGTTTTAGGTCTAGGTTTACTAAATTTATTATTATTTTGTTAGGCATAAACTAAATAGTAAATACACACTTGTTTTTTCACAAATTTCTAAACCTTATGAGTAACTTAAAGAGTGGTAGGCAGACTAATAATGGTTATTAGCCCAATCTGCTGTTCTGGGGTGGCACTACCACTTTTAACTGTAACACCCGTGGAGTGGTTTGTCACGTTGCGGGCTCAGTTTGAAAGTAGCCAGATAAAACCAGAGAAGTGTGCACGGTCAACCTAGATGGTGCAGATTCGCCTCCTCGAGCCGGCAAAGCGGAGGCGAGTGTGCACGGTAGATGGTGTACATTCGCCTCCGCTAAGGCGACTACTGCCTGCAGAACTTTCTCTGTGGTAGCAATTGTTACCGTCAATAACATAAGTATTTGTGAAATTTTCATAACACAAAAATTTAATTACTTATTCGGTGATAACTAATGTTCGGTAAAATTACGCCTCCGTGAACCGTGGGCCTAATTCAATTGTCACAGACTCGGCATTGTTAATTTTCCAATAGTACATCCTTTTGAGTTTTTGTTCAAACAGGTGCAGATTGTACGATCAACTTTCAAAATTGGAGAGACAACTTTATCCAAAAGGCTTATATAACCACTCCAGTATCGAGTACGAATTCGACTGCCTCGTATATACCTAACGGAATTATTCCGTGAACTTCACCGGCTACAACATGGCTAATATGGCTTTACATGTTAGTGGTCGTGCCTTTTTCATTTGCTAAGTAATAAAGAAGTGGGTTAAGTAATAAGCTAAGAAGGGGAATTTTATAAATATTCAAAAACAGGGTGCGGTCTGCGTGTCGAATGCATATGAAACTGGTACTGAGTATATACCGATTTAAATGCGATTGAAGATTGAATCCCGAACCAGGACATCCTGTATAAGTTTTAGGGATAGGAAGAACATAAGCATAATTTAACACTCAAGAGTACTCTGTATAAAACATATCTAAGAACATCCAAGACCCAGAAATAATTTTATATAAAAAGAAGAGGCGTCAGAATACGTTCCACAGAAGCAAAGCGAAACAAACGATAGTAAGAGTGCATTGGAGAGAGAAAAAGAGAGAAAGTGCGATGTAATGTGAGAGATAGACAGAGTAAGGCAAATAATAGAATTACTAATGGTGACGATGACGCTGACGGTCACGTTTTCTCTTCTGTACTTCCCAGAATCTGAGCGCGTAACGTCCGAAAATAAGCTAGCTTAAAATGAATTTGTATAAAATAAAAAGGCATCAATCCCATTTAACAATTTAAAAATTCAAAATATTCCGATTTTAGTAACAAAATGTAGGCTTTCTTGTGTGATAAATTGATTTCGTGTCATTTGCTGAAAAGTCCATTTATCTGTTAATCATAAAGCTCGGTCGTAACGGAACTGAAAGCTATTTGAAAGACCGGTTATTCAGGAGCTTTTACTGTAATTCCTGTTCATCAGCAAAGTGTCTGTGTTTGTTAACTACATTTCGAATTAGATTGCGAATTATTTATACTAACGTGATGCCGTGTTCGATTCTCGGTCGAAGCATATATTTATTTATTTACAAAATTTTTTTTTTTTAAAATATAAAGCGCTTTAACATGTTAAAAATATATTTAAAAAAAGTTTTTTTTCAATTTATTGTGCTCGGCATATGACAACACTCCGCCTGATATAAAGCTAGAATGCGGTCCATGAACGGAAACAACTGCTACTACAAAGAAATCTCTACGGACAGCAGTCGTTTTTGCTATGCTGGCCTATGGAGACGAGTATGCACCATATAAATTTACAGTGTACACTCCTCTTGCTACACCAGGCTACTTTCAAGCTACTTCCTAAACGCGACAAAGTCACTTCACGCGTGTTACATTCGAAAGTGGTGGTACTACTCCAGGACGGCAGATTGGGTTAATAACCATCATTAGTCCTCTAGCTCTCTTTAACCCGTGAAGTGACCTTGTCGCGTTTTGGGAATAGTTTGAAAGTAGCCAGGTATAACGAGAGGAGTGTGCACTGTCAATCTGGATGGTACATGCTCGTCTCTTCAAGCCGGCATAGTGGAGGCGACCGCTGCCTGTAGAGATTTTTCTGTGGTATTTGTATCCATTCATGGACCGCACTCTAGCTTTACATCAGGCGGAGTGTTGTCACATGCCGAGCTACAATAAAAAAAACTCATTTTTAGCATAATCTTGAAGTTATTGGGGTTATTCAACTTAGTGTTCTTTTAAAAACATTCCGTATGTAAATACATATAAGTTTGTTGAGTAGAAAGTTTGCTTCCTGCTAATAAATTCGTTCAGTTTGTGTAATATAATTTGATCCGTTGAACCGAGATTTCCCGAGCGGTTTCATGACCACAAACAAAGAGGTTATTCATGTACTTACTTGTACCCTTGAGAGATCGCAATTTTCATTATGTAATAGAGGATATTATTTTTAATATAAAAACTTTTCTAGTTCACCTTTTAAAACAATAAATAAAAAGATAAATATTTATTTCGACTAAATATTTGTGTTTCCTTGACCTAATAATACGAGTAGTTTTAGGTCTAGGTTTACTAAATTTATTATTATTTTGTTAGGCATAAACTAAATAGTAAATACACACTTGTTTTTTCACAAATTTCTAAACCTTATGAGTAACTTAAAGAGTGGTAGGCAGACTAATAATGGTTATTAGCCCAATCTGCTGTTCTGGGGTGGCACTACCACTTTTAACTGTAACACCCGTGGAGTGGTTTGTCACGTTGCGGGCTCAGTTTGAAAGTAGCCAGATAAAACCAGAGAAGTGTGCACGGTCAACCTAGATGGTGCAGATTCGCCTCCTCGAGCCGGCAAAGCGGAGGCGAGTGTGCACGGTAGATGGTGTACATTCGCCTCCGCTAAGGCGACTACTGCCTGCAGAACTTTCTCTGTGGTAGCAATTGTTACCGTCAATAACATAAGTATTTGTGAAATTTTCATAACACAAAAATTTAATTACTTATTCGGTGATAACTAATGTTCGGTAAAATTACGCCTCCGTGAACCGTGGGCCTAATTCAATTGTCACAGACTCGGCATTGTTAATTTTCCAATAGTACATCCTTTTGAGTTTTTGTTCAAACAGGTGCAGATTGTACGATCAACTTTCAAAATTGGAGAGACAACTTTATCCAAAAGGCTTATATAACCACTCCAGTATCGAGTACGAATTCGACTGCCTCGTATATACCTAACGGAATTATTCCGTGAACTTCACCGGCTACAACATGGCTAAAGTTGAAAGTGTATATTTTGAGAGTTCCCACTTATAGTTTCAAAGTAATCAGCTACGCGAAAGCAAAACATTTTAGAACTTGCCTAGTTTACTTTTAAACTTTTACCTCTTGTTTCTTGGTGTAATTTTTAAGTTCTACCTCGTATCTTATGCACGTAAGCTGTTTAATTAAATTTTCTGTAAATTATCTGATACTTTCATATATCTATATCGACATTTTTTTTATAGAAAAAGTTAATAGTAAATAAATATACATAGGCCGGTTTTCGCTAGTATAAATCTGTACAATATACAGGTGTAAAAAAACAGCTAGCATTCCCGCGAGTTAGTAGTTGCAATAACTTTTTAGTATTAGTAATGTAACACGTGGTTAAAAGAATTGCTATCTGTCTTGTTACAGCATGTTTTAAAGACATGTTTAATCTCAAGTGAAATGGAGTGGTTATTTGAAAAGAACCGCATTATTAGCTTCTGGTGATGAAACGATATAACATATATATACAGGGTGAATTTTTCAAGTGGGCTTTCATGGCGAAATCCTAAACTATAAGAGATATCGAAAAATGCTGAAAGGAGTCTCGATGCCGATTTTGATGAAAACTAAAACTGCATTATTAGATTTTTGATAAATCCATTTTCCTGGCCAGGAATCGAACCTGTTGATTTTGAAAAAATAAAAACACTCTGTATTTTTGCACCATCCGATAGTGTTCCTGATAAGGATCAAATTCTGGGAAGTAATGATATACGGCAAACCAAAGAAAAGTGTTGATTTTTAACAAATTGTCTCTTATTTCCATGTATTTATACATTACCTACTACATTTATTATGTTTTGATTTAAAATCTCGCGTTCTTCGAGGTTAAAAGCCATGATTAAAAAGAAAACAATTGAAACGTAGGTAAAACAATAAATTAATTTTTAAGGTCCTGTGCCGTGGCCGGCTAGGTCGCCAGATCTAACACCTTTAGATTATCTGGGGGCATGTCAAATACAGCTTTTAACCTCGAAGAACGCGAGATTTTAAATCAAAACATAATAAATGTAGTAGGTAATGTATAAATACATGGAAATAAGAGACAATTTGTTAAAAATCAACACTTTTCTTTGGTTTGCCGTATATCATTACTTCCCAGAATTTGATCCTTATCGGGAACACTATCGGATGGTGCAAAAATACAGAGTTTTTTATTTTTTCAAAATCAACAGGTTCGATTCCTGGCCGGGAAAATGGATTTATCAAAAATCTAATAATGCAGTTTTAGTTTTAATCAAAATCGGCATCGAGACTCCTTTCAGCATTTTTCGATATCTCTTATAGTTTAGGATTTCGCCATGAAAGCCCACTTGAAAAATTCACCCTGTATATATTTTTTTTTTATTGTAGCTCGACATGTGACAACACTCCGCCTGATGTAAAGCTAGAGTGCGGTCCATGAATGGAAACAACTGCTACTACAGATAAATCTCTGCAGGCAGCAGTCACCTCCACTATGCCGGCTTGAAGAGACGAGCAAGCACCATCCAGATTGACAGTGCACACTCCTCTCGTTATATCTGGCTATTACAATAAAAAAAGGTAATAAATTTTGGTTTCTGTAGTCCTAATACCCATGTAACAGGTATCCTAGATTGGATCGGGGCATTGGATTCGTTTATTCATGTATCAGCATTATTTATAATATACAAATAATATTAAAGGAAAAATAAACAAATTAAACGGCAAATAAAAAAGGAAGAGTCAGCAGCGGAAAACAGATTTCTGAATCAATGACTCGAGAGCGCTTCTGCCGAAACTTTTCGCGATTTCACACGAAACGATCTACCCTATTCATTCGAGTGTAAAAGAGGTGGATCTATTCCAAATCCCCTAGTAAATGTAACAAGGAGATTGTACTTGTTTCTATGTTATTCACACTTGCACTCGCGAACTACTGTATAAGCTTCTAGTATCTAAATATACATAATAAGATAGTAATTATGAAGGAATTAAATTAATTTTATTAAAATATTTTAAGAATTGACAAACGTGGTTCAAATCCGTGATAAAAACGACATTTTTGATATTTAACCCTTAAATGCATATTGTTGCCAATTGTCTACATTCATTTTCACATAAAATTATTTTAAAACCTGAGTCTGCGTTTGCACAGAACTTTCACGTACTGGGTTTTTATTTACTTTATATTTCGTCCTTATCTTATTACCCATAGAACAGAGTTTTAAACATATTACAGTAACACCCCGCTATGCTGTATTACTGTATTTGAATTGGTGTATAAATAAAAAGAGTAGAAACAGTCTTCATAAAAAATAAGTAAACTGTTTTAAAACAATTGTAAAATTTAACATTTTATTTTTTAAAAAAGCACATGCTATATTGAAAGAAATCAGTAAACAAGCTTAAGTGCTTATGTTGAAGGTGCATTAAGGTAGTTACGCTCACGAAACTGTAGTATAAAGTCGGAAAGTTTACTGATATCTTAAAATACTTTTTTTTTAAATAGCTACTTACATTTAAACGTAAACCAAGTTAAAACCTATTTTATTCTAGTTATTGTTTCTAAGAATAAAGGTTTAAACACTTTATAGTAGCTTGACATGTGAAATGTCTCCAGGCAGCAGTCGCCTCCACTATACCGGCTTGAAGAGACGAATGGACAGTTAAATATATTTCCTCCGCAATTACGATGCGAATCTGCTTTATGTGTGCCCTGTCGCCTGTTATGATCGTTTATAAATAGTTATATACTATATTTTTAAATATATTTCCAAATGTATTTCTTCAAACTGATGTAAATGAAGTCGTATTATAAAAAAGTTTCTTTAAAGTCACAATATGCTTTGTTAATTATTCATATAAGTGCAATGTAGAATGTATTAACTGTACAGATTAACTTTATAAACTAGACGGCAAGTTTCTGCATCCATTATATGGACCAGTTTGGAACTTTACAGACAAAAACCTCTTCTCTGATCTTTGTTTTGAACTATATTTTTACTTAGTGCTAAATTTATGCAGTATATTATAATATAATTACTTCTTCACCTATTTTTTTTTACTATAGATAATTATAGCAACTACAATTGTAACGGATTCATTATCACATACAATACAAACCTTTGTATTGTTATTATTATTGATTTTTGCCTTGAGTTCATCTTATGTCCACACGCCCGAAGTTAGGCTAGAGTGCGGCCTACGATCTAAAACAACTGCAGTAGTCGCTTCCACTATGCTGGCTTGAGGAGACGAATGTGCACCATCCATTGACATTAAAACAGATCTAGGTCACTTCACTTGCGAATGCGATGGTACTACCCCAAGACGGCAAATTAGGCCAATTACCATCAGTCCGTCTACCACTCTTTAATTAGTGCTATGTACTGAGCGACCGAAGTACGTATATAAGGTACATAGTTACATTGGTACCGTTCAGAATTTACTGAGGTTGGAACACGGGTCTCATCCCTTCTACCGCTAGACCACAGCGGCCGTGCTAAAACTCTTAAACTAAACTTCCTTAATGGCAAATAAAAAAAAAAGGATATAAGTACATTGATATCCATACCTAGTGCATGCATTCTAAACTATTTAGCACATACAATATATTATTTAAATCAATTTCCCATATACATCGCCTTCGTATGACAACGAAAATGACTAAAGGTAAACTGGACCCTTTTCAAAAATGGCACCTGTCAATTAGTGTGCTTCAAGTAGGGAAATAGACGGGGCATTTTAACCCTTAGAAGTCAACAAGAATATGCAATTAGACTTCATTAAGTTCATCTTCTCGTGTGTTTTTGTTATGTTTTTGCAAAGTTAACCCTTCCTTTTATTGTCTGTTACGCTGAACTAAAGATTAATATCAACTTGACGATTTTATAATTTAGTAATAAAATTCACATGTTTTTTTGTTATTGTAGCTCCGCCTGTGTTAAGCTGTGTAAGAGTGCCGTATATGAACGGAAACAAGAATATTATCAAAATTTATTTCACAAAGATGGTTGTTTCGACTTTGATACCAAGGCTTTATAACAAGGCTTTGATATCCTACTTTTAATTCTTCGCCAGTACACAGAGGTATGTTTATAACAATACCACCAGTAGCTCGCGAAGACTTGTCGCCAAATTACTGAAGTTAAATTTATTAAGTAATAAAATAACACGGGCGCTTAAAGTTTGAATAAATGCGGGTCATAATGAATTAGGATACGTACTTGAAGGGAAGAGGTCGTTTGCGAAAAGTTGATGTGCTTACCCAAAACAGGCACCACCGTAATCATATATTTAATGGTTTCCATAATGACCTCGTAAAGTAGTAAAAGCCACAAGTCATGTCATAAATACTGAACTTTGTACTGAATTTTACTCGGCATACCTTTGTTATTTAAATTAGATATTAAATTTAGATTAAATCACACTTATTATATTTACTACATTTTTTCTCTATAGGCAGCAGTAACTTCCGCTCATGGACCATGCTCTACTTTAATATCAATCAAAGTGTGGAATAACGATCACCACGCTTTGCATTTTTTTTATTGTAGCTCGGCATATGACAACACTCCGCCTGATGTAAAGCTAGAGTGCGGTCCATGAACGAAAACAACAGCTACTACAGAGAAAACTCTACGCGTAGCAGTCGCCTCCGCTATACCGGGCTGAGGAGGCGAGTATACACCATCTAGATTGACAGTGCATACTCCTCTCGCTATATCTGGCTACTTTCAAACTGCTCCCGAAGGTCACTTCACAGGCGTTACATTCGAAAGTGGTGTTTTTTGATTTTGAACGGAACTGTCCCTTTTTTGGGTGTCTCTGAAACTAACTCCGGGACGATTTTTTTTTTTTAATTCTTTACCGTGATGCCGTTATTATAATTCGGATTTTTTTTTGTGATCGGTGAAAACATCTTTAAAATACCTTTTATTTTCAGCTCTCTGTTGTTTTACACAGTAGGTACAGCTTATAAATGTTTATACACATATAATAATACTAGTTTGGATTTAGGACTTTGCATGTCTAAATGTGTATTGTTGTTAATATTTATGAACTCTCATGCAATTTGGTGTACATAACTGTCAAAATAAATAAAATAAACAAGTTTATTCACCAGTTTTAATACCATTTTAGGAGTAACTTTTATAGTTTAAATAAGTTCCTCGCATGTAAAATTTTTAAAACACTTCTTTATTTGTTTCTTAATTAATAATATTTTATTGTTTATTTAAATGCTTATAAAAATAGTTTTTTTCAATTCCACTGATCGTTAGCTGTACTATGTCTACTGTACTATAATAAATTACACTTAGTGGTTAGAGCATCCCCACGTTATTTTGAGATACTGTCAATCTGAATGGTGCATATTCGTCTCATCAAGCCGTCATAACGGAGGCGACTGCTGCCTGTAGAAATTTATTTGTAGTACGAGCAGTTGTTTCCGTTCATGGACCTCACTCTATCATAACATTAGGCGGGGTTATTACATATGCCGAGCTACAATAAAACAATTGATAATTTGTAAATATTTATTTGCAAAACGTTATGTGATTTGAATTTTAAAAAAATAAATAAATTGAACTGCATCCAATATTGTTGGACATATTCTCCTCTCATGCCTAATAACACATAGATTGAACGCTTTAAGGCCCCGAGCAGATCGTAACGAACCATCTGCCTATTCAATATTACGATACATAACCAAGATATCTCAGGTGCATAACGCTTCTAACAGCTTTGACCTAATTTGACTATCCATTTGATCGAGTAGCAATAACTCTTAATAGCAAAATATACACAAATATTCTAGCATAAAGAGTTACCTACAGCTGGTGATAGTTATTAATCTATTACGCCATTCAGGGGTATAGGGTAGTCCTCGTAGTCTCGTAATTGAGCAGCTTTCGCTGCTCGTTGTTCGTGCACCCCACTGTCTGCTCCACTACAGCCTCTTGATATCTCCCAGAATGGCCAAGAGCACCAAATAATCGATATTACAAATTTCAAAAAGATTACAATAGACTTTTTTTTAAATAAGGTAAAGACTAAAAAATAGTGACCCATAAACGAGTTTAATATTAAAACATTGGCCGTAACAATTCTACCTCTGGAAATAGATTGTGCACTCGCTATCCGCCCGCCTCAAACTGGTCTTAAGTAAGTGGCTTTGCGGTATAAATAGGTATCAAACAAATTAAAAGTGCCAAGTGTAACAAACGATTGTGCACGCGAGGTAAGGAGGCGATAACTCAACAAGGCCCGCTCTACCGCCGACTCTAGCCAACTCAGCAAACCTCCTTTTTTGTGCTGAAAACGGAAAATTGGATTTAGACGAACGTTACCGTCACTTTGAAACCCAAATTTAGCACGTACATCCCTTCAGAAAGACAAAGTAATTAAATGGGCAGATAATTGGGAAACGTTGAAAATCTTTAAATGAGTAGCAAAAGTCGTACTCAGATTCTGTGCCATTAGACAATTGTGTTCGCTTTAAGCAAAATTCGGATCACTTAGGCGTGTTTTCATACTGAATTAGCTTTAATACAATATTATTTATTAAGAAATTAAAATAAAACAGAGGATCTATCATGAACATATTTGCGTTTGGACAACACAAGCAAACTCGTTCAATTTGTTTAATTCGATTGTAAGACATTCAATGCTCAATCGATTCTGTAGGTACTCAAACATTAGGAAAAAAGATCTGTCAGTAGTACCAACATCGTTAAGACGATTCAAAGAGGGATTTCTCTTAACATCGACACACGATTGTGCTCACAGTGCTGTTGGTAAACATGGAGGACGAATCAAAGCGTTTTGTATGAACAAACGATCGCAACAGAGCTTAAGTCCACATTTTAGTAGAAGCTTTTGTATTTGAACGTGTCTCTGCCTGCGTGTTGTAAGTACCTCTGACTGAGTTGTCATATATCATAACATACATACATATATGTACGCACGTCGGTTGGTATTCATGCATATAATATGAATGAAGCGTCCATTCAAAAATCTTTTAATTCCCATCCTCTTCCCTTTTGAAATGATATTAAATATAAAAAAACATACGTCTGGCTGAATCAAAGTGACTTTTTAATGACAAAAAAAACAACGATAATCCCTAGACTTTTAATAATTAATTAACTATAATACAAATTATATAAATGCATCTATTAACCGAGGTGTATCTAGTAAGGTGTTATAATGTTTTTAGGCATCTTTAGAAACGTCGCTTTTAAAAAACAATATAATGAGGACATCATCGGTAACAACATGGGTGAGTGAACAACATGTATGTATTGGTATAGTGTATGTTATGGATTCCGGCCACTACAAAGAACAATGCCCATTTTTGGGCCCACTTTATGTCTAATAGTTTGTTAACAAAACAATATACCATCAGATACCAATCCCAGATACCATCAATGATTAAAGCATTTAATATAATAATAACCATAAATATTGCATCAAAAAAATATAATTATTAATTACTCAGTAACTTGCGTAAACAACAATGAACTAAAAATCATCGCCAAACTCGAGAAATGTTGGCCCATTTTTCTTAGACGAATGGGCATTCTCCTTTGGACTACTATAGCCTTGTAGGTCAGTTCAGTCCGCAGTTTACTTTATTTAAAATTTTCTGTTGGAGTTTTATTTGTATTTAATCCTATTCATAATGTTGTTTAGTAAAACAAAATAATCTAACTCTATTTTTTTTCTATATACAGACTATATTATTTAATTATTATTATCTCTAAATGCGTGTATTAAGATAGTTCTTGTATCACAGGCACTCAGCGATCAAAGTACACATAATATAGAATTTAGAAAGGTTCGAACGGGTCTAATCGATCGTGAAGTACGTTCTCTACCGGTAGACCACAGTCGCTCATATTAAACCGTCTATGACAAGACATCTTCTGTGTATAACCAATAAACCCAGACAGAACTATACTTTTTTTTATTACGAAAAATTGTTTCAAATATTTTATTTCGAGAAGTTGTTTAGCTTTTTATGTTGGCACATTTCTTTTTACGTTACATTTTGCCTTTGAGTGTCTGAAAGCTCACCTTAGGTACTCAATAACTCTTCTTCCACAGATAGTACGGAAGAAAGAAGTCGTGTGTCTTTTCACTGAATGAAACGTGTAAAGGTATCATTCACACACCATTACCCACCAAAAGTGAAACGCTTACTCATTGCAACCGCTCGCGTGAAGTATCTTTACGTTCTAGTTTTTAGATGATATAAAATGATTCGTATACATTTTCACATTTATCTTTTATACCTTTCAAAATTTTTACGCGGTCACTAGAATCTGACCATCCTAATGTTCAGGTAGATATGTACAGAGAAATACAGGCAGCAGTCACCTTCTCTATGCCAATAAATAGATGCTTGTACTTCGTGTCTAACATCTATATATTATCCGTAGATATTAACAGAAAGAACAGTATTAAAGTCTCATTAGACTTTGTAGATTATAAATTCAGAACGACGCTCTCAAAACATATAGTGTATTAATGCAAACAGTAGCCAACTGTTGGAAGGAGGCAGATTTATGTAAGAAGTTGGAAATGCAAAACATTAGGAGATCACCCCTTGAGAGCTCGCGACTCGTTGTTTCACTTCTGTGCACTATGTTTCTTTATCTCAAGTTAGGTTTATAAATCTCCAAGACATTTATACACTTGAGTATACTATTTATTTCTTTAAACATCAACATATTTTTATTATTGCTAACACTATATAGGTAACACCTTTAGGTTTGTGTGCGTATAAATTTGTATAAAGCGTTTAGCGTTCCCCTTCTGTTTAAAGAAACCTTTTAAACGGGTTAAACGTACAGCTAGTACGACGCGTTTTCATCCACGATAATCCACACAAAACCTTACCCACTCACCAATCCATAAAAATTGAACATTTAGTTAAATTTCATTTTCACAATATGATTTTTTTTTATTGTAGCTCGGCATGTGACAACACCGCCTGATGTAAAGCTAGAGCGGTCCGTGAATGGATACAACTGCTACTACAGAGAAATCTCTACAGGCAGCATTCACCTCCACTTGCCGGCTTGAAGAGACGAGCATGTACCATTCAGATTGACAGTGCACACTCCTCTCATTATACCTGGCTACTTTCAAACTGTTCCCGAAACGCGAATAGTCCACACCGGTGCACCGTACCCGTGAACTCACCATAGTGACGTATTGAGAGACACCACGAGGGTTTTAGATGTGTATACCCGATATTGGAGGGACATCACTCGTCCGTCCTCTTGTCCGAGACGTTAAATATAAATCTCGACATGCAAAACGAATAAAATAATAAAATGTTACAGTAAAATATTTTAGGATTATCACATGCGAGTTGGCAAGTCAGAGCGCGAGTTAAAATTAGTGAAATTCGTCTTAATATTTTTGCTATTACCGTTCTGTCAACGAACGCCAGTCAGGTGCTTTTTTAAAACATAATTCATTTTACTTATTTTACTATGTATTTTTATGTGTCACATCCCTTTGTGTGTACGTGTAAATAAAAAATACCTTCTATTTTAGATAATGATACCCGGTCCTAGAAAAAAAAGCTGTTGTAGGTTTTTTTTATTTTATTGTAGCTCGGCATGTGATAACACTCCGCCACCACTTAAAGCCAGAGTGCGACCCATGAATGGAAACAACTGCTACTACAGAGAAATCTCTATGGGCAACAGTCGCCTCCACTATGCCGGCTTGAGGAGACGAGCATGTACTATCTAGATTGACAGTGCATACTCCTCTCGTTATATCTCGATATATACTCGTAAATAATAGGTATCTCTTTTGAAACTATCTACTTGTCCTTAACTCACAAATTTACTTATTCTCCTAAATAGAGCAAACGTTAACAATAAAAATCTTCTGTATCATAAAAAACGAACAAAACTCCTCATTAATACAAAGTTTTTATTTGCATGATTTGTGCCGTTTGTTCGGAATCATAATTTTTGTCGACGAGAATATACGAGTATTTATACTTCGTTCCAATCATAAAGAACAATTTTATAAACAATCATATACACATATACATTGCCCTGGACCTAAACTAGGATACTCTGTAATAGACTATGCAATACCTAATGCCAAAAAGATTTTTTCTTTAATTATAAATACCTACATATTACATTGACCAATTTAAATAGTTTTAAATCACGAGATCAGAGTTTCACATTTTACAACGCGTTCGTCAAACTTATTTCACGTATATCATTATAAAAATCACTATAAAAGGTAAATAATAAATCACATTAGTTGTTAAATTGCTCAGAATATTAAACAATGTTTATATAAAATAAAATTACACAATTGAAAACCTAAAATTTATCCAGTTAGAAGTTTTGTTTACAATATTAGTTTTCTATATTGGAATATAGTATAGGTGTGCGTGATAACTCTCTGTTATCGTATTTTATATCAAAAGACCCTTATCTGTTGCAATGTATTTGAAGTTCTATTCATTTCTTTTATATTTATTTTTTCTACAGTTACATTTATATGAGCATGACTTTGAATGTTTGAAACGCGATTACACGAAACACGTTAATACAAATGGGTTTTAAGTATAAGTTACATTGCTAATGTAGGAGTCTAAAGTAGAATTATTCTCGGATATCATCTTAAATAAGCATTCCAATAAGAAAAATGTATCAAAAAGGGATGGCACTGATGCCTGTATTACGATCAGTAGATCAGTACAAGCTTCAAGGTAAATTATATATAACTTTATATACTAACTTTTATTTATTTACACCTTCGCTAACATTATAAGTCGTGTACATGACATATGCCTTACAATAGGTTCCCACATTTACTGAAGGTCGTGCAACTGTTAGTTTAATATAAATGCGATTTTTTTATTGTAGCTCGTCATGTAACAACACTCCGCCTGATGTAAAGCTAGAGTGCGGTCCATAAATGGAAACAACTGCTACTACAGAGAAACCTATGCGGACAGCAGTCGCCTCCACCGGTTTGAGGTGACGAGCATGTACCATCTAGATTGACAGTGCACACTCCTCTCTTATTCCTGGCTACTTTCAAACTATTCCCGAAATGCAACAAGGTCACTTCACGGGTGTTACATTCGAAAGTGGTGGTACTACCCCAGGACGGCAGACTGGGCTCATAACCATCTTCTGTCTGCCTACCACTCTTTAATAGTGTGAGGCACTGAGCGACCAAAGTACATATAACAAAGTTACATTGATACCGATCAAAATCAGCGAGGTTCGAACACAGGTCTCATCGGTCGTAAGTTCACGCGTCTTACCGCTAGACCACGGCCGCTCTATTTATAGTTTGGTCTTAAAAGAAGAAAGATCTACAGCATAGTAAACTCCAAAAATGATCTCCCTCTCCCTGTCTCGATACGCGATTGAATTTTAAATCGTTGCTCTAAAATGTATGGTCAATTTGTCTCTGAAAACGGTTGCACTAACTTTAAAACGGTCTTTCTTGAGCTTTTTACGATATTGGTTTCGAGTGAAATATTGGTCTCCTTAACTTATTTATCTCCCGCAGCTAGGCCTATCCGACGTGCGTGCAATGCCAACCGCGTCAGATATTTCTTCTGAATGTAAATTAGGATAATTTGGCCATTCCGAAAAGACATCTTCAATGATAATATGTAATTTAATAAATCGACGTTCACACTGTTTCTATGTAAATTCAAATTATTCTCAGTACATACTACGTAATATAATTACGTATTTATAAATTGCAAGAAATTAAACCAGAAACAATTATTTACTTTTTAAAGAGGCTTCTTCACAGACTCTGCGGGCTCTCCAGCTGGGGAGTAAACCGTGAAAAAACGTGATCATAGCCGTGATCTTCACTGTAACCGACACCATTAGTCTTCTCCTGCTATTAGAGCTTACATTATCATCATGCTCTTTTCTCTCTCTATCTTCAGGAGTCGCCACTTTTTTTTACATGTATAATATAAATCTTTGATATATATTAATATTAATAAAACTTAGTAGAAGACTCTATTAATAATGTACTCTTGCAACATTCTTTATATAATATTATGAAATTCATTTCGATAAAATGTGAGCGAAGCAATAATATCTTTAACTTGAAGGAATGAATATACGAGTACATTTTCAGAAATCCAATTGGCACACGATTGCTCTAAGAATAAAATATACTTTATAAAATGATTGTACCTACAATCCTTTTTCTTGAAATTGTAGAATTATGTAAATAGGGAGTTGGTCTGAAGAAGAATTATGATGCCTAGAAAAGTGCAAAGTTCTTATTATCCAGTCACAAGTTTTCCGACAAAGAAAATGAACGAATTAACTTAACACAGTGCTCATTAAAATGCTGCACAGTCTTACTAACAAGTGAAACTATAAATTCGGAAAAGGAATTAATTAAGGTGATGTGTGTTTAAAACTCTGCACACGGGGTGTTATAAATTTGGTTGGAGTAGGCACGCGCGAGCCGGGGCAAGACTCGAATTATGTATTCACAAGAATTCCTTCACGACATCCTAACTCTTACCTTTAACGCCTTAATGTGCTGAAGCTGACATAAATATATGTATATAAATATATATAATATATATAATAAATTAATGAATTAATATATTTCCAATATAAATTTATAAAAGTAATAAAAATTATAAAAGATAAGGAAAGTTAATCTCAATCGATGCATTTCCTCTTATTTATAAAGATACCCAAAGAAATGTTTACTTTCTGAATTTTTTTATCTCCAGTAAAGTACCCTTTCACTGTCTATAATTAATATTATATATCATATGAACATGTTATTATTATATAAAAAATCGAATAACATTGTTTAAATCTTACAGCATCTGCGTCTGCATAAAACAAAACAAAGAACTATGAAGACTAATTCTAGAAGAGTAATTCTAAATAAATTTAAAAAGGAATGAAATGTTATTATTCAATTTATTTCACCGTGAAGAGTTTATTTTTAATCTCCTTGGAAGTTATTAACTTAGAAATACATAGATATGTTTCTTGTATACTAGAATTACTATTTTTAGAGATATATATGTTTATGGTAAATATGTGTATGCATGGGCTGCGACTGTCGAGAAAATATTAGCGCTGTTTCGGAGCTTTTACGCATATTATTTATTCAAAGTAAGAATAGAGATACTTGCAAGCTCTTAATCCAGTATATGACAAATTTACAGACAACTTCTTCTATTTTTAAATTTCATTAAATAAATATCTACTTTCAGGTTTTTATCATATAATTCATGATATAAGTTATGAATAAAGATATTTCCTCAATAATTAATATTATATTAATGTAAACAATATAATTATGTGTCATTGTTAAATTAAACAGAAAAATGAGAATAGAGGAATTTGGATAAGGGTTTTACATAACCCCAATGGAGGACTAGTGATTTTGAATGGCTGTTATGTGTTTATTATAATAATTTAATAATAAATAAATCAAGCATTTTAATAGCTAAAAGTAAAAGCGACAATTAAATTAATTGTCATTCTTAAAACACAGATATTCTACATCAAAACCTTACCTCCACATTTACTGTTTCGGTTGGATAAAGATAATAATTTCCTGAAACGCCCTATATGGAGTAAGCGAACTCTATGTAAACGAACGTTATTCCTGAAACTTACTGCCCCAACCCTATAGAGGTTTCTAGAGATTATGAGTCGTAAGACTTCCTTCTTTACATGAGCGCCTTAATGCTAAGTGAGTATTACTTCATAAATTTAAAATTAGCTACAAATTTTGAGGCGTTACTTAGGTGTAACAACACTTGATAATATTTCTTGTTAATTTACTATATGTTTATTTAGAATACGTGTTTTAGTTTATTAAAATTTCTAGAGTACAGCCTTTTTTATTGTAGACAAGTCATGCTTTTTTATTGGGCCATACCTCGCCTGAAGTTTAATGCGATCCATAAACAGAAATAGAAATGAATCCAGGTAGCAGTCGCCTCCGCTATACCGGTTTGAAAAGACGATGTGTTCGGTCCAGCTTGACACTACCCTCGTTATACTTGACTATTTGTTTTATATCTCCCCTGAAGTAAACGAAAAATTAAAATGGTAAAAAATAAACCAAATTACCAACAAAAAAAAACTTTCTAATCTCTATATTAAAAAAACAGACGTTTGCTCGCTGCTGCTTATACTATTTAAACTAGAATTTAACTCTTATTATAACATATAATTAATAATAATATAATAATAAATAGGTTAACTTCTATACTGACAAAAAGTTATAAAACGTAACTATTATTTTCGGCTGCATCCACATAGTTTGCTTTTTAGGTCATAACAATTCAGTAGTTTGTGTCATGTGCCAAATCGAATATGGTGATTAAAATAGTATAAACTGATATCTATTGCGACATGGATGTTTCCAGAACAATTAATTGGTACGGGTTCATTTGTTTTAAATAAATACATAATTTCTTATATATCGACACCCATACCTATCCTTGGTACAATGTACTAAATCTCACGTTAGAATTTCTTGTTACAATAAGAGATTACAATAAATACATAGAACAAATTCGTCTCCTTTAGCCGGCGTAGGGGAGGCGACCGTTGTCTGCAGTTTCTCTGTGGCAGCAGTTGTTTCTATTCATAGATGGATGGTGTTGTCATAATACGAGTAGGTACAATTAAAAATAAAAACAGACAATATCCGAAGAAAAAGAATTACACTCTTCGGTGATCGAGCAAAAACAGACCCAACGAGTGACGTTCTCACCACTCCGCCACGATGATCATGTTTAGTACAGTTATGGGCTATTCAGTTATATTATTCACAAAGATTCAGCTTAAATTTACGAGTAATTAATGTGAGAATAATTACATACAAAAGTAAATTAAAATAAAACTTTATACAACATTATTTTAATACATTCGTCCTTAATATAATAACTGATTCATATTGTTCCAACAAAATGAGGATTGTACTCGTAATAATGGAGTTTGGAGAAATATTGCAACTGAATAAATTGAGTACGACTAACTTAAACTGAAATTGCGTTGTCAGATAGCTTGTCCCAGTTCCCAACGACTTCCAATAACAACGAACTTCATGCTTCGTGTTTGGAATATTTATGATTGTGTTAATATTACTATGAGTTAGCTTATTTGCTATTACCTATATCTAACTGTTAATTCATGTGTGCCTTTTACCTTAATGTTGATTGATTTCTCGTCACATCCGTATTATTATTATTATTTAAAAAACGCATGTTCACACATTCTATTGTGTTCTTTTTAATGAATAATTTTGGCCTCTATAATGTATAATATGAGTACTATTCTATATTGTTAATTTCTCTGTAATTCCGCTGTGTTTCCATTTAATAAATAAATAAATAAAAGTATTCTAAAAATGGTTATTTTACACATGACGGACGGCAAAAATACAAATAAAAATAGATAAAATTGAAAACAAATTGCTTTTTTATTCTCATTTTTGTGTGAAATTTTTTTGCCGACGTTAGGTCGTCTGAATGAAATTGATGCATGATGTAAACTGCGAACCGGCTATTGATTTGTACGTTTTGTCAGTTATTCATTTTGAATTGAAAACAAGAATTGTAAAAACCTATTATTCATACCAATAAAATTGATATAAGGTTTATTGATTCACGAATTTAGTCTGAATATACATATAGGAAGTACTATGAACGATTTTAGATACACATTTACTGTTAGAATTATTTCTACGGCATCAATTCGTAATAGAGATAGAAAAGATGGATGTGAAAAATGATTACATCGCAAGACGATTGGAAGAAGAGAGAGAAGGTAGGAAGAACGAGTGCGAAATTAAATATTTAACAATTAAAAATAAAATTACACGTTACTTTGCGGAAATCCATAACCAAAATTTTTTTTAAACACTTGAGGGTAGGTACACAGTCACATGAGCTGTCAATGTTCGACCCTTTACCAACATGCAAAAACCTCTCGACGCGTTTCGCCACTCCACGTGGCATCCACAGGAGACGTGTGGTCGCTCCGACGACAGCTTATGTCACTGTGTACCTACTAACATTGATTAGCGGAAATTAGTTGCAAAGTAGTGTTTAAAAAATAACTTTAAAAATACATATGTATTACAAAAAAAAAATACATTTTAAAACATCATGGTAAAGTTTCATTCGATGATCGCTTATACCGATATTGTACTTGTTCTTCATGAGGGTCATAATAAAGAATTTATTACGCAAACTGAAAGCAAGGTTAAACCTTTTTTCCAAAAATACCATAACAATTTACCGGGTATTCGTTTTCTTAGTCTAGAACGATAAAAACGAATCCAAACTTATGTAACTATTTATAATTTTAAATTATAACATTTTGGTCGCTATGCGTCTTTGTCTATATTATTTATTTATATACTCTATTGACTAGCAAAAGGTGGACTTAAAGCCGTGGGGATTTATCTACCAGCCGACCTCTGGGTAAGTGAAAAGCAGTAAGGGGTAGGATTATTTAAATATAATAAATACATAAATAAAATATATAATATTATCACTACATTCTATTACCATTTTTTGAGATTTCTGCGAATATGATAAATGAATAAAACAATCAGGATAATTACTAAGTCTTTAAAACTTTTTCAAAAAAAAATCTTAATAATTTTGGTGTATACACATATTTACGGTCGACTGTACCGCGTATTATGACCCTATTATTGTTTTTTGTAGTTGATTACAAAAGCTCATCCAAAGAAGTGCTCTGCATTAGTCAAATTAACACTAAAATAAATGAAGCACCTGATGCTAAACCCTTTCTATGTTTTGACTCCCTCGGTGGCAGAGTGGTTAAAGCGCCAGCCCGTTACCGGTTAAGTCTCAGGGTCGTTTCCCAATGCTATAAATATAATTATTTATTTGTAATACTTTTTATGAAGTTTAGTTATTTGCATGTGTTTTCCATGTCTTGATAAAATATCCTAATTTGGACTCCCTGATTACATGATTATGCACGATACGATTATCATTACGCTACAATATTATTATTACGTACAATCGTATAATGTATATGTACTTATTTATTTATTAAGTTTACATTAACGAGTAAACTCAAATACAGAATGATATTTATAGATATGCCATAAAGGTGCCTCGCCATTCTCGACCGTGATTGTACCACGAGAGACACAAGATGACGTCATTAATCTTGTCCTAATGGGCACCCGAATGCGGATGTTAGTCGCCACGGAACATTTACTTAGGTACCCTGGCACTTACCTTTGTGCGTGGACGAGCAACAATTCCCCTTGCTGAGTAATAGCCATGTAATGAATTAGAACGATTAATCGATTTCAACCCGTTTCTCTTAACTTATTGAAGTAGGTACCTTTCCAGAAGTTTGG
Source organism: Tinea pellionella (assembly GCA_948150575.1). Lineage (NCBI taxonomy): Eukaryota > Metazoa > Arthropoda > Insecta > Lepidoptera > Tineidae > Tinea > Tinea pellionella. The sequence continues at coordinate 2,581,927 of OX411250.1, forward strand.
GTATATATAACACTGAACATATATAAATAAATACAGACAGTGTGATCAGGACAAGCAATTACATGCTTACCCAAGACCCAAAAATATTGATCACAAGTGTGGTAAGGACTGATGATTGTTATTAGCTTAGTCTGCCATCAGGAATACCTACACGTAATACCACCACTTTTAAACCGTGAACGTGAGCATATTCGTTTCGTCTCCACTCTAGCTCAATCAAGGAGAGTGTAGTCACATACTGAGCTACTATAAAAAATGTATAATAATAAAACATATAGAAACCTAGCTGAAGGTATCCGGGTTATCAAGTTTCTCTCCACACCTCTCGGTCTTGCCTTTTGCAATAACCCGTGAGAAAGGGCAAGACGGATTTATCATCAAGAAACGACTAAATTTTTTTTATTTTTTACTATAATTTTACAATTTTCAACTATAATATGAAGCTACTCTTAAAACTTCAAATTGCTAGCTATCATTGTTTTGGTTATACGTTGATTAAGAATCAGTTAATCATACAGTCAGGACTTCTCCTTTTATATAATACAGATACAGTTTGGAAAGCTTTTTTCGTGAAACTAGTGAACCCATTATTTAGTAAAGAGTTATGAGTGAATTATTCGTAACACTAAGGGGCTACACGGAAATACATCATCAGAAAGTACTATATGATTGATAGGCAGCGCACACGCAACTCTCTGCTTTATATTCAATTTATCTTAGAAAACTTCGACGATGTTCTGAAGGGCAATCTCCCCTTTTGCGTTTACTTTATCTCTCATACAAAACTTTTATGTTACGCGTTGAATAATAAAGTTTTTCTTGTCGAATTGTATTTATTTATCACCACTTCATTCTACATTCAATAACCGCATTGAAATTAATAACGCTTATTTTTTTAAATTATAAAAGTAAAACAAAGGTAAATTTAATAAAAATGTTCAACAATTAAAGAATGACCTTTGATATCAAAGTTAAAATATATGAACAGAAACTGTCAGGCTAAAAAAGTGGACATGTAAAAATGGCTACCCTCATTTTGGGGTAGAAAAAGTAATATATCAACCCCCATCACAACAGACGTCTGGTCCAAAAATAGGTTAATTTTTAAATAGGATAAAAAATAAGCAATTTACGTGTGAAAACGCTATCAATTATTCAAATCGGTCAAAGCACGGCGTTTGTCACCGAATAAATGTTGATTTGGTCATAAGATATGAACAGTTACACCAACAACAAAATAATACCTCTTAAAGAAACATGACTTCTCTAATTTATGTATTTTATACTCTAGAATCTAGATTAATATCACATTTAATTGCCAACAAATAAAAATAACTGATTAATTATTATTTCGTATTATTTTCGCGTTTCTTTTTTTATTTTGTCACACTAAAATGTATATATAATATATAATAATTATTAAAAAAAGTTAACTTTAATCTATGCAAAGCTTAACTGCTCTCACCACGATATATTACTACGATCGTAGATTCCAGATTCCGGCTACGTGGAAATAGCTGTCCAATTTGTTCGTTCAACGATATTATTCTCTATCGTACTCGTAAGTCTCTACCGACTTAACGATATTATCAGTAACGTATCGCAAAAGTCGTTATTATGTTATTTGTTCTGTAAATTTCTTTTATATGTACATTGAGTGAAGCAAGTGTAAAATATAATTTCAGCTTGATATTTCTTTCTTTAATGGATGTCTTATTAACATCGACATCTAAAACGTTTTAAAGATTTTTGTCTAATACACAAACTTGCAGAATCTTGTTAATCTAGTGAAAAATTTTAAATCAATCAATAAATCAATATAGGTTTTTTTATTTAGTTTTACTTAACGATATCGTTATTAATACACAAAATACCACCTAATTTTATAGTAACTCTGTCAATGTGTGCGTGATAGTGCGAATTGGTTTTCATAGTCACTTCTGAGATATTTAACAATTTAGATAAACCGCCAACTGCTTTCAGCATATGCCAAAACTCATCCCACAATTCTATTTTCACGAAGTATTATTTAATATATCAGTCAATATCAATTCGTACATCAGTCTTCAATGTGTTATCAAAGTTTAACTTGATGCAAACAGTTACTATTATACTATAAACACTTATTTATTAACAGTAGTAAATTGTTGAACGCCGTGAACGAGAAGTCGTATACATCGACTGATGCGGTCTAAGTATTCCTTTTTTCTTTTTGAGACCATACATTTTCTCTTATTATTTGCAAGTTTTTTTGACATTTATTAGTCTAATTTTTTCTACATAACATGCAATATGAATGCAAGAATATACGGCAGGTGTCGTCTCGAGCACGCGTGAGGTCATTTGCAACCGGGCGCGCTTGCTTTAGCGACGTGGTTAAGGTGTAAGATGTAAGGTTAATTAAAAGAATTGCTATTTGTCTTTTTACACCCTATATAGGTAGGCGGAAAAAAGACATGACAATTGATGATAATGATGTATTTATTTAATAAATACTATTACATGTACAAAATTGTTCGCTGTATGTCACACATTTTACACGTTTAGTATATTTGTGACCGATATGACCTAACCTTAGAATAGTAGTTGATACCAATACCAATTTACAATCGTGTTCAAATTAATTTTAAGAATCACACTCTTATAGATAGCTTCACAACAGAATCGATTTACTGAAGCTTAGAATTTCCAATATCGTTGAAAATGATCATCGATACGTTAACATATCAGCTGCAGATACATTACTGTGTCCAATATTACTCGAGAATATAAGTTTACACGTATAATTTAGCTAAAATAATGTATACATCCAATGTATATAATTTTACATGGCTTTATTTCGTTATTGTCTAACGAATTTTATTTATGTTGAATTTTTAGGCACACGGGTACATTGAGTTAAACTTATTACGTTATTTAAAGTCAATGAGAAGAATTTCCTTTTAAGTGATTTTTAAAAAATATTTTCATTTGTTTTAAGGCGCCGTTTATTGATAAGATCGCCAATTGCACTTGTGTTTTTTGTGTGTTTATGTTACGATTTATATCTATTTGTTTCCTATTTGCATAAATAATTTATTTATATTGTCACTACTTGACCTGTTTTAAAAATAATTATATAAAGAAATACAATAGAAATTGCTGTATAATATACTTCTTTCTTCGCAATCTTAGTCTAACTGTAAATTAATAATTTTTAAAATAACCTTTTAGTGGATTCCAGATTGCAAAAGAAATCGCGCCTGGTCCAGACATAGGTTGACGATATGAACTCTACACTAACTGGTATAGTAACTTGTTATATGGAGGTGCATTTTTTATAGTAGCTCGTCACGTGACCACACTCCACCTGACATTAAGCTGGAATTTGCAGACACAACTGCGACCACATCTGCGGGCATCAGTCCTCTTTACTATGCCGATTTGAGGAAACGAATATGGCACCATCCATTGAAACTTGACGAGTGTTACACATGAAAGTGGTTGTATTACCCAAAAACGGCAAATTGATCTCAGTGGATTACAAGTATTTTAATTAGTTATTTGTATATTCGAAACAAAGTTAACGGAAGATGCTAGGTAGAGCTGCATAAAATATGTCCTAAGTTTAGCTGCATACTCAAGTGTGATCGCGCGAACACGGGCACAGTTTCCATGATTGTGTCACGAACAGGGAAGTTTAAGTACAGAGACTGCGTGCGGAACTCGAAAGCTATCAAAGTTTATAACACTGTCTAGCGGTTCCTCCACATGTTGGCTAACGCTTGACAATAGTGTTTGTGAATTATGTATTTGGTCACCTTGGTAGGTTGGCGGTTGGTCTATAATCTATATCACGGCGCGTACCCGTGTGTTTTCTTACATAGATACAATACAATTGTTACGCCTAGATCAGTGCGCTTTTTACGGATCTTAAACCATATTGCCATCGCCAAGGAAGGCAACGTCGATAGTTAATTACAAAGACTATCCAATTCGTATTACGTATTGTAAATAATAATAATATTCTGTATTAAAATAAAAGGGTCAAAGTAGATACAAAATGCTCTGCCATCAAAACTAGTCTGGAAACTGTATCTCCAATGCACGTAAACTCTTTCATTTCTGAAATTATATCGAATAATGAAGAACCATAAAAAACGAACGATAATTGAATTGAATTTTCTTTTAATACATCTGCATACAGGAATTAGAGGAGTCGTCATGTTACTCTGGAATTTATGGTTATTGTCATTTTTATTTTGAAACCTGTACTAAGTTAGTGCTTGTGTCACAAGCACTGAGTGATCAAATTACATATAGCATTAGTACCGGTCACAATTTAGCGAGGTTTGAACACGGCTCTCATCGATCGTCAAAGCTCAAATGTCGCAAATGAGTTATTAGTATTAACGAGTATAATATTTCACTTTTTGTATAGGTTTACGTTATTTTGAAAGTTCCCAATACAATCGAAATTATAGTAGTCCCGTCTACACGTTTATGAATATCTTGGCCAACACTTTGCCAACATGTAGACGCAGCTTAATACAATGCCTCCTGCAAACCGGTGAAAATGCAATAATGCTGACAACTTTTGCCATAAGTTATATTTATTGAGGATTAGCGTTTAAATACATCTAATTTTGTTTTGTAATTTATTTAACACTGTGATTAAACAAATCATGAGTGCACCATCATGCATTTACGCAGCTGATGTTACCTGTCATTTGTAATGTATGAAATTGACGGAAATATGCATTTTAATAATAGGAAAGTTGTAGGCAGACTGATGATGGTTATTAGCCCAGGTTACCGCCCGGTGTAGTACTACCGTTCGAGTGTACCACCTGTTAAGCGACCTAATCGCATTTCCGGACACTGTATACAGAGATATATTCTATATAATAAACATTTCTTGAATTCCATTCTTGTTATTTAAGTTAAATGATAGTGAGTATCCGATATGGATGTTATTTTGTGAGACACATTTATTTTTATATACAGTAATACCCCCCTTTACGCGAGAGATACGTTCCCCAAAAACTCGCGTTAAGTGAAATTCGCGTATAAGGGAGTCAGTACAAAATGAAAATCAATACATACTTTAATTCTAAAAACACACTGTGTACATTATGCATTTTTTTACGGAAAAATGTACCTATATATTGTCTTCTGGGTTGTGTTTCGTTTACGGTCTTGTAAAATATTTTCATAACACACAACACTGTTTTTTACTGATTGACACACGGTTAAAACACGGTCATTATCACAGTCTATGCTCTGCAATATGTTTAAACCCGAACAAATATTTGAAAGAGCCATTTTAGCGTGAAATTTGAAATTCGCGTAAAACCGAAACCGCACATAACGGGGTCGCGTAAAGTGGGGTGTTACTGTACAATTTCATAATAATGAATAAAAAAAGTTGTTTACGATAACGAGTTGAGATGTCGGGTCACATAATAATAACGGATAATGTTTAAAATTCTATGAATGTGTGCGTACGTCACGTATAATACGCCCATATGTGACTTGACCTTTAACACACACTCCTTGAATGATAATATTGTTGATAGAAACCAAAATAAATCATAAACCAAGACAGACTAAGGATAGTTATGAGCCCAGTCTGTCGTCCTGCCGCCACTTTCAAATGATGTCTCCTTGTCACGTTTCAGGGCCAGTTTGGAAGTAACCGTGTATAACGAAAGGAGATGGTACATATGTGTGATGATTTGTCTTCTCAAGCCGGCATAGCGGAGGGGGTTGCTGCTATGTAGTACCTTTTTGTAACGTTTTTGTGTAGATATAACCTTTATATAGAGTAAACAAGTTTATATATGATCTGACACATTTGTAACATCTCGTTGCACATTTATTGTTTTTGTAACCATTGTTGTAATACTGCACTTTAGACTCACTTTTCATTTAAGCTTGCCGTCTTAGAGGCGTACAATTTGTTAGAAAAATTACATACAAATCATTGTGATTTTTTATGCATCCTCTTTGCTCACATCCATGTCCCTACTGGAGCAGGCAAAAACTATGGAACGAGTTTGACTATATCTATTACTCTCCTCTTCCATGAACGTCGGTCAAAGTTTCTTCTCACCTAGGGTTGCCAACTTGCCAACGGATTATTTTTTCAGAATTAGCTATAATATTAGAATTAGATATAATAATAAAAACGAAAGGTAAATTAAAAAATAGACAAACTTGTTATATTATGAACTAGCTGACAGTGCCCGGCGCTGCCCGGGTTTTTTCAAGCTATTGTTACACATAAGATAAAGATAATGCTTTATTATAAATTACCTATAGCTGTTACCCACAACTTATTTTAGACGATTTAGTTACATAATTAATAGAATATATTTTAAAGTAGTTTTAAAAAGAATATATTTTTTAAAGCGGCATGGTACCTCGTAGAGCTACACCCCCCTCCGCCCGCCTCTCCCCGCCTCGTCATCATACGCCGCGTGTGAATTTTGTTTTAGAGTTATTTTAAAATTGTATTATCTTATAAGATGTTTATTGAAATTAGGTGATGTCAAAGACAATTGTGTTCACAGTTAAATACTCTTAATTAATAACACATTTATTTGGATAAAGATTAATATTATTATGTTTCGACCAAATTTGATTTTCATAAAAACGGTTATTGTGAGTTAATCTTAAAAGATAGACATATACTGTCGCGGACATTTTTTTAGATAATTTAAAGAGGAATAATTCTTTCATACATATTTTTTGGGTATCTCGAACGGTTTTCGCTGCGCACGCAACGGAAGCCCTCAAAGATGAACAATTTTGATTTGATTATCATAAAAACGGTTATTGTGAGTTAATCTTAAAAGATAGACATATACTGTCGTGGACATTTTTTTAGATAATTTAAAGAGGAATAATTCTTTCATACATATTTTTTGGATATCTCGAACGGTTTTCGCAGCGCACGCAACGGAAGTTCTCATATTCCCCGTTTTTCCCACATTTTCGACTGTTTCTTCGCTCCTATTAGTCGCAACGTGATGTTATATAGCCTATAACCTTCCTCGATAAATGATCTATCTAACACAAAAAGAATTTTTCAAATCGACCCAGTAGTTCCTGAGATTAGCGCGTACAAACAAACAAACAAACAAACAAACAAACAAACAAACAAACAAACTCTTCAGCTTTATAATATTAGTATAGATGTACAAAGTCATAATATGACTTTAAATTTAGCATTAGTACTATATTATTTCTTTAACTGTGTATATAGTAACAAATAGTACACTACTATATAATATAGTACGGTTAGCAACCCTATACTCACCTGACCCTTTTTGAGCGGTTGCACAAGTGTGTATAATTTTTTCAGCTTCGACGATAAGACAAAATGAAGCAATCAAATTTAAATAAAAGTTATTCGTTGTTTAAATAAAATTTAATTAAGAGTTCAATAATAAAATTATCATTGAAAGTGATAAACTTCTTTTACTAATATTTAAAAAAAAGTCAGATAAATATAATTAATGTAGAGATAGACGTAAATAAGATTATGTAAACGTATCATGATGATAATACATTTTTTGTACTTGCAAATCGTATGTTTTCAGCAGTCATTGTGAGTGGACGCACACTTGGCGTTGTATAAACACAGACTAACTCTAAAACTACTAACAGTCACTTATCTCTTGTCGAGTCGTGAGGAACTATTTGTATTTTAATCTGTGAAGGTCAGTTTATAATTTTTTTTGTATGAGATAAACATATTTATTTTATTCTTATCTTAAAAAAATATTATGTAGGTGTTATAAGACACTTTTTTTATTTATTTTTTATAAATTGTTAAATTTCGTTGTTAAATTGTTTTGTTAAAAATTTCTATGCACAAGACCATAACATTGTTTGACCCTTAAATCTTTATGGTTTATGATGATATTTTGAGTGGTTTAAAATAACACCGATATCTAGGTGTGTACGTTTTGATTTTTAAAAAATTATTATAGAAAAGAAAATATTATTGCCTAAAATTTATAATTTTTTATAAATAATTTGTCTTATCTTTAAATAAATCTCAATAAAATATAATTATATTAATATTATAATATAAATAATATATTTTAATTAATATAATAATTAAATTTATTATAGATGGTCCTAAAACTTTACAAAATGGACATTAGTCCTCCAGCAAGAGCTGCAATGATGGTTACCGAATTAATAAAAGTACCAGTCCAATTGATAGATGTAAATTTGATGAAAGGTGAACATTTGGAACCGAATTTTTTGAAGGTATGTTCATACTCAGCGGCAGGTCGGAGCGGCCGTGGTCTAGCGGTAGAAAGCGTAAGTTCACGATCGATGAGACCCGTGTTCGAACCTCGCTAAATTCTGACCGGTGCCAACTATGTTATTGTACTTAGTCGGTCATTGCCTATATAATTCGTATAATACAGTAATTATTTAAAAAGTGGCTATTACTTTTACGTTTACATTTACTCCACACGAGTTGCACCATCGTCGTCGCCCCTGTCATTTTTGATGGTTACTTTAACCTTAGCCGTTACCAGCGAATCTTGGCTTGGTTAAAGTTAAGGTAATCGTCAAACCAATGTTGCTAACGTCAAATGTATGAAAAGAAGTCACATATGTTTATCTATTATTTTTCGAGATCAGCCACCCTTTTAACGATAACAATATGAATTTACACGATATTGCAACGCATGCGGAGTAAATGTAAACGTTTAACGGTCGTCGTCGCCGTAAAAGTAATAGTTAAAGTTACTTCTTGGTAAGTTACCTTCTGGTGCAAACCACCATTAATGTCGAGCTACAATTAAAAAAAAAAGGTAGGCTAATGACCAGGCCACATATGCGTACAACGTTTACATATTGGCATGTGTGCATCTGTGCGTGTACGTTACGCATAACACGCATTTATGTGGACTGACCTTAAATATATACTTAATTCCTGCCTATATTATTTACTTAGGCCTTAGTTTGTTTGTTATGTTATATGGATAAATTCTTACCAAATAAGTGTTGGTACATGGTCATGGCCACGGAACGTAGGTACATAACATGATAAAGAATTAAATCATCAACTATTATTAGCTGTTTAAAGTAATCATTAATAATCTCAGGAGGAGCAATTCTCGGATTTAGTAGACTTAAACGTAAAGATTAATTTTTATGACTTTTCTTGTCGCTATTGTTGATTGTATTGATAACCAATAGAAAATAGTCTTTCTTGTTATTATTATTGTATTATCGTAATTTTTGAAACAATTTAAACACATTTATTGGTAACGCGCGCTGCTACGCTACGGTTTGAATATGTCGTATGTCATATTTCGATACATGTGTGGCAACCTCTTTTCACCTCAACATAAAAAGAGATTGTCACAATGACAATTTGAATTGTCAATTGTTATTATTTTTACGAGAGAATACATTTTACAACTACCACGTATTATTTTACCAAATTTTATTTTAATTAATAATGGAGTGTCTCAATCATTTCAAACATGTTTTTGGTGTTTTTTTTGTTCGGTTTCTCTGGACATCCGTTACGTTTGTTGATATATTTTTACTCCGTTCTCAACATTTTTAATTGGTCAATTTTAGTAGATATAATATTTAATAAATTAATGAAAAAAAAAAGTAATTATTTTAAAAATTACGATAACGCAAACTATACGTTTTATTTTTTATTTTATTTTATTCGAGAATTGACATTGAAATGTGTTTCGTGATGTGATGAGATGTTACAGACAAAATCAATATTATTCACTAAAAATAGTATTTGCGTAAACGATTATACGAGTCGTTGTATTTGAATTATTAGTAATAAATATTAGAGCGGGTTTCTCTGCCTATACGTATGTCGTATATGTGACGACGACGTAGTATAACGTAGATAATACGGGAATGTAGGCGCCTTAATAATTTCTTTTTTAAAAGTAACGTAACGTTACATTAAAAGACTCGTGACGTTAAATATAACAAGAAGAGTGTGCACTGTCAATCTGGATGGCGCACATTCGTCTCCTCAAGCCGGCATAGCGGTAATACGATAAAACATAATTATAAACAATATATATATTTAAAGTTTAAACCAAATAGTACAACCCTTATAGTACAACCCAATCAAATCGAAAATACTGCGTTCCAACAACTTTAAAATGTTCGCTTTATAAAACTTTCCTTCTTTAAGATCTTATATTAGCCTGTCGCTGAAAATCAACTTGGGAAGTTTACGCAAGTCAAAGTTAAGTTGCAACTACTATCGACATCTCAAATGGCAGTCAGAAATACAAAGTAAACTGCTTTTTAACAATAATACATTTTATATCGCAATTTACATTACTCGTATTCCTTAAAAGTTGTATAATAAGTAGGTACCTACCTATATAGATATTAAATTATAGCTTATTTATACATGCACTCGACTAGTAACTGCAGCCAGGAAGGTTCGGTGAGTTCAGTGTTCTGGGGCTCTAGGCTCAGGCCGGAGCCTAGATGAATGCTAGCTAACGTGTGTCCAGATTTCGTTCGTTATGCGTCGAGTGAAACACAGTGGGGCTTTAGTCGGTCTTCCAACGCTAAGCTGTATAACCCTGGCACCTTCCCCAAAAGCCAGGGCATTCTTAAAGGATTGCCATTGAAAAAAAAATGTACTACTACTACTGCAATTGCTATTTCCATCAAGTTCCATGACTATATTTATATTTAAGTGGGTACGCTATTTTTTTTTCTTTTTTATACTATTTCCTGTGAATATTTTTCGCTTTAAATAAATAAGTAAAGAGTTGACTGACTGAGGCACACACATACGCGAATGTCACGCTTTCGTGGCCGACCTTAAGCTGCGCCGGCTAAGTATGGTACGTGCATAACAGGTTTATACCATGGCAACACAAATTGTTTATCGGTATTTTATTAAATGCTAGAATTTTTTATTTCTAAATTATGATGAAAATTGAATAAAAAAACAGGGTTTTTTCTATTTCATCTACTTGTTTTTAATTTACTACAAACAGTTGTTATTGTATTTTAGATTAAAAATAATATTACTTAATGAACATTTAAATTTAAAAAGTAATTTGCATCATAAAATGCAAACAACAATAAAATTATACACAAGAACTCTAAGAATACACTTTTCTGCATTGTAATAATAATTGTAGGTTGTAATAATATTTTCAAAGTCATTCTGTTTTGTATTTCAAAGACGTTCGTTTTTTTAAACTTATTTTTTTCTTCTTTTGTTTCATTTTATTAGTGTGTGTTTGTGTGTTAATCACAGCTTTAATGGCGTTGATATCACCACAATTGTGAACATAAGCCAAAAAAAAAATAATGAAATCTGATCATAATTAATATATATATATTTTTATTATATTTTAAAAGCGACCAACGGTGGAATACGTTTAATTATTCTTTAAAACAATTCATAAGTTCGATCATGGTAAATGACCCACAATGAGGTGCCACAACGTGCATAATAAGTAACAATCATAAGCAAATCATCAATAGAAACAAACAAGTTATTAGAATAAACTACTAATAACAAGTTTTAACATTAAGTGCGTTGTTATTTTGAATGAATAGACTAAAATAATATTACCACTAAGAAGGCTTCAAAACTAACTAGCTTATAACCTTGAAAACTATATTTGTGACATGCGATAAATAAATAGGTAACAGAATATTTAATAAAACATTTATTAAAAATAGAATTTTTAAAAAATTGTGGTGAAAAGAAAACAGTAATGGCGTTAATACAAGATAGATGAGTTATTAAATAATGAACGGGAAATAGGTAAGCGGAACTGAGAGAATATGGGAATATTCCACCAAGAAAGAGAATACGGCTTCTTTTGCTCTCCGCTCCGCTGCGGAAGGTAGGCATTAAAATGTCAAAAATCAATAAAAAATGTAGGTATGTATTTTATTGGTGAAAATCGTGTATAAATATAAATAAATATATGTAGGTCGTGAGCAATAATATAAGAGACAAAATAAGATAGAAGTATTAAATAATTAAGGTAGCTATCCACCGAGATAGTGTCAATCCTGGCATATGCAGTATTGATGTATTTAGTATTTTAGGTAATCAAGCAGATAAAAATGATATGGTTTTAATCTACAGCCATATTTGACAGCCTATCAATGACATAGCTATAGCAAATAATTACAAGTTTTAACAATACTTTTTTTAATAATAGCTCGGCATGTGGAAACATTGCTGCCACAGAGAAATATCTGCAGGCAGCAGTTTACTCCGCTATGCTGGCTTGAGACGACAAACATGTACCACCCAAGTCTACTATCAAGTTGATCCTAAAAAGTTTAACGCGTGTTATACTTGAAAAGGGTGGTACGTGGTACTACCACATGACGACTAAAAATAATAATTTGGTTATTAATTGCACTCAATCGCTATTGGTATAATCTCCTCCCTAATAATGATAGTTATAGACAGAACAAAAAATATAAATGTAAACACATTTATAACATTAACTTTGAAAATAAAATCTTACATTTTCTCTTTTATTTTTCAGAAAAATCCCGTACACTCTGTTCCCGTTCTTGAAGATGGAGACTTTGCTTTAAGTGACAGGTGAATATATTGTATGATAACTGTTATAAGGTCACTTTTATATATTTTTACAATAAAAAAACTTTTTTAGACATTTTTATTTCCTTTTGTTTATTTCTATTTTGCTTATCGTTGCTGGACATTAATTTTAATCATTATTGTAGCATTTTCTCAGCACTGTTGGTCTTTTTATGTCCCTAATATATTATTTTGTAATAAGTTTTTTTTATGTTGAAAGATACATAAAATTCATTCCTCTGTGACGGTTTGGATAGCACGACGATTTGTTACGCTGTAGCACTCAGGTTCGATTCTTTGTCGAAATAAATAGTTATTTATTAATACTATCATGAGCGGCCGTGGTCTAGCGGTAAGACGCATGAACTCACGATCGATGAGATCCGTGTTCGAACCTCGCTAATTCTGACCGGTACCAATGTGACTGTTATATATACTTTGGTCGCTCGGTGCCTGTAGGCACTATTAAAGAGTGGTAGACAGAATGATGATAGTTATTAGCCCAGTCTGCGGTAGTACCACCACTTTCAAATGTATAACACCCGGGATCAGTTTGAAAGTAGCGAATGTGACAGCTTCCTACAAAAAGGAGAATGCCCATTCGCCTAAGAGAAATGGGCCCACAATTTTTTTCTCGAGTTTTACGGTAATTTTTAATTCATTTTATAGGAAAATAAATCTACATATTTTATCATAATCAGTTTTAATTTTTTCACCCAAATACTTGAGGTGAAATGAAACAATATTTGAGGTTATTATTGTATTAAAAGCTTTAATAATTGGTTATATTTATTTTTTATGTTATTAAACATTGTATATTGATTGGGAAAATAAGGTATTATTTTAGAATATTCTTTTGTTAAAAAACTATTAGGTATCAAGTTAGCCCAAAAATGGGCATTCTCCTTTATCTGTGGTAGCAGTTATTTACGTTCATGGGTCACGCTCTAGTTTAACATCAGGCAGAGTGCTATCATTTATGTAGAACTACAATAAAAAAAAACTTGTCTATTTCAGCCACGCAATAGTAACATACCTGTTGGAGGTATACGGGACCGATGACTCACTTTATCCAAAAGATCCTAAGAAACGTGCAGTAATCAATCAGTTATTACATTTTGACACTGGAATCCTCTTTCAAAGACTACGAAATGTCACGGTAATGTTTTTACTAATATTACGTACTAGTACTCATTTTTGACGCATATAGAGTGTTAGGCAAACCGGCGATGGTTAGTACCACCTCATTCAAGTGCAGTTTTTGAAGCTTGTAGCCGGGTGTATACTGTCATCTAGGATGTTACACTTTAAGTCGGCATAGTGAAAGTGACTTTTGCTTGCAAATATTTCTCTGTGGTACCAGTTATCTAAGTAGATTATAGACACATTTAGAAAAAATTGTTATTGCCCAGTCTGCCGTCCTGGGGTAGTACCACCACTTTCGAATGTAGCACCCCTGAAGTAACCTTGTCGCAATCTCGTCTCCCCAAGCCGGCATAATGGAGGCGACTGCTACCTGCAGAGATTTCTCTGTAGTAACAGTTGTTTCCGTTCATGGAACGGACTCAAGCTTTACATCAGACGGAATATTGTCATAGATGCCGAGCTAAAATGAAAAAAAAAACAAATTAAAAAAAATTGTAAATATTTCAGTACTTCGTATTCTTGGAAGGATTAAAGAAAGCTTCAGAACGTCAACTTTCTGATATTGATGAGGCGTATGGATTCACTGAGCAGTTTCTAACCAAAAATAAGTGGTTAGCTGGTGACAACATGACTGTAGCTGACATCTGTGCTGTTGCAACTATTACTGGGCTTAATCATTTATTACCTCTTGATGCCAAAAAGTATGTACAAAAAAATAATAGTTCTAAATTCAAATTAAGTATTTAAGGCTATAATTGACGAGTTTCTTGTGGCAGTATTCCCGTCACACACCTTCCCGAAGACATGATAGAATCTGACAATAAACAAGTACATGTTAAGCCCGTGCCCATGCTAATAAAAAAAATAGTTTAACTGTTTTTATATTTAATGCTAGATTTGTTTTATAATGCTTAAAATTGAATAGAAAAAAATCCACGCACCTAATGAGCCGGGATCATCTGGAACAATGAGTGGAGAACACACGCCTTTCGCACAGTTCCGTCATTGGTGACTGTGTCGAAATTCCTCTTCCAATTGCTAGATTTTTTTTATTGTAGCTCGGCATGTGACAACACTCCGCCTGATGTAAAGCTAGAGTGCGGTCCATGAATGGAAACAACTGCTACTACAGATAAACCTGTTCTGATAGCAGTCGCCACTATCTAGATTCAAACAAACAAACAGACTTTCAAACTATTCCCGAAACGCGACAATGTCACTTCACGGCTGTTACATTCGAAAGTGTTTTTTTATATGTTAAAAAAGGCGCATATATTGAAAAGTGATATTAGTGTATATTATTTAAATTTCGAATGAAAATGTTTCGGAATATTATTCTACGAATATTAATATTTTTGGGTTTAAACCTGAATAATAAATCATTCCTTTCCAACTTTAGGTATCCAAAAATAAAGGCGTGGTGTACAGAAATGGAGAAAAAGCCATTTTATCAAAAACAGAGCGCACCTGGTAACGCTGTTTATGCGAAGGCACTCAAAGAATTAATGTCCTAATTATGTACAATAAATAAATAATTACTAATTCTAAGTTACGTTTTGAATTTATTTTAGCATGTTAAAAATTAAATTATCTTTTTATTTTATTAATAATTAAGATCAGTATATCAATCACTAATTAACTGAAAATGAGATATCAGTAACAGAGACAACGGCCGCAATTACTGCTATATAGGAATGTCACCTCCGATATGCTGGCCTTATTGCAACGATCCGCATTGCTCTTTCATCAAACATTTAAAACTAAATATACTACCAACCCGAATAACTAAATAAGCACGTTCTCGAATCCAGGTTATATATTTTTGCAAATATTTATTATTTACTGTGAGGAAAAGTAAGTTTATTGGTACCGATCTCCAAATAGACTTCAACAATTCATGTTTATCAATCTGTACTATTTATAATATTTATTGTAGCTCGGCATATGACAACACTCCGGATGATGTAAAGCTAGAGTGCGGTCTATGAACGGAAACAACTGCTACTACATATAACTGATACTCGTCTCCTCAGGCCGGCATAGCGGACGCGACTGCTGCCTGTAGAGATTTATTTGTAGTAGCAGTTGTTTCCGTTCACTTTCGCTTTACATCAAGCAGAGTGTTGCAAGCTTGGCATAGCTACAATAAAAAAAATGTTACATTGGTCTAGTCGATTGTGAGTTCACGCGTCTTACCGCTAAACCACGGCTCAGATACAAGTATAAAATCAAACCAAATGTGATGTAATAGGTAGGTACTGTGTTAATGCATTAATCAATCGTGACCAACTAAATAGCTGACAATAAGAAAGGCGATGAGGCGTCACTTAACTGATCGTCTCCCAACCTACCTACATAGCCTTAAGGTTGGTATTTCAATCACTTGTTAGATTAAGATTTAGTTAATGGTTTTGGGGTGAAATGACATGAGGTTGGCCCAACTTTTTCTCACATTCCTGTCAAGTTTGTGTGCGTAATATGTACGAGTATATACAGAAAAATACTTTATCAATACTGTCTTGTTTTAATATCGAAATGGGTTATATATATATGGCGCAACATGAGCCTTGTCTGGCCTGATCAGTGGAAGTCTACGACTGGAGAAATCCTTAGAGAGAGTAGACCTAGTCGCCGTCATTATGCTGGCCCAAGAATAAGCTTTTTTACGCTTGAAGGATCCAAAGTTAAAGAAGTGAGAGAACACGTGAGGGCATTTCATTTATCGATTGTGCGAAATCGAATGCTGAACCGTTTTATTCATCTACCAATACATTTAAAATAAATTTTAAATAATCCTTAATTAAGATATTTTGTTACGTAAATGCATTCAATACGCTGACCCCGAGCTACAATGGGAATAGCGCTATGGGAATAATCGATATGTTGAAATAACGGTCCCTTAATTAGGGACCAGGGAATGATTGAAGAACATTACCGTCGCAAAATGAAGCTCTAAATCTCAGAATCATCTTTATAAATAATACTTTATATTATTAATTACTTGGTATTTATCGTCATTAATATGACAATTTGTTTGGTATGATATTATTATTTTAAAAAGACTATTAAAATTATTTATTTACTTTTTCTTCAGTAATTTGGCATGTGACCGCACTACGCAAGATGTTAAGCTAAAGTACGGTCCATGAAATTTTTATGATTTTTTTATGGGCGACCACTGCCTCCTTTATTCTGGCTAATCAAACAATAATATTAAATGACCGACAATTATTATTTATAGTGTTATATAGATAGATATACTTCCGGCAGAGAAAGCTACTACCATAGAAAAATGTTTGCGGGCAGCAGTTGTGGAGGCATTCCCGTCCATTGATAAACGCAATTCACTTCACCGAGAACGATAGATTAGGCTAATAACCCTTGTCAATCTGCCTACTACTCTTTGTATAATGACAACATAAATGATATACATCTATATTATATGTACTATATTACACTAGTTTGAAACCGTATTAGTTAGTACATCACATTCATAGTCATCTATGCAAGTTCATAGCTTTTAGTACCACGAACGAGCCTAAACAAGTTTAGGTCTGGTAACCACCAAAGCGGAGAAGAGCGGCAAAGAGAGGAGGAGAGCGGTGTAGCGATATGTGTACTGGCTAAAGAAGAGCCGAAATGTGACGTCATTCGTCGACGTCGTTTAAATACAGACATCATGTTACTAACCACATCTCTCCACTGCGCCCCCGTCCATATAAAAACAAGACATCTCCGCATGCACCGTGTCCACCGAAGCTAAGCGGGGAAACGTGAAAATAAGGTACTCTTAGGGTGGTTTGCACCAGAAGGCCGGTTAAAGTAACTTTAACTATTACTTATACGGCGACGACGACCGTTAAACGTTTACATTTACTCCACACGCGTTGCAATATCGTGTAAATTCATATTGTTATCATTAAAATGATGGCTGATCTCGAAAAATAATAGAAAAACATATTTGGTTTCTTTTCATACATTTGACGTTAGCAACATTGATTTGACGATTACTTTAACTTTAACCAAGCCAAGATTCGCTGGTTACGATTAAAGTAACCGTCAAACATGACAAGCGCGACGATGGTGAAACTCGTGTGGAGTAAATATATACCATAATATAAACGTAACGGTTAAAGTAAACGTAAAAGTAACAGTTAAAGTTACTTTAACCGGCCTTCTGGTGCAAACGACCCTTATTGGTTGTTTATGAATCACCTCCGCACTTCCCGCTTTGGACCAGATCTAAGTATTAATTTCAATATTATACATTAATAACTAGGTTTTCGTGTGCAATTTTCACGCTAGACACCGATGTGAATAACATAAATGATGGACAGATAGGTACGGACATATTCATGTGAATAAATCGTGATGCGGGACCATGATATAGGTGCGCCGCGCCGGTACAAATTGGATTTATTTCCTGGACTTTCCATTGCCACTATTATTACACGTATGAATGATAGAGGCTGGAGAAACATTTTTACGGTGGAACATTCTGTATTGTGACAGTGTATGTTTATATAGTATAAATACATATGTACAAACAAATAAAATAATCTACAATAAGGACAACACAAATATATTTATTTATCATACCACGGATTAAACCAATTACAGAAAATCTAAGTCAAAAAAATAAGAATTTAAATATTACAAAAATAATTAAAAGACAAAATAAATGACAGTCAATCACAAGTTACAAACATTCTCACAATACTCCACAACACCTACGCGATAATTCCATATTGTATATATAACTTTAATATATGTATATTGTATATATATAGAAGATAAATTTTAAAACACAATATATTAGAACGGATATGGCCTAGCGAAAGAACGCGTGAACTCACGAATAATGAGACCCGTGTTCGAACCTCGCTAAATTCTGACTGTTACCAAAGTAAATATGTTATATGCACTATGGCCGTTCAGGGCCTATTGGCACTATTAAAGAGTGGTAGGTAGGCGATGATGGTTATTAGCGCAGTCTGCCGTCCTGGGAAAGTACCACCAATTTCGAATGTAACACATGTAATACCCGTGTCACGTTTCGGAAACAGTTTGGAAGTAGCCAGGTATAACGAGAGGAGTATGCACTGCTAATCTGGATAGTGCACAGTCGTACCCTCAAGCCGGCATACCGGAGGCGACTGCTGCCTGTAGATATTTATCTGTGGTATCAGTTGTTTCCGTTCATGGACCGCACTCTATCATGACATTAGGCGGAGTGTTGTCACTACGTCGAGCCACAATAAAAAAAAACTTATATTTGTAGTTGACAGTAATGTTAATAGTTAAGCTACACCCATCATAATTAAATAATAATTATACCCGTTAATGTGTAACGTACAAAAGTGTTAGTTGGTGTGAACGTTCATAGAGTTTTATACACCACAACGCTTACTTTACTCACATGTCACGCATGTCCGTGTAGGTGTGGCTTAACCATTAGCTAAGCTAAGTCATTTTTATTTTGGGACTCGTACGTATAGCTCCAGCTTTTGCATTTAAAACATTCAAACTTTATTGTAAAGTATATTTTATCAGTTTTCATATAATTTAACTTTAAGCTCTATTTCGAATGTACTAAGTTGATATTTGTTTACGATTGTGTATCGGATATCTGTGTTGTCTTTAGGGACATATATTTCAATAATTCCGTTGTGGTATCGAGTATAAATCGTTATTTTAGACATTTACGAATAATTTACTATAGTCATTTGCATCTGGACCTGTGTTTTTTTTTTCTATCGTTTTATTTTTAACTTTACATTATTCAATTTTAGTTTTGTAGCGGTAGTTAGGGATTGAAAAAAAAATCGGTTCAGTAAGTTTTTCGTTATTTAACATTATTATTTAGCTTCCATTTTTTTTAAATACAATGTGGCGGAGTGGTTAGCACGACAGTCGGTTACACTGTATATCCGTTTCTGTTTAAAATAAATATGATATTATTTTAAAAAACCTTTTATTAATGTCGACCTTGTCGCTATCAGCTGTTTAAAATATTCCGCTATACGTGTATATATAAAGAAAAAGTGAATTACAATATTTTAACACAGTCGTATCTGATATCGTATGTAGAAATCATTATAGTGTAAAAAATTATCAATCCATTTCGAAAGAGTCGATGGGCCGTGAAAATATTTATATTTACGTGTCCCAACAAAACAGGACGCCTTTAATATTATATCTAGTGACATAAACTTAAGAGGATCCGGAATGACGAGGGTCGTGTGACACTCGCGATAGTAATGTTTCAAATACCCACAAAGACATGTCTTAAACACTTGTTTTCGTTTACAACCAACGAAATACATTTTCACCGTCAATTGTTTCCAAATGAAAATTGCGATTAAAATATTTACCTAGATACTAATTTTAGATTAGATTAAATAGAATTGTCAGTTATTTATAATAACAGTTCATTAGGCAAACGCAGCCATCAAACAAAGCCGCCTAAGTCTTGTATTATGCAAACAACCATCATGTAAGGCGTGGATTTATGAGGCAAGTTCGTAGGGAAAATCGCGAGCGGTGCCCGGGGGAAATGCCTGCTCACTATTGCCCCATATATTCATATTTGGGGTTATACAATGAGGTGCTTAGGCGACGGCGCCTCGGGGATCCTAGGGAATGTATGAGTGACGGCGATTCATGATTTACAACGGCTGTTGTCACGGTATCAACAACGCTCCGCAGATTTGACTTTCTAAATGAGCTTAGTGATAAATTGTTTAATCTCCACATGTATGCGGCGCATAATGGGATTTAGACAATTGTGAAACGGAAATGTGCTCTATATGGTAACAATAGTTCGACACGAGAATATGTATATTAGAGAGTTTTATGTGTGCACTTCAATGAAAGTGGTATTGCGATTGGTTCAATAACAAAAGCAGTAAGAGCCAATTCTTCTGCGACATCCGCTTACCTTTTTAAAAATGTATAGGACGAGATAACCTCGCTCTGTCGCCCACGGAAATGGGCTAATACATTTTAGCGATAGCTCCTGATCGAGATATCCACGGAACCCTCTACATAAAACTGGAACTCTACATTTATTCTGCTGACGAATACCGAACCTATCGGATGTTTATCAAGAACGATCGAGTCAGAAATAGGCCGAACGAATGCTTCGACACCTTATTCATGCAAGTATTTAATTAATGAGCATACAAATGACAACAATACTTCTTAGGTATATGTATAACAAATGTATACTAATCATTATTAAATTAGAAATAATAAATAGTGTAATTCCAATATAATAATTTCTTGTTAGCTAAACTATGTTAAATAATTAACTACTTCAAACCGCGTTCATTATTATTAATTTGTTATTTATTATCAGGTTACAAATTTCGTTGTAAGTCGGGGTAGCGTGTTGCTAGTAATATTAGTTCTAGCCCCTAGCACCAGATGTTCGTTATGATTGGCCCATTTTGAACCAAAACAACGATGCGAACAAAATAAGCATTCGATAATACATTTTGCGAAACATTTTGCTTGAATTTTATAAAAGCTTAATTATAAGACATACTTTTGGGGGAGGAATTTCCCTTAATATACTTAGAGGGCGTGGAATGTATGTTATTGCATATACACAGACTTTCTAAATAATTCAAGTCTTGAAAATCGTGTACATTTTTAATAATATTATGATAGTAATATATTTACGTCAATCTCAAAGGAAGCCAGAATAAAATTATTCAATTTTTATTTAAACCAATAAAAATATTTATTTATTTATTTAAGTACCACATCGGTTGATATAAGCAGTTTATCTATTCTGTTTTGTTATTTTTTTTGTTTATTGTTTAAAAGTTTTTCCTTATTTAAGTTATTACATAAATATGTAATAAACTTATTACATAAATCTTCCAACCGGAAATCGAACCCGGCATAAATAAAGCAATATTGTATGCAATATGCAATATTATGCAATATTTTTAAAGTAGCTCCCACTATCCTGACATATTTTCTTTTTGTATTCCATGAAAGGATGACACAAATATTTCAGCATCATATCTCTACATCTTATATTTCATTATATAGTAGATACATTCTGAACCTTTTTTGTTTTCACTTTCTAAAACTATCCCTGTCACGAACAATGTTAGTTCAGGCCTATCTCTACGGTTTCCTGAAACTCGAATTGAATATACGTGCAAGAACAAATATAAATGTCATCATGTAAAATTGTTCCCCTAAGTTCGTGAAGGGCCTGTCAAGGGAAAGTTTCGTAATAATAAAAGTAGCTAAATACCTACTCGTGAACTTTTTCAGCGTTTCACAGGGAGACGTCGGCAACAACACAGATAACATTCAATTAGCTTTTTACAAGAAACAAACTTCTGAACATGGACCTAAATATTAAGGATGTGGTCATATTTGAGCGTGACTTCTAATTAATAAAACATAAATTAAAGAAACGTATATGTATATTTTACGTAATTTTTCTTTTTGACAAAATTAATCTATATTTTAACTTTAATTTTACGAAAATAACAACACTTTTTTTCAATTTTATTTAGGGACTTTTAACCCGGTTCGCCCTTAAACATTAGCAGACAGAAAAAAATAATAACACATATTTTTGTGTTTTCTCACGTTTTGCGTGAACATGTTTTAACTGAATAAAAAATTATACCGCGTTTAATTTGGTTAATATGCGGCGACGCGCTATGGAAGCCATCATGACGCACATGAAATCTGAAAAATTCAATGGTAGTTTTGACCACGATGACTGCAAAGCTTATAAACTGTTCGCGTGGACCACAAAGTACCATAATATTGTAAGATGATTCGTACGGATAGAAGTACCAAATGAAACTGAAATTTTAGTTTAAACATAATTTTTTATTGTACTCAGGTTACATGTTACGCGTTTATACTCGTACAATACATTGACAATTATACAATCTGATTATGGTTATTAGCCCGGTATACCGTCCTGAAGCAGTACCAGCATTTTTAAGTGTTACACTCGTGCTGTGAATAGCATTTAAGATCCGCTTTAAAAGTAGCCGGGTAAAACAAAAGATGCGTGCTTCGTCAATGGATGGTGCATTCGTATCCTCAAGCCGGCATAGCGGGGGCGACGCCGCCTACAGACACCTCTCTGTGGTGTCACTTGTGATCACATTCCGAGCTACTATAAAAACGTTCACGTCACGCACATATGTGGCCTGATATTAAATGTAAGAACAGACATTACCACAAACGACGGAATAAAATACATAATAAAGAAATTCTCGCCTCATTTCATGTAATATTCTACATTTTAAATGGCGCTTCTAAAAACTTTCATTATTCAAGCACATTTATTCTGTTGTCATTCTTTCATTAGCAGAAATTACATCCGTACTCTCTGAGCAATTTAAACCACACCCTTAAATGAACTTACACAAAGTTTTTTTTTTCTTGTATACTTTAAATTCTTTCAACTATTATAATAAATATTTCTCAAAACTGTTTTTAGTATTGTTTACATTTATACTCGTATTTATTAATATATTTCAAACCAAATAGATAGAAACCAAATAGAATGGTACCAATGTAACTTTGTTGATGTGTACTTTGGTCTATACTTCAGCACCAGCTTAGGCATCACAAAAAAAGTGTTAAGACAAGAACAACATGTACGAGTATGACGGTCTCAGTAGCGCAGTGGAAACATCTGTGTTTAATTCCCGGTCAAAACAAAAATTTATCAATTTATAAATAAGATTTTAGAAAAAAGTAAGTATTTGTTTTAGATCTGGGTGTTCTTGTCCTTGTTCAGATGTATATGTGTATACATACATATATTTATTTACCTCTGAGGGAGATGATTTATTTTATAAACACGAAGAATAGACGGTTTCACAATTATATTCACGCTTTGATCATAGAATCATCAATAATCCCACAAAATTCATTTACTATTGTCTAGACTTTGCTAGAATAAACACTACGCACTGGCTCTTCAATTTTATCCGCTCGTCCGTCGCCGCTGACATTCAACGCTCCGCTCGCAGCTGCTCCGTTGACAACGGTCGGCCCGGGCGGACATCTGACACTGTAATCTATTACTCTAAAACATTCCACCCGAACTAACCCACACTAACATATACTCGTCTAAACTTTACTCTTTATAAATATCTTTATAAGATAAACTATTTCAATTCTTTATGAAAACATATGTGGATGTAAGAGTGGTAGGCGCACTGATGATACTCGTGGTCTGCCGTCCTGGAGTGATTGCCGCATTTAGGGATCTATTTGAAAGAAGTCAGATATAACGAGAGCAGTGCTGCAGATCTGGATGGTGCACATTAGTTTACTCAAGCATTTCGGAGGCGACTGCTGCTTGTAGAAATTTATCAGGCGGAGTGTTGCCATCATATGCTGAGCTACAATAAAAAATCATTCTGGTACATAGCTGCAGTCATTGCCTCATTCATACGTGTCTATGATGAGACGCCTGAATGAATTATTGTATTTATGCAGAAAAAAACTGAACCTTACTTAGACCGTATATAAAACCGGATAAAACTGAAATATACGAGCAATATCCTTAATTCAATTGACGAGGGATAAAATTTCGGATCTGTTACCGCAATTGTTTGTAACATTTTCCGGCTGACAAGGCAATTTGTTTGCACTTTCTACACATGAGATGAACTGCTCAATGGTTCGCCAAAATACATATTGATTTCCCAATATGTGTATTCTGTCATAAAAGGGCTTCCGCGGCGGGTAAGTTATAGATATTTCCGGGCCATATCAACATATCACGTCCGTTCCGAGGCAAAAATTCTTCCATTGTACTTTGTAAACATTCAGAACGCGAATTCTATTCCTCCGTATTAAATATTCATAAATAAAATTGTGTGACAGTTTTTTAAATATATTTTTGCGGTTAGTTCCTTTTCCTTCTTCTTTGGATAAATGGTATCTATTGCCTGGGTGGCTTCAACCATTAATTCGACATCGACTAATAATTTAATTATCAAAGCTTTAATGCACAAAGCAAAGCATATGGAACTCATATCAAACCCAATAAACTGACTCGATTATTGCACATAAATAGCATTGCATTTTATACAAGTCCGACTTTGTTGCCGCTATAAATTCGTCTTCAAAGGAGAGATATTAAAATTAAGTGTTTTGTTTTTGTGTTTGTGTGTAGATTTAGTTTAAACTTCAATAGAGCTGACGTCGCCACTATTGTGAGCGTAAGTCACAAAAAAAAATCACCTAAAACAAATTTTGTTATAGTTTCGATCGGTCCTTCACGATATGCAAGAAATCAAAGTTATTTCGTAGGAACCCTTTCTCAAAGTATTGAAGCGAGAGTAGATTTAGCTTCATACGAAGCTCCTCATATGGGAAACTAACAGGCTACTGTTATCGAGAATGTGATCTTGAGCGTGGAGGATATAAGTCAGACTGAAAGGGTTGAACGTAATCCGAATCTGTGGAATAGACAAGCAAGTGATCCAAACTCTAGCCAGTTATCCGAATAGAAAACGTCTTTGAGCCGTAATAAAAGGATGAAAGATAACAACTGACATTCGGAGAATATAAACAGAAATAAAAAAATCAGATCAGTTGTCGCATACTACGAACTAGGATAATACTCTATCTGTGTATCAAGACGAGGACAACACTAAAGTATATAACATCCCGAAAACATTAACTTTTTTCTTTATTTTAAAAAATGTTTCGTCAAAGGACCTGACTCGGGATCTACGCGTAACGAACTAGCGCGCTAACCACTCCGCTGCAGAAAGTCAATGCGCATACCTAATTGCATGTGAATGGATATAATAGCAGAAATGTTATACATGCGACACAATATTTTGTCGAAAGATTAATGGTAACTAAGCTATAGCAAAAACAGCTTGACCACAAACTAAATTAATATCGATTAGGTATATGTAAAGGTCTCCTGAAATTACTCTAACCTCTTTGTCCTACGAGACTATACACCGTTATATTATTAGTTATGATGCTCCAATAACCTTTAATCATGTGAGGGGTCTGTTGTTGACGTCGCATCCTTCATTGTAAGGAACCGGCCCATGTCATTTGGCACAGCACGCTCAGATTCATTGTAACATCCATGACTTGACAAACCCAAAACTATCTAAGTCAATTGTTGTCCAAAATCTGTTTTTAAAGGATAATTTAATTTAAGAAATTATTAAAATGAAAAATTTAAGTGTTAATTCTACTGATAACAGAAGTTTTTCTTTAATTTTTTTTCATTCAGTAATACGGCATGAAACCGCACTACTCTCTTGTTACACTTAAAAACTGCTATATCGGTTCATGAGGCAAATATGCAACGTCCAGATTGAGAAGAAAGATTTATCTGGTAACTCTTCATACTTCTAAGATGATGCTGAAACGCAACTGTGCAGTATCTGCAATAATTTTAATGTATTTTTTTTGTAATACCAATTGTTGGTGCCAGTCAGAATTTGGTGAGGTATGAATATGGGTCTCATCGATCGTGAGGGTCGTGGTTGATTCTCTACCGCTAGATCACGGCACTCAATGTGTATATCAATGGATAGTGAGCTTTTGTTCGACTCATGGGGTGGCCACTTAGAACTAGAATAAATCTAGTATTTTCCGCGCCATCTATTCCTTAAACACCGAACTATTCTGACCCAGAAATTGAATTATGGTAATAAATATTTACACTATTTAATTATAATATTATTTAATATATAATTATTTAATAACACATAAATACTGGACCTTACTTTCTTACTAAACCAATTTTAATTTAATCATCAGTTGCAAAAATGCTGTCGTGTCTTTTCACTTAAATGCATTGAAATTCTTGAACCAGCGTTAACTCCGCCCTAGTACTACAATTTTGGAACGCCCCGCGTTGAACTCTGCTCCTCGCTTTCAGTGCTGTATTGTGTGTGATTCTGTATTTTTTATACGAATAAATATTATTTACAAAATAGTTTTTTTTTACCTAAATACATTCCTTAGAAGTTTACATTTATAACAGGCATGAATTATAGCGTATATTTTATATCATCGTTAGGTCATTGTTTAGCGGTTAGAGAGTGCTTTTGTTTCATCTCGAAAAAAGTGACCATTCTATATCCCAGTGATCATTATCCTCTATGGTTCGACTCTATGCAGCAATATAATAAAGAACCATTTACATGCAATAAAATGGTTTTAAAATGCCTCCGTTTTACGTTGGCGTTTAATTCCTGGATAAATCACAGCGGCCAGTATAATAATGTGCTCCTAACATTATAACAACGAATAGGTCACTTTTACGAGAAGCACGCACGAGAACTCGAATATCGTACGTGCATTAGCTTTTAAACTGATTAATATAACAAAACTCCGATACCTTGTTGTAAAACGATATAATTTCCGTGAGACTACGGTCGAACAATTTAATCAAAACGTAATTTATGAAGATTAATCTAACATGTGTATAACAAAAGAGCGTGTATTAGAAATTGAACGTTATTCGTGACATCAAGGTTTTCTTCAAAAAAGGTAGGGTGGACGAACCTATGCTCGGTAAGAGGTTAAATATAGGTAAATGGTACCAGCTCGCCGGAGGTACCGACTTTTAAAAATCAATCACTCAAGTAGCTGGTACTGATTGAACGTACATGCTTGAATTTCCGTATTATCCGTAAGCTTAGACTCCTGTCCGATTGTTATTTATGAAGGCTTTTACAACGCTTTTAAGTACATATTAAATGTTCCACTTGAAGTTTTAAGTAGATAATTGTGTTTATTGAATTAGTATTTAATTTTAACGTGATATGTTTTTGCATACTTATCCTTATGAACTATTATACGTTTTGGATTTCGAAAAAATCGTAAAAAAAATCGCGTAATTTTTTTCTACTTTTACATAAAGTTTAAACATATTTTTAAACATATTATAGGTCTTCGTCGGGGTATACGTTACGAAATTGAATAAAGATAGGAGTAAGACATTTAAATAGTTCCGCCATTAAGGCTTGCTCGGAGCGCTCGGTACGTGCACTTGGAAGTTCAGTTCTCATGTAAATGGCGATGGAATTTACGGAGGTAATTTGTGCACGTCCACCCGCTCTTATCGTCCTCGCATGCTTCACAATTAAAACTTATTATATCTTAAATAATACCATTTGTATTATAATATACATTACCAGCTATATCTCAAACTGTTGCATATAAAGTTTTGTAAACAATCTCTGTAACAATATCATGTAAATTTTATTAATTTAATCTGAGTACTAACAGTAAAACTGGCGCTGCAGTACTTTAGAGAATACTAAGCTCACAGGAGCATGAACACCTTAAACAATTATGTATGAAAATTTGAATAATAACCGTTTTCTAATGTTCGATGTCCAGGCGGTCAAGATTAACCTAACCCATTGCTTATTCAGCTAGTGAAATATTGTAGGTATTTTTACATAATTAGCTAAGATATTAATATATTGTTTCTCTCTAAAATCTTAGAAGAGGTTTATCGATTGGGCTATTGGCAGTGAAACCTCTGTTCACAAAAATCGTATCTAATTGGACGTCTCATAAACTTTATCTACGAATAAGTCTGAATGTAGAGGATTATATTTATGTATTGTAATGTGGTTTCATTGAAAAGTTAAATTATTTAAATGTTAAAGTAAACACTCAACTATTGAATATTTAATAAATAAAACCATCTAAACAAACACTTTCAATTTTTTAAGTTTGCTTCATACTTACATTATGATATATGTATATCGTATTAACTGTGTTAACCTAGAAAATAAACTATTTCTTTGCTTTTTGACTTAAATATAATTTGATTTATATCTTTCTTTATTTCCGACAGAAACGTTCATTTATTTAATGGAAACAGAAATTATGTTGTACAAGAACGCGTCGGTATAGTAACTTACTTAATGGAGGCACTGTAGGTCCCGGGAAACGCCCCCCTATCTGATTTAAACACGCGCTTTTTAAATCAACCACACTGCCCCGACCATGTTGCACTCCACTATTATTAACACGAACTCTCTCTTCTTTTCAGATTTCCAACCCTTTATGCTTATTTTACATGACCGATAGATTAATTAAAACGTTCGTTATTAAAAAAAACATGCTATTATGTATGCCTACTAAAACGATTGAGTATTTTTCACCTTTTTTTATTTCAGATGTAGTTTTGTCTGAGATATTTCGCGTATCTTAAAACTTTAGAACGGCTGTGGAAGATGGAACGAAGCTGGAAGGCCTGGACTCACGATCGAGTGACCAGGTATCACAACTACCTTTCTTTCTCAAGCAATTGTACGCCTTAAAATAAAGAGAAATAAAGATAAGTATTCTATAAAATTAACCGTGAGTTTATCATACAATTTCTGAATTAAACATTTGAATGCATCACAATACAATTGTCAGTAATTTTCATATCGGAACGAATTGTTTTATAGAATAATATTTTACTGATCAATTGGTAATTGTTAATGTTATTAGTACAAGTGTAAAATTTAATATAAAAGTGATATGAGCTGCTCAACTGTGGGCAATTGTTTCGCATGTCAACATGTGGAAACAAATAGTATTCTATTTAATTATTGGCGCAAGCACCTTTATTATTGTCAGCACTGGAGGTAAACTACTCAAAATTTTTAGATCAAATACAATCAATTAATATAAAATAAATGGGATAAATAATAATAATTTATATTTGTAAATATTACTGAATACGTCTTCAATAGAGTATGTGAATATTAAAAGTTATCTTTTTAATATTAATTATATTTTTAATTTATTGCAACTTGATAAAAAGTTAACAATTAAAGATGATTTCATTTGTTTTAAATTTTTGCAAATTTCAGAGACTATTGAACCAGATGCCGCCTGCACTGACCCTTCAGAATCAAGTAAGAATTAATTTTAACATACCTACATTACTATTTACTTTATAAGAACTACTCGTATAAATACTCGTAAACACACTATGTTCAACATCAAAAGTAGAACAAAAGTGAGTCTGACATTTAGATAGTTACTAAATCACAGAATAATCTGCACTAAAATGTACTAGTAGTATATACGAGTAAGTATGAACCTTCATTTAAAATATTGATTAAGTTAAATTAACTTTTAATATCGTTGATTACACGGGCCTTTTTAATTGAAAAAATCGATTGTTGTTAACAGACCGATGATCACTCAAAATTCACGTAAAACAAATTAATAAAATAACATATTGACAAAATTAAAACTGCTACTAAATTATACAGGTATAATACCAAAAAGTGTCTATATCAACCCCTAGGGATAGACGAAGACGTGAAAGGAATATATATCAACAAAAACAAAAAAATATTGGGGGACCATGAGATGTAAATGGTGATTAAAGATGCAATCATGGCTTTGGCTTTAGATACAATTTAAAAGTAGTAGGCAGACTGATGATGCTTATTTTATTAGTCCGCCATCCTGGGTTAGAACCACCACTGTAACCACTTGAGGACCATTGCGCCATTGAACTTAATAAATTTGCAAAAATTCAATATAATAAACAGGGGGTCTACACAAAATCGTAAAATATCGCAAGTAGTATATGAAACATATAACAAAATAGTTATTCGACCTCTGTTATACTACTTCAGAATCTTTATCTTGCTTTAGTATTACAACCACGTCTTGGCAAAGAACGACAGCCTGCTGCAGTTAACAGTAACTGAGCGGACGACTAAACTGATACAGGTAGTGAATAAATAAGTCCTTTCTTTCAGCTCCATTATGTCCTGTGAATGAAGTTTATTCAAAATGTCGCAAAGCACAATGTAGGCCTTTAAACTGTGAAGACGTAGGTAAGCCAATCGCCTGCCCTATGATAAAAGGATGCTGCAGAGATGGTGGTTGTATATGTAAAGCGTCGTACGCGAGAAATGGTGACGGAATTTGCGTCCCAATAAAAGAATGCCGTAAGTACATTTTTATCAAATCAATAAATTTAACAAATTAGTATTTTTCAAACACCAAACACACATTCACGTCACTCGCTTATACTTGGATTTAGTTCCTTTTTGAAGTGAAGCGAGATACGGTCATTGTGTGTTTGGCCGAAGCGGCGCCGTAAGCCGGAGGAAAACTGCCGTCACCGTTAACTTCCCTCACGGCTGAAATCTACATTTCAATACACACATGCACACATATATTCTTTCTCGCTCACTCTACGCAGCTGTGGTTTATCCAAATAAACAAAATATTGCAAAGGTTAGGGCTTATCGAAATTACTCGTATTTCACTTCCACCGAAAAATTCGCTCCGCTTCTCTTGAGCGTATCCTGTTTAACATTACATTATGTAGAGATGAACAGGTTATGAGAAACAAAAATATTGTATTAAGAATTATATTATTTCAAGCTTGCAACGATGATCCAAATGCTGAAAGCGGTTGTAGTAATTACTGCGGAAACAGTTGTCATGATTACAATACAACATTACCAGTGGCCTGTCCAGCAATATGTAGATTAAACGGTTGTAAATGTAAACCAGAATTTGTTTATAATAAAGATATGGATAGATGCGTTCCACCGAAGGATTGCGGTAAAATTTAGAATATATATATTTTTTTAATTTATGGTGACTTTTGATTCACAAATTTGTATTTTGTCAAGTTGCTGTATTTTTTAATAGAAGCTCCACACTACCACACTCTGGCAGTGCTATCAATGGGCGAAAACAACAACTACAAAAAGGTCTGCAAGCAACAGTCGTCTCCGCTATGCTGGCTTGTGGAGACGAATGTGCACCATCTACTGACAGAAACAATTCTCGTTTAACATTTATGTATTTTTATTATTTAATAAGGGTAAAAAACGTATGACGTAAATTCTAATCTTTTTTTTTCAGCATGTAAAATAAAAAATGAAGAATATTTCGAATGCGTTCCAACTTGCCCACCAGAAGGTTGCGATACCTCGAACGCAATGTTTAAATGTGCTGCTTTTCCTAAACCTGGTAGTCCAGATTGTAAACCTGGTTGTAGATGCAAATTAGGTACTCACTTCAGAAACAAAGCTGGGGAATGTGTACCAAAGGAAGAGTGCGAAATAAATAGTAAGTTTTTGTTTAGTAAAATTTGCAGCCAACGTGGTCGACTCGAGACTAACGTCGAAACATTGGTTTAAAATAAACGCAATAGTAAGCCGTAAGGTTAAAAAGTATTTAAAACAAGATTAATTATTCTAGAGTGCACCAAAAAGAACGAAGAATATTATACATGCCCTAAAGACTGTGAGAAAGACTGTGAGTCAGGTTGTCGATGTATAAAAGGATATTATACAGATCAAAATGGAGTTTGTGTACCTGACGGTAAGCAAATATCTAATGTTTATTAAGTTTTAATAATATTTTATAAAGAGCGGCCATGGGCTAGAGGTAAGATGCGTGAACTCACGATCGATCCATGTTCGAACCTCGATAAAGACCGGTACCAATTTAACTTTGTTATATGTACTTTGGTCGCTCAGTGCCTATATGCACTATTAATGAGTGGTAGGCACTGATGATGGTTATTCGCCCGGTCTGCCATCCTGGGGCGGTACCACCACTTTCGAATGTAACCAGGTATAACGAGAGGCATGTGCACTGTTAGTCTGTCTGGTATATGCATGTCTCCTCAAGCCGGCATAGTGGAGGCGACTGCTGCCCGCACAGGTTTCTCTGTAGTAGTGTTTCTATTCATGGACCGCACTCTACCTTTGTTATCACATGCCGAGCTACAATTTAAAAAAAATTTTTGAAGAGTGACAGGCAGACTACAGTCTCGAAGCACTATCACCGTGTAAGTGTAACACTGTTTCGAGAGCAGCTTAGATTTGAAGTAAAAAAACAGGAGTGTACACTGTCAACGGATGGTGCACATCGTCTCCTCAGATCGGCATAGTGGAAGTGACTATAGCTTACAGAGATCTCTCTGTGGTAGCCGTTGTTTCCCCTTGTAGACCTTACTTCATCATCAGGCGGAGTGTGGCCACATTTCCAGTAAATAGTAGGTAGATTATTTAAAAAACTTCATTAAGGACGAATTATTTAATTAATTTTAATATTGTTAGCTTGTGAAATTTTTCAATCGCATTTGGTAGTCGCAGAGTGTGAAAGGACTCCGGGTATTCCTTTTAACCACGTGTTACACTATCAATACTAAAATGTTATTCCTAGATATGGCACTATATAATTTTTATGCCTGATTTCTAGAGATGAATATATCAGCTATAATTTTATACTATGACATCCTCACAGTTGTGTTCCCTGATTCAATACATGGTACCAGAAAAAAAACATCGATTTTTGTAATAGCATCCTTAAATGTAAAATTGCAGATATAAAATGTCCAAAGAATGAATTCTACACGGATTGTAAAATTGCACAGTGTAGAGCCCACGAATGCTCTCAATTGGGAAAACCAATTGCCTGTGCTGATATCGTTGAACCCTGCAATGATGAAGCTTGTGTATGTAATTATGGATATGCTCGTCACGATAATGGAACCTGTATACCAGTTGAAGATTGCCGTAAGTATTCAGTCTGCCATCGTACGGCTGAAGTAACTTAGTCGCCATTCAGGGTTAGCTTGACAAACATTGCCGGGAGCTAAGGTGTTCGACCTGACATACACTTTCGAGTCAGGTCATTTGTGAAGTGACTTCGTTTCCAGGTGTACACTGTCAAACTGGATCTTTTCAAGTCAACATAGTGAAGGCGGCTGCTTCCTGCAGTAGCAATATCATCATCATCATATTATATAAAGCTTGATTACCACTGACTCACTGACTGATTGACTGACATGTATTATGGGGCACTTGCCGGGGGGTTGGAGGGGTGATTCTTTTTGAGACGTGTAGAGGGGGTCCTGCGACTCCATGAAAACCTTGACTTTGACCGGAAGTAGACTCTGGACCGGAAGTGATGCCGATATCTCGGAAACGGAATGAGATAAGGCCGAAGTGCCTGAACAAAAGTCGTAGGAAATGCCCTCTAATTTCGAAATCCATAATTAGTTTTTTTTTTAATTTTTTTCAAAACTACCCAAAAAAAAAACACCTCAGCGCCGCGAAACGCGCCCAAAAAACTAGTTTCTTATATATTTTTTCAATATGCAGCGTCCTGTAACGATGATCCAAATGCAACGAGCGGTTGCGGCCACTGCGGAAACACCTGCGACGATTATGATAAACAAGTTATTTGCAAGAAAATCTGTGAAATCAACGGGTGTCGTTGTAAACCAGGATTTGTTTACAATAAAGAAATTGATAGATGCGTTCTGCCTAAAGATTGCCGTAAGTCTCTTCTTTAAGATGTATATATATATATATATATATATATATATATAGGTTATTTATAGTTGCCTGGAAGAAATTGCTGCTCAGTAGTAAGGCTGCCTATTGTGTTACCTGTTTAATTTGTTAATTATGTTTATGGTTTAGTTATTAATATATTAATATTATATATTATTGTGGTCGTAGTTTACGACAGGCTCAATTGACGAGTTTCTTATAGCTGTCATCTCGTCATATGCCTTTCCGAAGCCAAAAGTAGATTCTGACGATGAACAAGTGCATGCCAAGTCCATGTCTACGTTAATAAAGGATTTTCATTTCAATTGTATCATTTTTATCTTATTTTACATGCACAATAAAGAGTTTTATTATTATTATTATATTTATTCAATAATTTTAGATTTATTTATTTTTCACTTATTTATTCTTATATTTTTGTTTCTGCACCGAATACACTTTTCCACCACACCAAAGGTTAACTGGTAGAAAATGCCTCAAGGCATTAAGTTCGCCTTTTGCAATTTTTATATTGTGCAATAAAGTATTTTTATTATTATTATTATATTTTACTAAAGTTCTATAAAAATAATGTTGTGCGGAACTAAGAAATCGACACGATTATACTCGTATAACAAAAAGTTTATTTAATTTTTTCACAGCCAATAACCGAAAAACAACTAAACAAAATCTCTGTCAAAACTAATAATATTTTTGTTAAACCTAGATTTTTATAAATAAAACTAAAATGTATTTCCCACAAATATATTTATTAGAAGAATGCATCGTAGAAAAAATCAATGAGTGAATGACATTAATTATATGATTGATGCATACTAGAAGTACAAACTATATACATGGACCGCACTCTAGCTTTACGTCAGGCGGAGTGTTGTCACACGCCGAGTTACAATAAAAAAAAATTACATGAAAAAAGCGTAGGCCGCTTCAAACGATGTGATATGTTGCCGTCAAGTAAAATACTAACTGACGGAACTAACCTAAACGTGGCTGTAGTCATCTTTCCTCTCGCGTCACATTGGGAGTGTTAGTGCACATCTAGTTGTATATATCGATGAATTTATATCATTCGCATTATTTTTATTTCAGCATGTAAAATAGAGAATGAAGAATATTTCGAATGTGTCCCAACTTGTCCACCAGAAGGTTGTGACACTTCAGATAGGGTTTATAAGTGTGCTGCTCCTCCTAAACCTGGTGATCCAAAATGCGAACCTGGTTGTAGATGCAAATTATTCAGTCATTTCAGAAACAAAGCTGGCAAATGTGTTGTAAAGGAAGAATGTGAAATAAATAGTAAGTGGGAAAAAGGCGTGACAATTGTATTGTATTGTAATGTAATACATAATAACTAATGCAAATAAAGCACATAAACATAAATTTCAATGATATTAACAAAATTTTTTTTAATAGAAAAGTGCCCAAAAAATGAAAAATACGTAGATTGCCCAAAAAAATGTCCAGGAGAAAGTTGCTTTGTTGATATAAGACTTATTTTATGTGAAAATGATCCTAATTGTGAAGCAGCTGGCTGCCGTTGTGAACCTGGTTTCTGTAGATACAAAGGCAAATGTACAACAAAAGAAATACTTGATAGTGAGTTTCATTATTTAACTCTTTTGGAAACTTATGACAACGATTATTTTTTAAGTTACAAAAATCGTACAAGCGTAAATTACGAAAATAAAAACGAAAAATACTAAGACCTTAATGGCTAAAGTTATCTGTTAAAAAAGCTTGTTTACACAAATTCATTACAAACAATATTTCAATCGTTATCTTGGGGAATAGAACCAAAAAATATATTATATTATACCATTTTATATTATTTAATTTTACTAAAATTTTCAGGTCAATGCAAACCAAACGAAACATTCGCGGAATGTCCCACATACTGTGGTGAAAGTTGTAATGTTGATCCAAGAGTAATATCGTGCGCCAGGCCTACACCTGGAAGCTCCTGGTGCAATCCAGATGGCTGTGTATGCAACCCAGGATATTGCAGAGACGATGAGGGAAATTGCGTCGTGCGTAAAATTAAATCCCTATCTCAAGGTGAGTAATGTTGTCAGCAAATAAGATTGATTTTTATCTTAAATTATTATACAATAATTAATAACAATTTTATGTATAGGCGATGATCTGCCAGAACCAGAACCTGCGCCTGCAACCCCAACGGAATAAACTACTCGTAGATCAAAGTGCTATAAAATAAGTAAATTTATTAAAATTTTGCTGTTATATTTAATATTAAAGTTCATTGACTTATTTTTTATATTGTATCGACTAATAAATAACACAAATTTCAGTTTTTTTTTTTTTTTTTGTGAAGTATAACAGAGTTAACTTTATAGTTTTTTAATTAACTTTATGAAAAATATAAAATTATTACTATTAGTATCACTTAATAACAAAAATAATTAAATTCTATATAAACACAACCAGCTACAGTATTATAATGTTAAGACGATTTAACAATTATTACTAAATGTACAAACGCAAGCCTACGTAAAATTTGGGGATAGTCAATGAACGAATACCTTAACGATTTACCTAAATCTAAGAAAAGTGTAATACATCACGAGTGGTCGGACCCACGAGATCCTTTGGGGTTCCTATATTGATGATTTAATTAAGAAGTCGTCTTCCGAAGTTGTGTATTGGGAGCCCTCTGGGTTTTTCTACCCTTGCGAGAATGTACATCGTAAAGAAGGAATTTCCAATTAAGAAACAATGCTCGGAAAGCAAAAGTGAACAAGATTTCACCCTTATTTCTGCTCGTGTAATACAGAATAACGTTATTGAGTGGAAGAATTAAAGTACGAATACTTGACAAACAGAAGTTATAAACGTTTCTTGTAGTCTTGATTCGCAACAAAATCGTAACGACAATGTTCATTACAATTAAAACAAAGTTTGAATCTTATCTGAAGTGTAACTAACCTGCGATCGTTAAGTTTCCGAAGTAGACGCAAATTATAAGGTTCAAATAACGGGAAGTTTCTGTAAATTTGCTAAAACTTGATCAGTTGTAAAGCGCCGTGGGTACTCCAGTAAATGACGCTTATCAGAGGTCAGCCGCGTGGTCTGCTTCCAACAACTTTGCTATAAACTATTGAGGAAATTTCCCAGTAGCGGCTAACTCCTTGGACTTAATTTACCGGACGACCAATCTTTAAAGCATAAATTGCGCTGACCTGAGATTTACGATGCAGCACAAAGT
This sequence comes from Tinea pellionella, assembly GCA_948150575.1. Lineage (NCBI taxonomy): Eukaryota > Metazoa > Arthropoda > Insecta > Lepidoptera > Tineidae > Tinea > Tinea pellionella. The sequence goes on from OX411250.1 coordinate 2,619,233, forward strand.
TCCGCTTTAAACTTGTTCCCCAATATTTCTTTTTTTATCATAATAATTTGTTTGATATTTTTTATAATAAAATAAACTTCTAATTTCAAATATTTATTCCATAATAAATCAACGAAACCCTTAAAATCTTAAACATATGAGGAAGTGACTTTGTAATAATAGGTCTGTAAGTATAAACTCATATTTCTTCACCTGCCTTTAGATGTTTTTATAGTAGTTTAACGCGTAACCACACTCCATCTGATATTAGGTTTAAATCCAATCCATGAGCGAAAACAATTGCTACCATAGATAAATATCTGGAGGGAACAGTCCCTCCGCTATACCGGCTTTAGAAGACGAAGTACACCATCCAAAGACAGGACATACTCCTCTCGTTATATCCGGCTACTGCCACCATCAGTCTGCCTACCACTCTGAAACTTATACACTATTTTAGAGAATGTTTATAATTTTATTTTATTTCTACATTTATTTGTACATACATTTTAATTTACAATTTTGTTAACAAAATATTGTAACTGCGGTCGTATTTATTAATTTGATTTTATACTCCACGTGCGAAATTTTAGGGTACCTAATTTAGAAGACGAGCAAGTCCGCTTTGTCTTAACTATTTCCCAGTAAAGTTAGCTAACATTAAAGCTAAACTACAAATCTAATTTTGCATGTATATTTATGTAAATATAATATAAAATTGGCCACAACCGTAGAGCTTGTATGAAGAGAATCGTGGTTATGAGAGGGAAGCGATGGAGTTATATGCAGACTGATGATGGCTATCAACCCAGTCTGCCGTACCACCACTTTCGAATGTAACAAGTGATTATGTCGCTTTTCGGCATCAGTTTGGAAGTAGCCAGGTATAACGAGAGGAGAATGCACTGTCAATCTGGATGGTGCACGTTCGTCTCCTCAAGTTTGTAGCGGAGGCAACAGCTGCCTGTAGAGATTTATCTGTGGTAGTTGTTTCCGTTCATGGACCGCACTCTCATTTACAAGATACTTTCTTGGTATTGAAAATCACTGACAACAGATAGACCTAGAATATTGAATAGGTAGGAGAACATCTAAAGGACAATTAATAGAAAAGATTCGATATTGAAAATTTTATTTAGATTAAACCCAGTGTGACTTAGGTTCGTTTACACTAGAAGGCCCGTTAAAGTTACTTTACCTATTACTTTTACGGCAACGACGTAACCGTTAAACGTTTACATTGACTCCACACGCGTTGCAATATTGTTTAAAGGGTGGCTGATCCCGAAAAAATAATAGGAAAACATATTTGGCTTCTTTTCATACATTTGACGTTAGTGACATTGGTTTGACGATTACTTTAACTTTAACCAACTTTAACTTTAACCGTCAAAAATGACAGGCGCGACGATTATTACTCTACACGTAAACCATAATGTAAACGTAACGCTTAAAGTAAGCGTAAAAGTAATAGTTAAAGTAACTTTAACGGGCCTTCTGGTGCAAACGGACCTTAGAAAGAATTATTGAGAATTATCCTATTAATAGATTATTAATCGATCCCTATAGCCGAGTGGACATAGCGCTAGGAAGCTTTCAGTTTTAACAAATTTTTTTCCTGGTTCCTCCTAGGTAAGCGTGCACCATCTTAGACCGCACTGTTGCTTAGCTTCAGGCAATACATATGTGGTCAAACTTGATGAATAAAAATGAAATTATGAGAACGTCTTCGACTTTTTGAAATATGTATATTGATGTAGGTAGAATATAATAGTATCTGGGTTTACTCAGCTCCACCTGCGTTAATTAGCGCAATATTTCATGCATTACGTTAATATAGCCAAGACTTTGTTAAAGAATGCAACACATTGTTTTATTAACGCCAATATTATTAGCATTACACGTTAAATGCTAGCTCGAACAAAACCTTTAATGTAGCCATGGTTTTATGTCATAATTTTTAACGCGCTAATTATCGTGTAATTAACGCTAACGCAGGTTCTATAGCATTATAGCATTGTAATGAATTCTTATTGTTGTAATAGTACTTAGGTTGTTAATAGTTAATTGTTATTATTGTATTTGCTAAATAAATAAAGAAGAAATTCAGGCGTCCGGATTTTTTGCAATATTTGAACACAACTCTCTCGATCGTGAGACCGCGTCTTTAACTGCTAGGACACGACCGCTCTAAATAAATTTACAAAGAGCAACGCTTCTTTAAAATGCAGGTGCAATTTTCAGTTGCCAAAAACACCCATTCATTTTGAGTGCTTACTCTTTTTGAGAGTTGCAAAGGAGCTCTCATTTTCCACACTTTGTGTAAACTATGAAAAAATTACGTGAGCTATACTTATTCTAAAGAGGTTCTGCAAAGTCAATTTTTTATTTTGTAGTAGAATTCGATGCCTTTTTTTACGTGGGGGCAATCTTAAATAGACGTTAAATAGAGAATGTCGGGGAAGACGACGAGATGATGTCGGACTCCCCGGTACTCCCCAAAACCGGGTATACACGACTAAAACCCCCACAGTTTCCCTCTCTACGTCATATGGTGAGGTCACTAGCACGCTTTCGCATTCATCCGCGATCTCACCGACGCTTGGTCGTTAGGCCCCACCTCATCGGGAGGAAACACGAGTCCAGACAAGTAAATGAGCGGCAGTCCAACCCTGGGACTACCGCTCTTGGCTCGGGGCGAAGAAGCTAACGGTCGCTACTCCGCTACCCACGCCCACGCGATGAAAGGTGGTCACTTACACTGGTCCTCTCAGAATTCGATCCCTAGTCAGAACAGTTACATTTTAACATGTTATAACAAACTTTTTTTTAATTGTAGACCGTCATTGAATTGGCTTAGTTTCGGAATCATCTACGTAGCAAAATCACTAGCTATGCAAGTTAAGCAAATAGATAAATGTCGAGCGTTCTATTAGCATTTTGTCCAGATAATATTATATTGAAACAAGTTGCCATTTAGCCATATGCAAAAATTTTACGATTTGATCATCCTTACAAACTATCATTTTATAAAAAAAAATACTCTACGAATTGATAGACTCCTCCTTTTGAAGTCGGTTAATAATATGGACATTTTACAATGGATATTTTGCGATTCATAGGCCATATGACGCTACTCCGCTTGATGTTAAGTGCGATTGCAACGGAGACGGCATCTGCCGTAGAATCTGCTGACAGCAGTCACATCCGTTATGTCGGCTTAATGAGTCACGCATATATGTATATCTACACAGTAAAGCATAAACAAAATGCATAACTAACACCATAATATAGTATTTAAGCCTCTGGTAATGTTTTGGTTACCTTTGTCATTCAAACTTTGACTATTCCGCTATGTTTGACTGATGCATCTAGTGCCAAAGTCTCCTTCATTAAAATAATTAAAGGCATCGATTTTGTTTGCGTCTGTATTTAGCTTTCATTTAGATACAGTAATTTTCTCGTTGCTTTATTTTCTCTGACCCCGTTTTGACGCATTCTGATTTAAATTTACTTAGTAATTTTAAACCAATTAAAATGCCCATTTGTGGATCAACTTGATATCTAATAGTTTGTTAACAAAACAACATTCCAAAGTAATATAAATTTATTTCAACTATATCGACATATCATTTACCAATCAATAGACAATGTTTAATTATATAAAAAACAGATATTATTAATTATTAAAACATTTAATAAAAAACAAATATAGTATCAGAAAAAGTCTAATTAATTAAACCAAAATTAAACTTATTGTTGATAGGAATGTAGATATTTTATTTTCTGCAATATGAACTAAAAATTTTCGACGAACTCAAGAAAGAAATACATGATGAGTCCATTTCTTTTAGGGGAATGGGTATTCTCTAGTAGTACAGTACTAATTTATATTAATAATAATATAAATAGATGCAAGCGGTTCTCTAGTAATCAGTGCTTATGGACCTCCACTGAGCTCATCATCAGGCCAGTCGAGGTCACATGTCGTGTCATCATAAAAAAAATAATAATAAAGGAATAATTGATTGGTGCCGTGGTTCAACTTAAAAAATGGCAAAGATACCTCCAGAATGCAATTTTCATTAGGGACCATCTGGAGCACCACTTAAGTGTATCATAGACAACGGGTTGCAATATATGTTCAAATGAGATGAAACAGAGATAAAACACGAATTCGCTCGCTCTAACCACTACAAGAGGTGAAGACACGCCCGCACTCTTTTACCTGTACTGCTAGATTGAATCCTACTTTATTATTTTATGTCGCTTCTAAATGACGTCGTTTTTATGTACTATCAGCAAAACTAGAAGTGCTGCACTTTAGAAAATAATAGTCGGAAATCTCAGGAGTATGAGAAGCGCCCTTACATATTTTAGGAGTTAGGAGTTCCAATATACTGAGGACGGCAGATTAATCTACTGTGATTAATGTCTGGTCTGAGAAGCCACTTTTAAATACATGTAACTTCTGAATGGTGTTACTGCAAATGGAATGATTAGGCCTACAATATCAGCTTGTTTTCTACTTTATAATGGTATAAGTTTCTCTTTAAAAATCTAAGAGTGACTCCTCAAACCATACGTACACTTTATATTTAGATATATGTTGTCCTTGTCCTGAGCTCATAGCCCACACTATCACATTGTAATTTGTAACTTATTTTAAATACGACCACGAAAAAAGAAAAACTTTTATCTTAATGAAGTCTCCGAGAGCCTTCTTTTTCATTTTATAACACCATTTGTGACGTGTTTTATCCTCTACAGTCTACAAGATAATTAGGGTGCGCCACATCACTAATTAAATAAAAACATTGTATAATTAACGGGACGGGGACATGGGACAATTTAAGTACTTTAAAATTTCGTGAAAGTCGTCGAATGTATCTACTACATATACGTTTTAATATTTATTTTTATTACGTAAATATATAATTTTGTGACTTGCGGAAACAATAATATGTTATGTATGTACGTAATACAAATACGTAATGAGTCAATCGTGTAATCATAATTAAGCTAAAGTGAAGTGTATGTATAATATATTTTTGCACTTGATTGTACTTATTTACGAGTATATTAGCCGGCCACCAAAGCCGGATTTTCGGGATAGTAGTAATTGCCAGCAGACCGCTCATGGACTGCGCTCTCTAGCTTAACATATTAATAACAAACAAGCTTTATTTGATTAAAAGAGAGACAATTCCTAATAAATTTATAATTGATCAACTACCATTGAGGATTGATACCAATTTGTTCCGTGTAACATTTCCATGGAGGGTTTCCTAGGGCAATACATTCGCTCACACCCTGCTCGCCGTGCGTGGCCGTTGCGCCTAAGTTGATTGACCCTACATCTGAAAATATTGAGAAAATATCGTCACAAAGTTCTTGTTTACGTATTTATCTAATTTTTTATTGCCATACAAATTGAGTTACAGTAATTAAATGAGGGGATATCTTAAATCGAAAACATAATGAGATAATTTAAATGCCTTCAAGCTAAATCTATGTTTCAGGAAAAATAAATAATAAAAAAGATTCCTACAAAAATACTGCTTAACAAACATAATTATGAATTAGTATTTAATACCTTATTAAAGTAATAACTTAACTGAATAAAATATTACTTACGATTTTCAGCACTTCTTATAGACCTTAATGCCTAAAATTAAATAGTACATAAATTATTATTATTATTTAAAAATTGTATATTTAAATGCTGGGTTTCTTATAGTATTATGATGATAATTGAAGAGAAAAAATCGCCGCGCATACTGTCTGAGGTGGAAATAATTATTTCTCATTGATTTATTTATTTTAACACTTTTTCCTTATTCAATAAAAAATATTATACTCACATTGCATGGACAAACACATAAAACAGAAACCAAAATAGACAAAACTACGAATTTCATAACTAATATTATAAATAAACATTAAAACCTAATGACAACACTAAGAGTGAACGCAAATAGAGAAATACAAACGCAAACCTGTTCCTTAATTAGTAATACAAAAGAATTTTAATCAATTATGTCATTGAGGTTTATTCTCGCATTGAATTTAATCGCTATCTAATTGACAAGTCTAGTCAAGTTTATTTAAGCCATACCCACAGACGAGTAGCGTTTCGTAATGTAATAAACTCTATGAAAGAATTCACATCGTCTGATACACGTATACTTAAACGTCAGTTTCTTACGTACGAGTATAGGCTTCTTAAGGCACCGTCTTGCGCACAAATATTTGTTTGAGTCTGTAAAGGCTGTAACGAAGTACGCGGTTTCACTTTAGTTTACTAGTCGGATAATTAATTTCTTTTTGTAACAAAAAACGCAAAAAAAACTCTATCCAATGTCTATAACTCTGTACTATAGTACACTTGCACTTTCGTCCACGATGTCTCGAGAACGGCGGCGTTTCTTGTAGTTACTGAAAAACGCAGCAAATTTAAAAAATATTATTGAGATGCTATTTAAATAAATTTTAAAAATATTTTAACACTTTACTATTATTATTAATATTATTGTTATTATTCTAGTTATTTTAATTTTTGAACCGCTGTGTATGGAAATCATAGAATTAGATATTTTTTTGTTCAAATATTATAATAATAAACATACTGAGGTAAAGGTCAGCAAAAATTTAAGTACTTGGCAAATTATGTTTTTATTTCACATATATCGTGAGATTACGTTTATTTTTACAAGAAAAATAATTATATAAAATCTTAGTAGAATACAAAAAATAGTTAAAAGATAATGCCCATTTTTGGGCCCACTTGATACCTAATAGTTTGGTAACAAAACAATATTCTAAAATAATACATTATTTTTTGTATTAATTCATTTAAATATATCAACACATCATTTACCAATCAATAGACAATGTTTAATTACATAAAAACAGATATCATCAATTATTAAAACATTTAAAATAATAATAACCTCAAATATTGCATCAAAAAACATCTAATTACTCAATAAGCCGGGTGAAATAATTAAAACTGATTGGTAATAAGAAAGTAGATGTAATTTTTTACAAAATTAACTAAAAATCATCGACAAACTCGAAATATAAATTGTGGGCCCATTTTTCTTAGGCGAATGGGCATTCTACTTTTATTTCTTCTATTATTTCATTTATATGGACTTACATACTTTGTTCCTAATTTGTTTTTTCTATTAGGAAATGTAAAATTGGTTTTAGTAATATGTACTAACATACTTATTATTTTAGGTGAAAACGTTTGTTAAGTTATTTGGGCCAAGTTTTGTAATATAATAAATAATATCAAATACACAATGTGGGTGGGTATGTAAGTATTTTTAACATAAATATGTACAAGTTTTATAGAATAAACCCATATAATGAGCGTGGGTGCGATTTGACACATGCAAATTGGTAAGTTAATTATTAAAATTCGAGCTTCGAAGGTAATAATAGTTAATTAAAAATAATATCCGATACAACCTATTCGCGCGTTTACAATTTTAATAATTTATAAATTTAGGTATCTTATTTTTTTATTGTAGCGCGGCATATAATATGTCAACACTACACCTGATATTAAGCTAGGAGCAAAAACAACAACTAGAGCACATCGTCTCCTCTAACCGACATAGCGGAGGTGACTTCAGTGGTGGCAGTTGTCCGACTCAGTTAATTAAATATATATAAAGGAGAATGCTTAAGACAAATGGGCCCACAATTTTTTTCTAGAGTTTATCAATGATTTTTGGTTCATTTTGTAAAGAAATAAATCTACATTCCTTATCACCAATCGGTTTAAATTTTTTCACCCGGATTATTGAGTAATTAGATGATTTCAGACGCAATATTTGAGGTTATTATTATTTTTAATGCTTTAATAATTTGAGATATCTATTTTTTATGTAATTAAATATTGTCTATTGATTGGTAAATGATGTGTTGATATGATTAAAATTAATTAATAAAAAAATATGATATTTTTTTAGAATATTACTTTGTTACCAAACTATTAGGTATCAAGTGGGCCCAAAAATGGGAATTCTCCTTTATTGTAACAATTATTAAAAATAAGTAGATTTAGGTAATAGTTATAATTTTTTACTGTTTATTAACGTTTAAGGTTTAACCTGACGGGTTAAAAGTTCCTAAATAAAATTGTATTAAAAAATCATTAATGTACCGCATTAATTTGTTCCAGAACATTTTTACAAGTTAAAAGCGAACGTGTGAGTGACGGCCATAAAACAGGATAGAAGCTGTAATCAAACAAATTAGCTAAGCTGTAAAAAACTTGTCCAATTTCGCCTTTAACAGTTGTTTGTATTAGTTAACTTGTTATGACGCCACAAAACATTAAATACGAATGTTGTGCCATGCAGAATTATTTACATTATTTGGAAAATTTGCACAGGTGCAATGTCGAATAGATTTTATGTTTAAATATATAATGATATCGTCACTGCACACAGAATTATGAATTTAATTAAACAATGAAATACAATAAAATCAACAGCTGCAGAGTGACGACCTACAATTAGTATTGAAATGATATATATTCAAGATACATTAAAGTAATAATCGTATTTATTTTTTCAAGCCTTAACACATCTATACTCTAACCTAACCAGCCAGACGTAAATATGTCTTGATTTTTTTAAATTCTAGCTCGGCATATAACAATACTCCGCATATAAAGTCGGAACGCGGTCCATGAATGGGTCGGGTCCATGAACAACTGCTACTACAGAGAAATCTCTACGGACAACAGTCGCCTCCGCTATACGAATGTGCACCATCCAGATTGACAGTGTAAACTCCTCTCGCTATAACTGGCTACTTTCAAGCGACAAGGTCACTTCACGGGTACATTCGAAAGTGGTGGTACTACCCCAGGACGGCAGACTGGGCTAATAACCGTCATCAGTCTGCCTAACACTCTTAAAATAATATGACCGCGAAAAAAAAAACAAATACTTGCACAGCATTAATATGTCGTATAAATGTCTTTTTACGCCCTATATTATAAACAATGTTAATAAAATCCCTTGTTAAAAATTCAAAGCCTGTTTACCTAGTAAATTACCAAAATTTTCACGCGTGTCTTAACCCTTATGTGAGTGACGAGGTACCCGGGTACCTTTAGCGTTTTCAAATTTAAAAAAAAGTATGTTTTACATCCTGTAGGTAGCTGTGATTTCCTGAGAGCTCCTAACTATTTATAAATTATATATTTTTTAATGTTTTGTCCCAGTCAACTATTTACAATGTTTTGTGGAAACCAAAACATATTTGAAACTCACAATAGAGTGACGAGGTACCCGGGTACCTCTTTGTGTTTTGTATGACTATGAAAAAAGTATTTATAATTTCGTACAAAAATGAAATATTAATCATTTGTTAAAATGTTTTATTTCTATAAAAATGACAAATTCTTTGTTTATACAGAATTAGCACAGCTCTCGAAGCAGTTAGACGAGTTACTGCATGTTCATCACAAATTGGTTTTCTGCAGTCAGTGCAAGCTTTTCGTGTTTTTCTTTGCTTGCGTTTGAGTTCTCTGCATATGTAGCAGCTTCCGACGACTGCAACACGCCCTGTAGAATCTCGTCTAGTCTGACTTATAAAAGTTGTAGATCCAGAAGAAATCGAAAGCCTTAGTTCTTGGCCAAGTACGTCCTGCATTGCAGATCTCACATGTAATTTTGATGTCGCAATGAAATTTTTTGATCTTTGTTCTATATTTTTACTACACAGTTGTAGACTCAATGATTTTAAAAACTTTCTACGATATAACACTTGAGACAAACTGTGGGTTATGTTCCATGTAAATGATATATGCTGCCAAAGCTGCAATGTCAATGATATTGTAAAAAGTGCTAAATGCCACCGATTCGTTCTGCGTTTTACGGTATATTCTGCTAACAGCTTATCCATGTTGTCCACTTTTGGTTTTATTATAATAAAAAAATATTTCTGGCTTGACAGTTTCCTAATTACTTTCAATAACTGGTGACATGTGCATTGATGACAACATTATTACTGCTTTATTCTTTTTTGGTACGTAGGAGCATACAGTTGCTTCTTTGCTAAAGGCGAAGTTAGAAGAATAAATCGCCCTCTCCTTGTGATCTTGCATATTTGCAGGAAGAAACCGTTTATTTTTTTTTACCGTTCCAACTATTGTCATATTCCACGAATTCAAGGAATGAGCCAGTTGAAGAGACGAAAAAAATTATCCGTAGTTACATTCAGTCCTGAATTTTTATATTTAGCCACGAGATCTAATACAGTGCATTCTCCAACATTCGTTTGACGATTACGTCACTCGACTTTCCTGTATATATTTGTCTATTTATGGGGGTAGGAATTATTTGCATCACAAGCCCAAAATATTTTCATGCCATACTTTTCAGGTTTCGATGGCATGTATTGAGTAAAGCGAGCCTGCCCACGATATCCATATAGCTGATCGTCGACGGTAATACATTCACGAGGCTTGTAGATTTTATTCAAATTTGAAATGAACATAGTCCAAATGTCCAAATTCAATGTTTCATGCGCACCAATAACCATGTACCATACTCCACCCCTCCTCCGCTTTGATCGCCGCAGATCGTCAACTGTTTAACTCAACTAAAATAATAATATTCAAAGTATGTGTAACGTAAAAGCAGATCATAATTGTTTATATTACGTATAAACTGTATGAAGGTACCCGGGTACCTCGTCACTCTGATTAAGGTGTTTTATTTGTCACTCACATAAGGGTTAATCCTACCACAGCTAAGTACCCAGGTACGTCCTAATATATTAATACGCCACAGGTAGCAGCTTGTTAACTTGAGAGCACTCTAACATTAATAGCATGTCCCTTGCTTTACGAGGACAAGTTTCTATGTGAGAACTTCCTAAACTTATGATTAATGAGATACACCTCTTACGTCCACCTAACGCAAATACATATTATTAATAAATGTAGTAGATATTGTCGGCGTACGACTTACTATAATAAATAAATAAATAACACTTTATTGCACAATTATACATAGGCGAGCTTAATACCTTTGGCATTGTCTACCAGCTAACCTTACTAACGCGTTTATTTGATCCGAACGTTTCAAAAACTTTGCAGTAAACCTGGCCGCAAAGATAAATCATATTAATCGAATTAAACGGAACCTAAAAACTATAAATACTAGATAATTAAATTATAATATACCTTCGAGTTGAGGTTAGAATCGAACCGATGTACTTTGTTTTGCGTGAGGATTTTATGACCACTAAACTACACAGCTATCGGCTCTTTACATGACCTTGCCGAAATTTCTCTGCCTTCTATCTTCCAAGCTTTCCGACTTGTGTACGTTAATTTTTGTGTACCATTTTCATTATAAATTTATAACACATATGACAGAAAGAATACACCATATTCATATCCCATGTATGATGATGAACCCAAGCATGATGGTTATTATCCCAGTCGGCCGTCCGGAGGTAGTACCACCGTTTTTAAGTGCGTTCTGAAATATATTTTCGTTCCTTAAGTCGGCATTGCCTAGGCGACTGCTGTGTGTAGACATTTCTCTACGATAGCAATTGGAACCGCACTCGAGCTTCCAGGCGGGATGTGATCACATGAGCTACTGTATAGAAAATTATATATGTAAATCGTTTTCATAACAAAACATTCTTCATAAACCTACTTAGCTTTATGGCGCTAAGCTCCCCACCGCGTCGAGGTAAATTTGGAACAAAAATTTATGCATTTTAATATTTGAACTAAGCATAAAAACGTTCGCATGTCGCTAGCCTATAAAATGGCGTAATTAATAACCGCGGCTCGAGTCGTTTACTGTAAAAAAGATTATTTTCCTGACTCGAAACGCACTTCAAGCGGGCAATGTTCTCAAAACCTAACATTGCAATTTCATTGGGCCAGAGATGTTATCTGTATCAATTATGGCCCATAAAACGTAATGACTTCATCGTAAATCTTGAGTTTACACGACACAATTTTCTTGGTGTTGAATAAATGAGGTTAAATTGCTCTAAACATTAATGTACATCGGCCCGCCTTCGAATTACTACAATTGTGTCGCTTGAGAGATTAGCGCAAAACTATTATGCACGAAGAAAAGCTCTTACATAGCTTATAGAGGTTAAATCCACTGTTTCTGTGTAATTATTTTTTTTTTAAAACGCAACAAATATACTTTTTTTTGTAATATTTAAATATCTCTTGCCTTAGGCTGATGCAGCGATTTTTTAATTAGAGCCATAATTTAATAGATATACGGACGAGATCATGTGAGCTCTGTGTAATTTATAACAAAATATATATTTTAACACGAGCCTTTAAAACGGAATATATCTTACCGAATTTAAAGAAAGCTTTTTCGTCTAATAAATTTTATATTAGTGTTTACTCTGTCAACAGAGAAACATAGCAAAATTTTCCTCTTGACTTTACTACAATTTTTAAAGCAAACGAAGTACATCCAAACATTCACAATGACCACAAAAATGTCAGAATGTGCACATATTTTAATGAAGTACTTTTTTAACAAACACGAAAGTTTCTATAGGAATTACGTCATAGCAAAAAAATAATTATATACAGAATGTTCCGAATAAAATGAACAAACCAAAAATAAAATCTATACAAACCCGTTACTCAAAAATGAATTATACCAGAATAAAAAATAAATAGTGAAAATCATTACATTTTTTCTAGTAGGAGTTAGGAGCTCGAGTGTGGTCCCTGAACGGGGACAACTGCTACCACAGAAATGTGGTGGAAGTCACCTCCACTATGGCCGGCTTGAGAAGACGAATGACACCGTTCAGATTGACAGTGCCCATTCCTCTCGTTACAGTCAGCTTTTAACTTTAAACTTGTAGTGGTAAACTAGACGACCGAATAGACTAGACCAGCGCCACTCTTAAGAAATACAATTGTCACGCCTTTTTCCCACAAGGATAGGCAGAGACAACGGAACATCACTTACCGCGATCCTGACACAACTCTCTCGCTTCCCTCACATCCACAATTCTCTTCATGCACGCCCGACGGTTATGAGCACTAGGCAGCACAGCTTTCTTATGATTCTTATGTCCATGATTGTTAATGTCCAAATAAAATAGAAGAATTTGTGGTTCTGTTTTGTATTACTCGGTAACAAAACACCACAAGCGAAATATGAATATCGGTTAGATGTTTTAAGAAAAATATCAACCAAAATTCGTTAACGACTGGAATGCCTACCATCTCCGGCTTGGCTGCCTTTTTCAACACAGCCTGTATAACGCGAAGCATCCCATATTTTGCGGATTAAACAATAATTTCGAATACAATTTCATTTTATCCGTTAATTTGTTGGCTTTCCGTCGATTTGAATAATAAAATACGATTGGATGTTCTGCATTTTCGATAAATATTGCTTATTAACATGTTTATTGGTTTCCAAATCAATTAAAAAATAAATAAATAAATCTGAAGATAATTTATAAATTCATGAAGACTAATAAAAGCATAAACATATGCGCGAACATGCGTGTATATAAATATGATCGCTTCGCAACTTTTGATTTCATACATACGTGTACATACATCATTGAACGTGTACGCCTCTTACTCTCACGCGTATTACACGTGCATTTGTAGTTTTACCTTGAAAGTAGATAAAAAAAGTTATTTTTACAAGCCTTGTAACTAACAATAAACATTATTTTTAAAACCCGGCATGTCGTCGTTGCGTGTTACATTAATATTATAATAGTTAACAAAATGAACATTTTTATACTAAAATAAATCCTACATAAAAGCCTGCTGAAAAGTGTAACTTCCGTCGACATAAAATATTAGATAATATCAACAATATACCAAATTATTCGCCATATTATTATGTTATTTACTTTTTACAGTAACTCGGTATATGACAACACTTCACTTGATGTTAAACTGGAGTGCAGAACTAAAACGACTGCTACTCCAGGTGTGTGACTACAGCAGTAACTTCCGCTATGCTGGATTGAAGAAACGTGTACATGTGGATGATCTAGAATCTAGATTGAAAGCGCACACTCCTCTTGTTATACCTGGCTTCTTTAAAACGTGATTAGGTGACGCTACTGGTGTTACACCACGACGACGACGGCGCGTACTGAACGGAATTATCATCAGAATGCAGGTACCCAGCACCCAACAGTTCTTCCTAGGGCGCCACACACTAATAATGTAAATACTGTCTCTAGTATGTAGGTCTTTATTACCTACATAGCGTATTGTTTTAATATTTTATAATTTAATAAAATTAACTATTCATACTAAATATATACTCTAAAATAAACCCTTAGAATTGGACCTTCCGAGTCAGTGAATTCAAATAATACAGAACAATGTAGTTCGCAACCTTAATTTACATTAGGTACATATTCAGACAATAACACTGTAAGTCACTTTAGGCTCGGTAGTCTATCCGAGCCTATCCAAGTATGAAAAGCTATATCAGTTTTCGGTTATTCCATCTTAGGTAAAATTAAACATGACTTTTCCATCTAGAAGCGCTCCAGTCGGGCACTTAAAACGTCGTGGAGATGAATGACTAAACTTTTCAACGTTTCATCCAAAAGTTTTACTGAGAAAACCTCTAGAATTGTGTCTACTATGCTAATGACCGTATCTACTTTCCAATACCCTCGAGGTGTCAGCACAAAAGGATTTCATCATCACTTTTAAAAATTCCTCTCAAAGTAAAGAGTTATGTTGCGCGTAGAGTGAAAAGAGGGTGAGGCACCCTATTTGCAGACACAGCTACTATTGAATAATACTAATTAACCTACAAGTATATGAGCATGTTTTAACATATACCACTACTACTCTATGCCGGCTGTAGAGACGAATGTGAACCGTCCAGATTGACAGAACAGACTTCTATCGATATATAATATTTTTTTAAAATATTTTATAACCCTCTATCAAAATAAAAATAAATTACACTAATTCTTTAAAATTTATTTAAAGTAATGTTTATAAAGAAATTCATTTAAGAAATTAAATGGAAATTTACCACTGAAATAATTTTAAAGCAAATTGGAAATATTTGTGTGATCGCTTCTGGCACTTCAAACTCTATTAGTTAAAAATATATTTACGAATAATCCATTTACCATAGCCAGTTGGTACTGGGTATTTATTTACATATTTTTTTCCATTAAAATGTTTAAAATTTACAACCGGGATCTTTGTACCAATAAATTCGATGAAAGGTTTTTTTATTTATAAATAAAGGCTATTTTTAATATCTTTTCGTAATTAATTTATATATTTAATTCGTTATACAGCACTAAACATGAAAACCACGAATTAAAGAATAATATAGAGTAATATTATGAAGTCATAAACTTTCTTGCAGTTACCGTACACCTACGTTACGCTAACCCATAGTAGTATTGTACTATATTTCGGGTCAGTCTATATGTTAAAGAAATATAATATATAGTACGCAAAAATAACTATAATTAACCTTCAAAATCAACAACTTTTTCTACTCTCTCCATGGAATGGTATTTTTAATTTTTTTTATAAATACTAAATCGTAGAAAAAAGGGTTTTTACGTAGGGGCAAATCTTTTATAGCCTCGCCGTCTCGGGGATGAAAACCCACGCGATGAAGGGTGGTCTCTCACTCAGATCGTCTCTGAAAGCAGAGTGTGTCCCGCAGAGAGACCCCACCTTGCTGGTTCTTATATTACTATGTACTATTAAAAAAGAAGTTCTTCCCGAAGAAGTCTTGACCGAAAGTGATCATGATATCTCGGAAACGGAACGGTTATTCCGGAACAAAAGTTGTAGAGAATGTCAACTTAATATGGCAAATTGAAATCGGTAATAAAAATCTCATACGAAATTATTCTATTAAATAGGTTTTAAATCTATTACATTCTAGAATTGCCCAATGTTATTTTAACTCGATAATCCCGGGCAGCGCCGGGCACCGCCAGCTAATGGTTTATATGTGTGGTAGATGTAAGAGGCCGTAGCAACAATCTGTTGCTTGAAGCTTAACTCTACGATAAACTTCACACACTATAACAAACAAGTTTTAACTTATCCTTACACTCACAAGCTTTGTATTAATACTACAATGAGTTGCTCCCTAAGTAACTACTTAATTCTGCCTGTTACTTGCTTATTCGCTTAAACTTTAATAACATAGGTATTTGCTTAAGTTGAGAGAGCTAAGAATGTCTGTTTCAATAATTCTGCTCACATAATTAGGGATATTCCCAAAAGACTTGTTGTACTGAGCGCCCTCGAAACCTGTAACAAGTTGAAAAACATTTTAAATAAACGGCATTTCTGTAAAGAGTGGTAGGCAGACTGATTATGATTATTAGCCCAGTCTACCGCCCTGGGGTAGTACCATCACGGTTTCGGGAGCAGTTTGAAAGTAGCCAAGTATAGCGAGAGGAGTGTGCACTGTCAATCTAGATGGTGCATACTCGTCTCCTCAGGCCGGCATAGCGGAGGCGACTGCTGCACGTAGAAATTTCTCTGTAGTAGCAGTTGTTTCCGTTCATGGACCGCACTCTAGTTTTACATCAGGCGGAGTGTTGTGATATGCCGAACTACAATTAAAAAAATTACTTAAATGTATTAAGACTGCACTAAAAATAAGAGCGGTAGTAAGAGTGATGAAGGTTATTTGCTTCACCACCATTTTCAGTTGTAAAACTCGTGATTCACCTAGACGCGTTTTTTGAAAGTAGCCAGGTATAACGAGAGAAATGTGTACTGTCAACCTGGATGATGCACGTTCGTCTGATCAAGCCGGCATAGCGGAGGCGACTGCTACATGCCGTAGCTGAGATATATGAATGTGGTATGCGGAGGACGTGAGTTGCATTTCTAGATTAGGTTGTTTTGTGCGCGTTCATTATTTTCGTTCAATTTTTATCATAAACGATGCATAGGTAGACACATAGCTAATTATTATTCCTTAATAAATTAATTTATTATCCAAATATTAATTAAGATAATTATTGTAAGAAAATTCACTAAACATCTCGTATATATCTTGGGGATTCATTTCTATTAACAATGTTAATAATAATATTGTAAATACGTGAAATCCCAAAGTAATTTGTATGAAATTCATGAATTTGATAATGTAATTAAAACTTTGAAAAGTATAACCTGTAACATTTATAGTTATCTAACTATATCTATAGGTACGAGTAATTTAATAAACTATATCATGGAACTTTTAATAGTTAATATACTCGTATAGACAGTTTTAAATACGGCTGTCAAAGGACAATAGAAATTTACCTTTACCAATACTTTATTTTTTATTGTAGCTCGGCATATGACAACACTCCGCCTGAAGCTAGAGTGCGGTCCATGAACAGAAACAACTGCTACTACAGATTAATCTCTACGGGCAGCTGTCATCTCCGTATGCCGGCCGGCCTGAGGAGATGAATATGCACTATCTAGGTAAGGTCAAACGTTTGCCTATTAAGCATAAAAAAGGCATTGTCTACCAGCTAACCTTTATCGTGCGCCTTTAGTGTGTGCGCGGAGATGTAGATATCTCCAGTGCAATGAAATATATTAACGAAATTTAAAAAAAAGTAAATAAAATACTTACATATCATACAATATAATGCATATTAACAAATAAATATACACAATATAAATTAGAAAGAAAAAAGAAGAATTAAGAGTATTTCAGTTTTAGAAGAAAGTACTTCGATACACCTATAGGATACGCATATTGTAGAACATGTGTTAAACCTTAAAACTATACTTACAAGCAAAGGGACACAAACCTGTTGCGTCAAGTGAACAAGGGTATTATGAGATAAACGAAGTTTTAATAAGTTTAGAAACAGATGTCTTTAACATTAGTAAGCAAATGCGGGACTCAAACATATTTAAAATTAAATTACTTTGAAAATAAATATGTACTAAGTTTTATTAACTTTTTTTTTATTAACTTGCGTCTATTAGATACTTTTTTTAATTGTATCTCGGCATATGACAACACTCTGCCTGATGATAAGCTAAAGTGCCGTCAATGAACGGAAGCAACTGCTACTACTCTTCAAGCACTCTAGCTTTACATCAGACAGAGTATTGTCACATGTCGAGCTACAATAAAAAAAAGACAATTTTGCACTAATCTTTTGCACTAAAGTTAGCGAAAATATGATTAATGACTGAAATAGCACAGTCAATTTTAAGATTATATTAATAGGTGGTCGTCCAATTATATTGTATGATTTTAAACATATGTACATTATTTGTGATATAAATCATTTGAAATATGTTGACATAATGTTATGTTGCATAGAATAAGAATATTGTTTTATTATTAATCTAGCAAACATAAAACATACTTTTATAGTAGTCTGCAATGTGGCCGCACTCCAACTGATGTCAATTAAACTATAGTGCGGTGTCACAGAGATGATATAAACAACAGTCGCCTTCGCTATGAGACTATAACAGCCTCAATGGAGGAGACCGTCGTAGACTTCTCTCGCTATACCTGGCCTGGAGTTAAATTCAATATTTTGTAATAAGAATTTCAAAATTAAATCAAATACAAATGTACTAAATAAAAAATAGACATAAAAAAATACATTCCAACTTTATATTTAATCAGCAAACCCGTCATAAGTTATCTAATTTTCTTAACAAAGAGATTAATTAAATTTTAAACTCATTTAATTTGATACGTTTCAAATAATTGAAGATATTAATTTAAATATTTCTGGCAGTTATCAAAAGTCATGCTGCTCGCAGACAGCTTTTGAATATTTTAACGTTTCAAAGGATTTTGAAGTTATCTTCACAATAATTTACAAATCACGATAAATTTGTTTAACTCAATAATAAAGCGTATTGAAGAGTATATTCTTGTTAATTATTGTGATAACTTCTTTAATGTTTAATAAAGTTTAAATTTTCAAGTAAACTCCACTTTTTGAATTTTGAATTATTTAACATTTTGTTTTGTTTAGTATTTATAGTTAATGTAAATAAATCTTTACTTATTACAGTGATTAATATTAGGGCTGGCTGTTGAATTCTTACTATTCTAATCTTCAGCCTCTACAGGCCTGAGCTGAGCATTAGGCCGATTCTTCCTGATTTCAAACTTTGCGCATCCATTCATTTCGTACGACGGTCCTGGCTCTTCCTTAACCTTCTGAGCAGTGCTGTAAAAGCTCGTACCGCTTTAAAATTCAGGACTGAAGCTTAAAGCTTATGAACAAAACAACAACATTGTATGTTATATGTTTGTTGTACAATGCTAAAAGCTAGTTGAGATCACATTCCTAAATTTCGTATGCTAATAAAAACGCATCAAATAACGAGTGATTAAACAATGAGATATAAATAATTTATAAACGAAATACGAAAGAACGTCGAGCATCATCAGTACGTAAATTTCCTATATTTCCACTAGTTATAATTTAAAAAAAAATACCAATCGGTGTTCCAAAAAGTTTCAATATCTTTTGTTCATATAATTATTGTTTCTTCTCTTGCAGTCTCTATAGAATATTTACAACAATTTGTTAACAAGATTTCAACATAATTATGAATCAGAGTAGAAACCACGAGAATCCAGTGGCCCAAAACTTTGACCAGACGATTAATTTAAGCATCCAATATTGTGAAAATTAACTAACAACAAACGTTAGGCATTTATTGAATAAGTTTACAAAGGAAAGTTAAGTTCTGGTTTAAGTCTAATGTACTGTGAAATAATCCATTTCCTAACATGCGTTGTTCATATATTTTGGTAAGAAACTTTCCTAAATACCTAAAAGCAACTCAAAATTAATACGTCTTACATCAAATTTCACATTTCAGGCTTAATTTTAAACTGTGCGAACATAGATATCCTTCCATTATTTTTAGACATCTCTGTTGACGACAACACGTATATTGCGACCGATTCAAATTACTTCTTATTTTGGTCGCATAGTGCGTGTTAGTACTTACATACTTTTTGAGGTCAGGTTGCGTAACGTCAGTGTTAGTTTAAGAGTTGTTTAGTTTTTATTAAAATACAAGCGTCACAATTCCATGCAAACTATATCATGGACAGGCGCCGATAACGAACTTACTAATAATACTGTACAGTTTGTATCGATTGTATTCGTTGAGACACATTAATCGAAAAAAAACATCGATTCATACATCGCTGGTAAGGAATTGTATGTACTATGTTTACCCTGACCTAAATTAACCTGAACCAAAATGAATTAACGCAATTTAAATTGTAATTAAAATATTATCAGGCGCTTTACTCTCTGACCTTGAATTATGAACAAATGAAATACTCCAAATATGTTTTTTATGCAATTGGATCGGAAAATATTATTTATCATTCTATGAGGAAAATTAAATACGATTTTAATATTTTTATAAAACACGAACTTCTATCTGAATTGTCCATTTAATTAGGACCCCGATCGACTTTCAATATTGGCTTAGACTTTTCTTAGAGATCACTAAAAGTTGTATTTGAGTTTCTTGGCGGTGAATTTCCATTTCTACAGAATTAACTCGGACTTTTCCTTGTCAGTTCTTGGCAGGCAGTCGATTTACTTTATGATGGCAAAATATAGATACAGAATATGCATTAGCCTTTTGACGACGCCTGTAGTTACAGTAATTCACTTTTTTTTTTGTTCAAATGCTTGTATTATAGGCACTGAACGACCTATTTTCATTTATTTATTTATTTATTTATTTATCCATTTACATGTTATGGGTTAGTAAGGTCTTATATCTATGTTAGTTTCACCATAACTGCCCATTTGGGGGTTTAAATATTTATCATGTCATATGTATCATTAATTAAATAGCAAAAATACATTTTTAAATTACATTACAATGTCATAAGTTTATAATTATATGTCAAAATTCATGTCAGCTTAATATTAGGTAGAAATTGTCATTTATATGTGTTTTATTTTATTTATATTTATTTATTTTTAAAATACAATTCGAAAAAAAATCTAATATACACAAATGCCAAAAATAAAGGAATATCGTTAAAATTGACTAAAGATCTTTGGGGTAACAACATGACACTAGGTGACAGCGTAATGAGCTCACGTGATCCGTCAAATGCAACAACCGCCGACAAGCCAACAATTTCCGGCTGATGATCACGCTTCCACTTTTTAACTAGAGAAATGCCAATTTATGCAGCAATGAAACTATTGCAACTTTGCGCGGACAATGTTCTTTTACATGTATTAAAAAATAACAATACTTGATTTGTTTAATAGTTTAATTAGGCGTTACTTTGCGGTAAAATTATTTTAAAACACTACTTTGCAACAAATTTCTGCTAATTAATGTTAGTGAGGGTAGGTACACAGTCACATTAGCTGTTAATGTTACCAACATGCAAAAACCTCTCGACGCGTTTCTTCAGTCCACGTGGGATCCTCAGGAGACGTGTGGTCGGGTCGTCGGAGCGAAGTCGAAGCATTATTGATTTTATCGATTTATATAATATCCTCCATATAATAATTTAATACTTAATGATTAAAGAATATATGAAAATGTTTACAGAGGTGTGTCAGGAGTCAGGGCGTTGAAGGGCTGCTGGATACCGGTAAAAATTAGACAAATAACGTTACTTCTTATGATATTGTTGTTAATCCCTGCATTCAATAAAATATTACGTGAACAAACGAGGTGGTAAAAATGACAACATCATTATGTGGTTTTTAATTTATGCTGTTTTACATTAGTTTAATAGTGGCCGCAAATATGTAGTCAATATTGCTGTAACCTCAAAATAAATCTCAAGAAGGAATAAATCATTGTCTACCATTAAAAAACCGATACGAATAACAAAGTTTATGACGTCACTTAGGTATGACCTATGAGGCATTTGCCATTGACAATGCAATTCATATATTTTTAATATTATTATTATTTTATTACTAAGTTAGACACTGAGCGGTCAAAGCACATACTCGTAGTTACAATAATACCGGTCAGAATTTAAGAGCGATTCGAACACGGGTCTCATCGATCGTGAGTTCACGCCTTGTACCACTAGACCACGGCTAAAATTATAATTATAGTAACTTAGATTATATCGCATTCACTTAACAAGAGGGTACAAATTTAGGGCCCTTTCAACGCCAATAGAACGGTCCATTAATTAAACATAGCTCCAAGATGCCACAACTTGCTGTGTCATTGATACCCCATGTGTTAGGTAGTTTGGGAAACTTAGCAATCTATTGTTTACGCCAAACTAACAATAAACCAATAGATGCTATAATTTATTATATTCCTAAGTTATTTATAGATAAATTATAATTAGAATAGATTATTATTATCGTTCTAAATGTTACTGTGTAGGCGGTCTCGACATGTCAACGATTGCTGACTATCGAATTCGATGCTTCAAATCGATTACGTTTTTATTGATTGATGAAATCAGTTTCAGACAAATCAGCAACATTTTCCATTGGAAATCAAGTCTACAACTACGGTTTGCGTTAACTTATCGACGCGACGGCTTGGATTACCATTTTGCACCGAATCTTGGCAGTAGAGACTTGCATTTGACGTACCTAACGATCGTTACTGTAAGTGAATTTTAAGGACGCTGTAGTTAGCGTTGCGATCGCTAGTATGTCGGGACTGCCTGCGATTGGAAAAATATCGTTAAGCTTACTTACTCTACTCCTTTATTTGTTATAGTAGCCAGGTTTTATTTATTGTTAGGCATTTTATTTTTTTATTTTATTTTATTTACTTGTATATATCAATGCTTCAGTGATACAAATTATATCTTTACGATTAATAACATACATTACATGATATGACACACCAGCCCTACCGAACCTAAACTTATTCAAGCGACTTTTTTTTTATTGTAGCTTGGCATGTGACAACACTTCGCCTGATGTAAAGCTAAAGTGCGGTCCATGAATGGAAACAACTGATACTACAGAAAAATCTCTACAGGCGGCAGTCGCCTCCACTATGACGGCTTGAGGCGACGAACCATCTAAATTGACAGTGTACACTCCTCTCTTATAACTGAACTGACTGCTTTCAAACTATTCCCGAAACGTGACAAGGTCACTTCACGGGTGTTACAATCGAAAGTGGTGGTACTACCCCAACACGGCAGACTGGACAAATAACCATCATCAGTCTGCCTACCACTATTTAATAGTACCTATAGGCATTGCCAAGACCAAAGTCCATATAACAAAGTTACATTGGTACCGGTCAGAATTAGCGAGGTTCGAACACGGGTGTCATCGATCGTGAGTTCACACGTCTTACTGCTAGACCACGGCCGCTCTTGCATTAATTTAAACTGTGTAAATAAAATTATAAATAAAAAGGGATAAACAATCCTGCTAAATTCTTTATCAAATTATATTCACAAAATTAAATAAATCAAAATAATTTGTACTTTTAAAAAATAAATCCCCAAAAACATTTAAAACATCCGTCGCACACTTAAGATGAAGTTTTAGCCTATCTCAGCTGGCTGCAAAAACCATTTCGCTTTTTGTCGAACAGCAGCACTGAAAGTTGTGTCGCAACTTTAATTAATTGCTGTAATTTGTTTGAGTTTTATCCATATTTTTTGGAAATATAAATGTTATTCTGCTTTAATAAAGTCATACGATACCATGGAGGACAATTTTTTTCTATATTATCTTTGTACGATACCAAATAAATGAACTACCAAATCAGTATCCTCGCAGTCGTCTCCATTATGCTGCTTGACGAGACGAGTGTGTACCGCCCTGTTTAACGAAACAAACTGCTCTCGTTATACTTGGCGTCTTCCTAGGTCACCTCACGAGTGGTATTGCTTCGGGACGAGGGACACCAGCAGATCCAGCAGCGATATAAATAATAATTTGTGTAATATTTACCGATAATCGATTGAACATTTAAACAACGATTAAGATGGTAACTTTACAAACATTTTATCTTTTATGCCTTTAACGTCACGTTTATTTGTCATAGTTGATAAAAGTTTGTAACTTAACCGTTTTTATAAGATCAACCTTGATCAATGTACTTAATTTAATAGGGTTAAAGTAGCATGAATTAACTCGGTTGAAAAGCGTAAAGCCTACCTCAATAAAGAGGCTATCATAAGAAGGCGTGTTTTTAC
Organism: Tinea pellionella; assembly: GCA_948150575.1. Taxonomy (NCBI): domain Eukaryota; kingdom Metazoa; phylum Arthropoda; class Insecta; order Lepidoptera; family Tineidae; genus Tinea; species Tinea pellionella. Next base: position 2,643,415 of record OX411250.1, read on the forward strand.
AGTGTGTGACTACTGACCACACTCAGCTTGATGTTCTTCTTTTTCTCCCATTGTCGAGTAGTACATTCTTGATGTTTTTGCATCAAATTGCAAATGGTGTTTTACAATTTGACGCTTTCTTGGAGTATTTGGCGGCAATTCACCCGGTCACGTCACTATGAGCGTTTTCACGGCGTGGGATAACCAATAAAACTACTTCCGTTGCCTCATAGAGAGTGAATTTTAATGTTTCCACAATTACACTCGAAATTGGTGGTACTACCCCAGGACGGCATACTGGGACTGCCTACCACTCTTTTTTACCTATATTATGAAATAAAGTAAAATTAAATTCTAATTAGCAATTGATTTAATTTGTTATAATGACTGCCGATTACGAATGCTCATTAGAAACAATTAAGCGGTTTTGTATTGGACGTTTATTAAATTTTAGTTGGTGATATTATTGGTTATATTTTATTTTTTATAGTAGCTCGGCATGTTATTTGATGTTACTACATGCCTAATGTTAAGCTAGAATGCAGTCCATGAAAAACAACTGCTACAAAATATCTACAGACAGCAGTCCCCTACGCTATACCGTTCGGAGTAACACATAAAAAAGTAGATACATAGGTACCTATAAATTAAGAATTGAGAAAACTTTTAATAATTTATTATTTTAGGAAATAAACCAAATAAGAAAAAAACAAATTTCCTTATTTTTAATACCACGGCGATAATGTGAAAAAAAAAGGTATTTCCATGACCATTTTAGCGATTATTTACAGTTGTTTTATCGTTCTGAGAACTAAATAAAAATGTTTATTCATTTAAGATCTCCTTTGCCGTTAGTATGTTAGTGTGGATACAGCTTCTCGTAAGGACGGACACACAAATTTTTAACAATGCGACTACTAATATTATGTGAGTTTTTAATTGAATTATTATTGTTATTTTGTTTCTTATCGAAGTTAATTCGATTTTTGTGTTTATTCAATAACTGTCTAGAACATTTTTTTAAACTTTATAATTATTTACTTGACCGCAATGCTGGAGGGGACAAATATGCGTGGATATGAGCAGACCAACCTACTTCCAAGCTGAACCCGAAACCTGACTAGGTCATTTTACACTAATTGAAAGTGGTGGAACTATCCCAGACCTCAGACTGGGCTAAAAACTACCATCAGCCTACCTACCACTCTTTAACATTGCGAAGTTAGAATTTAGTTTAGTTTATTTGATTTTTTATTTAAACGATTATTACGTCTGAATTATTTGTATGGATTTAAAATAAGATTTGTTTTATATAAGTTAGTATATAAGTTTTCCGTTGACCTTTGTTAAAAAAATATTTTTATTAATGAAAATAATATATAATGCACTATATCTTTATATAGTATGCATATGTATAATTTTTCTGCACGTATGTAACCAAAGACCCGGACCAATTTCAATGAATATTTTTGTATGCGTTTGAGCAGATCCCTTGATGGTTTAAATTCACTATTGGATCCGATAGGTGGCGCTACAATCGAGTTCTAGAAATATATTATATTATTTTTTATAGTTTTTGCATATCAGAATATATAGACCACAGACCGTTAAAACCCAATAGTTAATTAAAAACGTTTGCTAAACCTACGGATAGCAGAGGCAAGCCAACGTTCGGGCAGGACGACGTCAGTTGGGTCTGCTAGTCTACATGTAAAATTCAATTTATCCTCATGGCCTTCCCTAGACATTGTTGATAAGAATACTGAACATTTGTATTATGTGATTAGATACGTAATTTAATCCGACGTTTGGAAAGCTTTGCAACCATCGTGGTCGCGATTCAGATTGTTATTTCAGACATTAATTCAGTCTGCTTATTGTAAATTGATTAATACAAAATATTACTACCCCACTATCCCAGGACGGCAGACTGGGCTAATTAAATCTAACTATTTAAGTCCTAAACAAAAACTATCACAGTTGGACTAATTTACATGAAACAGACGCGATTGGGATCAGTAATAATATACAAAATATTATATTTTTAAGATTCATTGAAAGTTTTTCTTCGTACTTAAAACGGGTTACTTTTTTTAAATTTTAAATGCTATATTTATTTTCTTATTATGTTGATAATTTTTTTCTAGTTAATTTCCGTTATAGTATAATATACATATGACTGCGTTGTCCTTGTCTTGAAACCCATAGATAACACGTTTCGGTCTCGTTTGGGGTCAAGGCATTTATTAAATGTATGTATGTTATGTACCTAGATATATGTACTTAAAATTTGATCATCGTGCATTAATGTCTGTATAACAAAAACATGGTTGATTCATCTGACATAACATACTGTTAGTAAACATAATCTAATTGTATTTATCATAATATGGTCTTTACGCTCTTTGATATAAGCTTCATAATTGTATAGTATTGTTTTAGGAACAGACTATTTATCACCTAAACTCAAGGTTATTTGACTACTTCGAATTAGTTTAAAAAACTTCATTGTGTCTTAATCTATCTAGGTAGGTATATTGTTTACTAGTTATTTTTACAATGTACCTATTTTACATAAATTAATTACCTATGCTTTGTAATTATCTATGGAAAGTGTAAAAATACAGATCCGTTTAACCAAACGTTATATTTATAGATTTTCATGTATAATATATTACGCTCAACATGGCAAACACAAGCGGTCACTCTCTCACCAATCGTCGCATTTATTATTTTCTTTATTTATTAATCAATGTGTACAAAATTTATTGAGACGCAGCATGCTGTTTCTGCATACTTCACTAGGATAACCCGTGCTGAAGTTATGCAGGATCCCAGTCCTATTTATTAAAGTAATTTTCTAGTAGCAAAAAAAACACTACTTTTATCATACCAAATACCTACAATACATATAAACAATATACATATATACAAGTTTATTTACATTGATATTTTAACAATAGTTTGGATATTTTTCAACAAATAATGATACCAAAATGTTATGTAGTTAATATTGGACTAATAAATATAAAAAAATATGTTCACAAAAATAAAACCTATACCGCGTGTCACTATGAACGCAGGTATAACGAGAGGAGTGTGCACTGTCAATCTAGATGGTACATGCTCGTCACTTCAAGCCGGCATAGTGGAGGCGACTGCTTCACGGGTTAACACGGAAAGTTGTGGTACCTATTACCCCAGGACGGCGGACTGTGCCAATAACCATAATTCTTATGTTAGTACATTGCCAATAATATTCTTTATTTAACCAAGTTGTCATCAAACCACTTTTGTTATTTGCCCAAACGATAATGAACTCAAATTAAACCAGTTCTTGTTCTGTTTAATTTTGTTTGATCTTCAATATTATAATATTTTAACTTAAGATTATATTGTTAGACCGGTTATTCTAACAAAGGTCTGGCCAACCCAAATGGTTTCGCGAGCCACTCTGTATGAGCGTATTGTTAAAGCGGGCCGCACTTTAACCGAAGATAAACATACTCTTAAAAAATATAATACAAACATAAAATTAATAATACTTTACTATTATGCTTCTATTAAATATAATTTTCCATTTTAAAATACTAGTTCATTTCATCAAAATATCAAGCGATATGTAACAAAATTCATAATGATAATTCCCGCACAAATTCGTTGCGGGCCGCGTGTTGACCAGGCCTGTTCTAACACAAAACATGTCTTGGCAACGAAACTTGTTTAATTTGCATTGTACTTGTGATTTATCATGCTATTATTATTATTATCATTATTTTATAATAGTCCAGCATGTGACTAAATTCCGCCTGGTGTTAAGCTAGAGTGTGATAACTAAGACAACTGCTACCACAAATAAATGTATGCAGACGTTAGTCGCCTCCGCTATGCCGGCTTGTGTCGAATGAGAAGCAACCGAATGTATACCGTTTAGATAGAGTACCTACTCCTCTTGCTGTTCTGACTACCCGTTCATTGGGCCATGTGGTGCTGGTGCTAACGCCTCGCAGACGCCTAGCTTACGTTCAACTTCAAACTAGTGATGCTCGTCAACGTCAAGTCGCCCCTAGATGACGCCAATCCCGTAAGCGTACTGTTGCCCAATCGTAGTGGTGCTGACACCTCTCCAGTTATTTGCCTTCATTCGGTTGACGACTGTCGGTTGGGGTGAGGCGATGCTGATCCTGTGCCGAGCTGATAAGTGTGTGATGACCTTAAGAAGAGCAAGTTCATTATATTAAATATTTATTGTATAATACATTCTATAAATAAATAACTGTAATGATTGCGTAATTTCCGATAACACGATACAATATTATTATATTTTATGACCTTACGATAAAATTGACACATTTCAAAAAAATTGCTTTCGAGAGAATTATTACATTTATTGTTATAATTACGTTATATGTACTTGGTCTAATTAAGAATGGGACTGATGAGTAACGTGATCACGCGCAACAGATGTAACGTCAGCATATAAAACATGCGTAATTAGTTTATACGTCTAAAATAACGCCACGCCCATGTAAAGAATAAAAATCTCAAATCATTCTTCAATATACGGGCAACCTAACGTAAACGTATTCTATAACCTAAATTTCTTCAAGATATGTTCATCAGTTTGAGTGTGATCGAGTTACAAATAAACATACTTTTACATTTATAATATTAGTATTTATTAAATTTGACTAACGATTTTTTTCTTCCGATATAATGAAATGATCCTTACAAGAAACTGAATCGAATCGTATCAAAAAAAGTTTTCACCAAAATGACTCATTTTTATGGACAACTCAAGCTTGACCAGAAAAATTACTATGCCAAATTCGTTTTCATAAAAAAAGAGCAAATGGTTCCTAAGACAGTTTCCCTGTATCTCCTGTGATTTCGGATTTCCCCATACTGTCCCAGTTAAAAAAATTACGCTGTATACTCAAGCTAGCTTAGCGGAGGTGGTGCTGCCTACAGAAATTTCTCTGTGGCAGCAGTTGTTTCCGCTTATGGACCGTACTTTAACTTACCATCAGGCTGAGCTACTGTTTAAAAAATTTACAGTTAAGATATTAATAATTTGTCTACTGTATTAAAAACTAAAAAAAAAAAAAAGGGGGTGGCAATATTTATTTTTGAAATTGTTACAGTACTAGCAGTAATGGCGACAGCCATGGCTGATGAGAAAGAATTATTAAAACTATATAAAGATGGCATAGATGACTTAACATTCAAAATGCTTGGGGTAAGTTTTTGAGGCAAATAATTAAAGAAAAGGAGAATGCCCAATCTTCTAAGAGAAATGGGCCCACAATATTTTTCTCGAGTATGTCGATGATTATTAGTTTATTTTTATTATATTATTAGTTAATAGTTTAGAAAAAATAATCTGTATTCCTAATTACCAATCAGTTTTAATTTTTTCACCCGGGTTCAATAACAATTAGATGATTTCAGATGCAATATTTGAGGTTATTATTATATTAAATGCTTTAATAATTGATGCTATCTGTTTTTTATGTAATTAAACATGGTCTATTGATGATGTGTTCTTATAAATAACATTAGTTAATAAAAAATAAGATATTATTTTAGAATGTTGTTTTGTTACCAAACTATTAGGTATTAAGTGGGCCTAAAATGGGAATTCTCCTTTAAAAAAAAACTATTATATTAAAATGTAACTACTTATATATTTTGTTTTCCAGGAAGTGCAAAAAAGGAATCAAGGAAAAAGCGTAATAATGTCTGCCTACTCTCTACTTACTCCGCTTACTCAACTCGCGTTTGCTTCTGAAGGAGATGCTCAAAAAGAACTTCTTGACGCAGTTGGATATCCCACTATTAATGCAGTACGTTTTTTCTTCTTGCATTTACTTATCTAGCCCTTCATTGGCTAAACAAAAGTACATAATAAAGTATGTAAGGAATACCAACTACTCCAGTCGCCTTCATGTATTATGTGTATAATTTATTGTATATATGTAGAATAGCAAATATATCTAAAATACCAGCACTTGTTTCTGGTGCCCTTTCAAGTTCCCATTGGGGACCACGGGACAAAAATAATTTGTCGTAGATTGTCCGACAGATGAGGGTCGATCCAGATTGACGGAGAGTTGAAATTTTAAATAGCATATTGACCTCTATCTTCATGGGCAAACAATGTAAAATGCTAAATATCTAAAAATATATATTACAGACAAAAGAAGTATTATCATTGGTCAAAGATAAAATGAAATCCATTAAAGGAGTAGATCTGCAATTAGCTGCAAAAATATTTGTAGCTCAAAACTACAAACTCCATCAAGAATTTGCTAGTCTAACGAAAGAATATTTCACGAGTGAACTCACCAACATTGATTTCAACAAAAATGAAGAGGCTGCAAATGAAATCAACACATGGGTACGATTTTATGAATTACTTTTCAAAAGTTCAATACAAGTTTGAAATAAAAAACGCTATGCCGCGTTCATTATTAGGGATAGACCTCTCCGAATAATAAATAAATAAGAAATAAAATAACGTTTATTGGTCTTTAAAAGCATACATAAGAATAAGTTAGGATTCCTGGCACCCGTACTAGAACTTTAAACAATTTTACACAATAAAAATCGTTTTGTATAGGTTGAGATAAATTCGCGGTGTACCTTTTCCATACACTACAACAATTTTTGTCAGTGAATACAGCGGGCCGCCATTCAAACTAAACATTTGCAATAACAAAACTAAACAAACTAAATAACAAAATGGAATAAAAGTCTGGCGTACTGTAGCGCGAGCGCATACATAAATCGAAAGTAGTAGTTTGTTTATTCTAAATATTCAGAAAGATACTTATTATTAATGAACGCATATAAAAAAATGAATACCGTACAGAATGAAAATTGTTCTTCATCTTTGCTAAAAATTACTAAAACGACGATTCGTTCATAATTAAAATTAAATTGCCGCGAACGCATTAGAATAAGATTTTATCATTGACTATTGTTATAATTATTTTAGGTTGAAGATCATACAGGTAAACACATTAAGGATTTAGTCGATCCTTCATCATTAGGTGCTGATACTCGCGTTCTTCTTGTTAACGCCATTTACTTCAAGGTAAGCAAGCACATTTGAAACATGCCCGTAGTGTCAGTTTCATATTATTCCTTCATCTTCACATTTAATTTTAGGGAACATGGAAAACACAATTCAAGAAAGAAGTAACAAATGACCGAGATTTCCATGTGAATTCGGAAAAGGTTGTTAAAGTGCCAACTATGTATCAAAAGAGTAAATTCCTATATGGCGAATCTGCCGAATTAGACGCTAAGGTATTATTTAATTTTTTATATAACTAAGAATAAGATATGAAGAAGGTTATTTATACTATAGGCACATAGTTACACTAACTACATCGATACTGATCCGAGATTTAAACTATATCTAACTTAATTTAATCCTATACCTAATCCATAAGATTTGCTCCTAAATGGATTGAAATGGAGTATGTGGACCCAAACGCACTCTCGATGCAACATATAACATAAATTAAATATCTTTTTTAGCTTCTGGAATTACCATACGAAGGTGAAGAAGCGGCCCTGTTGATTGTTTTGCCAAACAAAATCGATGGACTGGAAGCATTAACTGCTAAACTTCAAAATCGTCAAGCTTTAGACCAAGCGTACGAGAAAATGTATCAAGTTGATGTAGAAGTTTATCTACCAAAATTCAAAATCGAAACTAAAATTGAGTTAATAGACGTTCTTTCACAGGTATGTAATGATTGTTATTAAAAGGAAAAGGTATTTTTTTCATTTCATTTAAGCAATTAGAGGGTTATAAGTGCAGTTCCTCTATCTGTGACTTTAGCACTTGATATATTTACGATCACGACGAAAAAATATTTAATTATTTAATAAATAAATTTATTAAAAATAAAATTGTTTCTAATTTGAGCGTTAAATGTTTGTCTATGATATCCATGAATCTATTATTTTTATACTCTATTTCAGATCGGTGTGAAGCAAATTTTCAGTCCACACAATTCTGGTTTGGTGCATTTATTAGAAAGTAATGAATCTGTTTCTGTTTCTGAAGCTATTCAAAAGGCATATATTGAGGTAAATGAAGAAGGTGCAACAGCTGCTGCAGCTAATGGTAAATATTTTTAACTATTATATTACATAGTAACATGGATTTCGTTCAAAAAAGAAAAGATTTCTTAATGGGATTGAAGGGCAATGGCAATGAATCAGATGAAAAACAAAATTAAAATTATAATCGAACCTTTAAGAAATAACCAACAAATCAAAAAATTATATTTTCCTGTTAAATGCTATCTGATTAATTAGGGGACTGTGTTAATAAAAATATTTAGGTATTTTTCGAAAACAACAAACAACAATAAGGAAAACAACAAGATAACAAAAATGTTCTATTCATAATATTATTTTAAATATATTTTACATTACCTCTTTAATGTAAATGTAAAATATTTTGATTTCAGACTTTATAGCTGTAAATAGGATATGGTACGAAACAAAATCAATGAAATTTAACCGACCATTCGCAATATTTCTAAAATGTAAATCGGTTATCATTTTTAATGGACTGTTTACATCAGAATAAGATCTCTTCTAAACCTTGAAATTATTTAAATATTTAAATAAATATAAGACTGTTTTGTATTTAAAAATATGTTGTAAAATAAATCGTTCAATAAAAATAATTTTTGCAGAGTTTGAAATTGTTGAAAGGTCGTTCCGAATCAAGCCTTCTTTTGTTGCTGACCATCCTTTCATATTTTGCCTAAACCAAAAATTACTCAACCTATTTACGGGAATATTTATAACATAGGTATTTAAAAAATAACATCAGTATTGTTTATTAACATGCACAATTTTTTAAGTAATATAAAAAAACCGAAAAAAATGTAGTCAATCACTTTTAACTACCTCTTTCATAAACCATCGATCAATGGTGTATCAGTTATAATAATTAAAAAAAAAAACTCAATAAAATTAACAATGCACATTTCTGCACATTAGAGTCATAATATCCTCAATCAACTTATTGCACTTAAAACTAAAAACATACTAAAAATAGTTTGTAAAATATCTTAGTTATGAATGTCCTAGATCTTCAAAATCTTTATATAAAGGTGAAAAAAATTCTATCCTTAATATCTCTCAAATTAATTTGTATTATTTTATTGTAACGAGAGGAATGTACACTGTTATCAACTGGGATGGTGCACATTCGTCTCCACGAGGCGGCATAGCGGAGGCTACTGTATTTGGATCTGTAGCAAAAATATTTTTTACAGTGTTTGGTTTCGTGGCAGCGTCTTTAATCATCGGCCCCGAATTCGTCGCTGACCATCCCTTCGTTTTTTTCCTAAAACAAAACTCGTTGAGCTTATTTTCGGGAACATTTAAAGGCTAGGTATATGAAATTCGATTTTTTTAAGCTCTTCACAATCATAATAAAATTAACTAAGCTAAGAAATGAAAAAAAAAACATCACTTATAGAAACCATAGTAGGCTTGCTTGTTTTCATCTATCGCTGGTGAAAGGGTAGCAAAATAATTTGGCCAGGGGAGAATAATTTATTATTAAGGTATACGTATTATTCTATAATATATAAATATTAAATATTGAACGGTAAATATGTTAGCGTAAAACGTACTCATACAAACATACAAATCCACTCAAACATTTTATTTCTTTATCTTTATTGATCGATTTTACGCAAATTGATTCATGTTCAAAGCCGTTAACATGTGTTTAAATAAAGAGAATGTGTTTAAATCGATTGTAACTATTAATATGTAGCCACTCCGGTAGATGGCGTTATATAAACCCTATCCACTCGATCGAGATTGTGACGAGTATTTTGACACGGTAAAGTCCTATGTCTGAAAATGTTCCTTCTCAGATTCCCACGCATATCTATTTTTTATGTCAATATAACCAGTCAGCCGGATCATTACACATTCGTCTCTTTCAGTCGACATTAGTGGTAGCAGTTGTAGCAAAAGAAAATTGTATACTGGTTGTTTTTAATACATAAAGCTATTAGAAACTAAAAAACCGTAAAACTAAAAATCTAGGTTATGAATGTTCTAGATCTTGAAAATTAAGCGTTACGTAAAATTGGAAAAACACTATTATTCATATCTCCCAAATTAAGTAACATTATTTTGAAATAACTGGAGGAATGTACACTGTTATCAACCTGGATGGTGCACATTCATCTCAATGTGTTCTCCAATGTATTCAAAAGGTATTTGGCTCTGTTATAAATATGTTTTTTTCAGAGTTTGGTATCGTGGAAGTATCTTTAATCATCGGCCCCGAATTCGTCGCTGACCATCCCTTCATCTTTTTCCTAAAACAAAATTCGTTGAATTTATTTTCGGGAACTTTCGAAGGATAGGTATCTAATATTCGATTTTTTAAAACATCTTCATAATCATAGATAAATTAACAAAGCCAAGAAAAAAGCACTTATAAAAATCATAGCAGGCTTGCTTGTTTTCATCTATCACTGGTGAAAGGGTAGAAAAAATTTGGCCAAGGGAAAATAATTTATTATCTATGTATACGTATTATTCTATAATATAATAATAATAAATATAGCTAAACGAAAACATTTTATTTTGATTATTTTTAAACGGTAACTATGTTAGCATAAAACCGAACAAAAAAACCAAGTTAAACCTATTTTATTTCACAGTTTGCTAAAAATTTTTATTTTATTCCTTTTTTGGCCGACGTTTGCGCAAATCGATTTAACTATTAATTAGTAGCTACTCCGGTAGATGCCGTTGTATAAACCGTATCCATGCGTTCAAGATTGCGACGAAGATATTGACGCAGTAACAGTTCTCTGCCTGAAAATCTTTGTCAGTTAGTTCTTAGACATGTAACCACACACCGCCTGACCACCTTACAAGGGAGAAATATCTGCAGCCAGCAGTATCCCGGCTTGAGAAGACGAAAATCCACCGTCCCATTTGAGCTACAAGTCCGGGTTATCCCGAAACGTGACTAAGCCACTTCACGAGTGTTACACTTGAAAGTAATGATACATAAAAAAAACTGGTTATTGTTTTGTAATTTTCAGAATTCGGTGTAGCGTATTTCAGTGCAATAGTGAATTACAAGAGTCCTTTATTCAATGCTAACCATCCTTTCGTGTTTTATCTTAACACACGAGATACATTGTTATTTGAAGGAGTGTACTACGGATAGGTATTTTATATAGGTCTTTTATCCATTTTAACCACCATTTTTTGGGCTTTATAGAAAAACGCTTATTTATTGCTATATAATACTTGTGTAGTTTTTGGTTATTTTATAATTTTATCAATACTTTTATTATTTTTATGTACCCAGTTAAATTTTAAATATGCATTTATGATTTGTGACTAACCCACACTTAAGCTTAGGTTTCATCGAGTTTCACGGGTCTTGCCATGCGTGCATCTATGAGTTTTATACGTTACAAAGTAGTTAGACACGTTGGTCACACATTCCAAGTGCGCATGTGTGATACCTGAAAGAACAATGCCTATTTATGGCCCCACTTGATATCTAATAGTTTGTTAACAAAAATATATCTTATTTTTTTTCATTAATATATTTCAATTATATCAGCACGTCGTTTACTAATCAATAGACAATGTTTAATTACATAAAAAACAGTTATCAATTCTTAAAGCCTAAAATGTTGCATTCGAAAAAGTCTAATCAATAACCCGTGTAAAGAATTAAAACTGATCGGTGATAAGGAATGTAGGTTTATTCTTTTGTTGCTGACCATCCTTTCATATTTTGCCTAAACCAAAAATTACTCAACCTATTTACGGGAATATTTATAACATAGGTATTTAAAAAATAACATAAGTATTGTTTATTAACATGCACAATTTTTTAAAGTAATATAAAAAAACAGAAAAAATTGTAGTCAATCACTTTTAACTACCTCTTCCATAAACCATCAATCAATGGTGTATCAGTTATAATAATTAAAAAAAAAAACTCAATAAAATTAACAATGCACATTTCTGCACATTAGAGTCATAATATCCTCAATCAACTTATTGCACTTAAAACTAAAAACATACTAAAAATAGTTTGTAAAATATCTTAGTTATGAATGTCCTAGATCTTCAAAATCTTTATATAAAGGTGAAAAAAATTCTATCCTTAATATCTCTCAAATTAATTTGTATTATTTTATTGTAACGAGAGGAATGTACACTGTTATCAACTGGGATGGTGCACATTCGTCTCCACGAGGCGGCATAGCGGAGGCTACTGTATTTGGATCTGTAGCAAAAATATTTTTTACAGTGTTTGGTTTCGTGGCAGCGTCTTTAATCATCGGCCCCGAATTCGTCGCTGACCATCCCTTCGTTTTTTTCCTAAAACAAAACTCGTTGAGCTTATTTTCGGGAACATTTAAAGGCTAGGTATATGAAATTCGATTTTTTTAAGCTCTTCACAATCATAATAAAATTAACTAAGCTAAGAAATGAAAAAAAAAACATCACTTATAGAAACCATAGTAGGCTTGCTTGTTTTCATCTATCGCTGGTGAAAGGGTAGCAAAATAATTTGGCCAGGGGAGAATAATTTATTATTAAGGTATACGTATTATTCTATAATATATAAATATTAAATATTGAACGGTAAATATGTTAGCGTAAAACGTACTCATACAAACATACAAATCCACTCAAACATTTTATTTCTTTATCTTTATTGATCGATTTTACGCAAATTGATTCATGTTCAAAGCCGTTAACATGTGTTTAAATAAAGAGAATGTGTTTAAATCGATTGTAACTATTAATATGTAGCCACTCCGGTAGATGGCGTTATATAAACCCTATCCACTCGATCGAGATTGTGACGAGTATTTTGACACGGTAAAGTCCTATGTCTGAAAATGTTCCTTCTCAGATTCCCACGCATATTTATTTTTTATATCAATATAATCAGTCAGCCGGATCCGTCTGATTACACATTCGTCTCTTTCAGTCGACATTAGTGGTAGCAGTTGTAGCAAAAGAAAATTGTTTACTGATTGTTTTTAATACGGAAAGCTATAAAAAACTAATAAACCGTAAAACTAAAAATCTAGTTTATGAATGTTTTAGATCTTGAAAATTAAACGTTACGTAAAATTGGAAAAACACTATTATTAATATCTCCCAAATTAAATTAAAACATTATTTTAAAATAACTGGAGGAATGTACACTGCTATAAACCTGGTTTGTGCACATTCGTCTCAATGGCATAGTGGAAACTACTGCTGCTAAAAATCACATACCAATGTATTCAAAAGGTATTTGGCTCTGTTATAAATATGTTTTTTTCAGAGTTTGGTATCGTGGCAGAGTCTTTAATCATCGGCCCCGAATTCGTCGTTGACCATCCCTTCATCTTTTTCCTAAAACAAAACTCGTTGAACTTATTTTCGGGAACATTCGAAGGATAGGTATCCAATATTCGATTTTTTTATAACATCTTCATAATCATAGAAAAATTAACAAAGCCAAAGCACTTATAAAAATCATAGCAGGCTTGCTTGTTTTCATCTATCACTGGTGAAAGGGTAGAAAAAATTTGGCCAAGGGAAAATAATTTATTATCTATGTATACGTATTATTCTATAATATAATAATAATAAATATAGCTAAACGAAAACATTTTATTTTGATTATTTTCAAACGGTAACTATGTTAGCATAAAACCGAACAAAAAAACCAAGTTAAACCTATTTTATTTCACAGTTTGCTAAAAATTTTTATTTTATTCCTTTTTTGGCCGACGTTTGCGCAAATCGATTTAACTATTAATTAGTAGCTACTCCGGTAGATGCCGTTGTATAAACCGTATCCATGCGTTCAAGATTGCGACGAAGATATTGACGCAGTAACAGTTCTCTGCCTGAAAATCTTTGTCAGTTAGTTCTTAGACATGTAACCACACACCGCCTGACCACCTTACAAGGGAGAAATATCTGCAGCCAGCAGTATCCCGGCTTGAGAAGACGAAAATCCACCGTCCCATTTGAGCTACAAGTCCGGGTTATCCCGAAACGTGACTAAGCCACTTCACGAGTGTTACACTTGAAAGTAATGATACATAAAAAAAACTGGTTATTGTTTTGTAATTTTCAGAATTCGGTGTAGCGTATTTCAGTGCAATAGTGAATTACAAGAGTCCTTTATTCAATGCTAACCATCCTTTCGTGTTTTATCTTAACACACGAGATACATTGTTATTTGAAGGAGTGTACTACGGATAGGTATTTTATATAGGTCTTTTATCCATTTTAACCACCATTTTTTGGGCTTTATAGAAAAACGCTTATTTATTGCTATATAATACTTGTGTAGTTTTTGGTTATTTTATAATTTTATCAATACTTTTATTATTTTTATGTACCCAGTTAAATTTTAAATATGCATTTATGATTTGTGACTAACCCACACTTAAGCTTAGGTTTCATCGAGTTTCACGGGTCTTGCCATGCGTGCATCTATGAGTTTTATACGTTACAAAGTAGTTAGACACGTTGGTCACACATTCCAAGTGCGCATGTGTGATACCTGAAAGAACAATGCCTATTTATGGCCCCACTTGATATCTAATAGTTTGTTAACAAAAATATATCTTATTTTTTTTCATTAATATATTTCAATTATATCAGCACGTCGTTTACTAATCAATAGACAATGTTTAATTACATAAAAAACAGTTATCAATTCTTAAAGCCTAAAATGTTGCATTCGAAAAAGTCTAATCAATAACCCGTGTAAAGAATTAAAACTGATCGGTGATAAGGAATGTAGGTTTATTCTTTTGTTGCTGACCATCCTTTCATATTTTGCCTAAACCAAAAATTACTCAACCTATTTACGGGAATATTTATAACATAGGTATTTAAAAAATAACATAAGTATTGTTTATTAACATGCACAATTTTAAGAAGTAATATAAAAAAACAGAAAAAATTGTAGTCAATCACTTTTAACTACCTCTTCCATAAACCATCAATCAATGGTGTATCAGTTATAATAATTAAAAAAAAAAAACTCAATAAAATTAACAATGCACATTTCTGCACATTAGAGTCATAATATCCTCAATCAACTTATTGCACTTAAAACTAAAAACATACTAAAAATAGTTTGTAAAATATCTTAGTTATGAATGTCCTAGATCTTCAAAATCTTTACATAAAGGTGAAAAAAATTCTATCCTTAATATCTCTCAAATTAATTTGTATTATTTTATTGTAACGAGAGGAATGTACACTGTTATCAACTGGGATGGTGCACATTCGTCTCCACGAGGCGGCATAGCGGAGGCTACTGTATTTGGATCTGTAGCAAAAATATTTTTTACAGTGTTTGGTTTCGTGGCAGCGTCTTTAATCATCGGCCCCGAATTCGTCGCTGACCATCCCTTCGTTTTTTTCCTAAAACAAAACTCGTTGAGCTTATTTTCGGGAACATTTAAAGGCTAGGTATATGAAATTCGATTTTTTTAACCTCTTCACAATCATAATAAAATTAACAAAGCTAAGAAATGAAAAAAAAAAAACATAACTTATAGAAATCATAGTAGGCTTGCTTGTTTTCATCTATCGCTGGTGAAAGGGTAGCAAAATAATTTGGCCAGGGGAGAATAATTTATTATTAAGGTATACGTATTATTTTATAATATATAAATACTAAATATTGAACGGTAAATATGTTAGCGTAAAACGTACTCATACAAACATACAAATCCACTCAAACATTTTATTTCTTTATCTTTATTGATCGATTTTACGCAAATTGATTCATGTTCAAAGCCGTTAACATGTGTTTAAATAAAGAGAATGTGTTTAAATCGATTGTAACTATTAATATGTAGCCACTCCGGTAGATGGCGTTATATAAACCCTATCCACTCGATCGAGATTGTGACGAGTATTTTGACACGGTAAAGTCCTATGTCTGAAAATGTTCCTTCTCAGATTCCCAAGCATATTTATTTTTTATATCAATATAATCAGTCAGCCGGATCCGTCTGATTACACATTCGTCTCTTTCAGTCGACATTAGTGGTAGCAGTTGTAGCAAAAGAAAATTGTTTACTGATTGTTTTTAATACAGAAAGCTATAAAAAACTAATAAACCGTAAAACTAAAAATCTAGGTTATGAATGTTCTAGATCTTGAAAATTAAACGTTACGTAAAATTGGAAAAACACTATTATTAATATTTCCCAAATTAAATTAAAACATTATTTTAAAATAACTGGAGGAATGTACACTGCTATAAACCTGGTTTGTGCACATTCGTCTCAATGGCATAGTGGAGACTACTGCTGCTAAAAATCACATACCAATGTATTCAAAAGGTATTTGGCTCTGTTATAAATATGTTTTTTTCAGAGTTTGGTATCGTGGCAGAGTCTTTAATCATCGGTCCCGAATTCGTCGCTGACCATCCCTTCGCCTTTTTCCTAAAACAAAACTCGTTGAACTTATTTTCAGGAACATTCGAAGGATAGGTATCCAATATTCGATTTTTTTATAACATCTTCATAATCATAGAAAAATTAACAAAGCCAAGAAAAAAGCACTTATAAAAATCATAGCAGGCTTGCTTGTTTTCATCTATCGCTGGTGAAAGGGTAGAAAAAATTTGGCCAAGGGAAAATAATTTATTATCTATGTATACGTATTATTCTATAATATAATAATAATAAATATAGCTAAACGAAAACATTTTATTTTGATTATTTTTAAACGGTAACTATGTTAGCATAAAACCGAACAAAAAAACCAAGTTAAACCTATTTTATTTCACAGTTTGCTCAAAATGTTTATTTTATTCCTTTTTTGGCCGACGTTTGCGCAAATCGATTTAACTATTAATTAGTAGCTACTCCGGTAGATGCCGTTGTATAAACCGTATCCATGCGTTCAAGATTGCGACGAAGATATTGACGCAGTAACAGTTCTGTGCCTGAAAATCTTTGTCGGTTAGTTCTTAGACATGTAACCACACACCGCCTGACCACCTTACAAGGGAGAAATATCTGCAGCCAGCAGTATGCCGACTTGAGAAGACGAAAATCCACCGTCCCATTTGAGCTACAAGTCCGGGTTATCCCGAAACGTGACTAAGCCACTTCAGGAGTGTTACACTTGAAAGTAATGATACATAAAAAAAACTGGTTATTGTTTTGTAATTTTCAGAATTCGGTGTAGCGTATTTGAGTGCAATATTGAATGACAAGAGTCCTTTATTCAATGCTAACCATCCTTTCGTGTTTTATCTTAACACACGAGATACATTGTTATTTGAAGGAGTGTACTACGGATAGGTATTTTATATAGGTCTTTTATCCATTTTAACCACTATTTTTTGGGCTTTATAGAAAAACGCTTACTTATTGCTATATAATACTTGTGTAGTTTTTGGTTATTTTATAATTTTATCAATACTTTTATTATTTTTATGTACCCAGTTAAATTTTAAATATACATTTATGATTTGTGACTAACCCACACTTAAGCGTAGGTTTCATCAAGTTTCACGGGTCTTGCCATGCGTGCATCTGTGAGTTTTATACGTTACAAATGTAGACACGTTGGTCACACGTCCCAAGTGCGCATGTGTGATACCTGAAAGAACAATGCCGATTTATGGACCCACTTGATATCTAATAGTTTGTTAACAAAAATATATCTTATTTTTTTCATTAATATATTTCAATTATATCAACACGTCGTTTACTAATCAATAGACAATGTTTAATTACATTAAAAAACAGTTATCAATTCTTAAAGCCTAAAATATTGCATTCGAAAAAGTCTAATCAGTAACCCGTGTAAAAAATTAAAACTGATCGGTGATAAGGAATGTAGATTTATTTTTCCGCAAAATGAACTAAAAATCATAGACAAACTCAAGAAAAAAATTATGGGTCAATTTCTCTTAGGCGAATAGGCATTCCCCTTCAAGGTATAAATTGTACTTGCTTCACTTTGGGATATTTAAGCGCAGTTCAAACAAACATAAGAAACTAGTGTAGTTTAGTTAGGTAATTTTAACTTCGTTTGCCAATCGTCTTAATAAAACAAAACTATTTGAATTCATTTATTTCAGAAATGAGAGTAGTGACAAAATCATTGTATGTAAGAACATTCAAATACACTTTCGAAGCAGATAGGCCCTTCTTCTATCTTCTAAAAATCAAAGACGTCGTTATATTCACTGGAACATACAGTAGTGATTAAGGTCTTAAGTTTTAAATAATTTCAAACCTTGATGCACGTAAACTAACTCTTAACGCACATGAGATAATTAAATCTAACTTGTTCTTTAAAAATTATTTCTCTATTTCAATAATAAATAACACCTTGAAATCGCTACGTCTCGATTGTATGCGCTTACGGCGACTATCCACTGAGGTTATATAAACACGCACCATCGAAACTTTGTTAATGCAAAATGCCTAGCCGATATAATTTCTGGCTTTTTAGGAAGAAACCTAAGCGCCACCTTAGGTCTTGTGATTTTACACCTTATTGCGCTGATAATATTACTGATGATATCTACGTATTATATTACTTTTTTTAAATGTAATTCAGTCAATAACAACACTCCGCCTGATGTTAAGCTGGAGTGCGGTCCATTAACGGAAACAACTGCTACTACAGATAAAATTCTGCAGACAGCAGTCGTCTCCGCTATACGAACTTTGTAGGTTAAGGAGACGAATGTGCACCATTCAGAAAGACATTGCACACTCCTCTCGTTATACCTGGCTACTTCCAAATTGAACCGGAAACGTGACAAAGTAATATAAGAAATTAGATACCGTCGCGTCGCCTGTAAAAATTCAAATTGACAGTTAGTGTTTCTTCGTGAAAAGCCTGGATTTATATTCGGTCTTACTAATTTAATATCCCGTAGCTTGGTATGTTGAACAACTTGGTATGTTAAACAACTTGGTATATTACTTAATAACTGATTGGATTCGCTTTAAAATTATCTATTTAACAATAACTTATATGTCATTAAATAACAATTAAAACGTGTTTAATTGACTAATAACAAAACTAATTTATAATTTAATGCATTAAACAACATATTAACAGAATAAGGTGACTCATATTTAAGCATTTTTTATAACAGTGGCCTTGACTGGCCTGATGATAAGCACAGTCATGCAGCCAACAACTGGAGACACAGTTGTCATCACTACTCTAAGGTGTAAGAAAGTGCTTTTTTACGCTCCACTTGAAGTGTCCAAGGGTAAAGGAGTAGAAGAGCAAAGCATTTGTCTAAAAGAATTATAAAGTCACAAGATATCTATGGATTATTTCATGAAAAATAATTCTTCGTTTAAGAATAATATTTTATTTACATATTTATTTGTGTTGACAGGTTTCCTAAGTACGTGCAAGTTCTCTGCGAACAGTGAATATTCATGGAAGTTCATTAATAATGAAAAAATAAAATATACGTCTTTGTTTATAATTAATATATTGTTTTATTTAAATTCTTCAATGATTCAGATGTAATTTATATGAGTATTGTAAACATGAAATAACTTTTATGTTTACTTATTGTTACTTAAAATGATTGAATTGAATAATTTGATATTTATAAAAAAAATCTGTTCAATTTTAACGTATCAATTGTTTAGTATGCCCTAAACACTAGCAGGGAATTGGGTATCAAAGTATCAATTCAGAAATACTTTCTTTATTCGATCTGTGCACCCAACGCTTTATTGTATAGAGTGGTTTTTGGCTTCAGCGGGTTTACCTATACGTTTGTACTGAGCACCACAGACTGGAAGAAAAACGTGTTCGTTTTGCCTATTAAATCAGCAGCACGCCTTCAGTAAACTACTGCAAATCGTAAATCATTACCAGCACAACACACACAATAATCAGCGCCCTTTAAGAACGCCTCCAAAAATTTAAAAAATAAAAACCTAACCCATACCTAACTAACGTAACCTAGATTACGTAGTTCTTTGGTACTGAGGCATTGTGAGGTATGCAGTCTATGATAGGCGCGCAGCCAAAGCTCGCGACGTTCTAAAACAACAGTGGCGCCATCTAGTAAAAAATTAAGCAATTATAAATTTTTAACCTACCTTTAAGGTTTTTAAATTACACGTTATAATTACAATCATTTTCTTTTTTACTATGTAAGTATGTAGCAGCCCTTAGACGTAGAATATTACAATAGGTGAACTATTAGTTCCTTGAAGCATGTTCATCTAATGCCGCACTGATTGGAGATGTGTTCTGGGATATTAACTAATAATACCACTATTGTGTACAAGGCGAATAATTTGCAATGTATTGTTTCGAAATGTTGCGAATAATAGACCTGGATATTGTTACAAAAAAAACGACTTTTAATTGTAATATGTACGAGTATATTATTATTTATGTATAATTGTAGTATTAAATATACATAAGATAAATGACAAACATTTAAATAAAACCCTGTATTTATTAATTTAATTAATATTTTTTTGATATTTATTGATCCGATACCAACTATAAAACATTATAACTCTTGCAATAACGTTTTAGTATTGGTGTAACCGGTAGTTAAAGACATTGCTGTCTTTTTACATGCTGTATGACTGTAGTAGTAAATAAATAAATAATTAAATGCACTTGCAACATAAAAAAGTTTCAGTGAATTATTACTTACATAGAAAAAGGGTGATGTTTTATCATTACAAGGCTGTGTGATCTGCTTCTGGATCCGTAGGAGTGTCTGTCTCGGGCTCGGTGTCTGGTAGTGAAACCACCGAAGGTTTAGACGATTTATAAAAATAATTATGAAACGCTTAAAAAATTGTTTAAATCTAATGGTAGGCAGAATAACCATCAACGGTTATTAGCCCGGTCTGCCGTTCTGCCTGCCCCCAACATTGGTGAAGTGACCTAGGCGCTTTGGGATCACTTGGAAGTAGTGAGGAGAGTGTATAATCATCCGGGATGGTGCACATTCGTCTCCTAAAAAATCGGCACAGTGGAGGCACTACTCCCTGTAGAAATTTCTCTGTGGTAACCGTTGTTTTCGTTCTTGGCCGCACTATAGCTTAACATCAAGCGGAGTGTTATCATATGCCGAGCTACAATAAAAAAATACATACCACACTTAAATTTGGGAATGCATATATTGTTTGAATTTCTATAAAAGCCCTTCTTACACCTGCATTGTGGTTTACATGGAATAACTACAAGAATTTTGTATTTAGGACACTTTGTATTATTTAAATAGTCTTCGCATTTTTCTCCTGGACAAATTGGAGAACAAGCATCATATACCTCGTTTGGACCATCGCATGGGAAGGGAGCTGAAATAAATATACATTCATCTTAAATTTAAGACTTAAAATAAAACTTACAATGAAATTAGCTTACGGCATTCTCTAGTCGGAATACATTGTCCGGTTATTCTGTCACGATGAGTATTAAAAGCGCAAACGCATTGTGGATGGCTGGACTCCTTTGCAGAATAGCAAGTTATAGGGTCGTCACTGCTAGTAGGACATAGTTCACCGTCGCAAGGGTCGGCAGGGGGATGCTCGCTCATTATTTCATATTTTGGACAACTATCTGATGCGGCTGTAATTTTAGAAGAAAACTTATTCAAATATGTACAGTAACCAGAAATTAATTAGACACATCGAGCTTTAGGTAGATATAATCCAGTTACGAATTTGTAGAGCATCGTCTCTGTCATACCTTAGTCCGACGGAGACAACGGCAACGCTCTTCGGCTAGTTGCCGATTACCTCTTTCTAAAGTGCGATGTGTAATATTTAATGTATTTAGATATATAAGCATTTAAAAATTATTGAAACCTTTACTTTTTATTATAATACTTACGGCATTGATCATAAGGTACACATTCATTATTGTCATTCCTGTATAAGCCAGGTTTACAGACACATGCATTTTCACAACTTGTAGCTAGTTGATCAGCTCCACATGCGGCTACTCTCTTTGTAGCATCACGGCAACTGTCAGTTAAACATAGTGGTTTATCCTCTACATAATCCTCTTCAGTTGTACATGGTGCTAAAATTAAAAAAAAAACAATATGCACAATAACAACTTTTGAATAGTTACTAACTAAAATAAATCTCTAAATGGTACTGTGCAAAGTTGGTAAACTTAGTGTAATGTTTTACAAGTTTAGAAGTTAACGATTTATGTAGTCGGTTAACCGAAACCTAGAATTTCAGCCTAAAACAAACGGTATACAAAGATACTTTGGTTACAACTTATCAGACAACTAAGACAGTTACAGAATTTAATGACATTATTTAATCTTATTATTAAATTATAACGAATTATGTGCAATACTGTAATAAGACGGTTGGCAACCCTATTCTTGCCAGGTGCCATAAATGTAACAAACATCAATGTATAGTCAAAAATAAAACAATTTAAATGAGTTGTCTGTGTTACTTCTAATTTGATCCAGAACTGCGGCTAGGGCTAGGACACTTTACGGATGTAACATTTGACTGGTCTAATAACCATCATCATACTGCTTACCACTTTTATAGTAGTGTTTCAGTAAAAGTGCCTCGTTGGTCTAGCGGTCGATGTGACTTGTGTTCTAATCTCGCTTAACTGATCTAAAAAATGTTATATGTACTTTGATCGCTTAGTATTTATAATACAAACACTAGCTTAATATAGGCATTAAAATAATAATAATATTTAAAAAAAAAACTTACGTTCACATTTAGAAATGGGTACACAGACTTTGTATGAATTTCTCGCGAATCCTTTTTGACAATAACACATTTCAACGCATTTTTTTGTTAAAATATCACAATTTGTCTGATTTTGGTATGGTAAAGTCTTGCAAATGTTGTCACATGCACTTCCACAACTGAAGTATTCGTGTTCACCAGGACAACTCACTACAATTAAATTACGCTATTAACACTTACCTAAAGGAGAATCATGTGGACTTCAAAAATGGACATTGTCCTCTATTTGATAAGTTATTTCGTTACCAACCCTACATTTTTTGAAATGAAATGAATATTTGGATGCTTACAACAATTCTTTTTAGTAATACATTCTCCGATCAAATTTCTGTAGTAACCAGGCTTACAGACGCATTGGCTGGGTCCATTACACTTCCTCTCACCGTCTGCGGGTATCATAGGACAATGATACCGTTTGTCGAGATCTTTACATGTTTTTGGACCGCATTCGAAACAATTTGACCATATTTCATTAGGCCCATTACAGTTACCATCTGCAATAATATTTTTTCTTAATTTGCAAACCTTAGATCGAAACTGTTACAAATCAAAAACCGCGCTTTTCGTCCTCATTTTTTGGATCTCTGTAATGTGTAATCTTGTATTTCTTTTTTTTAAGTAATTGTATTTTTGTGTAATGATCGAATATCTATCAGTGTTGCTTGATTTGCTGATTTTTTTTAAATTAAAATTGTCTGGTTATACCTTGATCTGCTGAAGAAGATGCAATCACAGAAACCGTGACGATAATAACTACAAACTTCCACGACATAACTGGTACTGAAACTCTGACAATAACTTAATAACATTTTATATCAGAATAATTGTACAATATCAACACTTGTATAAACATTCATTGGAAAAATAAATGAACAATGATTATACATAAATTATAGCTAGTACCATACAAAACATTTAATTGAAATTGAAATTAAATAATTAACGGTGTTTAATATGTAAACTAAAAGTTATCAAATAACGATATTATTTTACTCATACGTAATATAAATGAATTTAATATTTACTACACAAAGGCATTTGAAGTTTCATTTAAATAATGCAGGAATCTTATGTATACTCAGCTTTCTGAGTTATTTTCCTCATAGAAAGGGAATTTAGGTTTATATAAATCAAACATAAAGCGAGAAGAAATACGTTTTGAAACACTGCGGCGAAGAAAATTACGATGAGACCCGTCTTCTGTTTGATATTGTTGCCGACTGAATTTTGTTGAATTAAGAAGCTCTTTACATAATATGTGGAACCTTTTAATATATTATACTTCCTTTTGTTCAAAACCCTCTCACAAAAATCTTGAAAAAACATTACCAAAATTACCTATACTCCATTTGAAAAAGATTTTCATCATTATAAACAAACATTTCAAAAGTGTTTTCTGTGTCATACTAATCGCTCAAGACTTAACTTTGTACTAAAGTCATAATAAAATATGGTCGACAAAATATCATTTTGTTGTTTACAAATATAACCTCGCTTAATTAAATTTGACATACCTATTTACATGATAATATACCTATTTAAGTGTTAAATTATATTAATTACACAACCTTACCAGCCTTAATTTAATTAATTCTGATTGTTAATGAGCTATTCTCAATACTCACATCCTTAGGGATTGAATCCTTTCATAACTTTTAAAGAAAATTTAAAATCTGTTTACATAAATATACGGACTTCAGCCAAAATGAACTTCTTCGATTTTCTAAAAACAGTATGCGTGCATTTACGAAAAAGATAGAACCAACTTAGGGTCTAGCTTAAAAGAATACAGATATGTAAATCGATTCAGCAGTTGCCGAGAAATCGGTGAAATTGAACATAAGTGAAAAAACATTTTCGAAGTCTATTAAAAATTAAAAACAAAAATACAGTGAAATGTTTAATTAACGTTTAATTGGTCGAAAGACATAGCATTTATGAGGTAAAAGATACTAATCTCATCTCCTTCCTGTCGATTTACTCTGGAGGAGTCAAACCTCCCCTAATACCTGTTAATTGGTTACTAGTCCCTCGGGAAACCTGTCCTTATCTATATCATTATGTTTCTCTTGTATTTATGATATTAATATAGCAATTTCGATATGCCAAAGAATTACGTTGTTAATTGATTATCTTAATAATGTAATGAAAAAGGTTGTTTCGTCTTTTTTGAAAAGGATCAAGGCGGATTAGTTATTAAAGACTATTTAGGACGTATTAGCTCTTGCTGATATTTAAATCGTACATTGACAAACAATGATTTTTTAACCTTTGTATTAAGTAATTTTTGTTTGAATTAGCGGTTATAAAAAGTCTTTGGTGGGTAGATTTTGTTTATTATTGCAGATCAGCATATGACAAACCCATTAACGGAAACAACTGCTACCTACCTACCTACTACTACAGATTTTCTACACGAAGCAGTCGGCTCTGCTATATCGGCTTGCGGAGGTTCACAGTGCAAGTTATTTATATGGCCGCCAAAGAGGAGCCAATGAAGTTACTAGACTATGGCATTGTATGAATGTATGACGTATGATATCAACTTGGTGAAAATATTTATGTGATCCTAATCAATGTAACACAAAAATCTATTTTCAACAATAATTTCTTAAATTTCATGTTACGTACGAATTAATTACATCATAAATGTAATTTAATCATAGTGATTGTAAATACTAAAATTAATAGATTGAGATAGTCTTAATATAAACAATACTCGATTTTCTCAGATGTACTCGACAAATGTAACATGCATTACAACGATCGTAAGCGACATGTTGACACTCAATTGGTTTTTTTTTAGTTTAGGTGTCCACTTGACACCTGCGTGTTACCGTACCATATTGCCGTCTACACGCCATGTGCAAATACTTGTATAATTTTTATCTGGAATCTCTTCGGGAAAACTAGTAGTAGAAATTTAATATTATTCTCGCGGTATAATAATAACTATAGAAATTGCTGTCATGATTTTATTTCTAAAAGAGTACAATAAACTAGGAAGCGGGTCAGCATAATTTAAGTTCCGTTTCTTACAAGTATATAACTCAACTTATTTCCTCTTTTAGTCTCGGGTTTTATCCATTTACACTTATATTTTTCACACTTAATTTTAATAATAGAATATCGTACCTTATGATTTTATAGCAACCGTTTTCTTTTTCCATTTTACAGTATTTGGGTTTCATAAGTGTATTTATTATCCTCTTCGTACATTTAAAAGAAACTTTCTAGAATTATCCAAAATAGGGTTAACGGTCCGCATGCGGATCACTACGTGGTCCGACGATAATAATTATCGTTATGTATTTTGAAATCGAAAGCTTATTATCCTAAATAAAAGCATAATATTGTATGTGTTTTATTAATTTTGTATTTGTATTACATTTTTTTAAAAACATTTTTACCTAAAGTACGGCCAGCTGTAACGTTACATTTAATACTAATCAAAATTTAACATTCTCACGGATCTCATCGATCATCAGTTCAAACCTTCTACCGCTAAACCACGGCCGCTGTATACCGGCTTGAGGAGACAATTGGCAACTGAGCTAATAACTAATGATCAACCGGCTACATTTCTTTCTTTTTTTATTGTACCTCGGCATGTGACAACACTCCGCCATGAATGGAAACAACTGCTACTACAGATAAACCTGTGCGAGCAGCAGTCGCCACCCTCTAAATTGACAGTGCACACTCCTCTCGTTATACCTGGCTACTTTTAAACTATTTCCGAAACGCGACAAGGTCTCTTCACGAGTGTTACATTCGAAAGTTGTAGTACTACCCCAGGCCGACAAACTGGACAAATAACCATCATCATCCTACCACTCAGTCTGCCTACCACTCTTTAATAGTGACTATAGGTGCTGAGTGACCAACATACATATAACAAAGTTACATTTGTACCGGTCAGAATTAGGGAGGTTCGAACACGGGTCTTACCGATCGTGAGTTCACGCATTGATTGCATTACATTTATTTTCATAATCAGAGATGGTCAGTAAGACGGTAAAGAAACGTGAAATGGGTATAAAGCCTTCCAAAGTTTGAGGCTACCTCCCTAACAGAACTCCCTAACACCCGCTTTCTATTGTCCGAAGGTTACCACATTACTCTAACAATTTGTTAGACCATAGCTCTACGGAAACTAACTGATAGACTTTGCTTTGTGCACTAATGAACCCTGTCAGATAGACAAACGTTATGGAGAAAAGATTAATGTGCGAAACTAACATCTAAAAAGGATAACTTTTGTTCACTATAAGCAAATATAATTTCAAATTAATTTACGTTCATAGGAATAACATCTTTATTTTTGTTTTATACGACTAGTTTTATTAAAATAGTATGTGTGGAAATAAATGTTACCTAGTAGGTAATATAACTATTATAATTTTCCACGTGTATCAAAATTAACAAATTTTCTTCTTGGTATATGTATAAAAATAAATGTTTTTTCATTTGTCTCGTATTCGTTCCAGAACTATCAGTCCGATCTATAAAATTATTTTTACGTTAGCTAGCTTGAACTAAGAAAGAATAACTCTTTGGGGTAAATCTATTTTTACCCCATAAAAAGTTGCTCTAACGGATCCGCCTACGTCTTAATTAATTCCGCGATAATTAATGCATTACGTGAATGTGTTCAAGACTTTAACGCGTTATTCAATACTACTGGCATTACAGGTATTAAAGGCTAACTCGGGTAAACATTTTTAATATAGCCATAGTTTTAACGCGCTAATTATAGGTAGTTGGACGCAATGATTTTATTAACGTATTTGCCGTAACATAGGGATAGAATGGCGACACTAAACGCTCAATTGCAGTTATGCGCAAATGAAGAATGAATTAAATTATAAAGTGACATGTAAATTAAGCTATAAATTACTATTAATTTAGCAAAGTGTAGATATATTAGGAGATACGGCATGAATAAAAAGTAACATTTTAAAAATTAATTAACCGTAAAAGCTTTTGTGAAAAATGTTGCGAAGTAATTCAATTTTCCGTACGGAGACGCAGTAACCTGTTTTAAAGTGTTCCTTTTCAGTTAAATAGATTTCCTCATTAGCTGGAAAGGGACGCTCCTAAGATTAGCTTACACAGGCATATGTAGTATGTACTGACTGCACCAAGAACAACTTCAATTAAGGAACAATATAGAGAAGTCTTAACAGCGTTTTCTTGTTCGCCTCACTATGAAAGAGAAGCAATTAGCCCGCATAAAGTGAGTGCTGGTTCCCGACTGAGACAATGGACCACCCGGACGAGAAACCCCGCGTCTGAAACACTTATTTTGCTGACTCTACCACGATGTTAAACTGCGGTTCTATTTTATTAAGTAAGGATTAAGTAACTGTCAAATAAGTAGTTGTCAATTATTATACATTGAAAACTTTATATAAAGAACTGCTTTATCAATGTTAATTAAAGTATACTTACTCGAAAGTCGGGCAAAACAAAAACTATTTCTTTTTAAAAGTTATATAGCAAACTTTTTAAAAGGAATAAGTAAATATACAATAATACCACATTAATTATAACTTATTAACTAGTTTTTTGGGCGCGCTTCGCGGCGCTGAAAAGGTTATTTTTCGGGTAATTTGAAAAAAAAATTTTTTTTGTAAAAACAAATTATGGATTTCGATATTAGAGGGCATTCCCTACGACTTTTGTTCCGGCACTTGTGCCCTATCTCGTTCCGTTTCCGAGATATCGGCATCGCTTCCGGTCCAAAGTCCACTTCCGGTCAAAGTCGAGGTTTTCCTGGGGTCGCGGGAACGCCCTCTACACGCCCCAAAAAGAATCACCCCTCTAACCCCTCGGCAAGTGCTTCATAATATATGTCAGTGAGTCAGTCAGTCAGTGGTAATCGAGCTGTATATAATATAACTAGTTTTTTGGGCGCGCTTCGCGGCGCTGAAAAGGTTATTTTTCGGGTAATTTGAAAAAAAAATTTTTTTTGTAAAAACAAATTATGGATTTCGATATTAGAGGGCATTCCCTACGACTTTTGTTCTGGCACTTGTGCCCTATCTCGTTCCGTTTCCGAGATATGGGCATCGCTTCCGGTCCAAAGTCCACTTCCGGTCATTGTCGAGGTTTTCCTGGGGTCGCGGGAACGCCCTCTACACGCCCCAAAAAGAATCAACTCTCTAACCCCCCGGCAAGTGCTTCATAATATATGTCAGTCAGTCAGTGAGTCAGTGGTAATCGAGCTTTATATAATATGATTGGGCGCGCTTCGCGGCGCTGAAAAAGTTTTTTTTCGGGTAGTTTTGAAAAAAAAAATTTTTTTGAAAAAACAAATTATGGATTTCGATATTAGAGGGCATTCCCTACGACTTTTGTTCCGGCACTTGTGCCCTATCTCGTTTCGTTTCCGAGATAACGATGTCACTTCCGGTCCAGAGTCCGCTTCCGGTCAAAGTCGAGGTTTTCCCGGGGTCGCGGGAACGCCCTCTACACGCCCCAAAAAGAATCATCTCTCTAACCCCCCGGCAAGTGCTTCATAATATATGTCAGTCAGTGAGTCAGTCAGTCAGTGGTAATCGAGCTGTATATAATATAACTAGTTTTTTGGGCGCGCTTCGCGGCGCTGAAAAAGTTTTTTTTCGGGTAGTTTTGAAAAAAAAATTTTTTTTGAAAAAACAAATTATGGATTTCGATATTAGAGGGCATTCCCTACGACTTTTGTTCCGGCACTTGTGCCCTATCTCATTCCGTTTCCGAGATATCGGCATCGCTTCCGGTTCAAAGTCCACTTCCGGTCAAAGTCGAGGTTTTCCTGGGGTCGCGGGAACGCCCTCTACACGCCCCAAAAAGAATCACCCCTCTAACCCCCCGGCAAGTGCTTCATAATATATGTCAGTGAGTGAGTCAGTCAGTGGTAATCGAGCTGTATATAATATGATATAACTAGTTTTTTGGGCGCGCTTCGCGGCGCTGAAAACGTTATTTTTCGGGTAATTTGAAAAAAAAATTATTTTTTTTTAAAAACAAATTATGGATTTCGATATTAGAGAGCATTCCCTACGACTTTTGTTCCGGCACTTGTGCCCTATCTCGTTCCGTTTCCGAGATATCGGCATCGCTTCCGGTCCAAAGTCCACTTCCGGTCAAAGTCGAGGTTTTCCTGGGGTCGCGGGAACGCCCTCTACACGCCCCAAAAAGAATCATCTCTCTAACCCCCCGGCAAGTGCTTCATAATATATGTCAGTCAGTCAGTCAGTCAGTCAGTCAGTCAGTGGTAATCGAGCTTTATATAATATGACTAGTTTTTTGGGCGCGCTTCGCGGCGCTGAAAAAGTTTTTTTACGGGTAGTGTTGAAAAAAAAAATTTTTTGAAAAAACAAATTACGGATTTCGATATTAGAGGGCATTCCCTACGACTTTTGTTCCGGCACTTGTGCCCTATCTCGTTTCGTTTCCGAGATAACGACGTCACTTCCGGTCCAGAGTCCGCTTCCGGTCAAAGTCGAGGTTTTCCCGGGGTCGCGGGAACGCCCTCTACACGCCCCAAAAAGAATCACCCCTCTGACCCCCCGGCAAGTGCTTCATTATATATGTCAGTCAGTCAGTGAGTGAGTGGTAATCGAGCTGTATATAATATAACTAGTTTTTTGGGCGCGCTTCGCGGCGCTGAAAAAGTTTTTTTTCGGGTAATTTGAAAAAAAAATTTTTTTTTTAAAACAAATTATGGATTTCGATATTAGAGGGCATTTCCTACGACTTTTGTTCCGGCACTTCGGCCCTATCTCGTACCGTTTCCGAGATATCGACGTCGCTTCCGGTCCAGAGTCCGCTTCCGGTCAAAGTCGAGGTTTTCCCGGGGTCGCGGGAGCGCCCTCTACACGCCCCAAAAAGAATCACCCCTCTAACCCCCCGGCAAGTGCTTCATAATATATGTCAGTCAGTCAGTGAGTCAGTGGTAATCGAGCTTTATATAATATGATTCGCGGCGCTGAAAAAGTTTTTTTTCGGGTAGTTTTGAAAAAAAAATTTTTTTTGAAAAAACAAATTATGGATTTCGATATTAGAGGGCATTCCCTACGACTTTTGTTCCGGCACTTGTGCCCTATCTCGTTCCGTTTCCGAGATATCGACGTCACTTCCGGTCCAGAGTCCGCTTCCGGTCAAAGTCGAGGTTTTCCCGAGGTCACGGAACCGCCCTCTACATGCCTCAAAAAGAATCATCTCGCTAACCCCCCGGCAAGTGCTTCATAATATATGTCAGTCAGTGAGTGAGTCAGTCAGTGGTAATCGAGCTGTATATAATATAACTAGTTTTTTGGGCGCGCTTCGCGGCGCTGAAAAAGTTATTTTTCGGGTAATTTGAAAAAAAAAATTTTTTTTGAAAAAACAAAGTATGGATTTCGATATTAGAGGGCATTCCCTACGACTTTTGTTTCGGCACCTGTGCCCTATCTCGTTCCGTTTCCGAGATATCGGCATCGCTTCCGGTCCAAAGTCCACTTCCGGTCAAAGTCGAGGTTTTCCTGGGGTCGCGGGAACGCCCTCTACACGCCCCAAAAAGAATCATCTCTCTAACCCCCCGGCAAGTGCTTCATAATATATGTCAGTGAGTCAGTCAGTGAGTGGTAATCGAGCTTTATATAATATGACTAGTTTTTTGGGCGCGCTTCGCGGCGCTGAAAAAGTTTTATTCGGGTAGTTTTGAAAAAAAAATTTTTTTTGAAAAAACAAATTATGGATTTCGATATTAGAGGGCATTCCCTACGACTTTTCTTCCGGCACTTGTGCCCTATCTCGTTCCGTTTCCGAGATATCGGCGTCACTTCCGGTCCAGAGTCCGCTTCCGGTCAAAGTCGAGGTTTTCCTGAGGTCCCGGGACCGCCCTCTATACGCCCCAAAAAGAATCATCTCGCTAACCCCCCGGCAAGTGCTTCATAATATATGTCAGTGAGTCAGTCAGTGAGTGGTAATCGAGCTTTATATAATATGACTAGTTTTTTAGGCGCGCTTCGCGGCGCTGAAAAAGTTATTTTTCGGGTAATTTGAAGAAAAAATTTTTTTTTGAAAAAACAAAGTATGGATTTCGATATTAGAGGGCATTCTCTACGACTTTTGTTTCGGCACCTGTGCCCTATCTCGTTCCGTTTCCGAGATATCGGCATCGCTTCCGGTCCAAAGTCCACTTCCGGTCAAAGTCGAGGTTTTCCTGGGGTCGCGGGAACGCCCTCTACACGCCCCAAAAAGAATCATCTCTATAACCCCCCGGCAAGTGCTTCATAATATATGTCAGTCAGTCAGTGAGTCAGTGGTAATCGAGCTTTATATAATATGATTAATTACCTTACATTTTGTTATTTAAATTAGACCAATATAATTATTGTATAAAAATATCTAAACTGAAAACCAGACTAGCGTTGTTTTATTATTGGCTCAACAGTTTAGGGTTATCTATAATTATCATGCCTTTATTAGTATTGTACCATAACAATAATCCTCTACGATCCTCCACATACACGAGATGTATCACGTAAGGAAGCTGATGTTAAAACCGAGTAAAAGAGATTTAGTAACAAAGAAACATACCATGAGAATGAACATTGGAGTCTAAATAAGGTTACTTTTTATTTTTTTATTTTAGGTCAGAATTATCATAAATCATGCACATCAAACAGCGGCCAACTACGGCATCGGCATCCTTTCACACCAAGGCGAATAATTTGTGTAATATTATGTCTTTTAATGATTTTCTTTAAAACCTTTAATTTTAAAGTTTTAATCGTAACTATGTGGACGAATCGGTCGTAATGGCCCGCATTACGTGATTTGCAGATACATCCAACCTGTATAATTGACCTTTTTTCATTGGTTATATTGTTTTGTTTCGGTGACCGTGATATTATCTCGAATTAATCAAAATAAACGCGATAATAAGCCGCACAAAGTATTTTAATTCGATATCCAACAATCCATACTATTTAGTGCAGAATTGCTTATAAATACGTGTAGTATGGGGGTAGTAATTAATTAGGGGTCAGTTTGGAGTGCAGGGTGAAGATTTATGTGACGTTCTTACCTAAGAGGTGCCCCATCTTGTACTTGTTAATAGTGAGGTACATTTCTATTTTATAGAAAAAGAGAAACTAAGTAAAACGCGACTGATAAAATATTTATAAAAATAAAAATAGTATTTTATGTATGAAAAAGATATTTTTAAAATAAGAAAATATATCAACTAAAACACTATATACTACGAGTATATAGTAATGCAATTTAAATATATTCCACTTAATGATATACAAAAATCAGGGAGAATTAATGTAAATGAAACTCGTGAAACCTCTTTGGTCTTAATTACCCCAATATGTAAAGCTTTGCTTATTAACGGGATCTTTGACATGAGAATTCTCGAGAAGCTTTTTAATTTGGTTTATTTGTATTAACAGATACATGCACATTGAAGCATTTACAACAACGATTCGATTCCCACGTCATGTTAGCTCAGGCTATGTGGGCACGTTGTGGGTAGATTCTGTAGATTTCTCGCAGGCTCCTCCGCAATTGAGCAGCTATGGCCGCTCGTTGTGCGTGAGTGATGATAGGTATTATGGGCACCACAATAAGATCTCGTACCACCTGTAAATTAAAAAAAAATAATAACCTAAACCTTATAAACTATCGTGGCGGTATAAAAATACGCTTGCGGCCTCGGACTTCGATATAACTCTTAATACAATTTATTTATTTATTAATATATTTTTTATATTAAATACTTCTACCAACTGGGAATCGAACCCAAATTCCTGAACTTGAACACAAGATAACCATTGTATTATCTCCCATTAGTCCAGCTATGAATACATGAATAATAATTTGTTTACCTTACGAGAAGTAAATCCAATAATTTTCTGAACAGATTAAGTATAAATTTTCTCTTATTCTGCCAAGTCTTAAGTATTAATTCAATAGTAATTCACACAGAATCGTGTTATTGCGTACTTCATTTTCAATTTAACTTAATCACTCGTTTCTTCTCACACATTGTGTGTATTTCAGCTTTGGAATCGAGTCTTATTTACTCTAAGTATTCCACAAATGTTATTTACATTACATATTTACCGAACTTTAGTAGAAGGCGGTGCCTTTTATCTCATAACGCATTAGTGCTGGATATTCTCTCCATGAATTCTACCCTAATGTTTTTTTATTATATACTTTACTTTGTGGTTTGCTTATTTTGAAAGAATAAGAGGTTTATGTTGCCTAAAATAACTCGAACAATTGTTGTATTAAATATTTAGGACAATGTCGAAAAATATTATTTTCTCAAAATTTTCTTGTTTTAATTTTGTTAGCTTGTAACAATGGACGCAAAATAATATGTTATGTAATTTAAGAACCCTTTTTAGAATATTCATTATTGTAAAAGGTTTTATTAAAAGTGTGTTTCATGTGTATTGTCTATATTTTATTTTTCTATTTTTCTGTCGAATTTATGAAACTAATTGATTTTAATTTAAACTATAAAGAGTTAAAAGCGTTATGTTAATATAACCCTGTATTGGTTACATCTGGGTCAAAGATGGCGAACGTTGACATAGAACTACGAGAGGTTCCGTAGCATTAAATTTTCATGATGACCGCAGTTCGAGCGACAGCAAATTGAAGTAAATCGACTGAACCGACTCCCACCTCCCTGCTCACATGTATATACATTTACTTTATTTAAGATTTCACACCGTTTTTAAATTAATTTTATTATCTGCACAAATACTAGAAGTTTTTTTTAACTAAATACAAAAGTGTGGGTAAAAATATTATTAACATAAAAAATTACACAAAAAAAAGGTTGCACGGAATTTGTAAAAATAATATTTAACGGAAGGAAACCGTTCAGTTAAAATATTTTTCTTTTGCCAGTTATATTTTTATTATCTTATTAAACTGTCAGAAAGTTAAAGATTCCAACATTTCCTTTCCTAATTCAGCTTGGTAAAGGTAAGATTTACGAGGGGAAAGTGGAAAAGCTTTATTTTATTATCCGACCTTTTTTAAGACCTTTGTCCGCGAAAAATTAAAACTTATAAATAGAACAATTAAAGTACGACTACCTACAATACTTCTCAAAATAATATAAAATATTTTATGCGGCGTTTTTAAAGCTTTAGATCAGTCGTAGTCGCGAGAAAACACTATAATTATTTGCATTTAATAAAGTATTTATTTATGTATATTATGTAGCTCCACATATAATAACACTCTGCCTGATGTAAAAAGCTATTAAATATGTTTTTTTAATTTTTTAAAATAATTAGTTACATTAAAAATACATAGATCTGAAACTGTTCTTTCCTATCTCAAATAAAAAGCTAGGATTACATGTGAAGTTGAAATCCGAACATTTCGCCGTGTCACTGTTACTCTTGCATAATGATTTGTGTGACAAAGAATGTCGTAACACACTTCCCGTTGATAACAACTGCCACATGTCGGAACGTATGCTATATTTTTGAAATTTTATAACATTATTAGCTTAATTTAACTTATGTTGTGAGTATTATATCTATAGATATCTCGTAAAATAGAAACCTCCTTTTAATTTAATTTTCAATCATCCACGTTTTAATCTACAGGCCTTTTTATTGCGGCACAAATATCCAATTAAACGTTTGAAATAGTCGTAAATTTAGAAACGTAAACTTACGGAGCCCTTCGATTTGGCCTTTTCATTAAATCGGATCTTTGTTTGATACACGTTTCCAGGGAGTCACGGCTTTGATCTCAAACTGCCTATGAATTTTACCCAATACCTACTCTTTTTTTATACTTCTACCTTTAAATTACCTTAACTAATGACTTGGCTGAATGACTTTTCTTATTGTCTTATTCGACCGGCCGCTCTTTTTAATTAAATAATTTTATTTATATTTTATTTATAGGTTTTATTTATATACATAATATGTATATATATATAAACATGAATTAATTGTTTCCAATTTACAACACCAAACTGTATGTAAATTAAAACATAACCATATAACATAACCTTACATTAATCAATAATTTGGTAATTTGATGAGAAAAACAGCGTCTCCTAATTGTAGCATATGACGCTGAAAACATTTTGAATAGTTGTGTCAGGGGACAGGCTAACACAGAAAAATTAATGAATAGACTGAATTTAAATAAATGGGATATCGGTGTCATGAATACAGCATTAGTGGATCCTTGTCCGACTCAGCTAAATCTATATATTATTGTAAAAATTATTAAAAATAAGTAGATTTAAGTAATAGTTATACTTTTTTACTGTTTATTAACGTTAAAGGTATGATGAAACTGGCGTAACCTGAATGGTTAAAAGTCCCTATTTAAAATTTAATTAAAAAAATCGAATATTCCTTGTCCATGAACATTTATTTATCTCGATTACTTATTTTTAAAAATAATGAGAACTAAAAATAATTTTAAAAAAACTCAACGATCAAACCTTCAAACAAATATTAGAAAAAATCTAACGCATTTTTTTCAACATCTTTAAACGAAACGAATTAACATTGGCTATATATATAACAATATTGATAAAAATAGATGCACGTGCTGTTTCAATTGTCAAAGTTTTTTTGTAAAGGAATTCTGCGACATTTAAAACATGCTGAGGTACTGAAGGGGAGGTTATTATTCGTTCTACATTATTCATGAAAAGTCGGTGTCTTCCTAACGAGTCGGTTTGAGAGCGAAACCTACTGTCGATAATGAAGTGAAGTTTTTCATTCCTCTTATAGACACGAAAAAATTTCCCTTCAGTTTCTACCAAATTTTTGAAGGTAGAATTTTATTTTAAATATCAAACATTTCTTTAAATCCTTTAATCATGTACTGTATTATAAGACAAAAGAATCAGATTTTTGATAGACAAAAACGTCTTCATAATAAAAATTCACATCTTTTGTCCATTCGTACGAAACGAATCTATCTTTATCTAGTAGTAATAAAATAGGATATAAATTTTCTTGTATTCGCGTAAATATAACTTTCGAAACCTTCCTTATTATAAAGTAATATTCCAAGTTATTATTGAGAGTTGTGTATACATACTTAAGCAATACCCGCAAGATTTATCAACTATTAAAGTACACTTCCTAATTCTGCGACACACGTTCTGTATATAAATCACCGATATTTAAAAAATGTTGAGTTTGTGTAATTGTTAAGATACCATGTATAAGTTATAAATTCATGATCATCATAAATTACCACATCTTTTTCCCACAAGGATAGGCAGAGTCAATGGAACGCCACTTGCCGCCATCCTAAAACAACCGTCTTACGTTCCTCACATCAACAATTCTTCATACAACCTCGACGGTTATGGGCAACTAGACGACTCAACTTTCATAAGCATGTCTTAGATTTTCATTGTATTTATTAAAACTCATACATACAATACATATAATAGCCTGATCCAAAAATAGCCTGTACAATATTGTACCAGAATTTCTAAACCCGAAACAGTAGAAATTCTTACTTTTTTACCATTAGTAGTATAAATATTACAACTAAAAATATGCTTCGACCTAGAATCGAACCCGGGATTTTCGCGTAGCAGACTGAGACACTAACGACTGCGCTACAGACATCGAATTCATTTTGAATCAACGGAAAAACTTCTATTGTTCGACAACGAAATGTATTTTGACTACAGTTATTTTTTATTTACATGCTTACATATAAAAAAGTATATTGTCGCTGAACAAAGAAGTACTAAAACTGAGTAAGAATCTGCAGTTGACAACAAAGAACGTCACACAAACATTGCAACAAGCCGCACTTTGAACGAAAGCAAAGCGGCTAAGTTTGTTGAATATCGGCGTTGGTAAACCTTTGCCTACTCTACTATTAAGTAAAGACCAGATTTTGTTGATGTTTTGCTTGTTGGTCACAAGCTGTGAAGAGTTGAAATTTTAAATATTTAGATAACACATTTTATATGCACTTTTATCAGCTTTGAGGAAAACTCTTTTATATAGTCGAGAGCACACTTCTTTAACTTTAGGATTTTCGATGTTACTAAAAGTTAGTTAATGCAAAGCAAATTATAAAATAAAAAGTGAATAAAGTGTGGAGCAAAAGAGTTTTGGAGATGATTTTTTAACCCTTCATAGTTTTGTCATACGAGTACATACTGAAGACCCGGATGTGGGTCTATGAGTTCGTAACATCAGAAATACACGATATTATAAGGTATACAAAACATTTCTTAAAACAAAATTGTGGTAAGCAGTCTGATTTTGGTTATTATTCTAGATTAATTTAGCAACCGAGTATGACAAGAGGTTATTCCCTGTAGATGGTGCACCTCAAGTCGGTATAGCGGAGGCAAATGCTGCACAACATTTCTGTGGTAGCAGTTGTTTTCTCTCATCACGGATCATACAAATTCCTCTATAACTGTAAATTAGTTCAAAAGTTCAAAGTTTTAAAATCGAGTGCGTATTATAAATAAAGGAATTGCCTGTTTGTAAACGCCACCACAAATAATTGAAGAGGTTTCAAGAAACCAGTCTAATTAATCGGATTGTCCAAGTAGAACTCTCGGGGCGGAAATTTGCGATCCCAAGTTGCACCTGAACCTAACAGTAAATGATGTTTATGCTCCACCTCTAGTTATTACTAAGTCTATTCTAAGACCTATCTTAAGGAGTATTTCAGTTGTTTATAACATATTCTTTAGTGTTTTTCTAATATTATACGGATTGAAAAAAGTAAACGGTAAATTAAATCATATGTAAGTGGAGATATATCTTACCCCTGCATAATGTGTAAGTGAAATCGTATCCATAGATAGTGTGCTTTATTAAATTTTTTATAGTAATCTAACATAATATAATTCGTGTTTTTAATTATTTTATGATTTGGTGATTTATTTAATCTCTTGATCTGTTTTTATCTAAATAATATTAAGTTTTCTGTTAACAATCGTAATTATCACACCCCTAAGCCACTTTTTTTTCGAGAATTAACAGTTTTGAGTGCGATATACATATTACATCAGCCTCAGAGGAAAGTAAACAAATTATTTTAAAAGTAGGCTTTGTTATTCTGAAGAAGGTTGTTTATTACATGTCAAGAAACACAAAAGGCTCCTCGCCAATTATGTCGTGAACAAGATGAAATATAATTTTCTATGTCAGTCAAAACACATTGAAAAGCACCCACAAATACCTTCACGTTGAATAGAAAACCTGGCAACTTTGAAAACGAGCTCTATTCTTTGCTTGTTTCAAATTTAACGATTTCATTTGAACAATCTTATTTAGCCACTATATCGATTTTTAACAAAATAAAAAAAAACTATTATACGAGTATATTCTATAAAAAGATATTGTTTGTTTCTGGAACTACTGGTCTAATTTGAAAAAATATTTAGTTAGCGGTTACGAACGATTTTGAGATTTTAATGGTTTCCTTTATAAAACGTAGCTGAAGATGGAATACATATCAAGTGGCTGGCTTCAGCTAGATAGTAAAACGTGTACGAATCATACCCTAACCTTAAACGCGGTATAACAAAATATATTTAAACAATTACAGTTATTTTGAAGGATTACGACCTGACTCCTTTGTTTCTTTCTTCATGAATGGAAGAAAGTATTGATTTTTGCTCTGAATGTCCAAATGATCCGGCTCGAAGGACCATATGTTGATTTGTCCAAATTGAACTGGACTGGGTTTATGATTTTATCTGGAGACAATTCTTGATGTTGATGCCTGTGCGACGTACGTGAAGGAAGTCGTCTATTTCAGGTTTTAACATTTCAAAATGATAGGGTCTTGCGCAGCGCCATCTATTATTCGTGTTTAGTACTAAATTCAGCTACTAGATGCCGCAACAAGTACAAATAACAATCACTCAATTTTCAAAAATAACTGACGGCACATAAAAAAGTAATCAATTGTTCGCTTACTACGCAGCTACGGGAGGATTTCAATGACATTCACCTCACTATTTAATATACCGCCGGCAGCTGGTCATCGACGGTATGATTGATCAGCCGAACTATGCTTGAATTACTCTAAAATCCACTAGAGGGCGTTATGATCGCGATCAAGGTGTTTGGCGATACGTTATTCCATTATCTGAGCCATCAAATCAAATAATGTGCTTATATTGTTTTGAATACCTACAATATTTTCCCGATCGAAATTTGTTAACGTTTTATTATCAGTTCAAGAATATACTCGTATGCCTACGCTTGTAATTAGCAGTCATTTTTCGGGGCGTCATGTCATGTGCTATGCTGTCGTCAGATATACTAAACATTTTCATTCCAGCATATATTAGACTGGTGTTATTTAATACATAATCACATTATTAGGCGATTAATTAGATATTAAGATGGAAAATATTATTAAATTATTTTATTATCTAATCTACGAGTATTACATGAAAAATTATAATAGAATACAATATATAAAATGAATGATGGATTCCTTCACGGTGTCCCTCAGGATGACCGAGTTGCCAAAGTCACTCAACTTTCTACAACAAGAAAATTATAAAAAAATATCTAATAAAAAAGAGCGACATGACCTAGCCTATGTATTTAGTGGCTCAGTTTCTATGATACCGATTGTTGCCAAAAGTATACATAATTTATTTTACAGAATATATATTCTTTATTAGTACCTAAATTTCCTATAATATACGATTTTATTAATTCTGTTGAAATATTAAACACAAATAAAACCATTTCTTCGGTTATAACTTTATTCCTGTTGCTTACATATTTACTCTTAAACAATACAATTATCTTAATTCTTTAACCACGGGCAATTACACTTCCTTTCTACATATTTGACAAAGAACATATCATAGATCACCGACCATTCTAACAACACTTTCATGTCAAAGACTAAATAACACTTTTCTATAATATAAAAATCATTCTTTCAACAAATTCAAAACAAAAAAATCATGTATTTAAGGGTTAAAGAGTGGTAAGAAGACTGATGATGGTTATTAGCACAGTCTGCCGTCTTGTGGTAGTACCACCACTTTCGAATGTAACATCCGTGAAGTGACTTTGTCGCGTTTCGGGAGCAATTAAAGGCAGCCAGGTATAGCGAGAGAAGTGTGCAGTTGTGCACTGTCAATTTAGATGGTGCATACTCGTCTAGCGGACGCGACTGCTGCCCGTAGAGATTTCTCTATAGAAGCAGTTGTTTTCGTTTATGGACCGAGCTGTAGCTCATATGCCGAGCTACAATAAAAAAATACCTAATCGGGTTTCGAGATCAGCTTGGAAGGAACTGAGCATAACGAAAGGAGTGTGCACTGTCAATTTGGACTATGCACATTCGTCCCCTCAAACCACGGGGTAACGGTTGTCTCCTTATTAAATATTC
The DNA here is from genome assembly GCA_948150575.1 of Tinea pellionella. NCBI lineage: Eukaryota > Metazoa > Arthropoda > Insecta > Lepidoptera > Tineidae > Tinea > Tinea pellionella. Next base: position 2,684,622 of record OX411250.1, read on the forward strand.
TTACTTCTACTCAATTTGGACACTGATTTGCACATTGATTGAATTAGTTGTAAAAACTGTTAAGACCAGTCAGTGGGAGGTCAGTAAAAACTTTTTAAACTCGACTTGGGATGACAAAGAAACTCTAACCGTTTAAAAACTACCTCTTGGACTAAGCTGACAAGATTAAATTGTTTCAAAGTAACTCGTACCTCTTAGTTCGCTTTAACTTACAATAGAAAAGTTCCTACATAGTTACCTATCTTGTTATCGAATTTTTGTTCATTTTCTCACTGCAGCTAATATTAAGAATTTAATAGCTAATATTTTCTTACCTTCCATTGTTTTTATTTTCTTCTTTACCTTTATTATCTCCATTATGAACGTTGAAAATAATATCTTACTTATACAGAGCGGTCTTGACCTTGTTATGGCTAACGAAACTCGTATAATATATTTTTTTAAAACACCAAGGACGAGAGAATTCAAATGTTTTTATAGTAACTTTTTTGTTTATTATAGCTCGGCATATGATACTCCGCCTGATGTAAAACTAGAGTGTGATCCATGAACGGAAACAACTGCTACTACAGATAAATCTACAGTCACCTCCGCTATGCCGACCTAAGGAGACGAGTATGCAGACGAGCACCATGAAGATTGACAGTACACACTCCGCCTGATGTTAAGCTAGAGTGCGATTCATGAGAGGAAACAACTGCCACTACTACAAATATCTGCAGACAGCAGTCACCTTCACTATGACGGCTTTAGGAGACGAATTTGCCTCCTCTATTGACAAGGGAGACCGGGGACCACTCTTTTTACATTACTTTGAACTATATGTAGTTTCTAAGTAGGGAGTTTTAAAACTTTTTGATTGTAAGTGAAAAATCTAACCACCAAAAGAATTCTTTTTAAAAAAGCGAAACAAAACAATGAAAGAGGGAAGGAGACAATAGTCTTGGTGACAATGACGTGTTTTCCTCAGTAAATAGTCGTGTACGTAACATGCCGTAAGGCTTTAAAAATTGCCACAAAGGTTATTTCAGCTCTCCTAAACATATTTTAAAACGTAGTTTATCTCTAACGTTAAGTTTTATTGGGCACAGAATGTGAACATGTCCATCGTCGAGGAGCCCTACTCTTCTCTTTCAGTGTAAGTGGAGTTATTTATTAGTGATCGGGTTAGTCAGCAGTGCAATCACCCTGTTAGAGTTAGCTGCCATGTGAATTCTCCATTCTATAGACATCCATTCTGTAAAACTTATTATATATCGCAATATTGTATCATTAATGATCAATACAAGATAAAGGTTTTAGTTTTTTTTTATTTGTCGCTAACTTCGTATGTGTTTAATTAGAATTAAGCGTTTGACAAGCTAAAAAAAATGCTATAACCTGACTTAACCAAAACCTCGTAACGCAATGGTTATCTACTGCAAAAAATTTAATCGGACTATAATTTCATTTTTTATTTATATATTCAAAGATATCGTTATCATAATTATCACATCAATTAATAATCATATTATTAATAAAAATTGCCTCCATATAGCATAAAATTACGCAAAATAACACCAATTTTACACAATAATAACCACTAAACTAATTAAGGAAAGGAATAAAAACACCTCAACCTAAACTCGTATGTACTTTGGTCGCTCAGAGCCCATAATAATTATAGCCCATAATAATTATAGCCCATAATAAAATTAATAGAGAAAAAAAAAACGTTTCTAAACACGTTACAAGAATGTAGCGAATGGATGTCCAAGCAGCCTAACTCATAAATCGTAGAGTAACGTCGCTGCAGTGCAGTCGCTACATGTCACCAACACCGGGTGCCTCCAAACTGCTTCCACGAACGAGTGGACACTTTAATAAACAGAATATAGTGACAGACGGAACTGTAAACTTCAAGCGCAGCCTTTGTGGTCTAATATTATATCCTCTTAGTATAAAATATTTGAATACAAATCTCATGTTGGTTTACCTACATTTTTTTTTTATAAATTTATTCTTTTTGTCTTATATTATTCATGTATATTATTGTCATAGTGAATCTGTAATTTTCATATTGTTATAGTTTAATTATTTTTTTAATAAGTTTTAAAACCAATTGTAAATATTATTAATTATTATATGTTGATGGCTGGTCCATCAGTTATTATGTTATAGAATAAGTTCAATGTACTCACTGTTGGTGTATCTAATTTGTATAAATAAAAAAATATTCGTTTGAGTAGATTCAAAAATATTTTTTGGTTAGTTTAAATTGTTTTAAGCTCCTAAATTAGTTTTTTGAACATCAGTTTATTTATATGTTTATTTTTATTCACTTTCTTCATAAAAATATTCAGAAGAGGTTCACGATGCTATTAACTCCAATTTTTCATATCAATATATTTATCTTACGCGGGGTGTATGCATTTAAAATGTAGTGTGAGATGTAAAATGGTTTTTTTAGTAAATATACTTAGTTCTTGTTTGCACTCAGCGACCAAAATACAAAACAATAGTTATCAATATAATTTTTAGCGGCACAGACCTACAGGCACTTTTAAAGAGTGGTAGGCAGACTAATGATGGTTATTAACCCAGTCTCCTGAACACCCGTGAAGTGACCTTGTCACGTTTCGTGATCAGTTTGTAGCCAGGTTGAAGTGTGCACTGTCAATTTGGTTTCTTCTTGTATTCTGCTGCTTGTAGAAATTTTCTATAGTATCAGTTGTTTCCATTCATGGTCCGCACTCTAGCGTTATCATAAATGCCAAGCTTTTATAAAAAAAAATTACATTACATATTACATATTGAGATGAAAATATACGATATTAAATAAAAAAGTAAGTAGGTACTTATATTCTTTTGGGTCTGGGTCATCTGGATGTTATAACTTCTTACATATTTGTATATTAGTGTTGTCCTTGTCCCTACACACAGAGGCGGCTCTAGCCCTTGTGGCGCCCGTGTGCAACCAGTACCATGGCGCCCTCTAGTAGGAGCGGGGTGAAAATGGAATACTTACAGTTATATTTTCAAACGGAAATTCGGGTGCAAATAGTGCAATTTTAAATGATGTCGGGAAATGAGTAGTGTCTTTGGAGGTGTCGCATTAGATTAGAGGGTGCTCGGTGCCCCCTTAGACCCGGTGCCCGTGTGCGCCGCACACCCTGCACTATAGGTAAAGCCACCTCTACCTACACACATGGTACAAGTTATCATATTTTTAGGTCAGAGTTTTCAACCTGAAAGTGAATATTTCTAATCCATAAAACATTAAAAAAGGCAAGACAATAGTCGTTGCCCGTACCTAGTAATTAACGATAAAATGCCAATTCATGAAAATAAATTTCTCTTTCCAATTAACATGAAATGAACCCGCTGAAAGTATTCGTCCTCATTACTAGAATTCTCGCTTATCCTGTTTCCTTTTCTTTTATTTTTATTGTCTATAATATAGTTTGAGAGACGCAAGTACATTTAAAAAACATATAATTGTCATCATAATATTATGATGAAAATTTAATGTAAAAAAGTCAACACAACAGTCTGTTGTGAGATGGGGATCGAACCTCTGCACTCCGGTATGTGCGCAGGTTATCTAACCACTACACACAACAATTGGGGTTTGCGTGACGTAATAAACAAATCCAGCAATTTAATATGCCAAAAAATAACCGATAAATATTTTTTATTTTGTTAATCTTTGTTACTATATTTAACCTCACTTTTTTTAGTATTTTGCGTGTTCTTAAGAATTTTTTTTATTGTAGTATTTATTATAACATTTATTTTGAAAATAATTAATATTACATAATTGTTATTAGAAATACTACTACGAGTTCAAATTTAACCGAGTATCCTACCAATTTTCACTCGGTTTAGTGTTTGCCAAAATGAAATTATTCAAAAGATAAATATGTATTGAGATTAATTGAGAAATTAAGCAATAAAAAGTTTTTTTTAAATGATAAATATGTTTATGAATTAAATGGTCTCCCTGACTATCTTAAAGCATTCGTTTTCAAGAGTCAATATTTTATTGAGAAGCTCACAAAAGCGAGGACGTAAAAATTAAATTGAACTTTTATTTGAAAGCTATTGACTTGGTTTTAAAAAAGGGCTTTTAAGGGTTATATAAACATAATAAAAATATATAATCTAAATACTTATATAAAATGTTAATGTTAGTACGTAAAGACAGGGTTTTCTCTATGATCACCAACTCCAATCTACTTCCCGTTGGGGTGGTAGATACCCCTGGGTCTCCTGGTGAAAGTAAGGGAGTTTGGACGCGGTGGGTGGAAGAGGGTGGTTGTGGGAGGCGAAAATCTCAAAAAATGTATATCTGTCCTTTTCTAACTTATGACATGTTGAGTATGTACAGAGTTCTAAAATTTTTTTTGAAATAATCTAGAAAACTCCAAAATGTGTGCAATTGTTACAATTGATCTAGAAAGTTCTAAAAGTTTCAAGAATGATCTAGAAAGTTCCAAAACGGTTTCAACTGCTAAAATCAATATAGAATGTTCTAGAAAGTTCAAAAATGAGCGCAACTGTTGAAATTGATCTAGAATGTTCTAGAAGGTTCTAAAAATTTCAGGAGTGATCTAGAAACTTCCAAAACTTTATCAACTGCTAAAATCGATATAGAATGTGTATAGAAAGTTCTACTAATTTCTGTTTACACATTTACTAGAGTATTTCTGATTTTCAATTCGATAATTAGTTAATTAATTTGATTTGATTAACTCTATAAACACCGTATGTTTAATGGTCAAATAAGTCTTTTTGGATTCTTAAATATTTTTTATACCATTAAACATGCGATGTATTTTGACCCGAGCAACGCCGGGTTTCGTCGCTAGTTTTAATATAATATATATTTGTAATGTAATTAATTAGTAACTACTACAAATATATTTTTAATTCGTTTTTTCGTAGTTGAAAAGTATTTCGCAGCTATTATTTACATATTTACTTTTTTTTTAAAGCATATCTCGTAAAATGAACAAATTCCGTTATTCAATAATAAAATTAAATTATATTTATATTTTATTATTGATTTTTTTAGCTTTATTTATTGAATATTAGGAATAATATTACATAACATATAATTACATATAATTTGTTCATTATTGTTTATTTCAAAATTATTAAGTGATTTAGGCATTTCTTTCTCTCTTTTTTTGCAATGAACCTACAGTAGTGGTTAGAGAGACGTCGGGATAAATAACGCTGACGAAGCTACTCCGGCAAATGCATCGTTGCAATTTTAATTCCACTTTCAAGTAGACAGGACAGGATAAAGCTTATTTCACACTGGAGCTATCTTGACTTGTAACAAATTATTAAAAATTCGGAACATTAAAAATATCCAATTTTTATTTAAAAATAGTTTATGATTTTTCAAAACCACCTTCGCGCTATTCGACTTATACCGATTATACCTATTTCATGTAGCATGGGTCTGATGCTAAGGTCCAGGATTCAGACGAAAGGGTCCAATGTCCTTTTAAAAAAAATATTATTTAACCATAATAAAATTATGACGGAGCGATCTGGATCGAATATCCAAAATCGAATAGCCAAAAAGGGATCAAGATTGATTATTAATCTCGGACGTTAACTAGTAAAAACAATCTTTTAATTAAAAAATATACTAAAACTTCGATTTTGTTATCTTATGTATGTATGTAGAAATAACGAAACACATAATTTAAGTAAACTTTTTCAAGCAAAAACACAACAAGCCCGTCGTAGTGTGAAGCGGACATAATCGTATCGGCTTTACTGTAAATATAGTCAGAATAGTATGGTCGGTTGCTGCTTGAAGTAAATCTTCTACAGGAGAAATATGCTGGGATAGACGGCTGTTTTATCGGTTTAAAGTAAAGATCGGATAGCGAGACTCTTCATGTCATGATATCTAACCGCATCTCATTGGTCAATTTAAAAAAGACAAATAAATGTTTTAGGTAAATATATTTATATATTTATCAGAAACACGAGTATAAACAAAGGAAATATCTAGATGTAAATAAATTTATCCATAATTAAATATGTAATATATAAATATGTAAAATATAGATAATTTAAAAAATAAAAATATAAGAACATTTACAAAAATATGTTATTTTTTATTTTGCCGAACTAAATTCTCTTAATTAAATATCTAACTTCCTCTTAATAACATTAGTATAAGCACGAAAACATTCAATCAATCTTGTTCCTTGTGACTAATTAATACTATATGAAATATATAATTTTCCTTTGAAGTTCTACAACCTAATTATAAACGTTACCGAGTAAATCTATTATGGGTATCACAGATTTAATCCGGAGCCCCATTACCGGACCTACAAATTTGGAATCGATTTTGCGACAGTTATAATTTATGCAAGCGACCCTATCTCGGTTGCGGTTGCTTCTGACTTCAGCCTCGAGCCGAAGGCAAATTTACTGCGAGGACCGCTTTTAAATTTTCAAGAATAGCACAGAGAACAAAGAAGTGTCGGAATTTATCAGATAGTAAAAACACCAAAATGTGTTCATTGCACTCGGGCATAGAATACATTTTGTATGACAAGATGACGTCGCGTCGTACAGTCACCTTGAAAAGTATCATTCGTTGTATAATTTGTCAACGAATTATTTTGATTATAATAGTAATACATTATAATATCTATTAGTAATTGAGTAACTTTGAAATACTTGAAAAAACACATTTAAAAATAAAGAAATTCGGCAGTCTCGGGGTAGAACTATTACGTTTAATAACACCCGTGAAGTAACTTAGTCGCCTTTCTCTGATTTGCTTAGAAGTAGCCATTATGCACAATCGTTTCTTCAAACCGAAACCTGCGACTGGTGGTAGCTCATGGACTACACAGCACACTCGTCGGGATTTCATGTGATTATTCCAACCTAAATGTATGAAGAAATACATTTTATAACCGATTGTACTCTGTTTGTTATTCACTTACAAGTAATTTCAGGGAGCCACACAAATTACTGTAACCTTAAAGTAGAATAAATAATCTTCTACGGAACAGAGATAGTCTTCGTATTTTATATGCATTTAAAGTTTAGACTGAGGAAATATTTATTAACCTAATATAAAAAAACAGGATAAATATTAATAATCAATCAATCATATTGTCACACCAGGGAGAGACATGTTTTTTTCTTTTAAATAGGAAATAAATCGATAAGACCTACCGCCGAGATATCTCGTCATAATATGCCTACAGACAATAAAAATTACTACAAATAAAATGTGTCTCATTACAAAGGTAAATTCAATATTTCTATGCAGGGGAACTAATGTACATGGTACAGTGGTTTGCGTGCTGCCTTCACTGCGTGCACATGAAGGTCCCAGGTTCAATTCCGGTCGAACAAATATTATAAATATGGATATTATTGAAAACAAATGTTTGTTTCAGGTCTGGATATTGTAATTAATGTTTGTGTTATTCGTTCTGTTACTATTATATATTTTTATTAGATTTTTTCTAATTATTATTAATTTAAAAAATTAATTTCGTCCACATAAATAATATAATAACAGAATCTTTCAGTAACAAAAAGTTCAACATGATGTAGATATGAAAGCGGCGTAATCTAGCGTGTCCAAAGCTCTTAAAAGTGCAAGCTTTTTAAAACTTGGTGGACGACGATGAAGCTACTGAGAGGAGCCCCTACCATGGACGTTGGAAAACAAAATTAAGAGGTTTATTTATTAATGTTTTTTTTAATGATAAAGTGTTCAGTGCGTTCACATGCCGGACTACTGTAAATAAAAACAACAAAGAAGGTAATTTTGTTTTTACTATTATGATAACTGTAGAAATCGTAAATGTTTCAACTATAAATGGGTGGTTAACAATATAAGCTTGTCCCTTTTTTACGTGAGGTTATATTTAAAATTTATTTTTCAAGTCTTTGTGTAGGCAGTGTTTGTTTTGAATCTGCTTTAAATAATTTATTTTATAATGAATCAGTAATGTACAAAGAAAATTTAGATAATATAAATTTGTATAAAGTTTTCAGTTTATTTTTCATTATTATCTTACATTTTCTGAAATTTATGGAGGTTTGTATAAATTGGCAAATTATTCTCTAAAGTTTTGTGTATATTGTTTTGCTTTGCTATCAACGTAGTAGGCGACCAATACGTTAGTGGTCTAGCGATTGAACTTGTGAACTCACCCGGCCCTCAGTCGCCTCCACTATTCCGGCTTGTGTAGACGAGCATGTACCCTCGACATTGACAGTGCACACTCCTCTCTTATACCTGACTACTTTCAAACTATTCCCGAATCGCGACAAGGTCACTTCACGGGTGTTACATTCGAAAGTGGTGGTACTGCCCCAGGACGACAGACTGGACAAATAACCATCATCAGTTTGCCTACCACTCTTATTTTTTTACGCTGTATAAGCAATTACTACATTAGCTAACGTTTTATGATTAAAATATATACATTATCTGACGAATACAATCTCGTGGACGTTACTTAACCGTGTTATTAATTCAAAAGTTTGGAATCGAATTAAATTCGCCTCTTTAAGTAAACTCAATTTTCTTTCACGACTTCATTAAGCGAAGCCATCTCGGTGAGCCTCAGTAATGACCTCAAAGTACGTTAAATCAAGATCGAAGCTTAAGATAAAAAGTAACTGAAATTTAATACTGTTTTAACAAATCTTCTTCATGTCTCATCAGTCTTTGTAATCATTTTTTTTTTATTATACCTGGATCTTTAATTTCAGAAATGTCTCTATATCTTCTGGTTAGGTATTTTTCCGCTATTATTAAATATTTATTTTAATTTGAAACAAAAAAATCGTTTATTTATTTATTTAATTAGATGCTCACTACAAGTTGCAGCCGAAAAAAGTCACATACAGTTTTAAAATCTGGTCAGTAAAACTGGGCTGCAACTCAAAGTGTGAACACTACATTAATACATAATTAATATTAGTTAAATTATTTTAATAGTCAAGTGTGGTTTACGTGTTTTCGTGAACATTGTACACAAGCGTGTGACTGCATGATATTAATTGTTAAGAGGGTGATGAGAATAACATTATCTGCTACCACTGAGAAATCTGAAGACAGTAGTCACCTCCGTTATGCTGACTTGAGGAGATAAATATGTACAATCGATGGTATACATCACACACACACACACACACACCTTTAGTTATATCTAGCTGCGATTAGGTCACTTAAAGAGTGTTAAATTTGAAGGCAGTTGGTGCGATGTGCCATCTTGGTGCTGAGCTAATAATCAGCGTCAGTCTGTCTACTACTCTCCAAAAATATCTACTTATGAGCTCTAATAAAAGAAATAATATCATAAGTATAGTACAATAAAAATTCACAGCAAAGGCTGTACATTTTTCCTGTACTGTTTGAAAATACTGAAGGCTGGCTTCATTAGGTTGCCAAAAAAAAGTAAAAAGTTGGATTTGTGAATTGTCCATGCGAACCTCAGCTGAATAATTCATAGTCAGATAAGAGAAAATGTTATTATTTTATAAAATCCAGTATTATTTTTCAAGAAAACGAAAGTAAAACGCCTCGGGCTCAAATTTCCTCGTGGTAAGCCAAACATTAGATATTTTAGACAATTTATCCGCCTTTAAACTCTGCTATAACTGCGAGATTTTTGAATTAATTTTACTGTGATTTTTTATCTAAATCTATTTTAGTAAAGAGAGAAACTTGATAATTTTATTAAAAACAATGAAAACCAGAATATTATACATATATTTTTACTTATTTTACTTACTTATATATTGGCTTATTGTGTAAAAAGACTTCAAAATTAAGATAAATTTGAAACTATTTTATTTTGTCTAACGAGCTGTATATAGTCTTTATATAGGTTGTGTAGGTATATATTTAGAACTTTTTAATAATTCTATGTGTCAGAGAGAAACCGCAGTGATTTTGGTAAATTTGCATATTTCCTGTTTCTGATTGCAGTCGTTGATGACATACTTGTACTGATGTAGTAGATTCATAGAGGATAATGAATATTAGAATATCCAGAGTAGAATAGAGATGAGTTCCTTCTCCCGCAGAAGTCCCGATAAAAAGTATTGAACCTCAAACTTTTTATCTCCCGACTTTACTTTAGCATCTTATTAAGGCCATTCATAAAAGTTGTAAGCGAGCATTGTTCAGTGCCTATCAGAGCAAAACTTTTACATATTTTACCTAATTAAATCGCTTGACATCTGTTTTAGTTTTTCTTATTAATTACCCTGATTATTTTAACTTAAAAAACTTTTCATTTCCCTTTAAAATAAAAAAAGCAAACGATTTGTGTATTATTACAAAAACTTTTTTATATTCATACCGAAAATCTCAATATTTTCTCCCTTGTTAGACACGCATAGCGGAGTCTGCCTGCTAACATTTCTCTGTAGTAGCAGTTGTCCACTTGGACCGCACTCAAGCTTAATATCAAACGGAGTGTATACCCAAGTACTATACAAAAAAGACGAAATCTACATCAAATATTTTCATTAAAAAATATATTCACAAAATAAAGCAGTATAGTAAATGAACATGATTGAAGATATGAAAGAGGTATAAGATTCATTGTCTATTATTCTAAACGTTAATCTTTTAAATTTGTCTTTTCCATTTACCATTTAAATTAAAAAAACGAAACTCAAACTAGATTCTTTAAGTAAAGTTTGAGAATTCGGTAGTCTGTAACAATATATAAACGTAAAACGTCTGCCTCTTTGTCACCTTTCACACCTAAACCTATGAACAGATTTCGATAAAAATTAACAAGCAATCCATTGCATTCTGGCTATTCTTAGTCTCAAAAAAAAACTTAGCGAGGGTGAGATACGGGATCAAAATTTGTATGAGGAACTCAGCATTTCTTGTATAATATTAATTAATTCATTAAATGCATACGAAGTTGCAGATAATAGCTAGTATAAAATAAAATCAATTACCATAACAATTATTAACAGATAAGTAAACCCAATAAAATCCATTGATCTTTATTATCGAAACTCTGTCATAAGTATTAAAGGCAAGTGTGGTTGACAGTTTAGTATCAAAACATGCTCCGACTGAACTTTTATGAGCCATGAAACAATGGACTGGGGTAAAAGGGTATGTAACAGACATTGGACAACGGTCAGTCGTCTAGTCGCCGATTTTGTCCTCTTTTGTTCAACAAAGCATATAAATGTCAACAGCACACCTATCTAACTACAAACCACAACTGACCCTTTATTTTGTTGCAAAAAACAACCAATGGTTACCAGTATAAACTAACTTACCGTAATAAAAATACGGAAGAAAAGATCCTTTCATGTTTTTGCTTCTAACTTATTTTTACAGGCAAATATAAAAATTTCAACCACATTCTAAAAAAAAAAAATACACATTACACATTTAATCTTTTCAACTTTTTTATTGTAAGAATGTCATCACAAAAAAATATCGTTATCTCCTGAAAAAGAGACCGTTTTCCTTAGATCAAGGATAATTAAACATAAATAGATTAGCAATAAATTAGTTTAATTCATGTTTGTTTAGATGCAGCATACTTAAAGCGATTTACGTATATTTTAAATGAATTTATTTTTAGTAAAAAATAGTAATATGTGACGCCAACTCAGCAGTTAGAAGTATTTCGATCTAGAAATAGACACGGTATTTTTAACATTTCGAAAGCTTTGAGGTCATCATAGGTTAATTAAATTCAATTAAAACATGTTCACGAATCAAGTCTGAAATATGAAAGCTCGAAATATTATTTTTTGGATTATGACGGTTTTGCAATAAAAAAAGGCTTTTGTAGAGAATTGAACGAACAAAAAAATCCCTTTTGTTCACAAAAAAGTGTCTTTTCAGCAAATAAACAGAAAATTTTGTGAGAAGCGAGTCGGTTCAAGGTGTGAATGATCCCGTCGCGGCCGAGTTTAGGTGACATGTTTAGAGTGTTTGCTGAGTTCTTAGACACGATCCGTATCTGTTTACACAAGTCAACAAGCCACCCTGTTTGGCATTCCATCGTGTGCCGCCATTTACCCCACAAAGAAGACGATTTAGTTCCTTTTATGAGATGCCTGCAGATGTTGAAGGACGTGGGACGCGGTCGAAATTATTACACCGAGCTAGACCTTTTTTGTCCTTTGATTTATTTTCAATTGATGATTTAAATAATCTATTTTGCGAATAATACTTTGTAATGATCTTTATAGCTTAATATTTATAATATATAATAGGTATGCAGTCGTTTATTTACATGACAGCTTTAATCCATTTTAGGCCCTTTTTATTTTTTTAAATGTGCAATTTTTGTATCCGTTATACTTGATATTCAAAAATAATAACTAAAATAGAAAATTCAATATAAATTGTACAATTACAATATTAATTTATTTTCGAAGCCTAATTACAATAATGAAACCACAAAAGTTTAATTACAAACAATCAAAATTAAGTTTGATAAAGACTATCGATTTTAACAATCATTTACTTAATAGGCAAAACAAAACAAAAAAAAGTATTTCTTGAAATGAAATGAAATCTTTATTGCGTTTTTTTTTCTTTGCTTTTTTTTCGATTTCTTTGCGATTTAATAATAATATTCATAAGTGATTCCAAAAACTATAACCTATTCAAAACTTTTATTCAAATATGCAAAACTTTTAACGTAAGAAAAATAGTATTATATATTAAAAGACAGTTTCCGCAACATATATCATGAAAGTTGAAAATGAGATTTCTCACTAACCGGCTATGTAAAGTAGGATGCAAGTTATATATTAAATGTGGTTACATTGGAGAGACGTCAAGCTTTATTACAAACTGAAATTCATCTAAAGAGCAGCCTTCGTGGACTGCTGCTCTTTAAAACCTCCTATATAAATATACGAGTATACATCTGTATACTATATGGTATCTTGTTGTGTTTCGTATGAGTTAAAATTACCCTAAATTCGCATTCGAGGTCTAAATCTAATAAAATACATGATACATGGTCAAAAGGTGAAGGGTCTCCCGGCTTTTCAGGAAGATATCGGGTAAAAAATCTTGTTAAAACTACCTTGCAATCTCGACGACATTTTGTAGGTCAAAAATTAGGTCTACACGGACATGAAATCCCATTTAATTTATTACAACATTATTTTGACTGGAGCTTCTTTTTTATTGTAGCTCGGCATGTGACAACACTCCGCCTGATGTAAAGCTAGTGTGCGATCCATGAGTGGAAACAACTGCTACTACAGAGAAATCTCTACAGGCAGCAGTCGCCGGTTTGAAGTGGCGAGCATGTACCATCCAGGTTGACAGTGCACACTCCTCTCGTTATATCTGGCTACTTTGAAACTATTCACGAAACGCAAAAAAGTCAGTTCACGGGTGTTGCATTCGAAAGTGGTGGTACAGCCTCAGGACGGCAGACTGGGCGAATAACCACCATCAGTCCGCCTTCCACTCTTTAATAGTGCCTATAGTACATATAATAAAGATACATTGGTACTGGTCAGAATTTAGCGAGGTTCGAACACGGGACTCATCGATCGTGAGTTCACGAGTCTTTCCGCTAGACCACGGTCGATTTTTTTTCGTAATTCAGTACATAATAACAAAACTTTAAGGTTGACGATTTTATGGCGACTGCTACCTGCAGAGATTTCTCAGTAATAGCAGTTGTTTCCGTGGACCACACCTCATCTTAACATCAGGCGTAGTGTTGTTAAAAAAATTGTAAAGCAAAAATTTCAAAATATTTCTTAATTTCTTTAACAAAGTTTATGGAATATTAACGCGTTGTGTATTATACTCGTAGAGCATAACAGTGCATCTTTTGCTTACCACTTGCATATTATATAGACCCAAGGGCGAATGCCTCATTACTCACACAAAGGCTGTTTTCAGTTTCCTTTTTTTCTAAACCACACTGAAGGCCTGACTTGTTCATGACAAAAAAGGCTTTTGATTATTTTCCACATACTGAAACACAAAGGACCTATTGGCGCTTTGAAAATACTAAAAAAAAACTATTTTTTTGATACGAGTAAATATAGTATTTTAGTTTAGTTCGTTATGGAAGTAACATCTGTACAGGCTTAATATTAGTGCCTGAATTTAGGTCAAAATAATTTTATTTATAGCTGTGGTGGTACCGCGTTTGGCGATCAAATTGAAACGGTGTGTGTTCGGTCAACCTGGGCAGTGTGCAGGCTAACATGGAACGTTACTTGCATTACTGCAGACATTACTTGTGGTAATAATGGTCTTCGCGCTCTGGCTTAACTTAGCAGAGTTTCGAACTCCTTTATGAATTAATTATAATTCTTAAACTTACATACCTTTACCTTTTTGTTCATTTTCTATAAAAGTAAAGTTGCCACATGAATGTTGCCATGAGAAATTATTTTACTACTGAACAGCAACAAACCTTCTTGAAATGAACTTAGTTATTTAGTTAATCTGCAACAAATGTGTACAAATCCAGCCCTATTATCCTAGTCCTAATCTAGGCATTAACGTTATCTCATATAGTACAGTGAGGCACAAAAATTACAGGTCACTTAAAGAATCTATGATAGTTATATAAATACTTAAAACTGATTTATGAAATATTGTAAATAACTCACTAATGCACACAAAAAACCTGTAAACTTTGTAAACTTTGTAAAATAAAATAAAAAAAAAAAAGAAAAATAAAAATCGGAATTTTTGCGTTTCAATGTATAATCGCCGAAGCGACATTTTTTGAATATATTTGTAGAATAAAAGTAAGGTGCTAAGATTAAAGATTTTATCTGTTATGCTCACGCGGACACGCAACCAAGCAAGAAGAGCACAAAGGTGCCTTTTTGCGCTTTGTATTAAAACTGAATACAATCTACTTCAATATTTTGTAGAAAAGAAAAACCCCGACAGAAAAAGGCGTCCTTTATTAATGAGAGGGGAAAGTAAATTGTTTATATTTTTTTAAAAGAAAATATATTTTTTTAACTTTTGTATGCTTATTAAAACTTTTTTTTGTTTTTATAAAATGTTGAACATGACTGTTATAATTATATTTTATAAAATTTATGTTAGAATTTTTAGAGCTCGTTATTTATTTCTTGTTCTAGATAAAATTTTCTCGTGTTCTTTTTTCTAAATAAAAAAAATATGTATTTCCAAACGAGCCGCATAAAAAATTACTATTCTAGTAATTTTATTAAACAATATAAATCTGTGTAGTGGACACGTTTTTTAGCTATCACACAAATAGTGACGCATACTTGGAACAGACAGAACAGCTGTTCACACAGACGGGCTTTCGGTCTACTGCCGTATAAACCCAGCCAAATTAGTATAATAAAAAAATACTGTAAGCATATTGTTCGTTTTTTTACGAGTCATATAATTTTCTCTCATCTATAACTACGTCTATAACAAAATAAGAAATAAGTGAATGAAAAATTAATTACAAGAGTCATAAATCTTAATCGAAACAAAGCGTTTGTAGTTACAGTTAGTGGAGAGTGATTGTTTCAGTTGCAAAGCGTTAAAGGAGGGTTTGCAAGAAACAAAAGGACTCAGCCTCGGGACTAACAACAAAGTGGTTTGATACTTCTATACACAAGTCTTCCCGGATGACATTTCAGTTTAGAGAGAAATCGCTTTGAAGATCAAATGCTTAGTTTTGAAATGGTTTTTCTTTAATCTCTGTATTTTGTTTTATGTTACTTTAAAATTACTTAAATCACATAAGAGTGAGATAAACAGACTGATGATGATGGTTCTTAGCTCAGCTTGCCGTTTTAGGGTAGTAAGACCACTTTAAAGTGTAACTAGCACCTGTGATGTGACCTCGTGACCTAGCAACTGCTGCCTGTAGACTTGTTTCCGCTGATAACAGAGTATTGTCACTTACCGAAGTACTCATAAATAAAATTAATTTTAAATTTATGTAATCAGAACCACGACTACATAAACGTCATACACATAATTTTCAATCATTACACATAATATTGTAATCGATAAATAAGTATTGTGCTAAAAATAAATTATTCTTTGGAATACTTATTTTTCCCTATTTATATGAAAAGTCATTCGTCATTGAAAAATCATATTCATCGTAGTAAACAACGATAATCGAGAAGGTTCTTTGAGCAAATCAAATAAATGACAACAAAGGTAAATATCAAAGGGTTTCCATTTGAGAGAAGAGATTTATTAAATGAAATCGACCAAGAAAGGGAACATTTTATTAAGTACGGGTATCTCTATTAAACATGTAAAATTAATACCGTAAAATTTAGGGAGCTTATTTCATAATTAGGTACCGATTATTATTTCACCATTCATATTTAATTATTAGTTATACCTTTAAGTACGCAAGCGCAAATGTACAATTAATAAAATTATTTGTTTAATTAATTTTAATTAATTATCTGCCGTCCTGTGGTAGTACCACCAATTTCGAATGTAACACCTGTGAAATGACTTTGTCGCGTTTCGGGAATAGTTTCAAAGTAGCCAGATATTACGAGAGGAGTGTGCACTGTCAACCTGGATGGTGCATGCTCGTCTCTTCAAACCGACATAGTGGAGACGACTGCTGCTTGTAGAGATTTCTCTGTAGTAGCAGTTGTTTCCATTCATGGACCGCACTCTAGCTTTACATCAGGCGGAGTGTTGTCACATGCCAAGCTACAATAAAATATTTTCGTTTTTTGGCATATTCAAATGTTGGGGTAGTTGGATGGGCGATGGAGATTGAATATAAGAATTTCCATGCGTTCTCAGCCAGCTATCCAATTTAGTAGTTAGAGCATCCGTGCGTAAATCGAAGTACACGGGTTCGATTTCCACCACGGTGCTGTGAGTAAACGATATTTTTCTGTTCAATTTTCATCATAATTGATTTGGTAGGTATTCATGTCACTATAGATGGGTAAAAAACCTAATACATACAGCAGGCATCCTAATAATATTATATATTATAAATGACACAAATTTTTTGACATTCGTTATTAAATTTAATAAAACTTGGTAACTGATATTTCCGTACATGAACCGCACTCTAGCTTAACATCAGGTGGAGTGTTGTTCATCATTTGCCGAGCTACAATTTAAAAAAAAGTACCTATAATGGGTCACATTTAATTCTTTTATCTGATGTCGCGATATTCCTCTCAGTACTCATATTCAATTTCTAATAAAGTGAAATTGTGGAAATAGCAACCACTATGAATCATTTAGAAAGCAATCTTACCCCGAATAAATATTGAACTTTGTACCATACCCATTCAATTAACTCAAACTAACTTTGTATGTAAGTATTGGCTCTTACACAAACTGGGGTTTTGTCCGATATTTTGCCGCTCTCCTGGGAAACGCCGAACGTTTATTTTGTTACCTTTTTTATTGTTTATTTTTGAGTCCATTTCGTGATTGTTGAAAATTGTTTTCTAGAAAATAAAATATTGTAGGTACAACTGATATTATTAAATAATAAAAAAGTTACCTCCTCTATGCCGGATTGATTTCGTAGCTTCTATAATACTTCTACTTACCACTAACAAAATATGACTCTTTTTTTGACATAATTATGCATTTGCCTGACGTAGATAGTGATGAGCGGAATGAGCGGAAACAAATAAATATTTTACTGCAGCAATCGCCTCCACTATGCCGACTCGATGAGACGGATGTGCACTATCCATCGACAGGGCACCTTGTGAAACTCGCTACTTCCAAGCTTATTCCGAAATGAGACCAGGGGCTAAAGTCGAAAACAAAATGTATGACGATTAATGGGATTTGACGTTTCATATCACTTGGCTGTCACTGAAATGTCAAATCCCATATTTTGTTTTCGATTCGATCCAGTGACAACTATCTATTGGCTTTTGACTTGAGTCCTAGTTACTTGAAAGCGACGACCCTAAGACATCATCAGTCTGCCTACAAACCGAGCTCAGATGCATGTGTCCTAACTGAATTTGAATCTTTTTATATTTTTTAAAAATTTTGAGATTGTTTTCTAAACTTTTTTCATATCATGTCCCCTATCCTACACTGAACCCTATCCTCTATCTACTCAAAAAATGCGTAATACGCTATCTATTCACTACGCGTATGTTCATAAGATAGTGATCTTTAATCTTGGCACCTTGAGGTGGTGACCGCAATGTACACAGCTTTTTTTATAAAATAAAAGAAGCTGGGCTGTTCCCTTTTATAGAGCGAGATGACTTCACTGATTTTTATCTTTTTTTTATTATAACTCCGCATATGACTGCACTCCGCCTAGTGTTAAGCTAGAGTGCGATTGGTGAACGGAAACAACTACTACAGTAGTACAGAGAAATTTCTGCAGACAGCAGTCACCTCCGCTATGCCGGCTTAAGGATAAGTGCACCATTAGGCCGACAGTGCACAACTCTCTCCTTATACCTGGCCACGAGGTCACTTAATTGGTGTTACATCCGAAAGTGATACTGCCCCATGGCGGTAGATTGGGCTGTGCCTATAGGCACTGTGCGACCAAAGTAGATATAACGTAGATACATTGGTACCCGTTCAAACATGGGTCTCATCGATCTCAATTGAGATCAAAAAAAGGTACATACAAAGAAACACGAATAAATGTTGTAAATTTTTATTTGTAAATAACCTCGCTTGTTAGGTTTAACTTTGATTCAGGCTTCTACTGGCAACAAATAACATACATACAAATCATACAATACATTCATACAACCCGAGGAAATAGCTTGGAGGTTTAATTAATAAGTACAATATAGAAATATTAAGAAACTTTCACAAAAAAATAACTACCAATATTAAACAAGAATTATAATTACATAAAAATTACGTGCGAGAAATTCTCTATTAGCGATAAGTAAGCGTGGATTCTTTACAACAAATAGGGGTAAATAACGCCCCCTAAAAGCCAACGCGAGGACGGTAACTACAGACCGAATAAACAGCGAAGGAACATCAAAAACTAGAGTGCTAAATAATTTATAGTGCACAAACTAAACATCTAATTAATATCTTTTAAAAATACAATTAATTCATGACTTTAAAACAGCCTCGTTTTCTAATCACAAAAAAAAACGTTTCTCAAACGCTTTGAAGAAATCGTTAATGAAATTTTCGAAAACGCTACCATGTTAAGAGTTTCTAATTATTGCTAAGCTAGCAAATTAAACCCGTCATAAATTGAATTTAAAAAAAAATATATATTTATTTACAAAAAAAGAAATAGTAATACGTTTTTTTAGCATAATAATTACAAATTAAAGTGGAGACTACGTGAGTGACTACAAAATAAATTAACTAAGAAAATAAATTATGTAGAAACTAAGCCCACGTATTATGCTAAAATAAATAAATAAATAATTCACTAACTAATCTAATTACAACGCAATACTGTCTGAACAATTGAAAAAAAAAAACATAATAATAAGCGATCGTCAAAAAATAAATTATTTCGTGTCGTGACTTAAATCGGTCGCGGTGGTTCTAAAGGTACCTTCAAATGGAGATCTTAACCAAAAACATTGCCAACAATAAAAGAACACAAAAAAAACAAATATTAATACAAAAATCTTGTATTTTTAAATTCGGCGCATCATTTTAAAGTGGACAATCTATTTTTATTTACAATATCGATCTCAGTGCAAGTTTTTGAAGGTCCAAAAATTGAATTATCTGATTAGTCAATGAATTTATAATACGCAGAATTCGTCGAGCAAATTCTTAAGTTCCTTATTGTGAGCTGCCTTCGAACCGGTAGCGGGCGAAGCGGCTGTAGCACGACCATTGTAGCTAAAACAAAATAATAAACATAAATAAGTATAATGAGTACATAACGATCAACCTGGGGCACATTCGTCACCTCAAGTCGGCATAGTGGAGGCGACTGCTACCTGCAAACATTTCCATGTGGTAACAGTCGCCTCCGTTCATGGATTCGTCTTAAATTATTTAAATTGTCTTCCTTAAAGTTCTGATTTGTAATACGAGTAATGGATCCATCTGTTAACAGCTGGTGAAAATGGAGATTTTCCCGAACTTGCTTGATGCAAAAATACTTTGGCACTGGTAAATTGTTATAATACCATAAAAAGGTAAAAAACCAGGGCTGTAACTTTCGCTTAAGTGGGGCAGAACAAATAATGGGACCTTTATCAATATGGTTGTCATTTTTTCCCCCTACTTGCCCCGGCCCTGGATAAAACTAAAAAAAAACTACACAAAAAAGCTATAAATAAAAATAATAGTCGACCATATAGATTGTCGAGGACATAACACAATTTTTGAAAGATCAAGTCTCACCTAATTGTTCGGGAGACCTCGACCTTATCATCAGCCAAAGTTTCGGACCCCTCTTTGCCCCCAAAAAGGCGACTAAACCAGCTACCAGACGATTGGGGCATCGCCCTGGAACACCACATTGCGGGCACATTTATTATATTATTATACCAATCTAAATAGACCCACAACCAATATCCACTTTCATGAGTTTACGCTACTTCTTAATTTAGTCGTATTATTCTTATAGCTTTTTTATGTGATTTTTTTAAAGTTTACGAAAACGCGTTTAAACTGGATGCAACATATACAACAACACAAAAACAAAACACATCGTCTTTATTTTCTAACACATTAAAAAAAAAACAAAAATAGATAACATGTTTTGAAATACTTATGCATTATGATATACATTATGTATTATTTTACATATTGAGGTTATCTCGGAAAGAGCGATTTTTAAGTTAAAACAATTTCGATCTATGGTTGCGTAGATGAAAAGCCACTAATGATCACACGATTCGTTAGAAACAGCTCTAATGATAACAGATTCATAAACTTTACTTAGAAATAGTATTTATTAAAATTGTCAAGTTGTATGGATAAACTCTTGACAGTAATTTTTATAGTAACTTGGTATGTGAGCGATGAAGGAAGGTAGAGAACTGCCACCACAGACAAATCGTCTGCAGGCAGCAGTTGCCGCCTCTATGCCGGCTTACACCACCTATTGACAGTGCATGCACCTCTACAAAAAAGTAAAACAATTCCGTTTTAAGTAAAGTTTATAAATGTTAATAATATAATACTAGCAAAATATTGCCTCGGTCTGTCAAAAGTTTTATGACAGTTCAAAGTACAACTTAAGCAATGTTAATCGTAGGGTTGACATACCTGATTTGTTTCTGGTTTTGCAATAGAGTACGGAAGCGCGGTTCTACATAACTCCACGATCCCTGGTTCTTGTGTTCCTCCTGCGTCCAGATCAACTGAGCGTTGGGGTATTTGGCCACTTCGGCCTTGATCAGATCAAATGGGAAGGGGGAGATCTGCTCCAATCTGAAAATTTATTATTAATCGTCAGTATTTTGGAGATATTATTGTCGGCAAATAAATAGAACTTTACAACGTTGTTTTTTTTTTAATTGTAGCTCGGCATGTGACAACACCCCGCCTGATGTAAAGCTATAGTGCGGTCCATGAATAGAAACAACTGCTACTACAGAGAAATCTACGGCAGTAGTCGCCTCCACTATGCCGGCTTTAGGAGACGAGCACGTACCATCTAGATTGACAGTGCATCATTGCATGCCCTCATTATACCTGGCTACTTTCAAACTATTCCCGAAACGCAACAAATGAATAAATAGAACAAAATTTAAAATATGAAAAATATTGCTTGACTACCAAATATACCCAAAAATAGACATTGTCCTTTGAACATACCTGCAAATTGCGATATCCTTCTCGAGGTTTCTATCACGACGTTCCTTCACCATGTCGTAATAGACACGTCCGGAGCAGAAAGATAGTTTACGCACACTGCTCGGGTTCTGAGAAGCTGGCCCTTCATCCGGAATCACTCTGCAACATTACATATAACATGAAAGGGAGGCTCGCTGAATCCAATCGCAAAATATTAACACCCGTGAAGTGACCTTGTCACGTTTCGGGACCAGTTTGGAAGTAGCCAGGCATAACGAGAACTGTCAACTGTCATGGTGCACATTCGTCTCTTTAAGCCGGCATAGCGAAGGTGACTGCTGCCCTTCTTTTTTTTTATTGTAGCTCGACACGTGACAACACTCCGCCTGATGTAAAGCTAGGGTGCGGTCCATGAAAGGAAACAACTGCTACCACAGATAAATCTCTACGGGCAGCAGTCGCCTCCACTATGCCGGCTTGAGGAGACGAGCATGTACCATCTAGATTGACAGTGCACACTCTTCTCTTATGCCTGGCTACTTTCATACTCTTCCCGAAACGCGACAAGGTCACTTCACGGGTGTTACATTCGAAAAGACTGTACAAATAACCATCATCAGTTTGCCTACCACTCTTTAATAGTGCCTATAGGCACTGAGCGACCAAAGTACGTATAACAAAGTTACATTGGTACTGGTCAGAATTAGTGAGGTTCGAACACAGGTCTCATCGATCGTGAGTTCATGCATCTTATCGCTAGTCCACGGTCGCTCATTTCTTGTGCCTGCAGAAATTTATCTGTTTCCGTTCATGGATCGCTACAATAAAAAAAGTCGAGGCAAATCCAAGAGGCAATCGCAAACTTCAAACTTACCACGTGGTTGCGCAATTCGACGCGGGCGGGAGTAATGCGATTCGATTCTTCTCTAGTTAACAAGTTAGAACGAGACAACTTACCTCCTGAAGATGGTGCCATCCTTCATGTCATCGAATGAAGACTTAGCTTCAGGATGACGAAGCAGAGACTTGGGTGTCATCAGAATAAGTGGCTTACGGAAAGGCAACGCGATTTGTCGCCTCAAAATATGGAAATAGCTCGCAGGAGTCGAACAATTTGCAACTATCCAATTGCAATCGTGAAGTTGGCGGACTAGAAACAGAATGAATATCTTTTAGTACTAAAATTTTTAGCCCAAGAAGGATGGACGTGAGTTTATAAGTATTGTAAAAGAAATTACCTTCATAGTCGGTGCTCTCTGGTGGCAAATAATCGGGATCATCCGAGCTCATTTGTAGGAATCTCTCAAGACGAGCCGAAGAGTGTTCAGGGCCCTGTTAAACGAACAAATAATGATTAAATTCCCTTTTTTTTTTATTGTAGCTCGGCATGTGACAACACTCCGTCTGACGTAAAGCTAGAGTGCGGTCCATGAATGGAAACAACAGCTACTACAGAGAAACCTGTGCGAGCAGCAGTCGTCTTCACTATGTCGGCTTGAGGAGACGAGCATCTAGACCTCGAGCGCATATATCAGAAATTGTGGTGGGGGTTTCCCTATTTGTCTATTGTTTTATGGTCAGTCTTTAGCATCTTCTTGGGCCGGCATAATGACAGCGACTGGAGCCAAAGCGGTTGGACCTCCATCAAGTCAGTCGAAGTCACATATCGCATCATTATAAAAAAAGAGAAGTCAGTTGGCTTTGCGATACCCATTGATAGAGTTCACTTTGGGAAGCGATACCCGGCTAAATCATAACTGTAATGGTACTTGTTTAAACAATGTCTATACAAACCATGCCCTCCATTCCGTGCGGTTGTAGGAGCACAATACCGGATTGTCTGACCCACTTCGCTTGACCGCTCGAAATGAACTGATCGATGATACACTGGGCAACATTATTGAAGTCACCGAATTGCGCCTCCCATAGAACCAGCGCGTTCGGGTTTGTCACAGAGTATCCGACCTCAAAGCCAAGCACGCCTGAAATATTATTATTACTGTATATTTTTCTTTATTAATTGTGTGAACTCTACATATGACAATAATCCACGCGTATCTAGAATCCGGTTAAGTCGCCTTCGCTATGCCGGCTTGAGGTGAAGAATACACACTCTCGCCCGACTACTTTCAACCTAACCCGGAAGCGCGACCAACGAGTGTTAAATAAAACCTACTAGTTGGAAAGATAGAATAGAGGAATTTGGACGAGGTCACGTGAACTCCCTGACCGTTCTATTCAATTGTCATAATTATTAAATATTGACTTTAAAATCACTCAAGTTGTAATATTCTCTTACCATATTCAGAGAGTGAGCTATTGCAAACGGTGTATGGCGCCTGATCAGGATACAAGTGAGCCAGTGGACAATATGTAGCTTTATCCACTTTCTGATGATGGAGCACATGGTGTCTGCAAACGAGAATTGAAGTTCACAATTTACCTAAAATCTGGTGATATTAAACTAGAGGGAGTACAACTGCTACCACAGACAAATATCTTAAGGCAGTTATCGCCTCCACTATACCGGCTCAATGAGAATGTACACAGTCCATTGACAGACGTCTCGTTATACCAGGCTACTTCCAAGCTGGTTCACTTGAAAGGTAGACTGGGCTAATAACAATCATCATACCTACCTACCAGTCTTAATTTGAGAAATTAACAGAATATAGATACCTATGTGAGAAAGTGCCTCTCTCAACGTCTTCTCCGGAGAGCCTCACATGAATACCCTCTTTGAGAAGAGAACCAAAAGCCAAAGCTTCGCCGAGGGCCCAATCCACTGTTCTGTTTTCAACCATTTCCATGCGAGTCTTCAGAATACGCAATAAGCCTTTGTGGATCTCAAACTCAGCGGCGTTCGGCGGCGGTTGGGAGAAACGCTTGCCGATGTGAACTAACGTTTCTTCCACAACTCCGGTTGTTGACATCTGTATTTAGATAAAGACTTTTTTAACATTTTGTTTTATATTGTAGCTCGGCGTATGACAACACTCTGCTTGTAAATCTAAAGCGCGGTCCATGAACGGAAACAACTGCTACTATAGATAAATTTCCACAAGCAGCAGTCGCCTCCGCTATGCCGGCTTGAGGAGACGAATGTGCACCATTCAAATAGACAGTGCAAACGTTATATCTGGCTACTTCGAAACTGTTCAGTCTGCCTACCACTTTTTCATATGATTTCACTATAATACAGGTGTCTAAAAAATATACTTCAAGCCGAAGACGGGAACGGATTACTTTTCCCTAGTTCTAAGCTACCATGATTTAGCTTCAATCCATTATTTTCATAATATCAAATCCTAGACCAACCTTAAGTGGATCTTTGCCTTCAAAGAAACCGGACCATGGTGAATCGAGCCAATCCTTGTATTTAATATGAGTTTCTTGCTTAGCTTGATCGTACGCATCTCCGCAAATCTTGTCATATTTATCCCTGACGTCTTTGACTTCTTCGGCCGTCACTACCCCTTCAGCTATTAATTGGTCGGCATACTTCTCCAATACTGTAATTGTTTATACACATAGTCGTTATAAACCAACAAAATTAAAATTTAGGGTCGTTTGCACCAGAAGGCCGGTTAAAGTAACTTTAACTATTACTTTTACGGCGACGACGACCGTTAAACGTTTACATTTACTCCACACGCGTTGCAATGTCGTATAAATTCATATTGTTAACGTTAAAAGGGTGGCTGATCTCGAAAAAATAATAGAAAAACATACTTCTTACACAACTTCTTTTCACACATTTGACGTTAGTAACAGTAGTTTGACGATTACTTTAACTATAACCAGCCAAAATTCGCTGGTTATGGTTAAGGTCAAGGTTAAAGTAACCGTCAAAAATGACAGACGCGACGATGGTGCAACTCGTGTGGAGTAAATGTAAACCATAATGTAATTGTAACGGTTAAAGTCTTCTGGTGCAAACGACCCTTAGTCGTATTATATTTCGTTATTTACTATACTAAAGAGTGGTAGGCAGACTGATGATGGTGATTTGTCCAGTCTGCCGTCCTGGGGTAGTACCACCACTTTCGAATGTAACACCCGTGAAGTGTCCTTGTCGCGTTTCGGGAATAGTTTGAAAGTAGCCCCAGGTATAACGAGAGGAGTGTGCACTGTCAATCTGGATGGTACATGCTCGTCTCCTCAAGCCGGCATAGTAGAGGCGACTGCTGCCCGGACGGGTCTCTCTGTAGTAGCAGTTGTTTCTGTTCATGGACCGCACTCTAGCTTTACATCAGGCGGAGTGTTGTCACATGCCGAGCTACAATAAATTCATCCCGAAACACATCTAACGCGTCACTTCCAAGTGGTGGTACTACCCCAGGTTAGGTCATCATCAACTTTCTGCCACTCTTTAAGCTCTATAAGACATTGAAACCCTTACCTGGCTTAGTTTTCTTAATCTTGCGATACATAAGCGGTTGCGTAAACATGGGTTCGTCGACCTCATTATGACCATTTCTACGATAAGACACGATATCAATGACGACGTCCTTATGGAAGGTAGAACGCCATTCGGCGGCCACATTGCATACATGCATCACAGCCTCAGGATTATCACCATTCACGTGGAATATTGGTGCGTTCACTACACGGGCCACGTCTGGAAAATTTAAAATATATTTATTAATAAAAAAAAAAGATATATTATTATATGCAGGCAGGCAACGGTCGCCTCCACTATGCCGGTTTCATAATTTGCGCAGAGGACAAACCGATACACTCCTCACATTGATGCTTTTTTTATTGTAGCTCTGTATATGACAACACTCCGCTTGATGTTAACCTAGAGTGCATTCCATGAACGGAAACAACAAACACAGAGAAATTTAGTATACAGCAGTAACCTTCGCTATGCCGGCTTAAGGAGACGAATGTGCACCACACAGGTTGGCAGTACACACCTTTCGTTAAACCTTTAGTAAACTGAACCCAAAACGCAAGGTCACTTCGCACTTGTTGCATGTTAGGCCACCAACAGTCTGTCTACCACCTTTTCTAAATATTATATTCAAAACCTCCTGCTCATTGAAGATACAGTCCTAGTTTCAATAGCAGTGCACTTCGTATACAGGACAAATATTATTTTTTTATTGTAGTTCGGCATGTGACAACACTCCGCCTGATTGTAAAGCTAGAATGCAGTCCATGAACGGAAACAGATGCTACTACAGAGAAACCTATACGGGCAGCAGTCGCCTCCACTATGCCGGCTTGAGGGGATAAATAAATAAAAACCGCACTAACCTGTGCAATAAGCAGAAGAGCGTGAATGCCTAGGGTCAGTTGTGAATCCAATTTGATTATTCACAACAATATGTATGGTTCCGTGCGTAGTATAGGCAGGCAAGTCTGAGAGATGCATCGTCTCGAATACTACTCCTTGACCGGCGAACGCAGCGTCTCCGTGAAGAAGTATTGACATCACCTGACGAATTTTTTTTTAATTGTAGCTCGGCATATGACAACACTTCACTACACACTAATGCAAAGCTAAAGTGTGGTCCATGAGTGGAAACAACTGCTACTACAGAGAAATCTCTACGGGCAGCAGTCGTCTCCGCTATGCCGGCTGAGAAGATGAGTATGCACCATCTAGATTAGAAGTCCACACTCCTCTCGTTATAGGGGTGTTCTATTCGAAAGTGGTGGTACTACCCCAGGACGGCAGACTGGGCTAATAACCATCATGTCTGCCTACCACTTTTTACGAAATTGAATAAAAAATAAAAATTATTTATAACTGACAAACTGTACATTTCCTTTCCTTATTAGGAAATATACTAGACAATGCCTTTTAAAAAATGAAAATATTATTAAAGGCTAGGCTGCATGGGCAATGAACCCTTTGCCTTGAAGAAAGCAACAACAACTTACTTAATTTTTTTTATATTAAAATTCAAATGTTTTTTTCCATATCAATCAAAAACAAACCTAAACCCTTAGAAAAATCCGGTACTTATCAATCAATGGATGTTGAAAAAAAATTAGTTAAGTACCTTCTTTCCTTCATTATCGCCACGATAGAATTGTTCAGCACGCGTTTTGCCTTGCACAATAGGATCCACAGCTTCAAGATGAGACGGATTAGCACAAACGGCCAAACGGATGTTTTTATTTGTAACGCGGTTGAGACGCTCAATGTATGTACCCAAATGGTATTTCACATCTCCCGAGCCCTGAAAATTGAAAATAAATACATGAATACCAAGAAATATAAAGGAGAATGCCTATTTTTGGACCCACTTGATACCTAATAGTTTAGTAACAAAAGAATATTCTAAAATAATATCTTATTTTTTATTAATTAATTTTAATTATATCAACACATCATTTATCAATCAATATATGTACAATGTTTAATTGGGGAGGTGTATCTGGTGACAGCTATCTTTTTAACATATTTTTTAGATAATATAGATTAATTTAGTCGACACGTGTTTCGTTCGGAACTAAACCATTGCCAATGAACAAAAACTAAATTATTTGTCAAAAGTTCAAACAAACTTTTGATTTTTAAAAGTTCCTGTTAATTAAAACATCGTGTTTATAGTGTAGTTTTGTCTTAAAAATTACAATAGTTATTTGTATAAAACACTGTTATTGTTAGGAAACACAAACAAAAGATATTTGACAAACTTGTGAGGCGACAACCATAGACAACAAAATAATCTACAAAACTGTTAGGTTGGTACTTTGTATTCTATCTTGTCAAACTGTACGAAAGTCGAAGTGAAAGGTCGAAGACGGTCATTACAGTTTTTCAAATATCTCCTCGATTTTTAAGTATTTTTAGACGAAAATCAAAAAATTCTTCTAATTGAAGTAATATCTCGAAATGGTTTTCGATTCACCATGGGTTAGTTTTTTTGGACCTTGCCCATTACATAAAAAAGGGATATTCAATTATTAAAGTATTTAAAATAATAATAGCAATAGCATAGTGCTTTTATTAAACTTACATCATCTTCAGCCTCGAGACCAGCGAATTGGGTAAAGAGTTGATGAAGAGGCTTACGGCAAACGTTCGCCAGCACATTGAGACGACCTGCAATCATTCATCATTCAGAAATTATTTAACTGTTGTCTGGCGTCACAACACTTCACCTTAGTTCGATTAAGCTTGATCTGGACGATTCGCCTCCGCTATACCAGCTCTAGGGGACGAGTGTGCCCTATCAAGGTTAACTTAGCGGCCATGGTCTAGCGGTAAGACGCGTGAACTCACGTGCGATGAGACCCGTGTTCGAACCTTGCTAATTCTGACCGGTACCAATGTAACTTTGCTATACGCACTTTGGTCGCTCAGTGCCTATAGGCACTATTAAAGAGTGGTGGGCAGACTGATGATGGTTATTTGTCCAGCCTGCCGTCCTGGGGTAGTACAACCACTTTTGAATGTAACACCTCGTCGCGTTTAGGGAATAGTTTGAAAGTAGCCAGGTTTAAGAGAGGAGTGTGCACTGTCAATCTAGATGGTACTTGCTCGCCTCCTCAAGCTGGCATAGTGGAGGCGACTGCTGCCCGTAGAGATTTCTCTGTAGTAGCAGTTGTTTCCATTCATAGACCGTACTCTAGTTTTATATCAGGCGGAGTGTTGATACATGCAATACTTCCAAGCTAATCCCGTAAGACGCAGTCTGCCTACTCGTAATAAGTTTATTACCTCTATGCGGCATTCCCATGATGATAGATTCAACACCGAGACGCGTAGACACGTCGATAACCTGCTTCATGGCGGGGATCAAGATCTCACATCCTTCCAAACCGAAACGCTTCTCCGACGACCATTTCTTCGCCAAGAAGTTTTCAAAACTAAAAAAACCATCATATAGCCATTAATTAATGAATTAATCATTCATACAGGCTGCCTAGTGCCCATAACCGTCGGGCGTGCATGAAGAGAATTGTGAATGTGAAGAAAGCGAGGGTGTTGTGTCAGGATCGTGGTAAGTGGCGTTCCGTTGTCTCTGCCTATCCCTGTGGGAAAAAGGCATGACAATTGTATTGTATTTCATACAGGCGAGCCTGGCATGAGCAGAAAACGGTCATAGTAGGTGCCTTTTTCATCAATTTATTAAAGAAAAAAAGATATACTGTCACCTAATCTTATGTGTATATGATTCAATGAAAAAGAGCAACTGCACCCTCTTTCTAATTGTTACCCAGCAGTTCTAGTCCTACTTGCCAGAACAAGTCTCTTCAGAGTACCAAGTATGAATTTACATTTACGTTGTCACGGCGTAAAGCGAGGTCTCGCCACCAATCAGGCAACATTATTATCACCGCCAAGCGATCCTAAGAGCAACTATGCCCTTTTTCTAATTATAGTTTTGTACTGGTAACTTTTAAAAGCAAAATGCAAGCTTTAAGAGTGGTAAGCAGACAGATGATGGTTATTATCCCAGTCTGCCGTCCTGGGATAGTACCACCATTTCTGAATGTAACACTCGCGTTTCGGGATAAAGTTTGACAGTAGTCAGGTATAACGAGAGGTAGAATTGTCAATTCGGATGGTGCACGTTCGCCTCCACAAGCCGGCATAGCGGAGGCGACTGCCTGTAGAAATATAACTGTAGTAGCAGTCGTTTCCGTGTCTAGCTACAATTAAACAAAAAAAACTTACCCAGTAGCTCTAGTCAAACGTGCCAAAACAAGTCTCTTCTCATCTGGACTCATCTGTGTAACACCGGGTGGCTCCATACGTTGACGAATCCAATTGCATTGTTCCAGAGAATTAATGAACATGAATTCAATGCCAATGTTGTTGCAATAAGCCTGTTCCAGACGATTAAGGATTTCCCTAAAAAAATTACATTTATTAACATAATTACTGTATTTATTTTTTTGCAGCTCGACATATGACAACACTCCGCCTAATGTAAAGCTAGAGTGCGGTCCAGGAACGGAAACAACTGCTACTACATAGAAATCTCTACGGACAGCAGTCGCCTCCAATATGCCGGCTCAAAGAGAGCATGCACCATCTAGATTGACAGTGCACACTCCTCTCTTATACCTGGCTACTTTCAAACTGCTCCCGAAACGCGACAAGGTCACTTCACGGGTGTTACATTCGAAAGTGGTGGTACTGCCCCAGGACGGCAGACTGGGCTAATAACCATCATCAGCCTGCCTACCACTCTTTAATACGTCACAATATGTCGAGCCGTGTATGGTACATGCTCGTCTCCTCAAGCCGGCAGAGTGGAGGCGACTACTGCCCGCGCAGGTTATGCTGTAGTAGTACTTGTTTCCATTCATGGACCGTACTCTAGCTTTACATTAGGCGGAGTACTGTCACATGCCAAGCTACAATAAAAAAAAAGAAGTTGAACTTCAACTTATTAATTTTTTGTATTAGCTCGTCATATGACCGGGGGGTCCGCAGACAGCAGTCGCCTCCGCTACACCGGCTTTGTGGGATGCGCTTGAAATTAACAATAAAAGTGTTTTTTCATAATTACTTACCTCAAAGGAAGGGCTTTGTCCTTTTCACCAATAAAAGTAGTTGAGGGTAGTTTGAACACCCTATCCATGTCAGCTTCATCTAAAACGTAAGTGCTAATAAGAGAATGTCAGTCGCACAAGTGAACAACACCAATAAGCAGTATAGTTTTTAAATAGAAAAGAAAATAACTTATTGATCTTCTTTTCTATACATATTTTTTCGAAGATATATTGATACAGATATATAAAATTATTTGCCGATTCCTTAAGTAGCATTCAAATGAAAATGAATATCAATCAATTATTTTTTATAACTCAAAATTACTAAAATGCTAATTTAAATTATATTTAAGCAACAATCAGCAAAATAATTTAATACATGTATAGATAGACAGATCCATTAATATGTAGCACAAAGCACATAGAAGCCACCTCATGAATTTAGTTTTCATATCCCTTTACTAGTAAATTACATTGTTTTGTAATAAAATGCGATATTTGTTATGCTATGACGTCATTCACATTTGTAAAACCACGATGCGTATATTTAAAAAAATACTCCATCTCCCAGCAATGTGTATTGTATAACTCTAAGACTGAAATGTTCGTCAAAGATCAGCAACTTTTTTCACGAAGATTGCAGTCACAAGAAAGTATATAAATATTATCTTATCAGAATAACATGCTAGAATAAACTCTCATATTTTAAAAATATATAATAGCTTAATTTATCGTTTAGCACACTTCACAAATGCAAAGTCTAAAGTTCAAATTAACAACAAAAAGGTCATTGTTGAGGTCAATAATGACGTTTGGCTATTTTTTATTTTTATTTTAAAATTCTCCCATTCCGGGAATTCAAAGGGAACGATGCCCGTACAGCCACGTCATATTTCCCCCTTTCATACATCGAATTGTAGAACAACAGCATTTTGCTCAGAAACTATTATTAATTTTCTAATATGGCCACACCAGCGAAAGTTTACAAACATAGACATCCATAGAGACATGCGAGAACATTAAGAAATATTAGAATAGAAGATGTGATGAAAATTTATGTTAAAGTATATGATTTTCACCTTCCGTGCTAACCGGGGACCGCGTGCTAACACCACCAAAACAAAAGATAGTTATGGCGTTCATGATAAGGAATTATTAAATTACATCAAAAATAAAAACAAAGGTTCAATTAAATCTTAGTTAGACAGATTTTTTGGAGGACATGAATGAAGAAAAAAACTTAATAAATTATATAGTTTTCCAACTAGAATATAAAATTTAAAGATTTTTCTTTTCACAAAATCTTCACTCCAGATTTTTACACATATTTGATATTCGACTCTACATTGGAAAAGCTGCATTTTTAGTTATTGGTATACATATATAATTGCATTCTACTGCCATAACTATCAATGACGACTATGTACATATTAGCGGCCATGTTGAAGGGGAGACTACTGGTTTCGGTATTCTTACCAAATCTGTAGCTGGAGTGAATCACTTCCCGAGGATTTTTACCGGTCAATTTGGAGTTTGCGATATCCAAGGGGTCGAGTTTCGCTATATGATGTCCTCGAATCTGTTTTTAGTTTTAATATTTACCTTATTTTTACAGTCGCCAACATGGCAAGCTTTTTTTAAATAGTTTCAGTGCTTGACGTGTTGGCGTCAGAAAATGAAATTATGTATTAAGCAGAACTTGTTAACGTTGTTAAATTATTTAATAATGCTAGAAAAAAAGCTAATGATGCATTTACACAATAAGTTACCAAAAGGGTAAGAAAAAATAGTCAATATCTTCCTTCCTTCTTAGACCTTCAAACCCAAGGTTTGAAGTCAAAATTTAAAAAAAAAGTTAACAAAAAAATCAAAAGTTAAAGTAACCTCAGTGTGGATGCACCATAAGAAAAAAAAATCGAAGAATAATACAGTTTTTTTAGAACAAAACATATTTTCCTAACCTAACAATTAATACTTCTTGTTTAATAAAATACTATAAGAAACATTGAAAAAAGAAACACAATTAGCATTTGTTAAGAAACGTTAGAGAACTTGAAACGAAGAAAATAAATTAATCACAAACTTTGCTAAAGAAATTAAAGTAAACGTGTTCCTGTATCTGAACCTACCTATTATATATTTAATAACAATAAAAAACAGTTAAAACACATATTTAATAAATATACGACAAACACTAATTAGAACAACTATACAATCCTTCCTACATTCGTATATTACTTTACCCACAGTCTAAAAATCAACTGGACTTTATTCACCTGTCTATTTATTTATTCTTTATTTACACAAAATATATGGAACATGCGTTTATTAACTTAAGTACTAAATGCTATAATCTAGAAACATCTAGTAAAGGAATATGAAGGAATGTACAAACCCCGTGCTGTATAAAGTGCATAGGTCATTATTAATGGCCTTAAATAACGTATGAGTGGCCTTAATAACAATATTAGTGCATTTTAGTAATAAAACCTACAACGTAAATTTACCGATACGTCAAAAACGGCTAGTCTCAATATTTTATTTATAGTAATTATTATATATTATATGTATAAAATACTAAATAATAAATAGCGTGTTCATATACATTACATAAATAATAAGCAAAATATCATAACCTATTTAAAAAAAAAGGAATACGCCACAAATTAATTTAAATAATTTTCCGTGACCTTCACCAAAAGAATAATTAGAAGGAAATATAAATAATATTCAATTAAACACCGCAAATTAGCTAGATAGTATAAAAACAAATAAGAAAAAAAATACACTTAGCGATACTACATAAATAATGAAATAACCGCCCACCACCCATATAGAAGCGGATTACAGGAAAAACTCACGCGTTGAGCGAAAAAAGGGGAAGAAAACTATTAAACGACATAGCCTACACCATTTATCAATTCAAAATTAGGAGGGCATGAGTGGTTAACAAAAATAAGTATCAATTAATTTAATATACATAAATATGCAATTTTATAAGGCATAATAAATATAATAATAGTAATATAATAAAAATTAGTGCAAATAGAATTAATTACAAATATATTGCAATCATATCCCCACTAAATTTGAACATTTTCCTCTTACAAAAACTTCACAATTCATTTTTGAATATGAATTAAAATATTTTTTTATTATTCAAATTCAAGCGTCTATCAAGCGGCGCGTATAGTTAAATACACGTCACGGTGGGATACGTCACGTCACTTGAAGGACTAAATAAATTGTGACGTAATAATAAGATAATTCAATAGTGACGTTCATACCGAATCGTACGTGTTGCCGTATGACGGCTTCGCTTGCAAACCCCCTCATTCCAACTTCATCCTTGACTACGGTGTTCCCTGACGTAATGCCTAGAGGGTCCAGCTGGGCTACGAGGTGACCACGTGACTACGATCACACACATTCAAAATCAATTACAAAAAAAAAACAATAAAAATTAAAGTTAAAAATTTATCTTAAAAAAAAGTTCATTAGTCATATTTTTTATTCCGCAATTAATTAATAAACAAAATTATAAATCTAAAGGAGGTATTACGCAACAAACCGTATCCAAAAAAGCGCGATCTATGATCGAATAAAAAAATATCAATAAAAAAGTCATCGAAAGAAAATTGCATGCTGCGACGATTGTTTGAGACTAGCAATTCTTTTACATCGGCGTTTGTTAGTTCTCAGGACAAGACAGGACAGGACAAAAACGTTATGAGTTACTGTTTTATATATTTCCCTATTGTTATTGTGTTGAAATTTTAACATATCACATTCTAAAGTAGACACGATCTTCCGCTTTTGCTATTAGAGATAATCGTCAACTGATATTGGTGAAAAAGAAGTGATTAGATAAAAAATTACGTGTCAACCTTGCACTTCATCTCCGCGAAACAGATAATGTGATAAGGCACCAATGTCAGTTACGAATCAAGCCTAAAACACAACAATTTAGACACAAGCATTTGTACAATTTTTTATTATAAAATAATTACAAAATAGATTTACTTTCTATAATTATTTGAATAAAAATAACCTTTTTGTTTACTTTTCAAATTATAATTTTTATACAACATAATAATTAAAAAAAAATTATTGCAAGGCAATACATTGTATATAAAAAATAAACAATAAATTAAATCCAAACGCTTGTGTCTAAAGGCGATTCAATTTGAAATCCTTCGTACCGAATTTGAAATATTTTCTCATGATGAGCTCGGAGTTTGGGGCTCTCATACCCAGTATGGGTAGAGTCGCGGAAGTGATGTTCAGTGGATCCAAGTCCGCAGCCAGATGACCTCGCGCCTGTATCGCCCAACGTCATCAAAACCGTCCCGTTATATGTCATTTTATTATTTTTATAGTGGGAATGAAACGATAATTATTTATTTATATCAACTAAAGACATTTTTTACTTTAATACGTAATGCACAGAGGAAGTAGTTTTAAGTTATATAATAGAGAGGCTGTGGCCTAGCGGTGGAAAGCTCACGATCGAGATCCGTGTTCAAATCTCGCAAGATTTCGACCATTACTTTCTTATTTCTATTATTGGTAACTCTTTTTTTTTCAATTTAGCATTCGTAATACAAGTATTAATTGAGTGGTAGGCAGACTGATAATAGTTATTCTACTGAAACGAGGTAGTACCGCCACTTTCAAATGTGAGACTCGTGAAGTGACCCAGTTACGAGCTCAGCTTGGAAGCAACCGGGTATAAGGAGCCTCAAGCTAGCATGGAAACGAATGCTGTAGTCACAAGCCGTATTATACAGGGTGTCCCGTAAGTAATGGTGTCAACGGTATTTTACAGATAGAGGGGTTCAATATCTAGAATATAATTTGGTGATTTTTTTTTATACCTTCTGGTTTAAAAGTTATGACATTTTTAAAGAATTATCATTTTTTCCCCTGTTTTATCACAAAATAATGTTATAAAAATTTGTTTACACCACCGTACCGTACCATACCGTTGACACCACTACTTACGGGACATCCCGTATGAAAAGAATCTACATAATGACATAATTTTCAATATTGAATTTTAAAAAAAAACACGTATGATTAATCGTAATGCATCAATTATAAACTCTTCACGACACATAGTTATGGTGTTAAAAATCGTTATCGTTGCATTCCCAGTTGAATAATATGAAATGTTCTCATTTATTTTACGTTTAAACGATAATTAATCAAGCTATTATACATATAATACAAACAATTGTGAAGGTACTCGAGTGCACTTGAAGACCTTATTTTAAAGAATAAATTGTATGCACCTATTTGATTTAGTAACATAATCTTCTTACAACCCTTTATTTATTTTTAACCCTTTATTTATAGAAACACTGCATATGCCTACGCTTCGTCTGATGCTAAGCTAAGGGGCGGTCCATGAACGGAAACAACTGCTATGTCTGCGACAAGCAATCGCCTCCGCTAGCCGGCTTGAGACGAATCTGCTCAAATATACTTTTTTTTTTAATTATGAGAATTCTAATAAACCCTGTAACAGATATTCTCCCAAATAATTTCCCATTTAATTAAATTAAATAAAGGAGAACATGTCATTTAATTAAAAAATCTAATAATCGACATATAAAGGTATATTTGCCGTATTATTTAATTGAAAAGAAAATTAGAAATAATTATATCCAATTATTCTAAATGATGAAATGAAAAAAGAAATCTTGGAACCGACATGCATAAACCACGTGAAAATCAGTTTAATATGACTTATTTTGGTAGAGGACGACTAAATTAAAAAATCACCCACATTCTACGCATATGTTAAATGTAACCCAAACATTCTAAAGTGTGCAGGGTTATAAATTGCTCGATATAAAAAAAACACAAATTTTCAAAACAGATATTAATAACAGGGGGTGAAGTTTTTTTAAATTAAATTTAAAAAAAAAAGGGAACAAACAATGTCAAGTACAATAACAAAAATATCATCGTATCTAATTGGCGTAGTTGGCCGAATGTCAAATAATGATAAAAATAAACAACACTACGATATAAGAAAAAAAAAACAATCGATCTTAACATCACTATTTTTCTTTTTTTAATTTAAATGAACATATAACCTATAATTGTTTGCTTAATAAAAAAAATTAACCTAACATAGAAAAAAATAGATAAATTTATTATTTATCCACAATAACAAAATCTGTTTTCCTTATCCTAAATCCAAAGAAAATATGATTAAAAAAAAATAATAAAATATAAAATGTGCATCTATCTACGTTGTATAATAAAATGGAATGAATTTCACCTGATAACTTCTGATGATGGCCTGCACTGCAAGATGGTCGTCAATTATTTTCTCGTTGACAGGAGAACCTTTAAGTAAAAAATACATAAAATAAATAGAAAATAGAGACTCCGACGCGGCCACGTAAAGGGATGGGTGCATCTGTGCAACGGAAGACGTGGGTTTGAACCCCGCCACAGCTCAGGGTTCTTTACGTGTTGATCCTTTTTCAATTAAATTTTCTTGACAATTTCAGAGCAGCCGTGGCCTAATGATGTTCACATTCAAACCAGCATCAATGTGTACTTTGATCGCTAAGTGCCCATGGTACGAGCACTAACTTAGTATGGGCATTAAAAAAAAATTATCACAACCTGATGAAATAGAAGACATGCCGGATGGTACAAGTGAAGACAATGGTACTTCGTTCTTAGAGTAGGGAGCCAGGTTTGGTGGCGATGTATATGCCGACCCGGGTTGCGCTCCGGCCGAAGCATTGCGGAAGAAGGCATCCCATGACTGTAACAATTAAAAAATACATGTCCATGTTCGGCTAACTTCGACTTTGTAAAACAGGACACAAAAAAAATCTAATTTAGTAATTTAAAACTTTAAAAAATGGCAGGCAGGCTGATGATGGTTATTAGTCCAGTCTGTCATCCTGGGGTAGTACTACCACTTTCGAATGTAACCAGGAATACAACGAGAGGTGTGTGTATAGTCTGGATGGTGCACATTCGACTCCTCAAGCCGGCATAGCGGAGAGGCGACTCCTACCTGTAGAAATTTCTCTGTGGTAACAGCTGCAATTGCACACTAGCTTTACTTCAGGTGGAGTGTTGCCGAGTTACAATTTTTTTAAAAGTTTTATGTTCTGCCTACCTCTGCCAAGAGTACAGACGTCATCGCGCCAATGAATAAATGTCTGAGAATTTTAGATAGATTAAACAGATCATTATTTTATATCAAAGATTAAGTAACACTTGTTTATCACTTTCACCGACAAAGTGTCAAAATACTGATAAAAATAAAACAAACAAAAATAAACTCAAATTTACACTCAAACTTTTAAAATATTTTCAACCAGTACCATTATCTTTATTGTTTATTTACATTAATTTATAATTGGACCAATAAAATACCGCATCCGTACTGGTTCAAACCAATTACTTTATTATTTTGTTAACCAAGAACAAGTCGAGCGAGTTCAGAGTTATTTTCGTCTAACTTCGGCAAGTTTTTCAATAAGAAAATAAACTAAAGGGACTTTATAATGATCACGTGACCAGAATTAAAGAGGGGTAGGCAGACTGATGATGGTATTAGCTCAGTATGCCGTTCTGAGGTTGTTAGTACCCGTAAAGAGTAATAGTCGCGTTTCGGGATCAGCTTGGAAGTAGCCAAGTATAACTAGTACCCACATTCGTCTTCTGAAGGCGGCATAGCGGACGTGACTGCTGTGTCGTCACATTTTCCCACAGGGATAGGCAGAGACAACGGAACGCCACTTACCACGATCCTGACACAACACCCTCGCTTCCTTCACATCCACAATTCTCTTCATGCACGTCCGACGGTTATGGGCACTAGGCAGCCCAGCTTTCATGAGGATGTTTCACATGTCAGGCTAGTATATTTAAAAAACCCGTTAACACTCACCGCATGTACGGAGCTGGGATCCGAGAGCCAGTTGTTGTACATGATCTCCACGTACGCCGAGCTAGATCCATTGAGGAATGGCTCTGCCGCCGTTGAACTTTTCAACCTATTGGCTGTTACTGTCACAGCGGCAGTCTGTGTAGAGAAAGGAAATAATTAACAAAAACGTTTATAATGTAGTAGGCACTTTCAAACGTAACACCAGTGAAGTGACCTTGTCGCGTTTCGGGAGCAGTTTGAAAGTAACCAGGTATAGCGAGAGGAGTGTCATTCTCATCTCCTCAGGCCGGCATAGCGAAGACGTCTGCTAACCAGAAAGATTTTTCTATAGTAGCACTTGTTTCTACTCATGGACCGCAATCTAGCTTTACATCAAGCGGAGTGTTGTCATATGCCAAGCTACAATAATAAAATTTTTTTTAAAATATAAACATAAACCGCCTATTTGCTATGTAATCAATACTAGGAAAATACACATTTTTAGTGAACAGAACTTGAACCCGGATCTGTCTGATAAAAGAACAGTGTGCTGTTCATTGCATTTAAAAATAAACTATCGAATGTATGGATTAGTGTAAATTGATTGGGTGACATCCCTAGTCACTATGTCACATCACTAGAGCAACTAGGAGTAAAGATTCTACCACTTTTCTAAAGCTATTTTTGACTTAACTGGAACACGACCTGACTATTTAGTGAGATGAATGAATGACCTGTGATGCACAATAATATTATTATACCTTGATGCAAATGTTTACTTTGACATTGGCAAATTGTTATAATGCCATATAAAACTAAAAAATTGTATAAATAAAGTTTTTCGAGTTATCGTTACCGTTTTACTACATGGTATTTCATTATCCTTTTACAATAATAATACAAAAGAACCACGTGTAATAAGATTAATTACATTTTCTTTAATTCCATAAAAAAACAATAAAGATTACAACATTTACGTGGTATTATGAAAATAATATTGCAACTAGAAACAGCTGTATCTACAATAAAGTCGTTATCATCATGCATCACATGAAATTCAAAATAAGCATGACGTCACGCAGACAGTGACGTCACGCGCAAGCGACTGATCGAATGAAGGATCTGAGGGATTTATAAATGACAAATAAAGATTGAACAGCATTAATAATAATACCATTAATCAAACATTTTCAGGAACGAAAAACAACTATCGTGAATTAACATTCATCTCCTAAAAAGCCGGCATAGTGGAGTACTCGAGAAAATCACCATAACGAGATAGTTCTTGTGGTGACCACTAGTTTCTTTCAAATTCTCCACCGTTTAGGAATAAGACCGTGATGAGCTTTTTTTCTTTTGGAGTGACACCACCACGACTACCACCCCGAGTGCCACCCATGCTAGTTATTAATATATTTATCGTAAATCATAAACTAAATGAGTGGTAGACGTACTGATGATGGTTATTAATCCAGTCTGTCAGTCCGACATAAAAATCTAAATAGATATAACTCATATTTCCAGACATTGACAATAATTAATTATAATATTTACAAGATAACGTATATCGTTGTTGAATAAACACACCCACAATCTTTTATCTTAATTATATTAATACAGTAATCTAATTAATATATTCAATTTCACACGAACACAATCTTCGCGAAGAAATTATACAGCGATAATTTCGCTCTATTTCCCGGGTCTTACTTCATTTTAACAATTTAAGTGTTAAATGTCCAGAGGTTCTAGTATAAGTTTACATTTACGTCGTGACTGCGTAACGTGAGCCCTTTCCACCAATAGGATCGCTTCATTTAGATTGTTTAAACTCAGAGCTTCAACCAGCGTTACCAGATTTTTTTTTTTTTGCCAAGTCGGGATTTCGGAACTTTTTGAGTGAAAAAAGCGGGATTCTTTTTTCGAAAGCCGGACATAGTAAAAAACATATATAATCAGAAGTGTTCAAATATGTATATTATATTTAAGTTTTAAATTACGTTTACGTGACAATAGATAGCAAAAATAGCCATAGAAAATGTAC
The DNA here is from genome assembly GCA_948150575.1 of Tinea pellionella. Taxonomy (NCBI): domain Eukaryota; kingdom Metazoa; phylum Arthropoda; class Insecta; order Lepidoptera; family Tineidae; genus Tinea; species Tinea pellionella. Next base: position 2,725,773 of record OX411250.1, read on the forward strand.
TTTAATAAAAATATGATATTTTAAATCAGATTTACTCTATCGTTAGGTAGTTGAGTCTTCTCATGGCCGGTTTCTGAATTCTTCGGTTTGCGTAACAAACCGTTATAACCATACAAATTTGACAGATCGTAAACGATAGTTATATCAAAATGTATGGGGAATGTGTCCGTTAGAAAAATGTGGTGTTTCAAATAATAGTCTGAGGAGTGAGTTACAAATTGTAACTCTTTTTACACAGTTTACAGTAAGCTTTATACTCATCCGACGTCACAATACACACACAAGTCCGAGAAGCGGGACTGAGCCTGTCCCGCGCGGGACATTTAATTTCGATTTAAAAATCGGGACGTCTGGCAACGCTGCTGCAACCCAATGTATTATAGATTTCTCTGCGGTAGCAGTCTTCGTCGCTAATAGACCGCATGCCGTACTACTATAAAAAAGCTTACCTGTGGTTTGTTTAGGAGCCATGATGCAAACCTCTCCGCACTGCCTGGGCTACTAGTTGCTCTCAAAACTAACTTCGCGCGATGCATTTTGTGCACGGCCCTTCTGTTATAGTGTCAGGTCTGTGGAAGATAAAAATAATGGTGTATCTAATAAATTAAATCTGAGTGACAACACTCCGCCTAATGTAGAGCTAGAGTACGGTCCATGAATAGAAACAACTGCTACTACAGAGAGACCTGTCCGGGCAGCAGTCGCCTCCACTATGCCGGCTTGAGGAGACGAGCATGTACCATCCAGATTGACAGTGCACACTCCTCTCGTTATACCTGGCTGCTTTTAAACTATTCCCGAAACGCGACAAGGTCACTTCACGGGTGTTACATTCGAAAGTGGTGGTACTGGGATAATAACCATCATCAGTCTGCCTACCACTCTTTATATCAGGGATGCACAGACCGCGGCCCGCGGGCCGCATGCGGCCCGCCGGTCGAATACTGGTGGCCCGCCGACAGCAAAAATAATACTCTCGTACATTCGAAAAATATTGAATTCTATTCCAGAATAAAACAAAAAAAAATGTTCGAAATTTGAATCTCGCGCGCCCGCTCTTAAGTGCGCTTATCGGTGCGCCGTGCGTGCGTCGGTAATGTCGGAATTCCCGATTGCTCGCGTAGATACACGAAGCTTCCAGAGTCGGTTTCGAGATTTCTCCAGACAGTTTTCGACTCTATACGCGCGGTATAAAAGCCACGCTAACCGCAGCGACCGACACTTCGGTTTTAATTTGAGCGACAAGCCGGTGTCATATATTTTGTTCCACATTCAACGTAGGTTTCCTGTTGCAGTGTCAAGTGCCGTGTATAATTGTGTTGTGAAATCGTAAGTAAAACTCTGTTATTAATAAATGTTTCCCTACCTATTTAATTAATGGGTAGTAATAAAACGAGTGACTGTAAATTACAAATTCATACCGCTTAAGTTATTAAAACAGTATGTCATCATCAGTCGCAAAGTTTTTTTTTATTCGCTCGTTTTATAATTCCCCTTAATCAATTATTTTTTGTAATTTAAAAAAGGATGGGTAATTTAAGTAGGTACTGTAATTGTTTTTAGGTGCTCTGTTAATCCTAGCCAGGATTAGAACGCAACATGGACAAGCCAGGACCTAGTAAAAAACGTAAGGTTAAAGATGAAAATCGGCAGTGTCAAGAAATTTGGACTGAGAAATACTTTTTTGTATGGTCGCATAACAAAGTCGTTTGTTTAATTTGCAAGAATTCTGTTGCGATTGCAAAGGAATATAATGTAAAAAGGCACTATGAAACGCAGCATCCTACTTTTAACAAGTTTACAGGTGAATTAAGAAAGCATAAAATGTTGTCTTTAAAACGGGAGCTTATTGGTCAGCAAGCTATGTTTACAAAACCCATTCAAGATTCAGAAACAGCTACAGAAGTTAGTTATGAAATTTCTCGAATGATAGCAAAGCGAAGTCGCCCCTTCAATGATGGGGATTTTGTAAAAGAATGCATAGAAATTGCCGCTAAGAAAATGTGTCCAGAAGCAGCAAAAAAGTTTGAGAAAATTCAACTGAATCGTAGGACTATCCAAAGACGAATTATGTCTTTGTCAGGTAATATTGCGGAACAATTAACTGAAAAAACTAAGATCATTGAATTTTTTTCATTAGCACTCGACGAATCCACTGATATTAGTTCCACAGCTCAACTTCTCATATTCATACGAGGTGTTACTCAAGATTTTGAAGTCTTCGAAGAGTTATTAGGAATGTGTTCATTGAAAGGTCAAACCAAAGGAGTTGATATACTCAATGTACTTTTGGATGAGTGTTCAAAAACTGATTTGGACTTATCAAAATTATCGGGAGTTGCGACTGACGGTGCTCCTTCGATGATTGGTGTCAATTCCGGGCTAGTTACTTTGCTGAAAAAGCATCTGCAAGAAAAAAACATAAACGCTAAAGATTTCATGCAGTTTCACTGCATTATACACCAAGAAGCCCTCTGTTCTAAAAAAATTGAATTTCAAAATGTCATGAAAGTGGTAGTTTTGACTGTAAATTTCATAAAATCACGAGGACTCAATCACAGGCAATTTAAACAATTCCTTGATGACATCGAAAGCGAATATGGAGATTTACTGTATTACACAGAAGTAAGGTGGCTAAGTCGTGGATTGACACTGGAACGATTTCTAAATTTAATAGAAGAAATTGGAATATTTCTGGCGGAAAAGCAAAGGGATGTCCCGGAACTTAAAAATCCTGATTGGTTGTGTGATTTGGCTTTTTTAGTTGACATTACAAATCAGTTGAATGTCTTGAACACACGGCTTCAAGGCAAAAATCAACTGATATCCCAGCTCTACGCTCATGTATCATCCTTTCAATGCAAGCTGACACTTTTCAGATCGCAATTGAATTCTGGAAATTATAATCATTTTCCGAATTATAAGAAAATGGCTGAAAAATTCAACAAAACTGCGATTAATTTCAGTTATGTAGAAAAGCTAGATATTTTGATTCAAGCTTTTCAAGACAGATTTTCGGAGTTTAAAAAAGTGAAACCTCTGTTGGACATATTCAGCAATCCTTTCACGATTTCAGTTGAAAATGCGCCAGAGTCAATGCAGTTAGAAATTATCGACATTCAAAACGACCAAGATTTACGCAACAAATTCAACGAAGGAGACTTGCTGAACTTTTACCGCTGCATTGATAAAAATACGTACAAAGAGTTGCGCATAAACGCTCTGAAATGTGCCAGCTTATTTGGTTCTACCTATATGTGTGAGCAAACCTTTTCAATATTAAATAATAATAAAACAAAAAATCGGAACCGCCTTGCAAATGAAAGTTTGGAAGCAGCTTTACGTGTTGCTACAAGTAAATTTGAGCCAAATATAAAAAAGATTGTAAGCACTATGCAGTGCCACGCTTAAAATTAATAGATTCTTTTTCAATTTTAATACATTATTATCAATACTTTATTGTCTTTAATTACCTATACTTCTGGCGGCCCGCCATCAGTTCATGATTTGCCCGAGTGGCCCCTAGTCCTAATAAGTCTGTGCATCCCTGCTTTATATAGACACTGAGCGACCAAAGTACATATAACAAAGTTACATTGGTACCGGTCTCTAGCGAGGTTCGAACACGGGTCTCATTGATCTTGAGTTCACGCGTCTCACCCCGCTAGACCACGGCCGCTCTCTACACGATTATCTACTAAGTAGGAATAAGTCATATTTTTTCATAATATTTGTTCTAAAATAAGAGCTCTGTCGAGAGGCAAATAAATTAATTTCAAAATTTTCATTTCAATAAAAACAGCAACCGCGGTCCAGTGGCTGATCGCGTGAACTCACGAGGGAAGAGTCCCGTGTTCAAATCTCGCTATCAACTATCTTATATGTAATTTGGTCGCTTTAGACACTATTAAAGAGTGGTAGGCAGACTGATGACGGTTATAAGCCCAATCTGCCGTCCTGTGGTAGCACCACCATTTTTTAATGTAACACCTGTGGAAATAGCCAGGTATAGAAAGAGTGCACTGTCAATCTAGATGGTGCATATTCGTCTCCTTAAGCCGGCACCTTAAAAAAATTATGTGTAGTAGTAGTTGTTTCCCGTTAATGGTTAACTTAACGTGTGACAATGCTGGTGAAACTGCTTATTTGGACTGTATTTGTAAGACAATGTTTAGATAACTGCATAAAAATTTGTATTGAATTGTATTAATTTGTATTGTATTGTACTTATAGTATGCGCACATGCTTTGGCATGCAAGCCAGCCTAACTCCCGACTGTATTCGTACTATGACATGTATATGCTTGCATGCCGTTTTGTGCGTCGAATTTAATAAATAAATAAATAAATGGACCGCACTCTAGCTTTACATCAGGCTAAGAATTCAAACACATTAACTAATATTGTTTTTAATCACTTGTTTATAATTTTAATAGAGCGTTAAAAGTTGTAAACATCACAATTTTAAAACGAAAATAAACTTTTCCTTATTACCTAGTTCTACGAAACGATTTTTTTTTTTCGTTTTTTTTCAACAAATCCTATACTTTTAGTTATTTAACCCTTATGTGAGTGACGAGGTACCCGGGTACCTTTAGCGTTTTCAAATTTAAAAAAAAGTATGTTTTACATCCTGTAGGTAGCTGTGATTTCCTGAGAGCTCTTAACTATTTATAAATTATATATTTTTTTATGTTTTGTCCCAGTCAACTATTTACAATGTTTTGTGGAAACCAAAACATATTTGGAACTCACAATAGAGTGACGAGGTACCCGGGTACCTCTTTGTGTTTTGTATGACTATGAAAAAAATATTTATAATTTCGTACAAAAATGAAATATTAATCATTTGTTAAAATGTTTTATTTCTATAAAAATGACAAATTCTTTGTTTATACAGAATTAGCACAGCTCTCGAAGCAGTTAGACGAGTTACTAGCATGTTCATCACAAATTGGTTTTCTGCAGTCAGTGCAAGCTTTTCGTGTTTTTCTTTGCTTACGTTTGAGTTCTCTGCATATGTAGCAGCTTCCGACGACTGCAACACGCCCTGTAGAATCTCGTCTAGTCTGACTTATAGAAGTTGTAGATCCAGAAGAAATCGAAAGCCTTAGTTCTTGGCCAAGTACGTCCTGCATTGCAGATCTCACATGTAATTTTGATGTCGCAATGCAATTTTTTGATCTTTGTTCTATATTTTTACCACACAGTTGTAGACTCAATGATTTCAAAAACTTTCTACGAGATAACACTTGAGACAAACTGTGGGTTATGTTCCATGTAAATGATATATGCTGCCAAAGCTGCAATGTCAATGATATTGTAAAAAAGTGCTAAATGCCACCGATTCGTTCTGCGTTTTACGGTATATTCTGCTAACAGATTATCCATGTTGTCCACTCCACTTTTGGTTTTATTATAATATAAAAATATTTCTGGCTTGACAGTTTCCTTATTACTTTCAATAACTGGTGACATGTGCATTGATGACAACATTATTACTGCTTTATTCTTTTTTGGTACGTAGGAGCACGCAGTTGCTTCTTTGCTAAAGGCGAAGTTAGAAGAATAAATCGCTCTCTCCTTACGTGCTTGCATATTTGCAGGAAGAAACCGTTTATTTTTTTTACCGTTCCAACTATTGTCATATTCCAAGAATTCAAGGAATGAGCCAGTTAAAGAGACGAAAAAAATTATCCGTAGTTACATTCAGTCCTGAATTTTTATATTTATCCACGAGATCTAATACAGTGCATTCTCCAACATTTGTTTGACGATTGCCGTCACTTGATTTTCCTGTATATATTTGTCCATTTAGGGGGTAGGAATTATTTGCATCACATGCCCAAAATTTTTTCATGCCATACTTTTCAGGTTTCGATGGCATGTATTGAGTAAAGCGAGTCCGCCTACGATAGCTGTTCGTCAACGGTAATACATTCACGAGGCTTGTAGATTATATTCAAATTTGAAATGAACATAGTCCAAATGTCCAAATTCAATGTTTCATGCGCACCGAAAACCATGTACCACACTCCACCCCTCCTCCGCTTTGATCGCCGCAGATCGTCAACTGTTTAGCTTAACTAAAATAATAATATTCAAAGTATGTGTAACGTAAACGCAGATCATAATTGTTTACATTACGTATATAATGTATGAAGGTACCCGGGTACCTCGTCACTCTGATTAAGGTGTTTTATTTGTCACTCACATAAGGGTTAAGCAATAAAACCATTGATTAGGCACACGCAGAAGAGAAAAATATACTGTAAAAGTTATTGACGTAAAAACAAATACATTATTAAATGTACGGGAAAATTTACTAAACTGGAAAAATAACAAATGATTTCGTCATATTTCTCAATAAAAATTTTATTTCAATGTAGAGTACAGACGTGTAATGACGAAGTATATAACGTAGGTATAACTAATATACTTTACGTAACAAATCTACAGCACATGACGCATTACGTGTAAATCGTACTATTTCTACACATAAAACAACAGCATTTTCTTAGATTTAGGTACGTACTAAATAAACTGCCTTTTACTTTTTGTTTTGTTCTCCTATTCTGAGAAGGCAACGATATCAAAGCCAATACAGCCACGTCTTCAGTATTATATTTTATTCTGTTTTTACAATGAATTGTGAAGGATTAGTAATGGAATCTTTACCAATAAAATTAATAATAATATAATAACTAACCTAACATAAAATGTAGCAGGTTTTGTAAAAAAAAATATCACCTACCTACGACAAAAGACGTCTATTGATTGTGTAATTTAAAAGAGTGTAATAAACTTTGTTTCTATGAAAAATATAAACTGCCAACACTCATGAATAACTACGTCCTTCACGAATTACGATATTATTATATAAACCAAAATGCATTTGCCAAATTACTTTTAAAGAAAAATGCAAAGTGACCACACTCTGTCTTATGTTAAACTAAACTGCGATTCATTGCTTCCACAAAGAAACGTATCCAGGCTGCAGTCCCCTCCGCTATACCAGCTTGAGGAGACGAATGTGCATTATGGATAGTGCTTCTCAGCGGGCCTCAGTCGCAATAGTCCATTTCTTTTTTTTTATTATTGTAGCTCGACATGTGACAACACTCCGCCTGATGTAAAGCTAGAGTGGGGTCCATGAATGGAAACAACTGCTACCACAGAGAAATCTCTACGGGCTGCAGTCGCCTCCACTATGCCGGCTTGAGGAGACGAGCATGTACCATCTAGATTGACAGTGCACACTCCTCTCTTATACCTGGCTACTTTCAAACTATTCCCGAAACGCGACAAGGTCGCTTCACGGGTGTTACATTCGAAAGTGGTGGTACTGCCCCAGGACGACAGACTGGACGGGTGTTGTTACATTTGAAAGTAGTACGCCAGAACGGCTAGTGGGCTAATAGCCACCATCAATCTGACTACGACTTATAAAATATATAAAGTCTAAAATCTAATTGTAAAGCCTCCATATGTATAATATTTTTTAAATATACTTTAAACCATTCTTCACGCCCATGAATGTTTTTATTAGGTTTGTTTTAAAAAAAAAACTATAAACTTCGACCATGACATAATGTTTAATGAATGAACGATTCAAATGAACGTGAAATTGTTTTGAGAAAAGAAAAAAACGTAATAATAACCAGCGTTTTGAGGTCACAGTAACAGGCGCAATGTCACAGCTACCGGCGCGTAGACTCACTATTTTTTACCTAGCGCGGTTTACATTTACAAAGTACAAACTACGATATATAAAATCTATATTTTTAGATACATTGCAGCCTCTAATTAGATATATTGTAGCCCATAATTTCAGAATTTTAGCGAGGTTCGAACACGGGTCTCGTCACGCTAGACCGCTAGACCACGGCCGCTCTTAAATCGTTAATATACATATTTATACCTAGTAAAAATCAATTTTCAGAGTAATAATTTATTTAAAACATGATACAAAACTACGGACTTCTCTTACGTAAGATATAGCTGAAACGCAATGCAGTATATCTTCATAAAGGTGACCGTATCACTAACCGTCAGCTAAAACTATAAAAGATATTTTTAACTAAACCGCTAATTTAAACTCGATTGTTAAATGGTGTAAGTTCTGAAAATATTTGACCTTTCTTAAACAATTAAAAGAAAATATATTTAAAATAGATCATCTACTAAGCGGCTTGTAATACAAGCAGATCAATGTTACATGGGTACCGGCGGTACCGGCCGGGATTATTCGGAGATTCGAGCACGGGGATTATCGATTACGAGTTCACGTAAACTACCAAATCAGATACAAATAAAACTAAACTTAAACCTATTTTAATAATACGTTATTTCAGCAAAAGTTAGACCCTTTAAAATGTATTATTTCTAACGCTAGCAACAAAATAATTAATCGATATATCTCTAGTATCTCTACATATAATATAGAAGGAAAACTTCTGAGAATTTGGCAAGCGTTCTGGTTTTATTATAGAGCTCGTTTTCACAGGAGCATCATGTCTATATATTTATAAATAAACGCAGTTCAAGGACGTTGCTAAATATTTCTTTATGTAAAAAAAACTACGCAAAAAGTTACGTAACTGAAGAAAAATTTGGATGCTGTTACCGGACATTTGACTACGCTAATATGATAATTAGGAAGTAAATAACTAACTATAACTTATATTTGCTTGTTGACATAAAGCGAAACATAATTATAAGAGCTATTATGAAAATTTAAAAAAATATATATTTATTGTGTATATTATTTTGCGTACTATTTAGTCAAAAAATCGGACTGAAGGTTGAAGGGCGTGGAATCTGTACCGACAGCATATTATTATCATTATTATTTTTAATTTTTAATGCCTATATTAAGCTAGTGCTTGTATCAAAGTTTTACATTAGTACAAGTCAAAATTTAGCAAGATTTGAACACGGGTCTTATAAGTTTTTTGATATATTTAATTTTTATCCGTATTTTATTGAACCGAACAGACAAAATAAATAAATAAAAAAATAAGTTTTTAAAACAACAAAAAAAGTGTCTAAGCAAGCGTTCGATGCAGGTAAGATAAAGGAAAAATCTGCAAAATCTAGTTTAATCTGGTAAATATCTAATCAATTGTGACGTTGTAAGGTGGTGACAGTTAAAATCAATCATCCATTAGACTTTGATAATCATTGTACCTAAATTAATCAATCTGAGAGCATGACTAAGTATTTATTTTGATGAATTTTCGAATTAAGTCAATATTTACATTGCATAAACTTAATTATAGAGAAAATTTGTCAAAAATTTGCCAAAAAAACCGCGATTTTTTTTTAGAGATTTGACTAACTAAATGAGGATTATATATTACTTATTTCCACAAAGAATACAATCATTAAATAGAATTATCTAGGTATTCTGTAACCTATCTACCATAATAAAAAAAAAGTTAATCTATTATATTATTATTTATATCTTTATTATAAATAATTTTATATTATTTAATAATAGGTACTTTTTGACTGCATCACCCGCTTTTCTCTTTTCCTTAAAATTTATTTAATATCAATTGGTTGTCTGGAAGAAATTGCTTTTAGTGATAAGACCGCCAATTGCAGTAAGTTATTTATGATTTTGTATTTCTTTAATTCTGTTAAATGCAATAAAGAATTTATTATTATTATTATTATTATTAATCGTTCAGTTTAATTCAAATTAACCAATTATTTTTTAAAAGTAAAAGATAACTGATAATATTATAACTAAAGCATTTAGAATTTTATGAAAATAGTATTTAATGTAAACATCCTTAAAGGAAAAATAATGTACTATGGGAAAACCTCAAAATACTCAAAAGAATTTCTATGAATTTGTAAAGAATTGTATTAGTTCTGATAAAAAATAATATAATAATTGCTCACAAATTACTCTTGGCCTTGAACTTGAACCTGAGTTTGAAATAATAATAACCGTTCATAGTTAGAAAATTAGAGGTATTTTTATTTTAACTAGTAATTTACTATTGTGACCTTACTGTCGGTTTTTTATCCCTAATAAAATTTAAAAAAATATATATAAAAAAACAGTTTTAACTTTAAATTCAATGAACTGATTTTGTATTAAACCTTTCTATAGTTATTATCCAAGTAAATTTTTTAAAATATAAATATATAAAACTGCATTCCCGTTGATATCCTCAATAAAACACGGGCACGTAAATAAAACTAGTAATAAACAAAACAAAACGATAAATCATAGTCAAGTAATTTTATAAGTAGTAGGTAACTTGATAAGAATCCTATGTTTAACAGTTTTATCTTGGAAAATAATTTGTTTTATTAAATAATAGCTGTTAAAAATGGACATTTAATTGAATAAAGCAATATTTAAAAACACAAATGCACAATAATGTCAAGGTTCATGAAAGTGATAGGGCGGCAATGACACTAATATAATATCTAATAATATATTCCACATTCACTTCTCCATACCTACCTATTACTTAATAAGAAAATTAATTTAAATATAAATTATTTACGATTAAAATATGGAAGTAATTGATAACAACTTTCGCATCCTAGTATCCATAGTTCGTTCGTCTCTTTATAGTGTTATTATTTTACGTACCTTATACCGCGGGAACAGTTTTTTTAAAAGAAAAATGTCTTGTACAAATTAGATGATCAATACGAAAGTCCCGTGATTCAAGGTTATATAACTCACTCTTAATTGAGCACGAAACGTAATACAAACACTCTAAATTAAACAGGTAAAAAGATATATAAACTTAACACAATATTTTCCCTTAAAATTGTTATAATCATGTGATTTCGAGCGATATTTACCTTTGACACTGATAAAATGCAGATCCTCAAGCGCAGTCACTTTTGATAAGTTCGAGGAATTTCAGGCAATCAATCTTTTGTCTTTTTGTCTATGGCGTAGTGATGTTCAATTCAAGTGTTAATTGATTATGAATTGATTTCTTACAACGTTTTTAGTCTTTGATTTTTCTTAAACAGAGGCACGAGTGCGCACATTATCTATGATTCTAAATACCATATATGTAGCACTATACTACATCTATGGGTTCTACAGTGATTAGTTTAAGTGTTAATTGATTACTAATTCTATTTTGTTTTCGATTCGAATTGTCAGTTGAAACTAAACGTATGTAGCCCACTTTACGCGCTATCTCTCCACTAAACAGCCGATGTTATTTTGACTGCCGTATTAATATGAAGCGATCATATTTGTGGGGAGATATCGCGTTACGCTGTCAGTGCGTCGTGCAACGTCGTACTTGGTCCTCTGATTAGTGGACAATTCTCACTTTACGATCTGAGTGAGTAAATAATATCTCATACTCAGAACTCTGAGAGAAATTGACGTCTCAATTTGAAACGTCAAATCTCATACATTTGGTAATTCGGCGCTACTGTCATTCGCTATGCGCCAACGCCAAACCATTCGGTAAGGCTCTAGACTAGCACTTTTTTCGTACTCTTCTACTTTTATCTATGACCTATAAGTCAAATGAGTTGTCAAAAAAACTTCACAGAAAGTGGGGGACGGGGGGACGTGTTGGGGACGTATCCAAATGCAGTAACAGATAGCTTATAATTTTATATTTAAATGAGTAGATAATTTCCGAAATCTTAGTAACATGTATTCGAGAGCTTCACATCTTGTGAGGGCTGAAGCGAAAGCTTTTCAGAAAATACCTATAACCAACAGTGTTGCAAAAATATTAGTTCCCGGATGGAATTGTTCAATTTGTCCACAATTTTATAGTAAACATCAAAAATGGCACGAGAATTCTGAAGCTCCCAAACGTTTTCCATCTCAATACTTATTCTATTCTGTTCTGGTTGGAGCTGCTGCTTATTCATCTTATAAATATTGGTGAGTCTTGTTCTCAGGCACCATTAATTATATCAAAAAATAATTAAACAATTATGTTGTTTGTTTTTAGGTTGAGAAATATCCCTTCTATTGTAGCGGCAGAGAAGATTACAGAAACAAATGAGGTAGAAAATGAACATGACAATAAGAAAAAGAAATTCCGAAAAGAAAAGATTGGTTTTCGTGACCGAAAGGTAATTTTAGACTTATTTAAATTAAAAATAATATAATTAGAAACATAGTCATTATTATTTGTTTTTTATTTTTTATTTGCTATTTTAATTTTTATGTTTGGATATAGATTATAGAATATGAAAATAGAATGAGATCATATTCTACGCCGGACAAAATTTTCCGTTATTTTGCAACTGTGAAATTAAGCATAGGTGATAATACTGAAGTTTATATGACACCTGATGATTTCTTAAGAGCCATCACACCTGGAATGAAACAACCTGATGGTAATTTGTTGTTTTTTAATTTGCCTTTTTTTTTATTTATTTACTTACCTAATGTTAATCTCACTTCCTTGAATAACACTAATAACATTATTTATTTAATTCATGCAACAGTTAAACATGTTCCGTTACGTTCAGTGACAGTGGGTCTACCATAAAACCTTCACTATAACTCCTACTAACAAACTAACTTAAACTCATTCTCCTCGGAATGCTGCCATAGATCATCGAGTATGAAAATCGTATGCGTCACTATTCAACTCCGGACAAAGTATTTCGTTACTTTGCAACACTTCAAGCGCAACATCATGACCAGCATGAAGTGTTTATGACACCTGATGATTTTCTACGCTCTATGACACCCGGTGTTAAGCAGCCTGATGGTAAATTTATTTATACTTTTATTTATGTAAAACAAATTATGGACTGCGGGCACAGACCACAGGCAGTGCTAACGTAAACGTTGGCAACATAAGTCTGTGAGACCTCTACCATTTCCCAGTCGATAAATAAGTGGAAGTTAGTTCATAGTGTTGTCAGATGACTGAATAAATACTACATGCATATGAATATAAAAGTAAACTTTATATAACTTCTAAAATCTTTTTTATGAAGCGCCCTCGGTCGCAGAACGCCGCCACTACCCCGATTAACACCGCACGAGCCCGCAAGCAACAATAATGCAGCCTGCTGTATTTTATTATTAAATTATATTACATAATATAAGTAAATAAATTATTAACAAAAAAATTTTTCTCAGAACATTTTATTCATTACAGGCTTGGGTCTCGATCAATACAAAAGATATGATCCTAAGGTAAGGTTGTTTTTTTTTTTTCAATTAACTATTTTAATTACATAAATAATTGAAATGTTATTATGAATAAGGCTGATGTTTCTAATGCTTTTGTGCATTTATTAAATGTTGTTGAAAATTGTTATAATTAATATTTGTTTCTGATCTGTCCTTACTTTTTTCAGCGGGAGTAATTGTTCTATTTAAAAAGTAATTTATAAATTATGAATTTAAAAGCCACTTCTTTCATTACTACTGCTTTTTTTGTCGTAATTCCTGGCACGAGTAATTGCCACGAAATAAAATTAATACATAAATATTGTTTAAAATTTATCACTACTATTATTTTACGATTTAATTAAAGATATTGTGCTATAATTATTATAAACGATCTTTGGGCAATATAGGAAAAAGTACTAATTAAACATTTAGATAACATTTAAATAAAATACGAGATAACTGGGCCAAAGTCTATTAAAGAAATTTTTAAAAAAATGGCTATAACAAAACACGATCGTTAAATATCTGAGGTCAATAAATCATAAAATAAAGTAATAAAAGAGTTTTGGCGGCCATCTTGAGACATCAGGTTATCTGTCTTGAATTATTTTCCTACACTTGTGTTTCTTCAAGTAGTAATGGTGGATTATTAACCATTAAGTGTTCGTGAACGTACGTGAGTGTGGGCAAACAATTCAAAAGAAGAGAACCGACTGCTGCCCGCACAGGTTTCTCTGTAGTAGCAGTTGTTTCCAATCATGGACCGCACTCTAGCTTTACATCAGGCGGAGTGTTGTCACATGCCGATTGTCACAATAAAAAAACCTGTGTTTCCATTTTCTCACCAAAACTCCGTAGGAAGTTTTAGTAAAGATTCTACCACTTTACTGGTGCAATTTTTGACTTGATTGAGACTTGACCTGACTGTTTAGTGTGAGTGGTGATGCACAATATTATTAACTTGATGCAAAAATATTTATTTGACACTGGCAATTTGTTATAATCCGATATAAAAGAAAAAAAAAAAGAAAATATATGTATACGACTGCTAAATATCTAAGGAGAATGAATCGTAAAATATGGGTAGTTTCTAAAATACTCCCGCACTCGCTCACAATTCCTCTGCCACTCACACCGCTCTCTTCTCTTTTCAGAACATCGATGAGGTACTCTCCTTCCTTCTTATTTTCTACTGCTACCTTGTAAAGTTTATTTTTATTAAGCACAAACTATTTTCTATACACTCCCCTTTTCACCCATATTTCATAGTTTCAATTTTTTAAATTTAGTTTTGTTAAATAGTTAGCGATGCTATCCTGTCCTATACATTTCTATTTTACAAATATAATAGCCGGCATAGCGGATGCGGTCTTCCTCTATGCCATCATTCGCCTCTCCAACCGAGCTTTACGGGCGGAGTGCGGTTACGTCAAGAAATGTTTATTAAACATCTCGAGATAGCTTTTTATTAGAGTTAATTAAATCAATAAAATTATGTGTAATCCAGACGTCTCGAGCGTCTCATGCGTTATGCTGTGACTACCGCACTATAGCTTTAAATTGACAAAAAAAAAAACTCAAACGCTGTTTAATTTCCTATAGATGAGATTGTTACCAGCAATATTTGTAAAATAGAATTTTGCTTCGGAATCTTTATTTTTTTTTTTGTTGATCTGTTGATATCTGATTTCCTATACCTTTGCATCTTTATTTGAAGCATTATTTAGTTCTGAATTTAATTTTTGTTTTCGTTTTTTTGAATCATTTCAAGATCCTTTTGTAAGTTGTCAGCTTTCAATGGACTGAGGGCAGACTTTCCTCAATTCCTTGTTTTGTTTACGTCTTTTCGTCTAGTTTACTTTTTTAAATATAATTATGTATAATATTTGATATTTTAATTGATAATAATGTAAACAATGCCCGATATTTGCGCACATAAATTTCTGCACATTTTTAATGTCTAAACATTGTGGCTTGCTTTTATATGTCTAATTGTTTTAAAATAAGCTTGTTTGCATGTAGACTGATGTTAACTATCGGCTTTCAATGTGATTTGATAAAACTGTACTGCCTTATTTCGTTTTCGTTATTTTTCTTTCTAATAAAATATTGCGAATTCAACTACAATTTTAATTTTAAACAATTTCCATTTTTAATTCACGTCATTGGCAAATTTGTAGGTATTCTAAATTTAGTATAGTTTAGATTTTAGTTTTTTAGTGTATTAATCTTATTTTAAAGTGAAATTTAAATATATTATTATATTGTACAGAGCATCAATTCCCGGCTTAATCTGGCTCTTGATGAGGACTCCATCTTCTACAAACTTGGATCTTCAGGTCTCATTACCTTCAGTGACTACATATTTCTGCTTACAGTACTATCAAGTTAGTAAATTTTGTTTTATTTCAATTCTATGATAGAGCTGTTGGCATGCCAGCTATATTTGGTTTATATCTCGACTGGTATAATAAAAGTTAATTTTCATAATAGCCGCACCGCAGCAAAGACTACTGCTACCAGAGATAAATGCCTCCGTGCAGAAGTCATTTTATGCGTGTTACACTCAAATGTGACATTATAGATCGAGTTTTGTAGTTATCATCAGTATGCTTTCAGTTCTTTGAAAAAAAACTAATTATTTGATCCTAGATCTTTGATACAGTTCGGGGTTGGTAGAGTTTAATAAAAATGCGTATTATCACAGTGAAATAAAGTTTATTTTCTTACATAAGTATTATATACAGTGGCGTTATAACCAAACATTTCGAAATCTATTCCATAAATATTCAAAAGTTGATCAAGCATTTTTTTGTCAATTTGACCAAAATAACGTCTCAGTAAGCCCGAAGTTTTTTTACCATCTCTCGATTTATTCATAACAGTACGCAGACGCGTTCTTCTATCTTTTATTTTTCTTCCTAAAACATGTTCTAGACTCAGTCCATGAACTACGAATGCGGTATCTCTGGCTAAAGTTTCAACTTTACCTATCACAGTAAAATTGACAGCGCATGGTGTGCAAAATTGGTAGTAAGGCGCCCAATGTTCGTCAAATTGTGATTTCCCTTCTCTATTATTTTTAATTAAATAGCTAACAAATTCGTAAAATGTTGGTCCGAAACTTTTTATTTTTCCAAACTGTTTGTTCGCTTCTTTTCGATGCTCTGATACTATAGATCTTGCTAGTCTTCTGTAGTAAGGTGGTCCAATATTCTCCAATTTATCACGAAAAGCTGATAGCAATCTAACAAAGGGTTCCCTAACTACTAGAAGTGACACAACACCTGGAGTATTGATCGCATCTTTAAGCTCGTCCTCACTGGGTCTTGGAAACTTTTTTCGCGCCAAAGTCAGAGGCGAATGACGCGTTCTTGCTAGTAATTTCTTTTTGTAACCTCCTGAAAAAATACAAACTATGTAATCAATTAAATCCAAGTTTGACCTGAGTAAAGGTTTTTAAGCAGTTATTCAGCATGTGACGACACTTCGTCTCATGTTAAGCTAGGGTGCGGTCCACGCAACATTCGCCTCCACTATGCCTGCTTATAAAGACGAATGAGCACCACCCATTGATAGTGCATACTCCTTACACCCAGCTACTTCCAAGCTGATTCCGAAAATCGACCAGATCACTTGAAAATGGTGGTACTACCCCAAGACAGACCCCGAGACTGCCTACCATATTATTTATTAACTTGAGTTTTTTTTAAATCTTCGTATATTCTAAATAACTCACCCAAAATATTGAAGTTGTATAACCAAGAAGAGCTAGCAGCCTTAAATATATTGCACCAGACTAGATTATGAGCGTGATCAACGAAGAATTCTTTACTGTTGATCTCTTGATCTATTAATCCCCTGTCTCTACACACGTCTTGTACGCGAGCTGAACGCTGTTCTAGATCTAAAATTGTTGCATTATCTGGCTCAGACCAATCGATTTCATTTGAGTACTTTTCCACTTCGTCTTCGTTTGCAACTGGTTCTTGTATCTATTAACAATATGTTTGTTGAGATTAGTTAGGTAATGTAACTTTGTTATATGTACTATTGTTATGTTATTCGACTGATGATGGTTATTAGCTCAGACTGCCGTCTTAAGGTACGGCCACCACTTTCGAAAGAAGCACTCACGGGTGACTGCCGCGTTTCGGAACCAGTTTCGAAGTAGTCAGGTCAGGTGCACATTCGTCTCCTCAAGCCGGCATAGCGGAGGCGACTGCTGCCTGTAGAAATGTTGTTTCCGTTCATAGACCATACTTTAGCTAGACATCAGGCCGAGTGTGAGCAACAATTAAAAAAAAAATAGAGTTTCCACAAAAATATTTTATAACATGTTTTGAAATACCTATGACAAGAGGGAAATGAATTGTTTTGGGTAATCATCGTATAGATTTTCAAACTAGCAAACTAAAATTTAAGTTTCTCGAAAATCACGCTTTCGACGAAACAAGATTCACAAAAGTAAACTTATTTTACTTATAATTAAAGTAGCTGTTTTTCTCGATCTAAATATCTAAATTAACTCCCATATTAACCCTCCAAATAAGGTGTTCAGTATTATCCACTTCAGCTTAAGGAGCTCGAAATATTTTGAATCTTATTGTCACACCTTAAAGCCTATAATCGTTTTTCACGTCCAACACAATAACATAACCTGTTGCACTTGAAATTGTTTTTCACTGAATTTGGGCGATATTTGAATAACCATGTAATTACCAGCCATTTAGTGTAATTGTCATCTATTGCGGACATATCTTCGACTGGAGATTTGACGTTGCTCTTGAAAATCGTTAATTTCATTACTAGCATGTAGAGAGACGCCCAGAAAATGAATGTTCCAGTTTTCACGACACATTTAACACACTGCATTGCATTTTGACGACTTCCCAAACGGATCCGTTTTCGATAGACCATTTTGCCACGTCACTTAGTTTATTAACACCGCCGCTAAACTTTCACAGATATGAGCTTTGTAGAGAGACCATAGTTTACGGTATTATCGGGTTTATTCAGAATTTTTTTAAACATTATGTTAAAACTAGATATAGAGATATTAGGACATAAATAGCTTTAACTTTTTACTTTAAATATTTTTTCTTATTGTAGCTCGGCATGTGACAACACTCTGCCTGAGGTATAGCTAGAGTGCGGTCCATGAATGGATCAACTGCTACTACGCCTTGAAGCGACGAGCATGTACCATCAAGATTGACAGTGCACATTCCTCTCGTTATACCTGACTACTTTAAAACTATTCCCGAAACGCGACAAGGTCACTTCACGGGTGTTACATTCGAAAGTGGTGGTACTACCCCAGAAGGGCAGACTGGAGTACTAACCATCATCAGTCTGCCTACCACTCTTTTTTTATTAATACAAACCAAAATCAGTACTAGTACCAATGTAACTTTGTTATATGTACTTTGGTCGCTCAGTGCCTATAGGCACTATTAAAGAATGGTAGGCAGACTGATGATGGTTATTTGTCCAGTCTGCCGTCCTGGAGTAGTACCACCACTTTCGAATGTAACACCCGTGAAGTGATCTTGTCGCGTTTCGGGAATAGTTTGAAAGTAGCCAGGTATAACGAGAGGAGTGTGCACTGTCAATCTAGATGGTAAATGCTCGTCTCCTCAAGCCGGCATAGTGGAGGCGACTGCTGCCCGTAGAGATTTATCTGTAGTAGCAGTTGTTTCCACTCATGGACCGCACTCTAGATTTACATCAGGCGAAGTGTTGTCACATACCGAGCTACAATAAAAAAATAAAATATTATATTTAATAGTACAAAATAAATGTGATTACTAAATGACGCTGGAATAGATAAAAATATATATCTCCTTACTTCGCTTCGTAAATCATAGTCACCGTAGTTTAGCCAGCTTCCCAGTGGAAAGAGGAGATGTAACTTACTGAGCATGAGCGGACTTAATGATTTTCTCATCTCGTTCGGGTTTGATGTACGTCATAACACAGCTTTTGTTTGTTTATGTGCACGACCCGGCCTTTATGATGTGTGCTCTCTTTGGGTATTTTTATTATTGTAGCTCGGCATATGACAACATTTCGCCTGATGTAAAGCTAGAGTGCGGTCCATGAACGAAAAAAACTTCTACTATAGAGAAATTTCTATGATCAGCAGTCGCCTCCACTATGCCGGCCTGAGGAGACGAGTATGCACCATCTAGATTGGCAGTACACCCTCGTTAAACCTGGCTACTTTCAAACTATTTCCGAAACGCGACAATGTAACGGGTGTTACATTTGCAAATGGTGGTACTACCCCAGGACGGTAGACTGGGCTAATAACCATCATCGGTCTGCCTACCACTCTTTAATAGTGCTTATAGGCACTGAGCGACCAATGTACATATAACAAAGTTACATTGGTACCCGTCAGAATTAGCGAGGTTCGAACACGGGTCTCATCGATTATTACGCGTCTTACCGCTAGATTATATTGAATTATATGAATTAACTATTTAAAAAAATACACTTAAGTATTTCTTGATTACTTTGTTATTATTTTTACGTTTCTAATTAAAATGGTATTTTATATCTTAAAATTGGTAACACCATATTAAGTGATAAGGACCAATCTTTAATAAACTAGCTATTAATAATACGGAATATTTATGGACAAATTAAAAACAATATTTCACGAAAGAAATAAAGCTATTTTTAGGAATTGATCTTGCTCCAAAAATTGGCCTTGTAACCTTTAGTCGTAAACTTCTGTACTTAAAAAGAAACCTTATAACAACGAGTTAAAATTTAAATTTCAGCGTCTCATCGTCATTTTGAGATTGCATTTAGAATGTTTGATCTGAACGGTGATGGCGATGTGGATTGCGAGGAGTTTGAAAAGGTGGCCGCGCTCATTCGACAACAGAGCAGTATCGGGTCTAGGCATAGGGATCATGCTAATACTGGAAATACTTTTAAGGTAATCTTTTTTTAATTTTATTATTTTAATTACATAGTGAGGGGAAAAGGTTTAGTATATGAATTCAAGTTTTTTTTTTGTTTTATATGTCGTATACAATTTGCCAGTGTCAAAGTAAATATTTTTGCATCAAGTTAATAACATTGTGCGTCACGAGTCATTCATCACACCAAACAGTCAGGTCAAATCTCAGTCAAGTCAAAAATTGTTCCAGTAAAGTGGTACAATCTTTACTGAAACTTCCTAGGGAGTTTTGGAGGGAAAATGGAAACACAGGTTCTCTTCTTTTGAATTGTTTGCCCACACTCGCGCACGTTCACGAACACTTAATGGTTAATAATCCACCATTATTACACATTAACACTCGAAAAAACACAAGTTTAGGAAAATAATTCAAAACAGACAACCTGACGTCTCAAAATGGCCGCCAAACCTCTGAATTCTAGTTTAATTTCAATTTCAAGTCAATCGATTGTCTTGTGAACATTATCAAAATAAATTCAATACTTTTATAAATAACTTTACTCACAATCGTAGCGATGTTTTAATACCATTAAAATTTAATCTAAAAACACGATAATAATATGAAAACTAAAAAAATTGATAGTAGGTAACAAAAAATGAGTTTAAATAAAAAATTAAACTATATTTGTGTTCGTGCCTATTTTTTAATATATTAATTTAATATAGTTTGGAGTGTTAGGAGACACTCCAATTAAATAAAATAAGACATGTTGTTGCTTGAGTAAAAATATATTTTATACTACATAAAAAAACAAAAGATCGAAGCTTGTTATATTTTTGACATATTACTTCATAAAACAAAAACTATTAAATAGAGGTCGCCACAATAGTTTACGTAGGCAACACACTTACTTATATTTTTTCCTTCCTGGCAACCCTTTCCTACCGCACCACTCAGTGTTTAAGTGAAGTTCGCGCCGCTTATAACTTTCCGCTTTCACACGAGTATACGTTTAGTGAAGTTTACAAGCGCCTACAACCCAAGGACTTATATGAAAACTGGAAGAAGTTCAAAGGACAGTGGTGCATGTATTTTTCCTTCAGGACAGATTTTTTTTTTTTTGTTCCGCACTGTATTGATTCCGCCTTCCCTATACCTATATAAGTGTGTAAAACCCGCTGGTCCTTCGAGTATTTTTATTTAAATTATTTTACCGCGGTTAACAAAAAATATTGTAGTTCGCACGCCACAAATGGAGGAGAAATTCTCCAATTTAAAATAAATATGAACGTATAAAATAATAACAGCTGCAGGGCCGGTTTCGGACAAATAACGTTTAAATATGGCAAAACTTTATCTGATAAATAAGATTAAATCTCGTCCCGTTTTTTATTTTGTTTATTAGGGCATCGAACTTTTAACTTCTTTTTAATATGTATTCATCTAAGAGCTAACCTTAACATTATATTTGTTTGTTTTAGGGTATAAATTCAGCATTAACAACATATTTCTTCGGACCGAAACTTAATCAAAAATTAACTATTGAGAAGTTTCTAGAGTTCCAATACCAATTGCAGCGTGAAATATTATCGTTGGAATTTCAGAGAAAACTACCGGGTAAATATTTTTGTATTTTGTTTTATTTGTGCATTTAATACATTTTGCTATAGATATATATTTTTTTAAATTTCCAGATGAGCACGGCCGTATAACAGAAGCGGATTTCGCTGAATTATTGCTGGCCTACGCCGGATATCCTGCTAAGAAGAAAGCTAGAATGTTGAAGCGGGTTAAAAAAGCGTAAGTGAAATATTAGCAGTTCTAAAAAGCAATTTTTGACTAATTAACCTTTTTGAAGTCCGCCACAAGAGGAGTGTGCACTGTCAATCTGGATGGTCTCCTTAAGCCGGCATAGTGGAGGCGACTGCTGCCTGTAGAAATTTATATGTAATAGCAGTTGTTTTCGTTCACGGACCGCACTCTAGCTTTAAATCAGGCGGATTGTTGTCATATGGTTAGGTACAATAAAAAAGAGTCAAACAGCACTATAACGGTTTCCACTGACTACACAACAGTTGACAGAAGAGTTTGCCACGTCACGCATCCCTGCCAGCAACGGTACGGGATCCAGCTTGGAAATTGTTTTTTTTTTAAATTGCACTCGGCATGTGACAACACTCCGCCTGATGTAAAGCTAGAGTGCGGTCCATGAATGGAAACAACCGCTACTACAGAGAAACCTGTGCGGGTAGCAGTCGCCTCCACTATGCCGGCTTGAGGAGACGAGCATGTACCATCTTAGATTGGCAGTGCACACTCCTCTCGTTATACTTATTATATTTTGTGTTTTTTTGCTATAGATTCCGCGATCACGGCGTCGGTATAACAAAGGATGATTATTTGAAGTTCTTTCATCTTCTGAACAACATCAATGATGTGGATACAGCGCTCACGTTTTACCATATAGCTGGTGCTTCCATCGACCAACCTACGTTAAGACACGTGGCGAAGACGGTTGCTCATATAGATCTCGACCCGCACGTTATTAACGTCGTTTTCACATTATTCGACGAGAATAGTAAGTTTTTTATTTTATTTCTAGCTAGTTTGTTATAAAATGAGCGGCCGTGGTCTAGCTGTAAGGCGCCTGAACTCACGATCGATGAGACCCGTGTTCGAACCTGGCCATTTCTAGCGGTATCAATGCAACTTTGTTATATGTTCTATAGGCATTATTAGAGGGTGGTAGGCAGACTGATGATGGTTATTAGCCCAGTCTGCCGTTCTGGGGTAGTACCGCCACTTTCGAATGTTACACCCGTAAAGTGTTAAACCCTTGTCGCATTTCGGAAGTAGTTTGAAGGTAGCCAGGTATAGCGAGAGTCTCCTCAAGCCGACATACCGGAGGCGACTGCTACCGTAGCAGTTGTTTCCATTCGTGGACCGCACTCTAGCTTTACATCAGGCGGAGTGTTGTAATATTATGTTGAGTTACAATAAAGAAAAAAGAACAGAGCCTACCAGGACACAAAAAAATTTCATCGACTAGAAATCGATATATGGATTCTTTTGGTAACATCACTAGAGTTGAGTACAAAAACAAATCGTAGCTCGTATCAGTTTTTAACATGATTCAGGACTTTTGCGTTTAAATTATACATGTATAGTTATTTCTCTATATACTCGTATATTAATCAATATTCAATTATTAAATAATATCCTATAAGTATTTTGTTATATATATTCTATCTATTTATTTATTTATTATTTTCCTATTGTGCACTTTGTTTCTATCTCTCTCATACTATTCTTCATCATCTATAGGTTGCCTGGAAGAAATTGCTGCTCAGCAATAAGGCCTCCTATTGTGCTACCGAATTTTCCATAATTGTATGTTCTGTTTTTGTTTGCACAATAAAGAGTTTTATTATTATTATTATTTTAATTTGACTGTGTAGACAGCAAAAAGTTTCACAATAATTTTTGATTTTATATATATTCTATAATTTATTTATGTTATAATATTTAAAGTTCTTGTATAATTTTACTCAATTCGCGTTGCCCATTTGCGTACAATAAATTACGAAAATTTTATACTAATTTTACATGCTAACCTTACATGCAGCTTCTTTACTATGAGGAATCAATTTTTTAATTTTTATTTCAGTGGACGGTCAGTTAAGTAACCGCGAATTTGTGGCTGTGATGAAGAATAGACTCCTGCGCGGATTGGAGAAACCAAAAGACACTGGATTCGTTAAACTAATACATTCTATTATTAAATGCGCACGCGACACTAAACCTGCTTTGTTGGAGTTTTAGAATAGAGAGAGATGGGAGTTTTTCTACTATATGGTTCGTTACATACACAATGCAGGAGCCAAATCAATCTGTGGTTTTTTTATTTTTGGCACCATAGACAGATTAAACCTGCCATAGAAAATCGTAATTCCGAATGGAGCGAATTCATATAAAATATATAGATCTAAGAATCACACGCGTGCAGTAGTTTTTCTTTCGTTCTGTTTCTGTAGATTTGTTGATTTCAAAATTGTGTATGTATGTGACGGACCTTTATTTTGACATTTATTTTGTTGCTAACACGATGGTGCAACTCGTGTGGAGTAAATATACACTATAATGTAAACGTAACGGTTAAAGTAAACGTAAAAGTAATAGTTGAAGTTACTTTAACCGGCCTTCTGGTGCAAACGACCCTTAGTTTAATTTGACCTTTTGACATTTCGAAATTATCATATTGTTTTTCTATATAAGTTATATTGTGATTTATACGATTATGTAAAGAGCTTGTTGACATTTTGCTTTCTTTAAAAAAGCTACTAAATTATTTGGTAAAATATTTTTGTCTTATAATCTTATTACCGTGGGAACTTCGCCGTTTTCTCCTCAACCTTATATCAATGACTGAGCATCATCCATTTCACGATTTTTTTTTTTAAATTATTACTTTTTATTATACAGGGTGAATTTTTCAAGTGGGCTTTCATGGCCAAATCCTAAACTATAAGAGATATCGAAAAATGCTGAAAGGAGTCTCGATGCCGATTTTGATGAAAACTAAAACTGCATTATTAGATTTTTGATAAATCCATTTTCCCGGCCAGGAATCGAACCTGTTGATTTTGAAAAAAAATAAACACTGTATTATTGCACCATCCGATAGTGTTCCTGATAAGGATCAAATTCTGGGAAGTAATGATATACGGCAAACCAAAGAAAAGTGTTGATTTTTAACAAATTGTCTCTTATTTCCATGTATTTATGCATTACCTACTACATTTATTATTTAATTAAATTTAAAAAATTAAATTTTAATTTAAAATCTCGCGCTTTTCGAGGTTAAAAGTCATGATTAAAAAAAAAAAAAAAACAATTTAAACGTAGAAAAAACAATAAATTAATTTTTAAGGTCCTGTGCCGTGGCCGGCTAGGTCGCCAGATCTAACACCTTTAGATTATTTTCTCTGGGGGCATGTCAAAAACCGAAATTTACAAATGTACGTTCAATGAAATTGATGACTTAAAACTAGCGTTAGGGAATATTCTGAACGGAATCAACAACCTTGTGATGTGGAATGCAGTACACCCCTTGAGGCGTGGAGTTCAGCTATGTATTGAAAATAATAGCTATCATTTTGAACAATTGATTAATTAAGATTTAATTACTTAATGTTAAAAAAATCATTATTTTGCTAAAAATCAAGACTTTCCTTTCATTTAACATCGAAGAGCGCGAGATTTTAAATCAATATGATGATTTTCAATCATCATAAATAATAAATGTTGTCAATGTACCGGTAATGTATAAATACATGGAAATAAGAGACAATTTGTTAAAAATCAACACTTTTCTTTGGTTTGTCGTATATCATTACTTCCCAGAATTTGATCCTTATCAGGAACACTATTGGATGGTGCAATAATACAGAGTGTTTATTTTTTTTCAAAATCAACAGGTTCGATTCCTGGCCGGGAAAATGGATTTATCAAAAATCTAATAATGCAGTTTTAGTTTTCATCAAAATCGGCATCGAGACTCCTTTCAGCATTTTTCGATATCTCTTATAGTTTAGGATTTCGCCATGAAAGCCCACTTGAAAAATTCACCCTGTATTATGGCAGGGGTTCCTGAACTTTTAATGTAACGGAACACTCACCGAATCTCTTTCATTTTTAGTAAATGTCGACTAGAGGGGCCCTTTCTTAAGCGTCACGGAGGGCGCAGCGTATCACACGCCTTCAGGTTTTCAGAAGTCAGCGGCCAAATTCGGTTTTTGTATGTGTATGAACTTAAAAAACAAAAATATTCATGAAACGCAACATAGTCTTTCTTTGGCATTCGTACTAGGTAGAAATAACTATGCCAATAATAATAATAATAGGTATGCTATTTAGTCTAAATATTCTTTAATGCCATAGTAGCACTTTTCAATTAATAATTCTTTCAATTTAATCTTAAATATTTTTAGTTCACAATTCTTTATATGGTCCCGGATTTTGTTGTAGATTCTAGACCAAAAAAGCTTTTTCTAATTAACGCTGTGTTTGTTGTGGTACATGTTAGATTCCAAGATTTGTTTATTTTATCATACAGATAAGGATCCATGAAGGTATAGAAACTGCTGATAAATTACTTAAACTTGACGCACGCATAGGACTAATTTCTCACGCACGTTGTAGGCAGCGTTGGAAGAGTTTGGAAGATAATGGGTAATGGCCATATTCGACCCAGGTAACTTGGATCACGTAACTTTGCGGACTAGTCTTCAGACGTTAAATTTGTAACAATGGATGTTCTTCATATTAAAATAAATAAGAACTTTATTTTCAAATTTTCACAATTTATTCTTCAAAATATTTAATATTGTGCGCGATTGACTCCAGTCTGCGTTCTAATATCAACCACTCTCACAACACCGTCTCTGCCAGGGTATAACTTTACGCCTTCTTGGCGAGAGCCCTCTCGGTAGTGTTCCGTCGTAGACCAGCACGAGGTCTACGGCTAGATTGGGTACTAGGTTAGTGGAGCTACGTCCCTAACCCATCTCGACCAAAAATGATCCGCTAATCTTAGTGATCGTCTCCAGTCGCTTCTGCTGTTCAAGTCGTACTCGTCAAGGGTCACCGGCATATGTTTGGTGGACCAAGGCCGTTGGTCCCAGCGTCCGGTCTCAGTCCCATGGTCAGGGGCACAATTTCGGTTGAGTCCTGGAGCTTGCACTAATCTAATGACTGTGTTACAGGCGTCGGTGTCATTTGATACATCCATTAATCTTCATTCTTTATCTCCTCTTATTTTTTAAGTTTTGGTACATGCTGTTTTTGTTTTTAATGAAGTATGATGAAAATTCAATAGAAAAAAATCAACACGCACATGCACCGAGCTGTGGTGGAGTCTTTTTTTTCTATTCAATTTCCATCATAATTTAAAAAAAAAGCAATGTGATTATTAATTTTAAATATTTCGCTCATAATAATGTTATGCTTTAAATATTTTACATTTTTAGAATTTATTCAATATGTTAAGCTTTTTAAGGAATCTTTATATATAATATTAATGTTTATTTGTTTGTCCTTTATGCGTTCCAGAACTAACAGTCCGATTTGATTTTATTAAGGATAATTTTGGGTTATTTTTTATTAATATGGGTGTAATATTTTATTCCAATAAAAAGTTTTTATAGCGAAGGAACGGGAACGCTATACGCTATATACTAATTATTATCTAGTAAATATAATAATAATAATAATAATAAATACTTATAGATATTTTTATTTTTGTTACTTTGTTATTAATTGCATTGTTTATGAACAATTCTTTTTTATGTATTAAAGTTATAATAAAATTATTTATAATATGTGATTTATTTATTTCTAAACCCTATGCTAGTTTTACCAAAAGGGTGGTAGGCAGAGACCCGGAGGCTGTAACATTGGCGAAGTGACTAGTCGCATTAGAGGATCAGCCGAGTATAAGGAGATAAATGAGTACGTAACCTATTTACGTTTACTTGTTAGGTTTATTCCGTGTATCGTTCAGGCCGATTCAGTGGCGGCCCATATTCGGTCACGGGTTTTCAGTTAGCTGTATTCGACTGCAGATCGCTTAACCGCGTAATGTAAACATGCCATTAGGCTCTACAAGCCGGCATAACAGAGACGACGGTGCCTGCAGATCTAGTTATAATATCAAGCGAAATCCACGTGCCGAGTTATTATTGAAAAATTATTTATAAAAAGTGTTTTAACTACAACTGGAAGAAGCCAGATATAACGAGAGTATTTATTGTGTTGTCAACCTGGATGATGCACATTCGTCTCCTCAGGCCGGCATAGCGACTGCTGTCTCTAAAAATTTGTATGTAGTAGCAGTCGTTTTTGTTTATGGAGCGCACTCTAGCTTTACATCAGGCGGGGTGTTGTCATACCGAGCTACAATTAAAAAAATGCATTTAGGTAAAATTATAACACTCTTACTAAGTAGTATGTTGATCATTAGAAGACCTATAAATGCTTATAGGGGTAGGCTGGGTAACTAATAAAAAATGTAGTTTTGTACGTAGATATCGAGTGGTTAAATTAGTATAAATCTGGGCGAACGTAGAGCCAGAAATCGCAAAGTTCCCGCCAAACAGTGTTTTATGAAGCAACAATAAACCGAGGGCAATGCACCGAAATTGTAACAACGAATCTTCAAATAAATCTCGTGGTTCGTTGGCAAAATTTGTCGAGTTCACCCTAGAAACAAGCCAGGAACGTGCGATACGCGCTTACTGTGTAAATCACTACAGCTGCGGCATCCGTCGAACCGACGTTGTTCATACGCCGCGAAAAATAGTTTTGTAGCTGCTAGTTATAATTTGAGATAAATCCACAGTCTGTGCGACTCCTGCGCAAGCGACGTGTGTGTAAGGTGGTAAGTACCTTCTAGCTAATTTTATGCCATTTTAAAGCCCCCACTCCTTAAAATTTTCTTAAAATTCAGTCACGTGGCTTTCTGTTTCCTTTCAGTGTCGGAACTTCTTTTTTTTTTCGGCTGTCACATACGCCCACTAATATTCATATAGTCTGGCATTTCAGTTGTCTCCATCATAAAACATATGAATTTATGATTGTTTATCTGGGATTGTTATTTTTAGGTTGACAATTACCGACCTTATTTTAAATATGATAAGCGTTAATTTGGTATCTCATTTTTTTAAATAAATGCTACCAGTATTTATATTATTGTTAAAATAATCTGTTTAAATGCACAATTAGAGAGTACCGCCGTTTCAATCCTCGACTATCATACGATGATATTTTTGTTTTTTCGAACATCATGAGCCAACGATATAAAGAAGATATCAAAAAAACCTAAGCTTAGATTTAAATAGAAATGAAGCTTTTATGACTGAAGTTTAAAATGTAGATCAGGGCCAATTAATAAAAATGCATGCGTGTTTTTATTACCACAGGATATCTATTAATATTTTTATGTAATGTATGAAGTAATAATTATAATTAAAAATTAAAACTATTCTGTAAAACAGATTTTGAAATATTCTTTTTTAAAATTATGTTTCAGTGCTCAAGTGTGATTTGTTGATTCTATTAAAATTTTCTAAGTAATGCGTACGAAGATGCGTACACATTTATACGTTTAGCAGATCCGGTCTTAGGAGATTTTTGAACCGAGTAAAATTACTCCGCGTTTTCACCCACATTATAATCCAAAGAAATAAAAAGGCCCTAAACCTTCCTGAATAACCAAATCCCGTTTGGTATATTCATAGTTTTTTTTTCTATTTGTAGGGACAAAATAATTTTATAAGATGAGTTATCAAAGGCCACCATTTTGGCGGATACCGCATCAAAGAAGAGACCCAGAGGATGAACCAAGAGATTTTGGACAACGCCGACGACATTATGTAAGTATTTTTTACATTTTACTATCATACGAGTAAAATAAGCTAATTTATTTTGTATTTAATGGAATAAAACATTATGTGCCGCTAAGCTTTGCAGCCATCGTGTATCGTGGGCAAAATATAGGTATAGATATTAATAATTATTTTAAAATAAACGTTATACCTAGTAATATTAAAGTTGCAGCCGGAAGTAGTATAATGAAACGCCTGCCAATTTTCAAATTTATGAATAATCATGTTAATAATAGATTAGATATAATGGCTTAGTATAATACAAAAATAAAAATACTTTAACACTTTATCCTCATTATGGACCAAAGGAAGATCTATGACATAAGAATAAAAATGCTCATTATCTAAATACATATATATCATGTGGGCGTATCGTCAAAGAAGCGTACAATTTGAAAGTAACATTGAGTACAAAATACTTCTTAGTTATTTAGACGGAATTTTTAAATATTGGTTATCAACAGTGACGAATCTATGAAGCGATGCCACGAATGTAGAGAACGAATAGTCAAGCATTTAGACCTGAAAACGTAAGTTTAATTAATATACGAATTGCTCGAAGTAAAAGTGATATATTGTCAAGTGGGAGGATGACATTGGACAGAAAGATTAATGTAAAGAAAATATCATAATGATTTCATTCTGTAATATTGGCGAACTGCATTTATAGGCTACGTCATTTTGTAAATTAATTATATTGTCTTTTTAAAGATAAATTTTGTATTATCGCTTCCCAACCTGGGGATCAGGAATATAAGGGGTCGTTTTTAAACTTTTTCAATCGTTAAATTTTTGTTGTTCATGGTTAATGGTATACATTAGGGGTCACAGCGTTTTAGAATAACTTTTTAGATATTTAGCGGGTTGAACCTCAAGAACGGCAAATGAATAAGTATTTATTTGTTTAAATGCAACGTTACATTTATAAAAATTCGTTGCGTAATTAACGCATCTAAAAGATCTCTAATGCAATTTGACTCTCAAATGAAATTTAAATATTCGACACATCCTAGAAGATTACCTTTCTGGACTTTACTATTACTCCTATGGTTTCCGTGGTGTGATTTAGGTCGATTACGATAGTAGGGTTAACTCGTTGCATCTACGAGAGGCGGGGTTTTGATGATCGAACTAATTTCGCAAGCATTTGGCCGCGTCGCTCCGGAGCGTTCGCACACCGTGTGCGCATCGCGTTTGTGGTGCCCTGTACCCTTCGGTTATGGGGAGACTTCACACATTTGTGGTGACCCTGCAACGGCAGAGCAGGGACACGAACTGGGGACTGCGGTTGGTTGGTGGAGCTGATTTGGCGACACCGCTCATCGTTACTAGGGTAGGCTTGACATTCTATCGTGATTTTCAGAAGCATGAGTATTTAGTTTTATTGAAATTAATAAACAATATATATTATAGTTTATAGTTCATAGCGTACGTATGTACATTACAATGCCAATTGCCAAGTCAAATGCTAGTATAATTAGAATTTTAAACTAGGTTTAGGTTGTTTTTATTTATTTATTTAATTTTTATTTATGATTTTTGTACTTGTAAGGCACCTATTTATAAATAACCAGTACATATATGTACCCATAAAATAATAATTTAGGATTCCAAATATCCAAATATTTTCTATTGTTATCATAACTCTTTGATACATAGAAAATTAATGTACCTAATATGACAATGATTATGAAATTTATTTTGATTGAAGAAAATTAACTTCAAATAATAGACGATAATGAAATAGTAAGTTGTTTTAGGGTTAATTTAATGACATTTGATTATTACCACATGTATTATAGACCATAATTACCACAGAATAATGAGTACTTAGTTATTTAGTTTCTAATAAACCTTTGGTGTAACAAAGTCTAAATTTTCCTTCACAAATATCGTTCCAAATTTAGATTATTCAATTACGAAGTTTACACAACAAGCGCCTGCAATGCCCGTGTGACCTTATTTTAACTCATATGGCATTTTTTTCAGTTCCTGAAACATAAATTTTGTCTTGTTATTTTCAGTAATACTACAACAATTGTCACGCCAATTAATCCTTTAAAAGTTTAAACCAAGATACAAATATTGCTATTATTTTTAATATGATTATTTTATCATTAATTTATATTCCCAGTTCTGCCTATCCCTTATTGTGTGAATACGTATATGGAGAAATTCCTAGAATACCATTTAGGTCTAATTTCGTAATATATAAGTTTTAACAATAAACAAAAACCAGACGGCCGCGCACCGCCCGGCTTCGTTCAAACATTTTTGTTATGAAAACAAATTCAACCTTCGACTTCCTGAAACGTACTGAAATTATTTATCTAACCTTATTTTATATCAAAGGGATACATTTTTATGTTTATAAATATTGTTTATTAAATTTTGTTCATGTTTTTTTATTTGTAAAGTAAATAATAATACGAATTTGCATTAGGTGGTAGGTTGTAATAAATTAAAATGTAAGACACACATAACACTTGTGAAGTGACCTAATCGCGTTTCGGGATCAGTTTAGAAGTATATAGCCGTGTATAATGAATTCGTCGTATCAAGCCGGCATATCGAAGGCGATCTGTTTACAGGTATTCTGTGGTAGCACTCTAGCTTAACATAGTACAGGAGAAATGTCATATACCGAGGTACAATAAAATAAATTATCGATTATACCTTGTATGATCGCTTACTATTCTCTCTTACAGCTATTTCAAACTAGGATAGACAGAGAAGATAAATTCCACTATCAATTTAAGCACCTTGTTATTATTTTAATCTATTAGTAATATTTTTATGTATCTAATGTTTTCGCTAAGAAGTATGTGTGGAATATCCTTGAGTGAGCGAATTTCAAACAGTGTGATAAAAACCGCTGCGAGCTCAAGGACAGTATTGTGACCAGAGTGGAAAGGGGTATGCTAAGGTGGTTCGGTCATTTGGAAAGGATGGATGAAAGGAGATTAACAAAATAGATCTATTGTGCAAGTGGATGGCAGTGTCGGAAGGGGGCGCACTAGGAAAACCTTTCTCAGTCAGATCGGTCAACTGCTGTGAAAGGGTCAGATGAGGAGCACCCTCAACCGACGTGCATGCATGAGGGGAGTAGCGGATGCGGTCGAAGCGAAAGTGGTATGTAGAGAGAGGAGTCGCTGGCGCTCCATAGTTTCTGCCTACCCCAGTGAAGGAACAAGGCGTGAACTAAGTAGTGGTAGTAGTAGATCTAATATTTTATAGGTAGACTCGAATGTTAGGAGAAAAATAACTGAGTAAAAATATAGACTAGCTTATTGCTGACGTTCGACATTTGTATAGAGATGCCCTCAATATCGAGAGCTGTCATTTTGAAAGAATCTAACAAATAGTGCTATTTTCAGATCAGAGTAAAACGTAAGAATGTTTATTGTCGCTTACTGCTACTAACTTTTTATTTTTATTGTTTCACATAAAATATATGTACTCTTATAATTTTATGGATAAAAAGTTTATACATGTCTTGAAAACACGCGTCTGTGTGATCGTGCAGTGAGCAGAGCTAAAGCTTGCAATAAACCCGTTTAAGTTAAAGTTACGTATACGTTCCGTAAGTAATGTTACGGTTTTTAGATTGTGCTTTTTATTTTATTTGATTTCTTATGGCATTGTAACAATTAAGTTTAGGAGATGATTTGTGCACTGTGTTTTGACAAGGCATATTAATTGCGTTAATTAATACCCACTTTATAAACTACTTCGAAATAAATTATTATATATTGTAAATACAAGTGTTACACTTGAAAATGGTGTACCTACCTACTATCTCTGGGCGGCAGACTTGGCTAATCGATCAGACAACCTACCACGCTTGAAACTGCATAATGAAGTTGTTGAAATCGATCAAAAAAATTGTTTTCACTGTACAAATGTAAACAAAATAATAACATCGAAAGTGTTAACCTTTAAATACTCGCAATCTAATTTGAAATTCAATTAATACATTTCGCACTTCAGAAAACATTGTAAATTACATCAGAATTAAGTAAAGCAAATCGTTTCTGAGACATAACATGTGTTTTGAAGATATTTATTTATAGTTTAACAAATTACGTTGCGTCCGGGAATGTTTTATTGACGGATTCGTCATTATAGAAATTTTTCTTTTCGTTCTTTATTTAATTTAATTTCATTTAATTTCAGTAAATAGACAGATAAACTGCACTCTTACACGTCGATAAATAATTACAATAAACAATCCAATAATAAATAATCATATCAATAGCAGCTGCACATGAGCATTGTCAAAATTATATACCTATAATTAATTATTTATTCAGTCCTTCATCCTTTCTACAACCTAATTAAACCGCTTTAATTAAAGCTAATTAAACCGGCATAGCGGACACGACTGGTATGTAGATCTCCTTTTATTTAACTCTGATTGAACATGAGGTAAAGCACGGTTATATAATGCGCTAAAAACTAGAGCAGACCTTCTTCAGAGAATAGCCCCACTATACGCAAGACCGCCGATTCGCTAGGGAGTGGCTGTAGAAAGTCCACCAGACCAAATCTAAATAAAATCAAATTAATCTAACTGATGCACTAACTAGATGGAGCGCCCCTAGAGCATTTCAATAAATGACTGAACACAGAAAACTAAAACTTAAAAACAAAATTGTGACCATGGCCGTGTTAGAATCTAGTAAAATATTTTTCTTTGAATAAATTTTTATGAAAATAAAACGCATAAAATGAATTCATTTTAATACCAGACAGCAATGTTTATGAGATACTAAAGTTAGAAAAACAAAAAATGCCACACTTATTTTTATTACATTAAATTTTCATAAAAATGGACTTGATCAACTATTTTTATTTTATAATAGCTCTGCATGTGACCATACAGCCACAGCACACTCCGTTATTCAAATTATCAATTAAAGAAAACATAATGATTGTTCTTATTTGAACAATGATTTGATTTTTCTTATTTTACAAGTAAATCTAATAACAAATTAACAAGAGCCACCTATAGCTGATATTTTATAGATTACAGATTAGTCACATTTCGGGATGAGCTTGAAAGTAGCCAGGTATTACAAGAGAAATGTATTTGGCAACTGCTATCCGCATATTTCCCTATAGTAGCAGTTGTTTCCCCTCATAGACTGCACTCTAGCTTAACATCAGAGTGTGGCCATGCCAGACAACTATAGAAAGTTTATCCTATTGCAAATTGTGGGTACCTCATTATATTTTTCACTAGCAAAAGGTTGTACTACCTACGGAATAACAAGCCGCCTCTATGGCCACGATGTCTTATTTATTTAAAAGGTAGATAAAAACATAAACAATTTAGCAGTGATTATTTTCGTCTGGAACGGAAATGTACTAAAATTCAGACATTAGGTCAGTGGTGAGTCATTGCATCAATGCTTTTGAAGTAGCCTAACCAATTTCTCCTCAAAGGTAACCTTCAGTATAATTTATTGCACCGAATTCGATTAGAAGATATTTATATATAAGTTATGATCCCATTTTTTTTTAAATTAACATCCCTTTTTTATGACTATTCAACATGTGATTGATTTTTATTAAAATTTATTAAAACGATGAATTATATATAAATTATGATAAATATCAAATATAGGATAAACAAATAATAGTTTAATTAAAAGCAAATGTTTTTAGCACTTATGTCCTAGATATTAGGAGAACTAGATCGGAGTGTAGAATTAGGTTTATTAAAGTATTCCTTTGCCAAATAATACGAATGCATATTAAAATTAAATGTTTAGTTGAGTAGGAATCGTTCAGATAAATTAAGATTTCGTTCAATGACGTCTAGTTTTGCTTTGATTTTAATAGCTTGGTACAGATTCACTTCTTTAAATT
Organism: Tinea pellionella; assembly: GCA_948150575.1. NCBI lineage: Eukaryota > Metazoa > Arthropoda > Insecta > Lepidoptera > Tineidae > Tinea > Tinea pellionella. The sequence continues at coordinate 2,761,156 of OX411250.1, forward strand.
TATTGGATGAAAAACTTTTTTTTTAACCTGTACATATAAAGTTAAAGGTGTATATTTTTTCCGAATACTTCACTATGATTACTCGTATCTACTGAAGTTATACGGAATTTGAATCCCTTGATTACAAGAGTGGTAGGCAGACTGATGATGGTTATTTGTCCAGTTTGCCGTTCTGGGGTAGTACTACTATTTTCGAACATAACATCCGTGAAGCGACCTTGTCGCGTTTCGGGTATAGTTTGAAAGTAGCCAGGTATTACGTGAGGAGTGTGCACTGTCAATCTAGATGGTACAAGCTCGTCTCCTCAAGCCGACATAGTGGAGCTTTAGCTTTACATCAGGCGGAGTGTTGTCACATGCCGAGCTATAATAAAAAAAGAAAAACAAAAAACCTACAGTAAAGGTAGATATGCAGGTTATTTTGTAAAAATTCTAACGTTTAAGCTTGTTGTTTACTCTGTGTAGAATAGACCTAAAACTGTGTTGCGAATTTGCGATGTAAAAAATAAGCCAAGAAAAAAGTGACACATTTTATGACTAAACGAAAGCTATATTTTAGGATATACTGAAATTTTTCGTGTAAATATGTAAAAACAAAATATGTTTTAGTACCGCTACGATTTTTACATGCTATCCCGCTTCGCTGATAACTGACGCACCGGCTGCTGATTGACGAAAGTATAAATAAAGTCAGATGTCCTCGCCATTGACTCGAGGAAGTGTGATGGATTTGCGCAGGTCGAGTCGTCGATGCGTCGCGGCCTCCATCGAATCCGGCGGTTGTTTTCAATAAAAACGGGTGTTGGCGCGTTGGTAGTCCACAGCCGCATTTAGCCTGGCTCTTGTCCAAACCTGGTGCATATACTTCGACTGCCCGCGCCCTGCAGCAAGGTCGCCTTTATGATGCACTTCATTATTTCTTAATCCTTCATTTTTTATTTACCAATTTTGACTACGTACATATTTTAATGACGACGTTTCGTAAGTATTGCCATCACCACATGTTAAATCCTTGACTTATTAAGAAGATACAAAATCCTACATATTATATTTAAGGATATATGAAAGAATTTACCATATTGCAGCCAATAGTGGTTAAAATATATTTTTGAACTTTTAACACAATGTGCTTGTAGAAAAGTAAAGTAAAAGTAAAATAAACTACATTTTTTAATCCTACCCAATTTTAACTCTTGATATTATGCAGAATAAACACGATCAAAAGAACGCAAAAACCTAATTAAATAAAATTAATTACATAAATAACGAGAGTGTACATAACAAATTTCAACATACTTTACAAATACTTGTGTAGTAAATATTTCAGTTGTAATTTAGCTGTCTGTCATGCCTGCCTCTAGAACTGTAGAGAATGTCACGGCCCGACAATTTCAACCTCGGCTAATGCCCGTGTCTCACTACGATCAAAGTTTTGAAGTCCCTAATTAGATCACTGATATAAACGTGGCGCTTCCCGGCCGATACTAAAATAACTGCTTTCGTTGTCTTCTTCATTAAAATTATATTTAATTAAGTTTGTTAATTATATTGACTAATTTTAGCTAAAGATATAAAAATATTCACTTTCCGTCTGTCTATACGCGCTAACTATACACCGGTAGGGATTCTCATGTAAATCTAGAGTGCGGTCCATGAACGGAGATCGCTTTAGGCCGGCTTGAAGAGACGAATATGCACCATCCAGGTTGACAGTGCACTGTCGAAACGCAGATCAATCACGGATTCACGCAATTACGGATTTATTTCGATTGGCAGGACTAATAATTTTGAAAGTTTTTTGTAATCAGTCGATAAACCGAGTCAGTTTTAGATAGCTTTCCTGACGCCGCGTAAGATAAAATGCTTTTCAGTAAAACGTTACTGATCGACTGCTAGGTTAACCATTATTCTCATTGTTTTGAGAAACTTAAATCTGAATTTTAAACCAGAAATCTGCATGTAATGAATATATACTGGTAATTAATTAAATTATTGGTACTTGTTTGTGTACCGTTACATAAAATTATTATCAATAAATTTAAATGTGTTTATCTTTAGTTTTAACAAAACGTAATTAAATTTTCCTTTTCTTCCCTGAATTTCAGGTCACTCCGGATACTCCAGCTGGTCGTGAACTAGTTCGCGGTGATATCATAGCTAAGATTGACGATTACGACGCCAGAGATTTGAGACATGAAGATGCACAGAATCTTTTCAAGAATGCACCAAACCAAATTAAATTGGTTGTTCAAAGGTAATATAAAATAAGAATAAATTAAATACAATAAATAATTTTTATTTCGGAATAAATAACATATAATAATATAGCTTTTGTTCAGATAAATATTATATATTTTTAAATTAAATAATTTTATTATTTAATATTATTTTTTTAAATTTAAAATTATTTATTCATATGCGATCGAATTAGGTTACAGCTATGTCTAGCAGTTGTAATAAAGTTACAATTGAGAGACCCGTGTTCAAATTTCTCGAAATTTCAATTTCAATATTATTTAAAAGAGTCGTAACCAGACTTACGATGGTTAGCCCATTTTGTTGATCTGAGGTACCTTACCTAGCCCGAACGGGGTAAGCAGGAACTATAGAGCGCCAGGTACCCGTTCTTTAAAATGCAACACCCGTTAAGTCGCGTTTCAGGACCAACTGGGAAATACCCAGTTATAACGCGAGGAGTGTGGTTTGTCAACCTGTCCAACATTTGTCTCCTCAATCCGGCACAGCGGAAGTGACTGCTGCCTGTCGACATCTCTCTGTGGTAGCAATTGCTCTCTCGTGGACCGGATTGCACTCTTGCTTAACATAAGTGCGGTTACATGTCAAACTACTGTAAAAATATACTAAAATCTACAATAAAAAATAAGTATCTAAATATTTTGTACGGTATTTATACAGTAGTTCGGATAGTTGTCGGGTAGTTAAAAAAGTATAATTGTTCTTATTAATTCTAAAAACAAGTATTTTTCTTTACTGCTTTCTAAGGTTTATTTTTTTATTTTGTATAAAATAGTGTAATTGTTATTAATCTAAAAAGATTTGTTGATTTTAGACTATTTCCAAACAAAAAAGAGTTTATATCCTACTTCCATAGTATATAATTTAGGGTTTATGTATTAAGTTACAAAAGTTGATAAACATTTTGTCTAAACATAATACATGTAACATAAACATGTTTATAAAAAATCAAAGTATGTAATAAGTTTAATTTGTTATTAATACAAGCTGTTAACTTTTTTTTTTGGTTAACGTAAAAAAAATCTAAAACATATTCTAGGTTATAAATGCTAATTTTTATTAAGATCCTTTCACCTATTTAAGCTTGATTGGAGGATAAAATTAGTACAGATAATAGGTATACCTAGATTATATTTTGTTTCCGATGAGCACCGAATTAAATTATTGTTTTGTTTTTTTTTTTTTGTTCAGCGCGCTTAAAGCTTATTCATTTCATTTAGCTAAGCACGTTACAGTCTGCTTTTGCAGAGCTGCATGAATGAGATATAATATCACATTTATCATAATAAAATTATTAATTCCATTATCAATTATCATCTATTTTTTTTTCTCAAAATTTTGTTAAACAAAATTCAAATTGCCAAGAAAGATGTTTAGTCATTATGTATTAAATTACAGATTCTTCAACAATCGAAGCTCATAATTTATTTACTTGTACTATAACGATGTGTATTTAATAATATATTACTACGAAATAGAAACTTTGTAAATAATTTTGTAATATAAAAAATGAGGCACTGATATATCTTAATTTTGTTATAATAATATCAAAAGAAATTGTTAGACTTGTCGCGTTTGCAGTGTGCACTGTCAATCTGGATGGAGCACATTGGTCTCATCAAGCCGGCATGTATAGCGGTGGCGACTTGTGGAAATTTACCTGTAGTAACAGTACAGATACAAACCGCACTTTTACATCAGGCGGAGTGTGGTCCTATCTCGAGCTAAAATAAAATTATAATAATAACATATATATTAATAAATCTGCCTTTAATAATGAGAATTTAATAAAATATAGATACAGGTATAATACAATATTTACAAAGTTTGTATTTAAATTTATTTTAAAACGAAACATTTTAACTATTGCTCTCATAATTGCTTATAATATTTTTCATATTTTTAGTCACATTTCATTTACAATATCTAAAATATTTAACACAGGGGTGGTACAAGTCCACATTATTATTCGGTGCCGCGTGCAAGCAGCAGTTTCGTAGGCCGTGTGCCTACACCCACATTCTATCATGAATTCGCTGAGTAAGAAACAATGTGAACCAATTCCTTTTATCCTTACAGCATGAAAAATGCTATGCTTTGACACTCCACGAAAGTGTCGCTTTATTTTATTATTATTTTTCTGTTAAAAAAAATATATTCTTAAAGAAGTCAAGCTCTTTTTCAAATTACTTATATTTAAGGTGCTGTTAGAAGGGCGATTAGAATATGGCGGGCGTACCTACAAGATATTTTGACGTCATAATAACATTATCGTGGCTATAATACAATAGGAAAGCGATCTGAAGCAACTAAGAAAACTGTGCATAAACAACACTATTTAAACTAAACTAAAAAAAAAAAAATAACATGGAAACATTGATATAGACAACTAGATGTGCAATAACGCTCCCAATGTGACGCGAGAGAAAAGGTGACCGCAGTCACCTTTGGGTTCTCTATTAGTTAGTATTTGACTTGACGGCATCATAGTCAAATCATTTGAAGCGGCCTATGCTTTTTTTCATGTCAGATGTATGAAGTTTGCACCTCTAGTATACAGGGTAATTTTTTTTAATTGGGACAGTATGGGGAAATCCTAAACCACAGGAGATACAGGACTATCTTAGGAACCATTTGCTCTTTTTTTATGAAAACAAATTTGGCATAGTAATTTTTCTGGTCAAGCTTGAGTTGTTCATGGAAATGAGTCATTTTGATAAAAAAAATTTTTGATGCGGTTCGACTCAGTTTCATGTAAGGATCATTTCATTGTACCGGAAGAAAAAAATCGGAGCAGCAGAAGTTAGTCAAATTTAGTTTAAAAGCATTATAAGTGGTGGGCAGACTAATGATGGTTATTATTATCCCAGTCTGTATTGTTAGGTAGTACCACTATTTTCGAATGTAACACCAGTGAAGTGACCTTGTGGCGTTTCAGGATCAGTTTTGAAGTAGCCAGGCCAGACGAAGTACTGTCATATGCCGAGCTGCAATTAAAAAAAACCCATTACCGATAAGTCCAGCATCTGTTGTCTGACAATATTTAAAATCGCTCTTCTAACTGCATCTAATAGGTATTCAATTGTGTATGGTCAAATTCTTGTGTACAAACCCTTTAAATCTTAAATATCTTATATTTTTTAAACCTTTTATTTTATTTTTTAATTTGTATATTATATTATTGCCTGTATCGACCTCTAAATATGTACCGCTCTGTCTTGGTGTTAGAATTGTGGTATAATTGCATGTTATGTTGTTTAAATATTGTGTCGTAGGACTTGTCTAGAAGTCCTGAAACCTATCCTAGAAAATGTTCATTGTAAGTAAACACATTTCACTATATTCATAAAGCATGTGTTTTAGGGACTCAGACCGTGAAGGACCGCGTGGTACTCCCAGTGCACCACGTTCACCATTACCATACTCAGTTTCACCGTATTATAGGTGGGTACATTTTTCATTGTGGTAAGCTAAAACCAAGACCTTATTAACAATGAAAATTATATATGCTATATAAGTCGGTACCAATGCGAAACATTTCTCAATAAAAGAAATTATTCCAGTATTTTGTTAAATAAATACAAAAAGTTTGTTTAGCATAATTCAAAATAGTTGTTACGTAGGACAACCACACTTTTTTAACATTGATGTCATCAAAAATAGTATCTTGAAACTTAAAAAAATTACTTTACTTAACAGGACACCAAGCCCAATGCACAGCGGTCCACAATCACTCCCTAGAAGCACTCCGCTGCCACAATCATATCCACCACAGTTTGAAGGTGATTACAGAACATACCTGCTCTCGCCGTCTTCTATCCGCACTGATGACACCCTAGATGAATCGCTACAGAGCCAGGTAAGTTTTAAAATTCGTTTTTCACTTGATTATACCTAAACAAGAAGTCAAAAGCCTTTATTAAATCCGTAAATATGACTGCGGGTTGCCAGCCAAACTGTGTTACTTTTTATTTGATATTACTCTAAACTCCACTATACAATATAGAGTCTGGTTATAGATTCTTTACGACTAATGGCAAATAACGAAACTATATTAAAAATGTAAATGTAAATACTCATATAAATTGTGTCAGTCAAAATGAGGTAAACAGAATCGCTAGACAGGCTGACAAATAGCTTTTGGCGTGACAAAGTATTTTGTCTTATTTTTAATACATTTACGATGAAAATGAGCGACAATGAATGTTTTATAGTATTTAAAAAAATTGTGAACCTAAAAAAGTTTATTCAAAGCAAATGATGCCATTCCAGTTTATCCTTGATATTCTAGTAAGTAGGTTATCTTCACGTCTTAGTGTAAAAGTCTGGCCGCTTTCCAAATGTCTACTTTAATGATAGGTTATTAATTAGATTGGACGACATTAACGTATGTTTGAGTAAATATTGAAAGTCTATTAGCGTGAGATTATCCCAATATTCGATAGAGATATTTATAATAACAATAATCATTTATTTGCATGGATGCCCACGGAATAACAAACGAAATACCAATTCTATGTGGTTAGGAAAACAGTTCTGAATGATCTACCAATTATTTTGGTATTGCTTAGCAATATTTAATATAATAGGAATTCTTATGATATGGGGTTTTATTGATTTTTTTTAATGTACGAGAAGCAACGAGCGAGAACCTGAAAATTTGCCACATCAAAGTTAAACTACATTAAACTATTTTTCGAGACTCGAACTCGAATACTTGATCTATCTTTCTAACTACTAAGCGAGCCTTAAAACCAAAAATATATTATATATGATATAGAAATATAAATTTATTATGAAATGTTAAATTTAAACTAAAAGACATACTCCCACATCATGCCTTGGTGTAGGTAGACGTGGTGACGGTAGTTTGAGAATCTATTTATAAAATATGCGTAATTCAGTTAATTAAATTATTTTTTATGTAATTGATCTTATTTGCTTGCTAATGAATAAGAGTAATTGATAAGACGAAGCAATAAATGTCAGTTATGTTAAACGTCGGTTAAAAGCTACAATAAAATTAATGATCAAGTGTAATATTGCTTTATAAGCTACTCGTACTTTGAAGTCAGAGTGAAATATGACTATTATTCTGAAACATAAAACAATTCTAATAAGGTTAAAGCAGTGATTTAGCTACTAGCATGGATAGGGCAGTACTCGTAGTAGGTGTCATCCAGCTAAAGAACAAAAAATAATTGTAAATTTGTTAAAATAAGTGCTTTTCACGGTCGGGTGTCAGCCTAATCTGGTGGCATCAGGAAGCTAATCAGGTAGCTTCGCCACTGCCGTCAAAGTGTATGTACCATTTTATACGGTCTAGTAAGGTGAAAATTCTGAGCATATTGTTGTTTGTCATTTCACCTTCTTCTAAGTCTGTAAATCTACTTCAAAATTGTAGAGCCTTGAAAATACAATTAAGCCGTAAATTGCGATTCTAACGAAGTGTATAATATTGTAATGTGTGAGGGTAACGCGTGCCTCTACATCGCGTATGAAGCGTGAAGGAATCGCCCACGTTGGCACCCATTTTCTTGCTATATTTCCAAAATAGAATGCATCAAATTTGCGTTGTTTACGCGGCCGCTGACTGGAGCGGGCAGTCCGCGATCGATCTTCGAACTACGCACTCCCGCGCTCCCGGTAGCCCTCATTATGGCTTACAACCCCAACACGTTCTTCCCCAATGGGTACCAGGATCCCATGCATCCTGAGGAGGAGGTCGTCACTAACTGGGTGCGTTTATATAATGAAACACACTAATTGAAACCGGATTCCTAATATTGTGTCATATGGTGGTACGATTTCAGAGCGTACGTTTTCTAGATTATTACAAGCGTTATCTAATTTTGGCGCACTTGAAACTCGCGCGTTGTGTTACAAAATATGTGATGTAATTACTCTGAGCGAGATTTTTTGTTCATTTCACGGGCATTTCAATGGTACATCTGTGACGCACATACATTGAAGATTCTATTCTTGAACTATGAACTGTTCGAAGAACTATTTTATAGTGATAAGTACTAACATTTCACATTTTTAGATAGTCTGTAGGTACTCTGAAACCTATTTGATTAGTGTTTTAGGCCATTTTTGTTAGTTCCATAGTTCTTAGCCTTTTCTATTTTATTACACTATTTTTATTCAACGTGGTCAATTTAAATACATTTCTAAAATAACTCAAAATCCATATCTATTTCCGACGTCCTCACATTACGAACTACCGTCATACGTAACCTTGGCCTTTAAATACCAAACTGTCACTTACATGCGCGTCACTACATGTTAGCGATGTCATTCCTGCTTTTTATACCAATAATTACAAAATCCACCCACTTTTTTACAAACATACGTTGGTCGTTTTTCCTAATAATATTTTAACACCAAAAAAATATGCGATATGTATACTTTTAACACAATAATTTTACTTTGAATTAGACTTAATAACAATTACGTATTATTGTATCTCAGTGCCTTTGATATTTAGTAAACTTAGTAAAGACACTAACAATAAATAAATAAATAACCTAACCTATCATCAAGTATCTTTGTACCTACAACATAAAATTATTCAGGCTAATATTACTCACAAAATCTTAATATAGCTTTATCTAAATTTATAATGATTTAGAAGAACTTTATTATTGTCAACACTTTCTCTCTTAAAACAATATTGTATGGCCTTTTGATAGAAACCACAGCTGAATATTTATTTTTGAATGAACGCCGTGTCCATTTGTAAATTTTCCTGTCCGTCCGTAAATTTTCACACCCACATTAATACCAAATGTTCTCACATACACACACTTACGAAATAATTTATAATTTTATTAGATATTACAATTTATTATTTTAATGATAATAGAGACATTAAATAATTATATTTGTGTAACGGAAAGAATTGATTGATGGACGAATGTTTATATTTTATTTTAATTAAAATTACTATAGATTATTATTAAATTATGCTGAAAATTGAACAAGAATAGTAATTTAATGCGTTGATCTACACTTTTTTTTTATTTCTTATTGTAGCTCAGCATATGAAATACTCCGCCTGATGTCAAGCTAGAGTGCGGTCCGTTAACGGAAAAACGCTACCTCAGAAAATTTCTGGAGGCAGCAGTCGCCTATGTCGGCTTGAGGAGGCGAATATGCACATTCCAGGTTCAGAAGTACCCTTAGCTACATCTAAGCTGATCCCGAAATGCGACTAGGTCACTTCACGGGTGTTACACTCAAATGTGGTGGTATTAATCTAGGACAGACAGCGGACTGGATAAGAGTAAAAAGAGTAAAAGGAATTACAATTAAATCTAAATAATATTATTTAAAAGAATAACAATTAGTTAATTCAAAATGTAAAACGATATAACAAGAAAATATTTTCCTTCGTATGTATTTCGTAATGTTATTTTTCGTAGAAACTAGAATTTCCTTTGAAGTCTAATTTTATAGTATGCATGAATTTGTTTAGTGAACGTCAAACATTCTCAAATGCTGCCTGTTGTGTTTGGAGATTCGAAGCAAAATTGAAAACAAACGAACTAAAATGAAATAAATAACTAGAGCAAGACCTATTCATAAAGAGTGGTCATTCAAAATGATAATGTTTATTAGCCCAGTCTGTCGTCCTGGAGTAGTACCATCACTTTCAAATGTCACTTAGTCGCGTCTCGGGATAAGTTTGGAAGTAGCCGGGTATAACGTGCGTTTCATCTGCTCAAACCGGTATCGCTGATGCGGTTGCAGCTTGCACACATATCTCAATGGTTGCAGTTTGCTGAATAGCACCAGATGAAGCGTAGTCACATGCCGGGCTACTATAAAAACAATTTCATATGTAATTTAGATAGAATGTTTTCGAAATTGTGCTTGATAGAAAAAATGCGTGTAATATATAAATACCAGTAAATATGTGTATATATCAGGAGTATTTGTTTTAAATGTAAACGGTATAAAACCTAACGAAAATAAATAAAGAATGACCGTGACCATTTTTAATTAAACAAATTGTTTCGATGATAACATGTTTGAAGGATATGCAGTCAAGGATTTACTCTATTTTAAGATATGATGTAAATTGCAAAGTACGAACTGGAAACGCGATTAAATAAAAACAATAAACATTATTTAATTTCCTGTAATACTCAGTTTATGTATTCTGTTGTTTCATACAAGATGCTAATAGTCTAGCTTCCATAAAGCCATAAAGTTTTCGACTCTTAAACCTTGATGAATTTTCAGGATATTTAAAGTGATTTGATCACCAATATTTAGGATTGTACTATTGGATTTTCTTTAAATTAATTACAGAAATGAAAATACAATTCACGCCTTTTTCCTACAGGGATAGGCAGAGACTACGGGACGCCACTTACCACGAAAAGAAAATATCACTACTAATTCACAAAATTATCACGAATAAGTGTTATCATTAAATAATTCCACACAGATTACAAGTTTATTTTTAAAAATTAGAAAACTGAAAACGAAATTCTCTTACTTTCGTCTTGTGTTATATTTTACTATTCCATGACCTAGTTTTATTTGATATAACGGCTGCATAAATAAAGCGAATTGGTGGCTAAAATCATAACTTGTAACCTCGCACGCAAATAGCGCGACACAGTGGCGCGTCAGGGTTGTGTGTTGCATTTCTATTTTATGTAAAATTAACTACGTGTGTCTACGTTGTCCACGGAGCGTTTTATAATTATATGGCATAGTTTGGTATAAGTATGCCATAGAATAGTCGGCGGATAACATGCAGTGATGGTCCAATCAAACATTCAATATGACTATACAATTCTTGAAGAGCTCATTTAACTTAGACTCAATTTACTTTGAACGTGCTATCATGACACGCCTCTTTGAGCGTCATTGTATTCATATAGAATCTTAATTTATTCAACAGCCATACCGCACAACGCCCCTGGTGTTGCCAGGAGCCAAAGTTCGCCGTGAGCCAGGCCCAACAGAGAGCTATCTTCGTCATCATCCCAACCCTGCTATGAGGGCCCCACCACACCACGACTACCGTGACACACTAATGAAACAGAAGGTAATGTATGGCCTCTCAGTATTTCGAGCATTCCCGTGACTTCGAAATTGAGTGCAATTTTCACAATTTACAGTTTACACAACTATTCAGAAATGGTCATTAAATAAAAACTTTTGTTTCGGCGGGAACAATCATAGATTAGTAATTTAGTGGTAGTCGAGCTTTATATAGTATTGTTTTTCCCTACACAGAACAAAAATATGATAAATTGTATTCAACAAGCTGTAATACAACTCACACTTATGTCAGTAGGTAGGATCTGTCGCCTCCGCGCTAATTTAATTTCAAAAGATCTCATAATCTAGGTACAGAAATGATATACATAATTGTGTACATTGTAAATTGTACGACAATTATTGTCAAAACAATAGAATGTAATTTTTCAGTCACTTATTTACATACGAAGGTGTCTCGTTGCTCAGTACGCAGCGTTTCCTCGCAGCGAGATGCCTGCGTGAAAAAGTTGTCTAGTTTTTTTTTGGAGTTACGTAGAATAATTTTTTCATAACTAATTTTAGATAATGTAGTGTTTATGATAAATGTATATATTTATTTTATATTAGATTTTAAAGTTTAATGACACAGAAAACTGCGAATAGATGATAAAATCCATACTCTACACTCCTACACTTTCGCTTTGAACACTTTTGCTACACTGAGTCATGATTTATAAATTTCATAGTGGAAAATTTATACGATTCAGTATAGTATCGCACTTAAGAAAATGGCGGTTTATATGTAGGTAAATTACTCTTTGGGGAATACAGCTTTCAATAGAACAATAAAATCTATTTTTAAAGAGTGGTAGCGAGGCTGATGATGGTTATATGCCCAGTCTGGCGTCGCGGGATAGTACCACCACATTAAAGTGGCCCGTGAAATAGCCTAGTTGTTCTATTAATGGTTGGTGCACATCGTCTCCTCAAGCAGGCATAGCGAAAGCGACTACTGCTGGATATTTATAAAAAAAAAGAGTATAAACTGTCATTTTTTTTAATAAGCACTATCCGTACAATGCACTCTTTCTACATGCAATTGCTTTGCAATGCAATAATTCTTCCTAATATATAGGTGCTTTTAAGAAATTAACCAATCTTTGATATCGACAAAAATAATTTTAATATTTATTTAAGAATTTAAAAAAAACATACAAATTACAATTAATTCTAGTTAAAAAATTGACACAAAAACACACCAATAGTAACAATTGGCTTTATAGTAGATCTACATGTAGTATTTTAATAAAAACCTCAGGTCGCCGAGTCGGTGCTTCAGCGAGTGGTCGGAGAAGATGCAGGAAATAAGGTGGTCACTTGTTTGGCTTCTATTTGCTCATGTTCATGACGCGCAAGGCTTTAATGACAAAGTCCTTAGACGTCTCATTGTTAATAGACATATTATTTAGTTTATTTGTGATAAAATTACAGATTCCTATTTAAAAAAAAACAAGAATAATGTCGTATTAATAACTCATTTAAATGTTAATTTTACAATAAGAGGGCTGTTTTCTCAATCACAATTAAACTAAAATTAATCGTACTTCATTGTTTTTATCATTTGTTAATAGATCATGTCTTTTCTCTTACTGTGCTTTAAAAATCATTAGCAAAACTTTTTTCTGATTAACTCATTTGATAATTTTGAGAAAACTTGACGTTTATATTTAAGAAAAAAATTTAATTTATACGGTAATTTCATGGCCATATTTCTATATAATTGACGATATTTATGTTTATTATTAAATCTAAAAAAAATAGAATAAACATTAAACTTTTTATTCTATTCTTAATAAGGAGATTGAAAAACCGATCCTGTTATTTTTTAATACCTATTTATATCGAAAGTTACAGAGAGTTATTAAGTTTTATCTTTTTAAGTTTCCTTGTAATATTTTCTAAATAATTTTTGTTTTTTCTCGGCAGATGGTACACAAGCAGTTCAACTCGCCAATCAATCTATATTCGGACGCCAATATCGCGAATTCAATCAGGCAACATTCATCACCGGTGCCGTGAGTATTCTTGAAAAAAAAAAATACAACTGAATTATCATGAATCATGAAAATTGTCATTCGAAGCAACAGCGATAATTTACTTTATTTTGGGTAGCAAATTTTCTATTATAACGCCTACTATTCACAGAGGCGAGTGCGTCCACTAAATATAACTGCAGTAATGATAAAATGGAGTATGTACGTTGCACTATTTATGATAAGATTTTTTAAAGAATTAAGAAAGGCTGAAAAGTTCTAAACCTATTTTATTAGTTCTATATCGCAGTTGTTTTTGAATAACGATTTAGCTTTACCCAATTCTAAAACAGTTCTATAAATAATACAGTAAATAATATCTTTTTTAAATAGATTTTAAAATAACGAGAGGAGTGTGCACAGTCAATCATGATGGTACATGCTCGTCTCTTCAAGCCGGCAAAGTGGAGGCGACTGCTGCCTGTAGAGATTTATCTGTGGTAGCAGTTGTATCCATTCATGGACCGCACTCTAGCTCTATATCAGGCGGAGTGTTGTTACATGCTGAGTTAAAATAAAATTTAAACAGAACTTATAGGCATATTTTGGTTAATTTTATTATTAAACTCGAATTAAATTATGAAAAATAGTTTTTTTTTAAAAGCAAGTATCACTATTTTATTTTGGCACCAAAGTTACCACATGATGGCATATCGCCAACCGCCAGCTGTTCTGTACGCGTTAGCTAAGAAAATTAATATGACGTTAGTCAGATTCAATTTTTACACTAATGTCAACATAAAGGGCCGGCATAGTGAGAGGTTCTATAACTAAATCAAGAAGTATTTATGAAAGACTTAAAATTATATTACTTTATCTTAAAATGTAGTTAATTAATGGTGCAAAGGTAGGTTCACATGGCGACCAATAGGATTTTTTAAAAAATATTTAACGAATTCAATACAATAATATATTTGACATATAATATTTTATTACAAGATATTAGAGAAGAGAGATCCATGTGAACTTAGCCTGAGATAATAGCTGATATCCTATGGCTTTTATATGCGTCTATTAGACCAATGTATATAGTAGAAAAGTACGTAGATTGCTATAGTTTTAATTGAGTAATTATAACGCTTAAGATTGATTAGGTCACAATTTCTACAGCTTATTCATTGGCACATTAATTTTAATTTATATTATTGATATATATTTTTTGTACAGTGATATAATGTGAAATTTGTCTGCTTACTCAGTGCTAACGGCCATTACGGGCGGCCACACGTTGTCAAGAGGCAAGTGTTTTATTAGAAACGCCGCCAATGTCAACCGTCGACGCCCATCTCTCACGATGCATTAATGCTTATTTTACTTTGCTATTTACTCGTACTATCTCAATTATTACGTATTCATCACTTCTTTTGTTCAATAACTGGTGACAAATATCGACTCGTCACCGTTGTTATATTTAACAAGGAACAACGCATAACATTGTGTGGAGTATCAATCTTTACTTCGAACTCACTATTAGCTATAAGTAACTATATTATTATAAACATAATTTAAGATAGAGAGAACTTATTCTAAATGATTAATATTAGTATTTTTATCGACCTTTCCTTCCTGAAAATTAACAACACTATTTTGTAACTAATCGCTTCCGCTACCTTCTAACTTATCGATCGATTCTAACGTGTTCGTTATCTTTTGCGCCCGCTAACTGACTAAACTAACTTCCCCGCCCGTCGCCCGGAGCAGTCACAAGCCAACACTACTCTACGACCCGGCCAAGTCTGAGACCTTCCGAGCGCTACAGGAGGACGGCTTGGGCGACGTAGTACAGGAAGTGCCGACGCCCGTCCACACTAAAGTCTTCCAGGCGCCACCTATTAAGGTACAGTTCTGTTAAAACAATATGTAATTGTATAGTAAACAAAAAAAGAAAAAAATTCAGCATCAAATAACAATTTAACACAAACTTTGTTCTAATTGGCGATGTTACAAGCAATTCTTTATTCCATATAAGCAATTCGTTTTTATTTTATTTTATTGTATTTTTCAGAGGCCAGCACCTACTCCGAAACCTACGAAACAGGTCGAGGCGAAACTAAATGGCAAACCAACGACTTTTGTAAGTTTTTCAATAAAATAAAAACCTATATATTTTTAAAAATATTAATTTTGCGTAATGTTTTTCAGGTAAATTCAATAAACGACGAGCATATCCAGCAGTCGAACTCGTTCAAGCGTCTCATGTATCACGTCCTCGGCGATGCTGAATTCTAGCTGTTAATTCCACAAGTTGGTAGTTTAAATGCGATTCTTTCGAATTGTTAGGTGACTGATGTATGTTAGACGCTGAACCTTAAATTCCTAGTTTCGATGGGCTAGTATAACTAATCTAACATAATCCTAAAAAGGGCTACTTAACTACTACCCCAGCAAGTGTGTATAATAATTATTTTTCGGTGAATTTTATTCTAATACTCGAGTATTAGTGTTTAATTTATAATATTAAGTAGGTATTTAACTATTAAGTGTTAATGTTCTGCTTTGTACAGAAATTTATTTATTTATTTATTGTATACAATATGAGATGTTGAGTGTACAAGTCTAGTCACTTCGACCCGTGAGCTCCGGTCGTTTCAGCGACGTATGAGATATTGATCAATTGTAATAAAATTATTTATTTTGTGTATTAAGTTTTTGTTTTAACTTTAAACCTATTTTCCGAACTGCCATTGATATTTGCAAAAATAGTGCTCATTCAGGTCTGCATTTTGATAAGAGGTAGGCAAATATTTGAAGATTGTATTTATTACACGAATACTCTGTTCAAAACTTTGACGGGCTGTCTGCAGACTCTTGAATTGCAAAACTGAGCAAGGTATTTGTTCAGCGCGCGTAATTTTGCTACAAATCAGACTATAGCTAAAAACAAGGCATGCCTTTAGCCGCAAAATGCGTGCTACAAACTTTATTTAAATTCTGATCGATGAAATGAAATGAAAATCCGTTATTAACGTAGGCATGGACTTGGCATGCACTTGTTCATCGTCAGAATCTACTTATGGCTTCGGAAAGGCATATGACGAGAAGACAGCCATAAGAAACTCGTCAATTATAGCCTGTGTTTATAATAACAAAAAAAAAAACTGAATATAAATTCAGAAAAAAATAAATAATAGTGTAACTAATTTAACAAACATAACTAAACCACAATATGGGACGGCTTTACGCCCCGGAAACACGTGGCTGGTTACTCAAGCCAGTATGGTTTTAAAAAACCTATTAAACTTTTGTGGTTTCAGATTTGTGGCCTAGAAATGTAGCCAGTTTTGTACATGCGAAACCAGAAACTAGCTAGCTTATACTAGCTTACTGACCTGGACGCTAAGGTTAGGTTTAGGTTAAAAAAAACCATTAAATTGAATCTCAAAATAACTATATTCATAACCTGGAGCTAATTAACAATGATACACAACAAAATAAAATACAGTCTTACGAATTCCTTGAATGATAAGTACACAAGGTCAAAATTAGGGAAACAAAAAATAATAATATTGAGCAAAACAAACACTTAACAGCTTATTATCACAAAGTACATACATACAATGGTGCTATACGCGAATATAATTTAATACATCATTTATAAAATGGCCTACACACTATCTGTTAACCTTTCAAGAATAAAAACTTAAAGCTTGGACATTAAGGGTGGTTTTTACAAAAAGACCGGCGACGGCGACCGTTAAACGATTACATTTACCCCACACGCGTTGCAATATCGTGTAAATTCATATTGTTATCGTTAAAAGAGTGGCTAATCTCGAAAAATAATAGAAAAACATATTTGGCTTCTTTTCATTCATTTGACGTTAGCAACATTGGCTTGACGATTACTTTAACTTTAACCAAGCCAAGATTCGCTGGTTATGGTTAAAGTAACCGCCAAAAATGACAGGCGCGACGATGGTGCAACTCGTGTGGAGTAAATATACACCATAATGTAAACGTAACGGCTAAAGTAAACGTAAAAGTAATAGTTAAGTTACTTTAACCGGCCTTCTGGTGCAAACGACCCTTAGTTTAACAATTGCAATGCTGTCTGTGTTATATTTAAATTAGGGACTAATAACGATAACATAATACAGTGATTCTCAACCACTGTGCTGCTAAATCTTGAAAGTGTATGTAGTAATTAATCCTTTAATAAACGTACTGTTTACGTGCTTTTGTAGTACATAAGTAATTTTATTTTACGTTCAAAATTATTATCAAAACTATTTTACACAGTACTTTATTATTTTTAACTTTTTAAAATTTAAAAGTGTTTAATATTTATTATTTTTATTAATTATTATTAATAAAATTTTTAAAAAAACTTACTATTTTTAAAAGTTCTTTTTCTGTGTGCCGCCAAATTTTGAAATCGTTAAAAGTGTGACAACATAAAAGGTTGAGAGTCACTGCGTTAAACGTTGTAGTAGGTAAGCATAGGCATTTAGAAAAAAAAAGTTACTTGTCTATTAGTGCGTACAGTCTAATCCTTTTGCCGGTTCAAGATTAGACAGTACGCGTCTATATTTTATCCAGATTTTAGGGATTAACAAAATGAAATTGTCTGGTCGGTCACATACAACAGATAGTGTAAACTGGTTACAAAAATTTGAAAAAAAAAAAGTAGACAGCAAAAATTGGCTTTAAACTGACATCAATTTGAGCTTGTAAACGTCAGTATTTAATAAAAAAAATTAAAGTTATTTGCATCTAAAAATCTTCTTTTTTTTTCTAATAATATATATTTAGATAAAATGCCAGCGTGTATATACAAAAGCCTTTAATGTTTCAATAATGATATGTTGACGAAATAATATCGTCAATAAATGTTTAATACGCACTGGAGGAAGGAGAATCAGGAAAGGAGATACTGCGAAAGGAAAGGACATCCTGAGACAGGAAAGAAAATGAAGGTAAGGACAAAATTATAATCAACAAATCTTCACCAATGTGTACAACATTCTCAAATTATGTCCACGAACAGTTCATGTAGAGAATTTACTACCAAATATAAATATAATCTCCATACAAAAACTGTTACGCGAACATAAAATACAGATAAATAATCGATTCAATATTTTTTTACACAATTACGCAATGTTCGTGTACCAAAACACTTATATAAACGTACCAACGTGTACCTTACAAAAAAATAAAAGTTTCTACTATGTTAGGGCGCTTTTAGATTACGACGATTGATACTGGCGTCTAAATCGAATTCGCCCTTACATTTTTATAAGACAAATAAGTTTAAAAAAGTACAAACGGCAAAAAAACAGACAAAAAATAACTATTATAACTGTTGACTGTACGATATCCGGGCATCCCATTCCCCGATGTGCCGGTCAATAATAACATGTAAATACCCGATAATAGGTAACAAAAATAAGTGGATAACAAACAAGAAAAAACATTTCTGAAAAAAATTGAACCGACTTCTAAATAAAACACAAGGCACTAAAAAGTAAAAAAATAATTTTAATTGAGAGTACATACACACAATTTAATAAGCATAAACAAGAATAGATGCTTATTATTTATTTACACATTAATTATCTGCATTTTATCTAGCATATATCTGAAGTCGGTGCAAGCATTTGAAACATGTTTTATGATTGGTAATGTACCTAGAATCAAGCAATGCGGAGTTTCATATTTGGTTGGCACCGACTTCAGATATATGCTAAATAAAATGCAGACAATTAATTTGTAAATAAATAATAAGCATCTATTCTTGTTTATGCTTATTAAATTGTGTGTATGTACTCTCAATTAAAATTATTTTTTTACTTTTTAGTGCCTTGTGTTTTATTTAGAAGTCGGTTCAATTTTTTTCAGAAATGTTTTTATTTTGTAATTTTTAGTTGTAACTGTTGATTGATTGTATGGATAACATTCTAAACGCGCTGTTCAAATAAAATGTGATGAGTAGCGGGCTTATAGACAGCCACTCTCGAGTCCTATTCGATCAAAAATGAATCATTAAAATCAATCGAAACATCCCTTAATTTTCCACCCTTAGAGAGGGAATATTTTATTCCTTAAATGGAATCAATCCCGAGACGTACTTTATCAAACAAAAAAAGAATCATCAAAATCGGTTCACTCATGGCGAAATATCCCCTAATTTTCCACCCTTAAAGGTGGAATATTTTATTCCTTAAATTGGACCAATCCCGAGACGTACTTTATCAAACAAAAAAAGAATCATCAAAATCGCTTCACTAATGGCGAAATATCCCCTAATTTTCCACCCTTAAAGGTGGAATATTTTATTCCTTAAATTATACCAATCTCGAGACGTACTTTATCAAACAAAAAAGAATCATCAAAATCGGTTCACTAATGGCGAAATATCCCCTAATTTTCCACCCTTAAATGTGGAATATTTTATTCCTTAAATGGAACCAATCCCGAAACGTACTTTATCAAACAAAAAAAGCATCATCAAAATCGGTTCACTAATGGCGAAATATCGCCTAATTTTCCACCCTTGAAGATGGAATATTTTCTTCAAATTTAAAATTGACCAATCACGAGACATACTTTATCTAACAAAAGAAAAATCATCGAAATCGGTTAACAAACGGCGAAACATCCCCTAATTTCCCACCCTTAGAGGCGGAATATTTTCTTCAGATTGAAACGGGACCAATGCGGACATATACCCTATCCAACAAAAAAAGAATCATCAAAATCGGTCCACAAACGGCGGAGATATGAGTGAACATCGCCACAAAAAAAAAAAAAAAAAAAAAAAAATACACGTCGAATAGATAACCTCCTCCTTTTGAAGTCGGTTAAAAATAAACAACGGACTTTTCGATTAGCACCAAATGTCAAAACACATTTTAACTACATAATAAGTCGTTTTTATTAGAATTCGAACCTCAATTAGCTGCACGACTTTGTCTCTGCTGGATGATCGATATTATTTAAATCGGCATAGCGAAGGCTATTGCTGTCTGTGGTAGGAGTTGTCTCACTACACTCTAGCTAGCTTAATACCATAATATGACGCGGAATGCCGTCATTTGCCGAATAAGGTCACTCGCTCCACGGTAAGAAAAAATACGCTATGGGGCTCCGTCACGATATCATTTATGAAAGCAGCAAGCTAATTGAGGTTTAAAAAAACTAATTAAACGCTCCGAAAACAAAGAAAAATACCATGCAAGTGCAATGATCGATTTGAAACGAATAAAACAGCGATCTCGATACATATTTACTAAAATATACGATTTTGACCAAAATAAAATCACAATGGGATTGGTGATGTATTTTTTTTTTTCTTGTTTTAAATTGAATCACAGCCATTTTTATTATTTTGAAACATCGTTATCGCTTATTTATTAATTCTTAATTATTTAAAATACAGAATAGCGTGTTACCTTCGGAACTGGGGTTATTTTCCGCTCCAAAATATAAAGTTTTTACGCAAAATAAGATGTTTTTCAGATTATTTTTTTTCGATTCAGATCCTTAATTAGTTAGTTTTTAAAGACCGTGAACAAAGGGAGGACGTTCCAGTCAAAGTCGGCGGAGTTTCACGACGAGAAGGATCGTCATGTCGGTAAACAAACACGAAGAAGCCCAACCGTTACACTTTGATCGATGTGCACTGCATATAAAAAAAAATTTCGAAATCTTGTAGATTTCTGAACTGCATGCATTGTTGGATAGATACCACCCCCTGGACCGTTCATCAAAATTAAAACGAATAACCAAAATCCCTAACCAGTCGCTAATTATTGACTACGATTTAAATCTAAAAATGGCAGTAAATTTAAATTGCACTTAAATTTTATTAATATTATTTTTTATATCTAATAATGAATATTTGAAAGGGATGTGCATCAAATAAAAATATATGATAAAATGAGATTTTGCGTAATATTTATTGGTATTAAATCGATGTCTCCATTACTATATATGTACCTAATTTAAATATTAAAAACAATTATTTGTAAAAATCATAAAATACGAGAGAGATCACTAAAATTTGCATTGATTACTTTTATTTCCGATTAAATTAACAAAACTTACAAATAAACATTTAAGAGTGATAATAGATTAGTCTAGTTTGCCGTTCACTGTCACCAGTGTCGTCGCGATTCAAGACTATCTTAAAAATAGCCGCATATAATGAGAGTACACATTGGCAACCTAGACAGTATACTCGTCTCATCAAGCCAGCATAGCGAAGCCGACTACTGCCTGCAGTAATTTCTCTATGATAACAGTAGTCTTCGCTCAATAACCGCACTCTAGCTTAACATTAGGCGGAGTGCGGTCACAAACTAGAATACTATAACAACATTATAATAATAAATAAATAATCCCATTGTGATTTTCATAAACAAATACGTTATCATTATACTGAGTAAGTTTCTACCCGATTATTATTATTTTTTCTTCAAAGTATATGGTTTAAAAATTCGATCTACATGATTATTTTTATGAATAAAATATACCTACAATTTATTATTAAGTAAACTCGCAATATAACAAAATATTCATAAAGAGGAGCCGAAAAACAAAACTAGATATGTCCAATTAAAGCGTATCGTCATGGACGCGTATAATACGTGCAGGATCATTGTCGAAGCTCGCTCAATTTCGCGAGGAGCTCAGTCACTCATCGCACACAGGATAACGTCTCCAGCGTTGTTTATTTTCCCTTATAATAATGTTCTTAATTGAACAAGAATAACAAAGCGCAAATTGAAGTAAAACGAGCGTGTAATGATTCGACTTTGACTCGGTGTACTCGGTCGGTAAAAATACCGACAAAAGATGAAGATAGGCGAGGTGATACTATTTCATGCTAGGCCAACTTCGTCTAACTTCGCTTGTAGTGTCATGAATGCAGTCCCTTAACAGTTTTGCTACAAGAAATGATTTATCGCTTAAAAACCACAGGCTGTTGAATATTCGAGAAAGAAAGTGGCAGACCCGTTCCTACCAGACAAGTATCAATATACGAGATAACACAATAAAAAAAAAATGAAGATAGAAAATAAACCAGAAATAATCTGGAATATTAACGATACGAGAGATTCAAATGATCCAAAAAAGAAACGACAAGAACAACGACAAGGAAAATATTGGTTTTATTTGCAAATAAAGCTCCAAGTGGCTTTGCTGCAGTTGGAAAACAATCTTAATAAAGAAATGACTGCATACTTCGTTTGAAAACAAGAAATCAAGTAATAGAAACGAAATTATTTTATCAATTATTTTTGGACATATCTAGTTTTGTGGCGCGGTTGCACTATGGCACGGAATATAAAGATTACCAATTTAAACTACAAGGAGTTCAACCCAAACGATACGAAGTCAAAACAGAGATTTAATTTGAATATTCGATTTTTATATTAAACATTTAACGCCATGGTTTGCTATGTATTTCGTTTTATTGTCTAAGAATGCAAATTCTTATTGTTAATTTCTCTAGTTACCCCAAAAAGGGAGTAATAGCTCCTTGAATATAAGTCGGAAGAGAGCCTATGGAAGTATTATGAAGTGTATCGTCATTGTAAAACAAAAATAACATGAAAAATGTTTACATTACATTAGTATTTTTATTCTTCTAGTTATAGAAGACAACTGGCTAGTATCGTAGAGCGCCGTCTCTGTCACTCATGCGTCCGTCCTTGTCGCTCTACGGATTATTATGACCGCAGATGTCAAAGGAAAATCGAGAGCTTTAATTGAGTTAAACCTGACTAGAAATTACAGATCAATTGTGATGTATGCGAGATTGGTCATTATTACCGTGACATAAGATTTTTTTACTTTACAACGACGATAAAGAGATTCATGCTAAGAAAATTCAATAGAATTATCACATAGAATTTGGTATATATCATTTTACTATTTATTTTATGCGATCAACCTTTGTACTAACTACAACTAACTAATTACAGACTTTACTCATTAAAACTCCCCAATTAGGTGACAAAATAATAAGACATTTTTATAACAAATAAAAAACCGTAACCCTACTATTGTTACGAACGCCAGCGACCGCACAAAATAAACAGTAAAATAAAATAGATTATTTTACATATTTTAAACTAAATAACACAATTTCACGAATAAACTAAAAATAAAAAAAAAAATTAATTCACTCGCAAAATAATACATTTAACTAATTATACATAATTAACTTAAATTATTTACAGTATATTATTTACATGCATTCTAAATTTTAACTAAAATTGCTGTAACGACACATTCATTCATTAACTATATTGGAGTTTAAAATACGGCCGGTATTTCAATTACCTATTATATTAATTTTAATCTGAGATTCATATGAAGAAGAAGCGTTACTGCGTTACCATGTGACCACATTCCGCCTGATGATAAACTAGAGTGCGGTCCATGAATAGAGAATTGTTACTACAAAAAAATGTCAACATAAAGCAGTCGCCTCCAGTATGCTGACTTGATGAGATGAATGCGATTCCTCCAGGTTGACATAACCTCCTCTAGATAATTTAAATAAGTTGTTTCCTTTATTTTTCAAAATAAAACCCGTGTTTGTTCACGATCCATGACTAGTAAACGACTGAAATACCGACCGCCATTGTGATTACGACTTTCCTACAAATGTAACTACAATATTTCAGCTACAGATATCATTAATAATTCATAGATGCGGCGTTTTATAATAATATTGTTTATATACCTAACGCCTAGCTACGGGAAATAGAAAAATTAAAAACCCCCGCAAAAAAAAGACATACTTACACGTGCCTAAAATAAACATTTGTTTAATTACACTCGACGAGTTTAATTACAAGTTACAGCTCGCTAATCGAGTACCCACGTGCTTTAATACCATAAATCCCGAGCAGTAGTGTGCATAGCGAGAGGAGTGTGCACTGTCACCTTAGATGGTGCATACTCGTCTCCTCAGGCCTGCATAGTGGAGGCGACTGCTGCCCGTATAGATTTCTCTATAGTAGCAGTTGTTTCCACTCATGGAGCTTTACATCAGGCGAGGACAATAAAAAAAGTACCCAACGTATTTTGATATAGATTAGAATTAAATAGTCAAGTGTAAATAACCAAATCGAACGACATACCAATTGACTAGTAGACTGCATCATCTGTATAGAGCTGTAGCCTGCGGGGGCGCGGCATGGGACGGTCTCAGGAGGGGGTATGCATCACGGAAGGGATGGGAGCGGTAGGAGCGGGAGGCAGTAGAGATTCGCGACTAGCTCTGAGATTGGGAAGAGATCTCGCCTCACGACGGGCGTCCAAAGCCAACATCTCTCTAATATTCATTTCTAAGGGATCATCTACGTTTATGTGGTACACCCCGGCGGTAGGTGCGCTTCCCGTCTCTTCTACCACAGCTATGTCGACTTCGACCGATTTTGTATCGTTTTTTTGTATTATTCGCGTGTCTGAAAACCGCCTGCTGTCCGGTTGGGGTCGCATATTCTCGTCTGCCAAGCCCGATAGACGTCTGTGCGGGTTACCTCTGTAGCTCTCGAAGCCGCCGCTCTCGTCTTCCTCGTGGAATATGGCGGGCGGTAATGGCGGTGGTTCGATGTTAGCAACGACTTGTCCACGTAGACTTCTCTCTCGACTGTGTCTGGATCGTGGCGGTGTTGTAGTGATCGGAATTTTCTCTGGTGCGTTCTGGATAAGTAGGATTCTGAAATTTAAATATTTCAATATTAATTCCTTATTAATAAGTAATTACTAATTATCTCATAAACTTTTATCTTAGCCAGTTGTCAGTTTTTTTTAATTGTAGCACGGCATATGACAACACTCCGCCATGAACAAAACCACTGCTACTATACAGAAATCTACGGGCAGCAGTCGCCTCCGCTATGCCGGCTTGAGGAGACGAATATGCACCATCTAGATTGACAATGCACACTTCTCTCGTTATGCCTGGCTACCTTCAAACTGCTCCCGAAACGCGACAAGATCACTTCACGGGTGTTACATTCGAAAGTGGTGGTACTACCCCAGGATGGCGGTTGAGTCTATAATAATATGCACCTTTCCAATATATTTTGCGCATATGTCAAAATTATGATTATTACCTATTATGCGCTCTCCATCTATTACATAGATGTAAATATTGTCGACATTGAATATACATGAATACCGCACCACCAGTGAACCCCACGGCGACTACAACTAACTTTGTCCAGAACGGCCACGCTGAAACACAATAAAAACAAGTTAATTTATATAAAAAGTGACGCAAACTTTGAAAAAACGCGACCGAAGTTCTTATAACGCGTCACCGCATAAGCTACAATGGGACCCATAAACGGAACCGACTGCTGCTAAAAGAGATACGCAAATAGCAGTCGCGTCCGCTATGCCGACTTACTGAGAAGCCTCCCTCACCACATGCTTGTTGCAATGAGGAGTGACGTAACGACAGAGAAAAGACTTCCCAAACCCTTTGTTTGCAAAGGAACTATCTCGTGAGATAATGAGGCGATGCAATCGATCACCGGCACGCGTTGACC
The DNA here is from genome assembly GCA_948150575.1 of Tinea pellionella. Lineage (NCBI taxonomy): Eukaryota > Metazoa > Arthropoda > Insecta > Lepidoptera > Tineidae > Tinea > Tinea pellionella. The sequence continues at coordinate 2,787,026 of OX411250.1, forward strand.
TTGAACGAGATTAGTTCTGTAGAGTTTGACTTGCTTACGTATATTTTAAAGTTACAACACATCAGGTCGAAATTAAGTCTGACGGACATAGAATGCTGACCTTCAGAACCGATACTTTAGGCAATATTTAATACATTTCTTAATGTTAGCATAAGTCAATTAAGACATAAAATAGCGGCAGAGCGGTTAGTGGTTAGACTTGCAGCGGCCGTGGCCTAGTGGGTGAGGGCGTGGACTCACGATTGAAATAGACTTAAATTTCGGAAAATTCAGACCGATACCGATGTAACTTTGCTTAGTAGTGTCTATGTTATATTATAGACATTAATCGTGGAAGGCAGATGATGGTTATGAGCCCAGTCTGCTGGTATCCCGAGGTTAACACAAGTTCGTAATCAGCATCCATCCACAGTGCAAGATACTTAAGGTTACATTATAATTATTTGCTAAATACTAACCAATAAGCCCCCTATTAACCTCCTCAACGGCCCTCTCTATAAGTACGAAGAGTGACCACATAACACAAAGGGCAGCCACACAATGGAACAACACAGCGCAGCATAATCTTCGCCTTTCTACACCCGACATTTCTAGTAGACGCCACTGGAAAAATATATACATTTATTCGCGTAATTCATTACCCTTCGAGTCTAGGTCATTAGTCTTGATTTTTTTTTCTTAAACTAGTGCTTATTCGAATGTAAACAATAGTAGTTTTTTTTTTGTAGTTAATAATTAAGGGTCTGAAACTGCCACCTACAGCTTAGGCGTATACTTTTGCGTGTGGCAGTGTTTTTGACTATTCTAATTTTTAAGACGCCATAAACTTTTTTTAAACTTTATTTTCAAGTGTTAGTGAGTGTGCGCAAATGATTCAAACCAGGAAAATTAGTTAATTTATTTTTCCTACAAAACTACGTTGGAAGTTTTAGTCAAGACTCCACTAAAGTAGTGGAGTTATTATGAAGTTATTTTCGGGCTGACTGGGACTCGACTGGTGATGCCTGATGCGCAATATAAACTTAATTCTAATATTTATTTTGACACTGCCAAATTAGGGTTAAACGCGTCAAACAAACATTAAGAATGTAATTAAAAAATACAATGGACAACAATTAAAACCTGTTATTAGCATCTTTTTTTTATTGTAGAGCTAGAGTGCGGTCCATGAATGGAAACAATCGCTATTACAGAAAATTCCTACGGGCAGCAGTCGCCTTCACTATGCCGGCTCTTCGAGATGGACAGTGCACACTCCTCTCGTTATATCTGGCTACTTTCAAACTATTCCCGAAACGCGACAAAGTCACTTCACGGGTGTTACATTCGAAAGTGGTGGTACTGCAGTCATCAGTCTGCCTACCACTCTTGTATAGTGCTTGTAGGGACTGAGCGACCAAAGTACATATAACAAAGTTACATTGGTACCGGTCAGAATTTAGCGAGGTTCGAACACGGGACTCATCGAACGTGAGTTCATGCGTCTTGCCCTTGTACACGTGTAGCCTCAAAATTAAACTATCTTATGCCCGGGATACACGAGTCAGGATGGGCACTTTCGGCAATTTCATCTCTTGCTTACTAACAAAGGAATGAAGCCGGTTCTGTGCATACGAAGACAGTGGCTTACAAGGCGCGTATACCGCGAGCATTACTTTCAACACCGCAATTGTGAATACAATATTTTTATGTAACCATATTCAATAACATTTAACATTTCCGGTCAAGAAGACAATATGAGAAAGCATCATAATAATATAATGGTTATATGCTTAAAAAGAGGTACAGAGTTACAATAACAACGTCGGGCGTGTGGCCATTACGAATGGGCGATGTTTTTTAATGTCAACATTATCTGAATTTATTAGTATTGTGTAATGGTATCGGACTGTTAAATCATTGGGAAATTAAGTTACACAAACATTATTGCAATCTATTTTGACGAGTATCTATCCGACTACACGGAAGCGTCTCGTCATAAACGCGTACTGAATAAATACTCAAACAAAAAAATAGTCAATCGTTTGCGTCCTGTCAGTCTAGATGGTGAATACTTATGTTACAGCGGAGGCGACTGCTGCCTGTAGAGAGTTCTCTGTGGTTGTTTCCGTTCATGGACCGCACTCTAGTTTTACATCAGGCGGAATGTTGTCATATGCCGAGCTACAATTTAAAAAAAAATGAGTGTACGGTAAGTTTCCTCAACGAATAGTCTAGTGCCTAACTACTATAAAAACATATTTTTCAAATGAATTAATATTTGATGGCCGCCAAAAAGGCGCCAATGAGGTGTTAATCTGACGTGTTAACGTAAGGTGATATCAACGTTTTAATTAAACGAACAAGAAATTTTTGTTCTTCGGTGTGAATCCGCTTATAACCCGATAAAAAGGGGACATCAAACTAGTATAGGCAGAGCTACCTAAATGTCACACAAATAATGGATTGCACTCCACATGTCGAGTACCCACTTCAACATGACAGGGGACCATCTTATCATAATACATAAATCTTACAAATAGTAATGAAGTGGAAGAGATAAAAAATTGCAAAAAATGTCCTGAAAAAATCTAGATTTCAGAGGATTTTACAACAAATCCATTTAAAGTATAATATATTATATAACTAAATTTGAAAATGTATACTATACTATACTGAAAATGTATACTTGACGTGCTGTTTCAGATTTAAAAAAAAATAGATAATATTTGTGACATAAAATAAATACTTAAATAAACTTCGTAATCACAAAGTTGAGGGTTTGATTCCAGTCATCAGTGTGGTATCTTATTAATTAATTAGAATTATTATATATTAATGTAGTAAATTATTAGTATGTATGTAAGTAACAACAGAGATTTGAAAATGGGTCCCATCGATCGTGAATTCCGCCCTTTATCGCTAGACCTCGTTTTTATAATATTGAAATGAACGATGAAAATGGCGCGTTGATGTGTTAATCTGCTTTCAGGTAGGTAGGTATGTCCAAATTTATTTTCTTTAACAAAATAATGGCGTTGGCGACTCCGTACTTACTTAGCGTACAAGTAAAGGGTTTTCATCGGATCTAAAGTGAAATACGGGGCGTGCATCTCACCAATAACCTTGTATTTAGCCTCGTTATTATTCAATATAATGTGTATTCTATACAACGTAAATATTTGTCAAAAGATTACGCATTCACACGATGTGTAAACAATCTAATTTACATGCGATGTGTTTTATAATACCTTATAAATAATTTAAAAGCGCGGTTGAGCGGCTAGTGAAAACAATATAGGCAGGTATGGCAGGCACTCTTTTTCGACTCTTAAAACTTGCACAGAACGATCAAATTGCCGTGACCGCAATCTAAGTTTTGTGATGGTCACTGCACGGGTTAGAAAGTGATGGTATTCTAGCCTAACCATAATCAGTCTGCCTGCCACTTCTATTATTAAAGGCGATTTTTTTATAAAAACGGTCGTGATCTAGCGGTAGGTGTTAACTCAAGATCTATGTGACCCGTGAGTACCAATGTAACTATGTCATATGTAAGGTTTAGGGTTTGTCGATGCGCCATGTCGATATGCCAGGTTTAACGAAAAAAACATTCGTCTCCTCAAACCGGCATAGCGAAGGCGACTGCTGCGTGCTAAAATTTCACTGTGGTTACACTTGTTTCCGTTCATGAACATGAGCTATAGAAAAGTATTTAACCTAAAAAACTAAAACAAAACTGGGTACCTATATTGTTCAAACGAAACAATCTGAATAAAGTTTCGTACTCAATAAACACGACTACGCTATTAAACAAGTACGTGATTCAAGACAGACTTATGTTCAAGGAAAAACGCAAAATTTGTGTTTATCTTCAATTGCATATTTCCAATGTCAAAATACCTACAGTTACTACTTCCTTATTAGTAGTTCATTATACAATAAATACTTGTAATTCCTTTTAGTTTTTACTATAATAGTGTGTTATCCGAGCCCGGCTCTGTAGCCGCTGTAGATTTCTATAGTTTTTTTTTTAAATAGGTAATTAATTTTTTCTTGTTAATTTTATAATTTACAACCAACTTTAAAGAGGCTGACATCGCCACGATTGTGTGCGTACGCCCCAAAATAAAATAAAGATTAAAAAATATTACTACATTAGAAAGATTAAACCGCAAGTCGTGTGTAAATCAATATAAGATTTTTTTAAATTTATTATTGCTAAATGTCTTTAAGATAAGTCTAACCGTAAAATATAGGACGCGTGAAGCTCTGTGAATATGTGAAGTAGGTAAGAACTATGACCTGACCTTAATAAAATGAACTAGCTTTCATATAAAACTTTTCACTTCGGCCTATACATAATAAAGCTGTAGAATTTCTTTACATGTTTGAACGCGCTAATCTCTTGAAATAAAAATTCGATTTATAAAATAGTTTTTTAAGTCAATAGGCTGTTTATGAACTTTATTAGACATTGCCTTTATAAAAGCTTTTCTTGGTATAGCTTCCCTTGTAGCTGTATAAAAATGAAAGTTAGAATGTTAGTCTTTTACGTGTGTTCATAGGTTTTTTGTCTCCTAATATAAGGTACAAATAAATGTTTGTTTGTTCCATGTCTTCCAAACTACAACTCCGATTTGATAACTTATTTTTTAAGCAGATAGATAGCGGGTTAATGCCCAACCCCCCGAAAGGTTTCCTAAGGAGAGAACTGGATCGCTAAACGATTTTTTTTATTGTAGCTCGGCATATTTCAACATTCCGCCTGATGTAAAGCTAGAGTGCGGAAACAACTGCTACTACAGAGAAATTTCTACGGCCAACAGTCGCTACCGCTATGCCGGCCTGAGGAGACGAGTATGCACCATCTAGATTGACACGCCTCTCGCTATAGGTCACTTCACGGGCATTACATTCGAAAGTGGTTGTACTACACCAGGACGGCAGACTCGCCTAATGGCCATCATCAGTGTGCCTACCACTCTTTAATAGTGCCTATAGGCACTGAGCGACCAAAGTACATACAAAGTAACATTGGTACCGGTCAGAATTAGCGAGGATCGAACACGGGTCTCCTTGATCGTGAGTTCACGCTTCTTGCTGCTAGACATACATAGTGCAGTACATAGATCACTGGTGTTAGAAAAGAGTAAAATATTTTTAAAAAAGCATCGCGTCCGTTCACAGCAAACTGCGCCTTTGTGACGTCACGTGTATGGTTTCCTCATCATGCAGACACGAGACAATGGAATAACATAGTGCAGTGCAATTTTCCTAAGTTAATCTCGATTTTTATACTTCATTGTAATAGGTTACGCTTGAGAAAAACCTAATTAGTTCCGCGTTATGATTCAGCTTGTTTTTTGTTCACAATTGAGATAAAGAAATTGTGAAGCGAATTAAATACCTAAATAACGTGGAACGCAATTAAATCTCCGAGCAGCATACTATTGGTCTATATCTATACTTAATATTATAAATTTGAAAGTGACTCTGTCTGTTTGTTAAGTTTTCACGTCAAAAACGCTGAACAGATTTCGATGAACCTTGATGGCATAGATTATATCCAGGGGAAGGACATAGGCTATATTTTAACTCAAAAACCTATGATCCGAAACAAAAATAAAACCAAAGCACTTATGATCAAATTAAGGATATAAAAATTCATATTTAGGCTTTTGGAAATAAATAAAGAATTACGTGTTTCAAAATGTCAAAAATCTTCCCTCAATGGGCTAAAACAGGGGATGAAAATGTATAGGGAAGCCATCATTTCTCAAATCAAATTCACAATACAATTATACGCGTGCGAAGTTGCGAGCAACAGCTAGTGTATATATTTTAATGCTATATATGTAATGTAGAACTCAGATTGTTTTCTAACCCCTCTAGCTACCAATAAAGTACCTTCGTAGTTCTTTAATATTTTACAAATAAATAAAATACAATTGAGACACAATATCGTCCTCGATAAATAATAATTATAACATACTGGTTAATAATTAGCTTGATATAGAAGAAAATTATTTCAAAACAAGTGGGCGTTATAACAATTTGTTAAAGTGACTTAATAAATAACTAAACAACTCACTCGACAAGGGCGTTTTTATGTCCCACGAGTTTAGAATAAGTAGTAAGTATATACGAGCAAATATACACAAACGCGGCAAAAATTTATTAATCGACTTGGAATAATAGCCTTACCGGAGACAATGCCTGCACAATGCCGGCTCTGTAGAGACGCCACATAGGCAGTGCACAGTTATATATGTACTTGAAAGTCGTGTTATTACCCCAGGACTGCAAACCAAGCTAATACCATTGACAATCTGCCTATTTTAATTTGTAATTTAAAACTGTTTAATTACAAAAATAAGGACTATTTTTTAAATTCGCCCGAGCAACAGTGTCTTCAAGGTACCTAAATATTAAAAGGGACTAATAAAAGCATAATATTAATTAGATGCAAACAAAGTTGCGGTCCACAATAAGGTAGTTAAGTTTAAAAATAAAACTAGCTTCTTAATTACCTTAATTAATAACGTTCACATAAAGTTAAGGTTTTAATAAAGGTGACGTTCTTTCATTCTTACCAATACCAAGTTTACGTAATAATAACACGTAGATATGTCAAGAGAGTGATGGATGACTGTAGCGAAATTTTGGTGAAACCTAACGAGTGCTTTTGCTATACTGGTTTATTAACTACACTGATTAAAAAGGAAATTGCGCCGAGAGAGTTTGGGTATTTGCAATCAATCGTAAGCCTCCATAACGAGGAACCATCCACCTATTTAATTCTATAAGTATGTATGTATCTTTTTTTTTATTATTACAATTAATTCATAATATTTTGGTAACTAGAGTTTTTATTTATTTATATTTTAGTTTTTTTTTTGTTTTTATCTTAGTTGGGGTAAGGGACTGCATCTGCAGCTCAAGTTTAACCTTTTGTGGGTGGCAGTGTTTCCATGATTGTTTTTTTTAATCCACAGTCACAAGTGACTTAGCTACGTCATTTCATAAAATAAAACCATAAATTAATTCCGAATTGTCTACTACGAGTTTTAATCATAAATTTTACTTTTTTAATAATAAATTAAATTCGGTCAGCTTCTGATTATATCGTTCTCTCCCCTGAAAACCAGTGCATTCATATCACTGTGTTTTATCACCCTAAAATGCAATATTTTTGTGTTGAATAATTTTATTTTTGGATGTAAAGTGGATGACTGTGTCGGAAGGTGGCGCCCAAGGAAGACCATTCTCAGTCAGAATCGTCAACTGCTCTGAAAGGGTCAGGCGAGGAGCACCCTCAACCGACGTGCATGCATGAGAGAAGTAATGGATGTGATCGAAGCGAAAGTGGTATGTAGAGAGAGGCTGGCGCTCCATAGTTTCTGCTTACCCTAGTAGGCACAGGGCGTGAACTAAGCAGTAGTAGTCTATTATCGATTTTATTATGTCAAACCATGGGCGGACAACCATTGTATAAACTTACCGATGATAGGTACATTACATAACATTTAAATATTAAATCAAACACTTCCTAAACTTAATCAAGTACTCATTATGTAGATGAGGAGGTTAACAATCACTGATCATACACACATAACACGTTATCGCGTCATTGACCTTCTAAACACAAAATGTTACCTTCAAAAATTACTTTATTTTGGTACCTACTACTACCTTACGTATACACGAATTTTAAGTTATTTATAGTTTATGAACAGAGATTAAAAACATATTATGGTGGGAATACAAAGGAGCAATCGTTAAATGCAGTAGTAGATTTAAATCGTATGTCTATACTCTCTATACATACGTCTATACATACATTCTAAAACCTTCCATTTCTACGAATTTTCAAACCAATAGGAAATAATTTTCTAAAAGCGTCATATTTGTATAATTATCTATTAAAGCACACCAATATCTTCATTTTATAATTTACAAAGTCGTTGCCGTTGTCTTATTGGCTAAAGAATTTAAAGATTAGTGGCAGCGCATCCATTTTCACTATATAGGATCTAGGCGCGACAATTGTTATGTTATATACAGGGTATTTTTTTTAACTGGGACAGTATGGGGAAATCCGAAACCACTGGAGATACAGGGAAACTGTCTTAGGTACCATTTGCTCTTTTTTTATGAAATGCAAATGGTTCCTAAGACAGTTTTCCTGTATCTCCTGTGGTTTCGGATTTCCCCATACTGTCCCAATTTAAAAAAATACCCTGTATATCTATATTATTCGCACATCAGTCATCATTCGGACAGGAAGAAAATGTTTCACAAATCATCTTGTTTAATAAAATATTAAATAAGCACTGCCTAGTGCCCATAACCGTAGGGCGTGCATGAAGAGAATTGTGGATGTGAAGGAAGCGAGGGTGTTGTGTCAGGATCGTGGTAAGAGGCGTTCCGTTGTCTGCCTATCCCTGTGGGAAAAAGGCGTGACAATTGTATTGTATTGTAAATAAGCACTTCAATTGTCAAAGTGACAGTCCGACCGTCAGCATATTTTACAGTCAAAATCTGGTTAATAGTTATGCAATACATCACAATGATATATTATTTTGTTTTGTTAAAAATCAACACTTTTCTTTGGTTTGTCGTATATCATTACTTCCCAGAATTTGATCCTTATCAGGAACACTATCGGATGGTGCAATAATACAGTGTTTTTTTTTTCAAAATCAACAGGTTCGATTTCTGGCCGGGAAAATGGATTTATCAAAAATCTAATTATGCAGTTTTAGTTTTCATCAAAATCGGCATCGAGACTCCTTTCAGCATTTTTCGATATCTCTTATAGTTTAGGATTTGGCCATGTAAGCCCACTTGAAAAATTCACCCTGTATATCCAACCAGATATGCAATATGTGACAATATGCTCAATGTGACGGGAAAGAAAAGATGATCGCAGTCACTTTTAAGTATTATGTCAGACGCCGTTTACGCTTTTTTCATGTCCGATGCATAGAGATATCCAGAGATGCAAACTCCATACATCTGACATAAAAAAAACCGTAGGCCGCTTCAAACGATTCGAAAATGTTGCCGTCAAGTCAAATAGTATTTGACTCTCAGTTGACAGAGAACCTAAACGTGGTAGTGGCCATATATTCTCTCGCGTCACATTGGGAGCGTTATTGCACATCTAGTTGTATGTATCAATGGTCCGATGTATGACACTTGCTCCTCTAGTATATATCTCTATAATACATCACATTTAAAATAGGCCAAAACTTATGAAAATAAAAAGTTTAGTTGGCCTCAAATACTTGAGTACAATTTAATAGCGAGAACACTGCCACCCGCAAAATGACAATTCTGAGCTGAATTGGTGTTGGCCAAGTTATGTCATGTGCCCAACCTACGCACGTGGTACATTAAATACGATAATGCTCCTCTGTAAGCGTACGTTATAACATGGCGTCTGTGTAGATGTTGTGTTGGTTCCGTATGAATTTAGAAACAAGCAGGCCGGATCGAAAAATACTTATCGCTTTAGATAAGATATTAGGGGTCGTTTGCACCAGAAGGCCGGTTAAAGTAACTATTACTTTTACGTTTACTTTAACCGCGCCTGTCATTTTTGACGGTTACTTTAACCTTAACCGTAACCAGCGAATCTTGGCTTGGTTAAAGATAAAGTAATGGTCAATCTAATGTTGCTAACGTCAAATGTATGAAAAGAAATCAAATGTGTTTTTTTATTATTTTTCGAGATCAGCCACCCTTTTAACGATAACAATATGAATTTACACGATATTGCAACGCGTGTGGAGTAAATGTAAACGTTTAACAGTCGTCGTCGCCGTAAAAGTAATAGTTAAAGTTACTTTAACCGGCCTTCTGGTGCATACCACCCTAGGAAAGATTTTGGGCTTCTTGTTTGGGTTCCCTAAGCAAAAAAAAATTCTAGCAAGAATGCTAATATAAAGTATTTAAGTTAGAGAATAGTTTGAGTTAGCCTTGTAAAAAAAAAGCAAGCTGAAATATTCCATTTAGAGAGTGTAGGTCATTAACCCTGAGCAGGTTTTAAGCTTACCTCATTGAATGGCTTTATTTTCGTGTGCATTATAAAATTGAATTTGCATAGTTCGCAGGATCTTGTCTCGGATGCCGTTAGCCATTGCTGGAGACAGCTTTGATGCACGTATTTTAGACTTCCTGAAATTTTAAATTAACTGTTATCTACTTTTTTATTTATTGATAACTTTGATAAATCATTAAACTATGATGAAAATTGAAAAAGAAAATATCGCCGCACGTAATACCACTTGCTGAAATGGGAGTCGAACCCACGTCCTCCGCTTGCGCACGAATACTGTGATTACTAAATTACTTTAGTACTTTAGAGCGGCCGTGGTTTAAGCGGTAAGACGCGTGAACTCACGATCGATGAGACCCGTGTTATGAGGCCAGGTATAACGAGAGGAGTGTGCACTGTCAATCTAAGATGGTACATGCTCATCTCCTCAAGCCGGCATAGTGGAGGCGACTGCTACCCGCACATGTTTCTCTGTAGTAACAGTTGTTTTTATTCATGGACCGCACTCTAGCTTTACATCAGGCGGAGTGTTGTCAGGTGCCGAGCTATAATAAAAAAAAACAGCTGAATCAAAAAGGAGAATGCCCATTCAGCCCATCAAAAACTTTTTATTATTATTATTTTAGGTTATTCTTATCTCTTTACATCTCCTTGCTGTTTCCATGGTTACTAGCAGAAGTAAATAACAAAAAGTTTTAAAATAACTAATTAAAATTTATCTTGAGTATACAAAAGCTTTATGAATCATAATAAAACTTAACTAACAATCTCGGAAAGGATCTCGTGTAGCTAAATTTGAAACACATGTACCTAATGGGGGTGCTTCATAAATTATCTTGTTCGTTAGAACGAAAGCGGGAGAGGTTTCAACTTATTTTCAGTGATCTTCATTCTATATTTATTTATAATGCAAGTACGTTGATCTTGCATCAATTAAAATAAGGCCAAGTACGTAGTTGATTATTAAATCAAAAGGAGAATACCCTTTTGCCTAAAAGAAATAGGCTCCTAATTTTTTTTCCTATAGTTTGTCGTTGATTTTTAGTGCATTATGAGAAAAAATATAAATAAGAAAATAAATCTACATTCCTTATCACCAATCAGTTTTTTTAGCCGGGTTACTGAGTAATTAAAATTTTTCTGATGCAAAATTTGAGGTTATTATTATTAAATTAACCCAAATTAATCAAATGGGGATATTATATATAATAATATAGATAATATATTTTGGCATCCGTAATACAGGTCAATCCTAGCAAGGGTGCCAGGAATCTTAACTTATTCTCATGCATATTTTTAAGACAAATAAACGTTTTTTTTTTAATAATGGGTATTTTCCTTTAAATGTTTAATTATTAAATAAAATAATAGAAAAAGAAGAAACAAATCTAGCATCTAAAAAAATAACCGAAAAAAAAACGACATCATTATGCAGAAAGTTATTAAAAAATAACATATTCTTAACCTAAAAATACAAGCAAAATGTAACAAGGTCTTTATCTTTAGTAGTTACACAGTGTTGTCATTGAATAGCTGAGAATTTCATGAGCGCTAATTCGTGATGTTAAAATCACAGTTCATATCGATCTAATATTCACGGCCGATGTTCTACTGTTTATTTCATTTTTATTTACATTTTACAATCATTTGTTTTTTTTAATGCTTAATAGGCAAGCGTTTGACCACACCCTGCCTTGTGTTAGGCAGTGGTGCGGTCTGAGGTGGAGCACGCTTGCCTATGAGGTACCTATTTACCTTCAATTTGAAGAGACCCATGTTGTACTTCTCGGGAAATACAGATTTTATATGACTTTCACAGCTTTTAATATTATGTACAATCTAAATTTTAGTCTATACAGGACCACCATCGGATTCTGTTATAATACAATAATACTCGCATCGTTATATTGTCTCATATTTAAAAGCGAACATTTAATTCTCACGCTGATTTAAAAAAAAAAATTATATTGTAGCTCGGCGTATGACAACACTCCGCCTGATCTAAAGCTAGAGTGCTGTACATGAATGGACACAACTGCTACTACAGGTATCAGTCGCCTCCACTATGCCGGCTTGATGAGTCGAATGTTGATGCACCAGATTAACAATATGCACTCCTCTTGTTATATATGGCAACTTTCGAACTGATCCCGAAACGCGATAAGGTCACGAGTGTTACATTCAAAAGTGGTGGCACTACTCCAGGACGGCAGACTGGGTTAATAACCATCATCAGTCTGCCTACCACACTTATTGACCAACCTATTGACAACCCTATTGTTTACGTCATCCAAGTTTTAATGTCTATTTAAATCCATTTATAATTTCAGGGTCAAATAGACGATTAAACTGATCAAAAAACTTGTAAGACAAGAGAAACGGTCCGATCGGTTGGATTTTATTAAAGTATCCTGACGTCCGTTAATAAAATATCAGACACATCATATCATACAATCAATAGAGCTATCTAAACGATATCCAAAATTTAATAAAACAAAATATAATCGAAAATGAGATCTTTGCTTGAATTTTATTAGATTTTTTTTAAAGTGCCACACTCCGTCCACATATTAAACTAGAGTGCAGTCCATGATCGTAGACGACTGCTAGCAGACAGCAGTCTAATCGTTATAGCGGTTTCAGGAAGCAAATGTGCATCGCCTAGGTTGACAGGGAACCCTTCCCTCGCAACACTTTAATTACTTTATGGGTGTTACCAAGGGGCAGCTGCTGAATTAATACCATCATTAATCTGCCTTTTAAAAGACTAGAATTAATTGTCTAATTAGGTACATAATAGAAAATAAGAAGCAAGTGGTTGGTAGAAGAGCGGCGTGGTCTAGCGCGTGACGCGTGAACTCAAGATCGATGAGACCCGTGTTCGAACCTCGCTAAATCTAACCGGTACCAATGTACTTTGGTCGCTCAGTGCCTGTAGGCACTATTAAAAAGTGGTAGGCAGACTGATGATGGTTATTTGTCCAGTCTGTCGTCCTGGGGCAGTACCACCACTTTCGAATGTAACACCCGTGAAGCAACCTTGTCGCGTTTCGGGAATAGTTTGAAAGTAGCCAGGTATAAGAGAGGAGTATGCACTGTCAATCTAGATGGTACATGCTCGTCTCCTCAAGCCGGCATAGTGGAGGCGACTGCAGCTCGTAGAGATTTCTCTGTAGTAGCAGTTGTTTCCATTCATGGACCGCACTCTAGCTTTACATCAGGCGGAGTGTTGTCACATGTCGAGCTACAATAAAAAAAAAAAAGATTAGATTTTTTTTAAAGTGCCACACTCCGTCCACATATTAAACTAGAGTGCAGTCCATGATCGTAGACGACTGCTAGCAGACAGCAGTCTAATCGTTATAGCGGTTTCAGGAAGCAAATGTGCATCGCCTAGGTTGACAGGGAACCCTTCCCTCGCAACACTTTAATTACTTTATGGGTGTCAGGACAGCTGGTGAATTAATACCATCATTAATCTGCCTTTTAAAAGACTAGAATTAATTGTCTAATTAGGTATAATAGAAAATAAGAAGCAAGTGGTTGGTAGAAGAGCGGCGTGGTCTAGCGCGTGACGCGTGAACTCACGATCGATGAGACCCGTGTTCGAACCTCGCTAAATCTAACCGGTACCAATGTACTTTGGTCGGTCAGTGCCTGTAGGCACTATTAAAAAGTGGTAGGCAGACTGATGATGGTTATTAGCCCAGTCTGCCGTCCCAGGGTAGTTACACCACTTTCAAATGTAACACCTGTGAAGTGACCTTGTCGCGTTTCGGGAACAGTTTGAAAGTAGCCAGGTATAACGAGAGGAGTGTCAACTATCAATCTAGATGGTACAGGCTCGTCCCATCGAGCCGGAATAGTGGTGGCGACTGCTGCCCACATAGGTTTCTCTGTAGTAGCAGTTGTTTCCATTCATGGACCGCACTCTAGCTCACATCAGGCGGAGTGTTGTCACATGCCGAGCTACAATATAAAAAAAAACCCCCTGATGGTCATTAGCCCAGTCTACTGTCATCGAGATCACCACTTTCAAGTGTAACACCCGTGAAGTGACCTTGGCGCTTTTCGGGATCAGTTTAAAAGTAGCCAGGTATAGCGAGAGGAGTGTGCGCTGTCAAAATAGATGGTGGAGCACTTTTTTCCCGTTCATGGATCGATGTCCATAGAAGATAATGAACACTAGGATGATGTTGCCATACAGAGCTACAATAAAAAAAAGTTTACTAATACAACAAATTTAGCAATGATGAAAAGTCACGTCTCAATACATCGATCCGGACGTGATTGATAGTCCTTATCATACTCCGTTTTTATATGTTTTACAATAGTGATTTAAAAGAATAATAATCATGAAGTGTTCATTATGTAATAAATATCAAAAACAGAGCTTACAAAATATCGACGTCTTACCGTACTAAAAGCTATGTCCAGATTAAAGCAGATGAAAAACGCATTTAATACCTAGACAACAACCTACGAGTAGGTGACCGTGACATAATATATCTTATAAAAAATTTCGCATATAAAAAAATATTAACTATTTATTCATACAAACTATAGAGATATAATACTAGAGGTGCAAACTTCATACATCTGACATAAAAAAGCGTAGGCCGCTTCAAACGATTTGACAATATTGCCGTCAAGTCAAATACTAACTGACAAAGAACCTAAACGTGGCAGCACTCGCCTCCGCTATGCAAGCCTGAGGAGACGAGTATGCACCATCCAGAGTGACAGTACACACTCCTCTCGCTATACCTCGCTACTTTCAAACTGCTCCCGAAACGCGACAATGTCACTTCACGGGTGTTACATTCGAAAGTGGTGGTACTAGCCCAGGACGACATACTGGACAAATAACCATGATCAGTCTACTTATCACTCTTAATGGATAGTGCACGTTCGTCTTCCGAAGCAGACATAACGCATCTGAACTCAGAAACGGAATTCGAGTTTAAAAATGTAAACAAAGGAATGTCACTGTGAAAGTTACGTTACAGGGGGTAGTCAACATTTTCCTGGACAGATAGTATTTACGATTTTTTCCAATCGAAAAGTCGAATAATCAGAGTTTATTTTGTCTGTTAAACATGTCCATTTACAATACATACACTACATTTACAATAAGTATCAGCAGATTTAGAGAGGAGTGTGTCGTAACTCGTAATGACTAACAGTTATAAATCGCAATTACAAAATATGAAATCAAGGATTATTAACTAATAGGTATACCGTACTCAAAATTACTGTATTTATAAAATAGCAAGGCCATGAATACTACATCAATAAGTATGGTAAATAACTTTCACTTGAATGGCTAACGCGTCGAATGAAAGCGTTGATCAATATTATTATTTTTCTTTAGTTTATCAATATGTCTATCTACCTACAGTTCTGTCGCAATATTTCATTGTTACAACGGTTACGTCAAACGGACAGTAAAGTTATTCGTTAATCAATATTGAATTATATTCGTCTATATTTGTAAAGAGACGAAATCATGCCTTCGTTTTATATAATTTTTTTATTAACAACACTCCGCCTGATGTAAAGCTAGAGTGCGGTCCATGAATGGATACAACTGCTACCACAGAGAAATCTCTATAGGCAGCAGCCGATTCCACTATGCCGGCTTGAAGAGACGAGCATGTACCATCTAGATATATTGACAGTGCACACTCCGCTCGCTATACCTGGCTACTTGAAAACTATTCCCGACACGCGACAAGGTCACTTCACGAGTGTTACATTCGAAAGTGGTGGTACTACCCCAAGACGGCAGACAGGACAAATAACCATCATCAGTCTACCTACCACTCTTTAATAGTGCCTATAGACACCGAGTACATATAACAAAGTTACATTGGTACCGGTCAGAACTAGCGAGGTTCGAACACGGGTCTCATCGATCGTGAGTTCACGCGTCTTACCTCTAGACCACGGCCGCTCTTAAATATGTAGGTAAGTAGATAGTAACTCTGCTTTAAACCACACTGAATGATGTTACTAGAGTATGACCCATGAGTAGAAACAAGTACTACCACAGAGAAACGTATGCATGCAGCAATCGCATCCACTATACCGGCTTGAGCAGACGAATGTGCACCATCCATCAACAGGGCACACTTCTGTCATTATACCCGGCTACTCCCAAACAGAACCCGAAACGCGAATAGATCACTTCATGGGGGATCACTAGAAAGTGGTGGTGCAGGTTGGCAGACTGGGCTAATAACCATCATCAGTCTGCCTACGTAAAATAAATATGGAAGTATTGTTTAATGAAAAACAATGTTTATAAATTTACTTTTATTTACTATAAGCTTATCCCAAATTCGTCCCACGAGACGAATAATACTCAAGTTCAATTCATATATAACCCTAATGGTTTTCATTCGCGTGTCGTAATCAATACAGCATGTTATCGTTCAAAATAAAATCGATATTTCCAGATAAAAGATCTCGTTATATCATTTGAAGCCTAAAGTTTAGGCAAACTTTAGGTACCTACGAGGTTTCGAGGGGCGCGCGCGGAAATTTATAAATGCTAATTTAAAATTTAATACGTTTTACATATCTATATCTATCCTATAGGTGGATTGCACAACATCTCTTGGCTGTTGAGTCTGAAAACCTATTTTCAATATTCACAAAAAATAAAGTCTGAGAAAACGTACGTTAATTTGTCATTGCTAGTAAGTCGCCATATTGTATCAAATATAACATCCTTCCTTATTCTATGTTGTTTTCTATACAGTGGCCGTAACTTTGCGGTGTACGAATAATTCATTATAGAGACTATAGACTATACCTAATTAAGAAAAGCAAATAAAACTACAAAAAATGAGGTCATTCTCATGGCTACTATTTCATCAATTTTCCACTCCAATCCTCCAATAAACTTTCGTATCTAAATAAGATTTATTAATTCTTATCTACATAAAAACTTTATATCAACCATAAAAGTTACAATAATTAATCGTGGGCGTAAATAACGTACTCACTACGACTTTCGTTATTTAATTCTATGACGTCTTTTATGGACGCCATAACCATTTAATAAATCGATTATAGTCCTTAATAGTAAACTAACAAAAACTCACTGATGATAAACGAATTCTTTAGTTATTTACAAAGTACCTAACTATTGTAATACAATAAGAACTATGTAGTTAGGTTATTAATGGCATTATAATCATCCAGAAATCAGAGCGAAATTAATGTAAATTTAACATGATTTTAATCGACTTCTAGCGCAAAAGCACTAACGAGAACATATTTTGATAGCAACATAAAAAAGTAGGTAGGTAGATAAACTACGAGAAAATATTCAAACATAAAATTGTTACAATACAATTTTCACCTCTAATCATAGGGTGATCTATTCAGTTTCGGTAATGACGTCAAATAGTAAATATGATGGAAACTCAATTGATAGGAACATTTTTTAAAAACTAGGTACTAATTATTGTGACTAAGAATGGTAGGCAGACTGATGATGGTTATCAGTCCAGTCTGTCGTCCTGGGGTAGTACTACCACTTTCGAATGTAACCATGTCGCATTTCGGGATCAAAAAAGTCAAGTATAACGGGAGAAGTGTGAACTGTGGCTATAGAAGAGACATCTCCTGTCTCGAGATATTTATCTGTGATAGCAGTTGTTTCCATTCATGGACTGCACTCTAGTTTAACATCAAGTGGAGTGTTGTCACAATAAAAAAAGCTAGGCCATTAAGAGACAAATGTTCCCAACCCAATCTTCTTGATATACCTGACTACTTTCATGCTAATATGGAAACATGAGAAGGCCACTTCACAGAAGACACACTGAGCAGACTAAGTACAACCAACATCAGTATGACTACCACTCTTTAAAAAAATTAGCTTAAAATTCTTTAAATATATTTTGAAAATTACATCTAATGTTGCTTGTTTGCTGTGTTGCTTGGCCTAGTTGTCAGATGTGTTGAGAGAAAAAAAATACCAGATAAAATTTGTAACCCAAAACATAACCTCAAAAATTAGTAACATTACATACCATTGCGATTTTTCAGACCAGACATACATGAAAAAAATTGGACATTTGGCAACCCAAGGCTTTATAATGTAGTTTAATTATGAAACCTTGTTTTTCAAAAATTTTAATGAATAGCCTTAAAGTACTGAGTATCCCAATATTCAGAATGCAAATTGCTTAATTATAATTTTTTTGTTTACCTCGGTCTTTTCTCCCATAAACCCAGGATAGTCCTTATTGATTAGGTAATCAACAAGTTGCCACCCTAAACTATGCCCTTGGAACATTCAGAAGTGTGACAGTCATAAAGTAAGTCAATAAGTACCTTTCCTCATTATTTAAACAAACAGCTGTGAGAGTTAATTGAAAATTACTATTGGTGTTTCAATATCCACCACAGATATTTTACGCTGCTAGGATATTTTTCCTTATGCATTATTAGCTATTTATATATAATTTATAACTGTTATAACTTCTCATTTTACTTCAATACCTTAATGAACTGTATTATCATAAACCAAACGAAATTATTCATATTAAATTAAACCAAAGGAATACAAGCCTGCTTAAAATTACAATACTTACTTTAAAAACGTTAAAAATAATAACGTTTGTAACTCAAAAATAAATTAGCATTTGGAACAAGGCGATGTCTTTTATTAGTTACTGTGTTTCTAACAAATATATCAAATAGTAACTGGTGTATTACCTGAGCAATAGCATGGTGCCAGCAATGGATTGTGAGGTTCGCTTTCGCAGTGACAGATGCGACAAATATCGCCACTAGAATTGCTGCAGGATGTGTTACTACTGCCAGAACCCGCCCGCACTGCTTCGCGTCCACCACCGCCTCCCCATTCCCAACTCTCTATATCAGCTGCATTTTTCACATTTATCTGTTGCACTGGCATTTTGAGAATGTCCTCTTACTCCTCTTAAGAAAGTCTACATAATATTTCGTGATTACAAATAGAGAGCTTCAGTTGAAAACTAATATTGACAAAGTGAACACACAAAAACATGACAAAATTTATCTTACGTACACGTTATTACTACCAATCTAAATATAAAAATATATATAATATTGTTTAACACAATAAAAATAATAAAAACACTAGTTATTTTGTTAATTGATTGGCATAACAACGGAGACACTGCACGGAAAGCAAATATCAATACAATTCGTGATATCTGTCACATCTCGCTCACGTTCCACTGATTCGCTATTGGTACAAAAGAACTTTTTCAGTTACAGCAATTTCATAACTAGCAACATTGAATTTGCGTATAATTATTAACATTATTTTTAATCAAATCTATTTTTAATAATTTATTAAATTTAGTTTATTAAACATGCTATACATTCTGCGAAAAATATAAATAATTATGTTTTTCACTATATATCCGACCACAGACTAATAAAACCATAAACTACGACCTCTTTGTCAATTCTAAAGTCTGATATATTTGTCTATTCTTTTCGACTCCGCCATTGACGCAACGTGTTGGTGAATTTGAGGCGGTGCGGTGTTTTATATTATTTCAAAAATGAGTGACTTAGATATTAAAGTAGTGCATAGTTATCTACTTAAATTTAACGCTGATCTGGCGCGCAGATTTATGAATGAAGCGAAACAGGTATGTGAAAGTATAGACCACGTGTGATTTGCGCTTCTAACACACACACGTGTTGTATGCCGAAAATACTTTGATTTTATTCCAATAATACGATTGAACCTAAGAATCTTATGTCTAAAACCCACTTTTGGTTAAATAAATAATATATATAATAAGTGACCAATGATATAAAACAAAAAGGACACAGAATATCACATGTGGTAACTTCTCTATATAAATTGGAAATATCGATCTGTTTCCATTTAATATGTCATGCTTAGCCTATTGAGTGACTAAAATCTAATCCTATATAGCGCTAAGTTTAGCACGTTACTAACAACACATTATGAACTTAGTAAGTTGAAACTTGCTACATGTAATGATTATTTAGATTTTGTTAAAAGTATTTCAATACATTAATACATGGCTTTCTTGTGCATGTGAGAATTAAACTCCTTTTTTACGTGATCATTGCGTTAATTTGTTAAAACTTATCTCTTGTTTAAATTGTCATATCAGCAATTCAAATCTCGAAATTGAATGTGTTAAAATTGTATTTATAGTATGTTATTTAAGTGTTTGATCTTTTTTTTTTACATAGTAGCACTGCACATGACTATATAAACTCTGTCTTGTGTAAGTTTGCAATGAATATTGGGCTACTATTCGGTATTTGGCCTATTGGGCCGAATACTTTCGGCATATGATTAAATATACTATTTATTGCAAATACAGCAATACCCCGCTTTACCCGAGGGATATGTTCTGCAAAAACTCGCGTTAAGTCGTCTTGGTTGCATTTCGTTTACGGTCGGTAAAAATATTTTCATAACATGCAATACTGTTTTTTACTGATTGCCACATGGTTAAAACACAGTCATCATCACTGTCTATGCTCTGCAATATGTCCGTTTAAGTGCGAAATTTGAAATTCGCGTAAAACCGAAACTGCATATAACGGGTCGCGTAGGGTGTCTTCTTTAAAATAGATTTTTTTTTTTTTTTTTTTCAGAATAAAAATAAGAAATCTATACCTTCACTCAAAAGTATAGCAGACTCTTTTCAAAAGGCTGCACAAAGGTAAATATGTTTTTAGATAACTTTTATTCAGCTTATTAAAAAACGCTTTAGCTTTATATAACATGTAGAAAAACATCAAAAAAATTCCACGCTTTGGCAATTAATACCATGTTAGTTTAGTATTAAAGTATCTTTAAAGGTTTTACATCTCTCCCAGGAAAGCGCATGATGTAGTATATTTATTTTGAGCACTATTCAACTTATATCATGTAAAAAAACATTGAAAAATACCAGAGGCGGCTCTAGCCCTTGTGTCGCCCGTGTGCAACCAATACCATGGCGCCCTCTAGTAGGAGCGGGGTGAAAATGGAATACTGTTATATTTCGAATGGAAATTCGGGTGCAAATAGTGCAATTTTAAATGATATCGGGAAATGAGTAGTGTCTTTGGAGGTATCGCATTAGATTAGAGAGTGCTCGGCGCCCCCTTGGACCCGGCGCCCGTGTGCGCCGCACACCCTGCACTATAGGTAAAGCCGCCTCTGAAAAATACCATGCTTTGCTAATATTACAATTTTTTTTAAATAATGTTATGTTTGCTTCAATACTAGTCTTTTAAGGTTTTACATCTCTCCCAGGAAGGCAGCTTCACTCCTTGTATTTTAATTAATAAAAATAAATTTTATTCTTTATCTTTTCAGTGAAAGTAGTGAGGAAGACGATGACGATGAAGATACTGCTGCTCCAAAAGTGAATGGAAATGTACCTCAAAAAAAGTTACCAGTAAGTCTATTATATCATATTTTATTTACTATTGTCTGCATTCAGGTTGAAAGTATTATGATGAAATAATTGGGCATGAAAAATAATGATTAATTTATTAAGTTCGTCACTACCTCTGAAACTTTGAAATATCTTTAACTTATTCAATAATTTTTATAGACATTATTTACACTCACATTTTGATGTTTTAGGTACCTGTTAATAAAAAAGAAGAGTCATCTGAAGATGATAGTAGTGACGACGACGAGGATGATGATGACGATGAGGATGTTGATGAACCGCAACAAAGGCGACCAAATGTCAAAGGACCGGTCCCCCAACTTAAAGCGACTCCAGTGACTAAGAAACAACAAAGTTCAGATGAGGACTCCAGTGATGATGACGAACCTAAAAAACCACAAACACCTGCTAAAGGAGTTGTTAAGGTTCCACTGTCAAAAAAGAAAGAATCATCCTCTTCTGAAGAGAGTAGTGAAGATGATCAACCTAAAAAATCACAAGTTGCCACACCCAAAACTCCTGCTAAAGCAATACCAGCAAAGAAGAAAGAATCATCTTCTGAAGAGGAGAGTAGTGATGATGAACCGGAAAAGTCAAAAGCACCCCCTGCCAAACTCCCTATGAAAGCGGCGCCAGCAAAAAAGAAAGAATCATCTTCAGAAGAGGAGAGTAGTGATGATGAACCTAAAAATGTAAAAGCTCCTGCCAAAGTCCCTTCTAAAGTGGCACCAACAAAGAAGAAAGAATCATCTTCTGAAGAGGACAGTAGTGATGACGAACCTAAAAAATCAAAAGCAACCCCTGTTAAAGTCCCTGTGAAAGTGGCACCAGCAAAGAAGAGAGCCTCGTCTTCGGAAGAGGAAAGTAGTGAAGATGAGCCTAAAAAATCAAATGTGGCCCCTGTTAAATCTCCTGTGAAAGTTGCATTAGCCAAAAAGAAGCAAGAGTCCTCTTCAGAAGATTCCTCTGAGGAAGAAGCAAAACCAAGTAAAACCGCCGCTAATAAATCTGCTACAAAAGCGATTGCCAAAAAGCAGGAAACATCAGACAGTGAAGACAGTAGTGATGAGAAAACTAAACCTGCCGCAAAGCCTAAGATTGTTCCTGCAAAAACTAAAAAAGACTCTTCATCTGAAGAGGATAGTAGCGAGGACGAGAAGCCTAAGACAACACCTGCCAAAATGGCCACTAAAAAAGATTCTGATGACAGTGATAGCAGTGATGATGACGATGATCCGACACCTGTTGTGAAGACCACACCTGCTAAACAGACGGCCATCAAGAAAAGTGCTTCAACATCAGATAGTGATGAGGAGATGCCTGATGCTGTATCAGTCAAGGCAAACAAAAAGAAGAAAAAAGATGCCCAAAATGATAATGATGAAGTTGATTCGCCGGCTTTACAGGTGATCAATTGTCAATTACATTATTAAAGTATGATGAATTTTAATTACTCATTTTTACTTTTTTTTTGCAGAACAATACTGGTACTGGAAAGAAACGCAAACATTCAGGAGGTGACCCCACTCCAGCTAAAAAACCTTACAGCAATTTTGTAAAGGTAATTTAGATAATAGACCTATTTGTTTAATTTTAACTAATGTGCATAGAAATGTGCTAAAATAATCTAAATAATAAAAGCGCAACCGTGTAAAGACCAATTTTGTTCAGAATGGTAAAATGTCTGTATGTGCATTGTTTTTAGGGAACCAACAATGTGTCTACTCCAAATATGACAAATGGAAATCAAAAGCCAACCCCCTTCAGGCGCGTCCAGTCCGAGCAAGTCTCTCTGGACCCTAGACTTAAGGACAATTCATTCGAAGCGAAGGTAAATGCCCTAAAAGTTGAGAAGCCAAAGATGATTCTATGTGACACGGAGAAACTATCAAATTTCGATTGAACAATCTGACTATCAGTCGTCTTGAAGGCAATTCTTAACTTCGGGCATTTAACTTAGCGTCAGAATGGTATATCACATAGGGTCTTCTTTGTGCTTAACTCATTTTCTTTTAACAGGAGGGTGAAGAAGGGGATGAGGACGGTTCTGAAAAAACTAATGGGCATGGATTTAACAATCGGGGTAGAGGTGGATTCAACGATCGACGTGGGGGTTTTAACGATAGACGCGGCGGATTCAATGATAGGGGAGGATTCAGAGGTCGCGGGGGTAGAGGTGGTTTTGATCGCGGAGGTAGAGGAGGATACGACCGCGGGGGTAGAGGAGGGTTCGACCGCGGAGGCAGGGGTGGGAGAGGTGGATTCGACCGTGGAGGAAGAGGCGGCGGTCGGGGTTTCTCTCGTGGCGGGGGAAACAGATCCTCTTGGGGGGGAGAGAATAATGATGGAAACAAAGGTGGATTTAATAACAGGAATAGCTTTGGAGGGGAAGAATCACAGAACAAGAAAATTGTTTTCGATTAATTATTTGTAAGTTATAGCATATTGTATATGTGAAACGATCACACTTTACCTGATAGTCACCTTTATTTGACATGACGCTTATTGATATTGTGTTAGAGGTTAGAGCGGTTAGATATATCTTCTGTAATAATAAATTTAATATTTGTCAACAGAGCGGAGCTCGTGGATCATGGGGAGAGCGTGCCAATACCGATCTGAAGCATACGCGCGGAAAATCTTTTAAACATGAGAAAACTAAGAAAAAGAGAGGCTCCTACAGAGGTGGCGCCATAGATACTGGAGTTCATTCATTTAAATTTGAGGATTAGTGTGTTAAATTTTAATATGTTACTTTGTGTAACTTTTTTCTGTTACATAACGAATAAGGCCCTGTTGCACCAAAAGGCCAGTTAACATTACATTTGATTCTTACATTTTAGACTTTAACGGTTACATTTATTCCACACCATCGTGTAAATTCATAACATTATCGTTAAGAGTGGCTGATGTAATGAGGAGTACATTCCTGAAAAAATAATAGAAAAATATACTTGGCTTCTTTTCATGCATTTGATGTTAGTGACATTGATTTAACTATTACTTTAATTTTGACCAGCTAAAATTCGCTGGTTACAATTAGCGTTAAAGTAAGCGTCAAAAGTAACAGGATTTTTTTTCAAGGGACCCAAATTTAATTTTGACCATTACATTAAAGTAAAATTTATTTAATTCATTTGGTGCAACCGGACCTAAGTGTTGAGTATTGAGGAAACTTGAAATGATTGTTTTGATTTGGATCGTCTATTGCTTTAATTATTTTTTTTTATTTTCAAAAAAATATTTACGTTGACATGGTTCTGTTATATTGTTATATCAATATTCTTCTGCATTTAATTACACACAACATATTCCAATAACTAGTTCTTATATAGGTACCAATTTCCTAATGATTAATCAGTAATTCACCACAGTATTTACACATTTTGGTGTGCAAATGATACGGCGACATTTATGTTATTGTATATAAGGGAGACTTGTGAACTTATGATTTAGTTATTAAAATGTAAATAAACTCTCAGTTAGTACTGCAACTAATATACTTTGAGTTTAGTTTTAGATATTGTTGCAGTATCTGACTGCAATGCATTATTTTAACTGTAATATGTTATTTTTTAAATAGTTTTGTAAGTTTATTATAAGAATATAGGGTATGTGACGATGAGCACATCATTTTTCATATTTTTTATTGTTTCATGTAGCCAGCTAAAGTTCACGGATGGAACTCTTTATTTTCGTAATACTTTTTCTAAATAAACCCGCCTTGTAAATATAATATGACTATTGAAAATAAATGATAAGGTGAATTAGTGTTTTTTTTCTTCAAGCTTCTTACTTTATATAGTTGACTTGCGTGTTAAATGCAGTCAACCGTCTTAAAGTTATCAAGCCTGCGTAACGGAATACAGATGCTACTCTTACCTACCGACTAGGGACCACGGCCCCAATTAACTTTAATCGTTAATAAACGGTCGCATATAGGAACGTTTATTGAATTTCATAGTTTGTACTTGGCTGTATCGTGATTGAAAATAATACTCCGACACTGGCAAATTGGTTGATGCCATTAGAGTTCATTAGACATTGATAATACGTGTATATCCAAAGAAATTGGAATATAATTGTATTCCAATTTGTATATATCTCAATGCCATTAGTTTGTCTTCAATTGTATTTATTCGAATATTCATGT
Source organism: Tinea pellionella (assembly GCA_948150575.1). Taxonomy (NCBI): domain Eukaryota; kingdom Metazoa; phylum Arthropoda; class Insecta; order Lepidoptera; family Tineidae; genus Tinea; species Tinea pellionella. Next base: position 2,812,671 of record OX411250.1, read on the forward strand.
GTAAAAATCATTGAGATATATCTCAATGGTAAAAATAGTGAATATTAACCAATAACTATTACATGTTAGAGAACGTGTGTAAGTGTGGGCAAACCATAAATATCAATGGCGCAAACGATTTAAAAGCTGAAAATGTGTGTTAGAACTTAGAACACATTTCACATTTTTGCCTCCAAACTCCGTAGGATGTTATCCGTAGTTAAGATTATTTCACTTGACTACCTACAGTTATTTTTGACTTGACTGGGACTCGACGTGACTATTTTGTGAGATTAATGAATGATGCGGCTTTAAGAGAAGCAGTTGTTTCCATTCATGGACCGCACTCTAGCTTTACATCTGGCGGAGTCATTGTCGCATGCCGAGCTACGATAATAAAAAAGATGCACAATAATATTAACTTGATGCAAATTTTGCCACATTGACACTGGCAAATTATTACAATGCCAATTTAACTAAAAAAAACAGTGATACAATGACATAACCACGAAGTTGTAATTATTATTGTATTTCCAATAGCAATATAATGTTAAATCCCAGGACTGTTTTATTTCCTGCATATCGAAATTTCAAGAATTTTGGACACAAACCACAGACGGTCCCGCGAATTACCACCCTTTGGCAAGGGTTTCTTACATTCACATTTATAGGCTGCTTTATAGATTGGAAATGGTATGTGCTCGTACTTTGCATTATTAATTTCGATGTATACATACTGCCAAACAATGTGTAGGTACATTTTGTACTACTAAAAATACAGTAATTCCTACATAGGTATTTGTTAAATACAAACTATATTTGTCATTGCAGGATTACAGCTCCAATGCAAAAATATTATCAGAGTTCAAAAGACAACAATACACCAAAGAGCTCAGCTATAGAATAAAATCAAGATTCTAGGTTATAATTTGTAATTATCTTGTATGTATATTATGTAAGTAATTAATTTATATTAAAAAGGAATTGTTGACATATTTAGTTTATTATTTTAAATAATAGATGCACAATATAGATATCCTGCACTGTTGTTACAAGACTCAGGGTTCATAAAAATCTGATATTTATAAAAATTATCCGAATGTCCAATTTTTCATAATGAAAAAGAAATAGAGATTGACATTTCAATATAAATCTAGTGGTATCTGTCAATTAAACATACACCAACTTCTGGTAAGTTAACCACCATCTAAATTGCCATTTTTTGCTATCTAATACAGTGAAAACATTAGTTTGTTAATTTCCTAGATTAGGGGCTAAAGTTAAAGATTTTTATTCAAAACAAATAGTGTGGGATTTCAGTTTAAAGATCTTTATTTTAATTTACTCACAAGAACATTAATATTTACTTTCGTGAGCAACATGAGTACGAGTAGACAATTTTTTTCTTGACTATAATAAAAAATAAAATAAAAAGACAATAAACAACATAATAAAAAAGAAATAAAGTACACAAAGAAACAAAAAACTTAATCAATTGTTCGAGCACTACTCGACGATTTCAAATATATTCGCCTCACTAATTCAATGTAACACTGGAAGCTGACCATTCGATGCTATGATTGGTAGAACAAACTGTGTGTGGATTACTTTAGATACCTGTAGAGGGCGTTGAGAGAGTACATTGTTAATTCGGCTTTGTTAATCAGGGCATTCGGCAGAACGCAGGTTCATCATCCCAGCCATCAAATTAAATAATTCCTTCAAATTCGTTACGCTTTAGGCGTTGGCACAGACAATACAACCTAGGTTAGGTTATGTTGCCTGTGAGCGTTGGCTAGGTGCTTTTCTAACCTTATCTTAAAGCGGTTTGGACTGTCTGTAGACTTTACACTAACCAATTTGATGTTTCGTAATCACTTGGGTGGCAGTGAAACGTCAAATCCCATATATGTTCGATTCAAACAAAGTCGATTTAATTTTTACTTCAGCCCCAGAAGGCAGTAAAATATCAATTTATATTTATCATAATAACAGCGAATCCTGCAGGTACTACACAAACTTATAACATTGGACTGAAACAACTTGCAAGAGACGGTGTACATTTGTCTCCTCAAACTGGCATAGCAGAGGCAACTGCTACATTGCGGCGACTTTGTGGCGGTTGCCTCTATTCTTGGACTACACTCTAAGCTTACCATCAGGACACATGTCTAATGTTGTTAAGCATGTCTAGCCTTGTCTGAATGAAATGCTTGTTGACCTGATACTTATGCCTTAGTATTTTTTAAATTATATAACAGTCCTGTATTCTTAAAAGTTCATATTTCATCATTAAAAGGAATATAAAGAAGTGACTTACCTTTGTAATAAAATAAAATAGAATAAAATAAAATATTTTTATTTAAGCCCAGATATACTTATAAACAATGGTATGCTAATTGCAATAAAGAGTATGTCTAAATAAATAAAATTCTTAAAAATAATGAAATAATTCATTAACAATAATAATAGTAGATAAAATATGGCAAATATTTTAACCTAGTCACAAATTTAAAATTATAATAATATGTCTAAAAAAGGGACTGTTTCTAAAAGAAACTTATAGTAGAAAATTTTTATTATAGATAGGTATAAAATTCCTATTAATTTGGTGCACCAATTTTTTTTTATTATTTTAAAATTTAAAATCTTTATTATAATTAAACATAAATCGTTACCATTAGTGTTTAGTAACAGTAATTTGAAACATTCCGAAAGCTGTTTACAAAAGCCTTAAACCTACATTAGAATTTAAAAAATGTGAATATTTCATAATAATGCAGTGATAGTAATAAAAGCACCTGCGTTAATGATATATGAAATGTTAATGATGTTATCTACATTTATTTACATATATCTTGTTTTGTTTTTAAAATTCATAGCTGAAATTTCAGTACAATGACTAGTTTTTAGAAAATGTTATAGTGTTTTTGACTATTTTATTTTTCCATGACAATTTTCTTTAATGTACTGAAATATGAGATTATAAATTATTAGTATAAAACATAATATAGCAGCGTGGTAGTGTATAGGCATATTGTAGATGGACCTCCATACACTCGGAGCTTTCACTTCGACACTATTACGTTTCGACATCACTTCGTATTTTATAGATTTTTTATCTTTTTTAATAGGAGTAGGTGCTGTGTGTGCACTAGTGGAAACTTCTTGGTAACTTTTGGTTTTATTTTCGAGATGCTTTTCCTCGAAAATTCTACTTTCCTCCTTTATGACAGTTTCCTTCGTCTCTCCCCGAAGCTCGCTCGTTCTTGATACAGATCGCGATTCCTCACGCCCTCCCGAGCACGCATCTAGACTCTCTTGTAAATAAGTATTGATTTTACTCAATTGCTCGGCTACCTCTATGTTTGCCAGAGGACTATGCGGTCTTAGATGTTGATCAAAATGTAAATCTTCGACGGATTTCTCTCTCATCTCCAAATTAGATGTTATCTTATCTTTTGTGAACATCATTGGTGTATGAGGTCTCGGCTGAAGAAAACTCAAAGATTCTGTGCTTTTCTCTCTGGTTTCGTTACTAGAAGTCAACTTGTTTTCTTTACACATCATATTGACCATTTTGTAACTCTGCAGATCTTCAAAGTTGTCTTTTATGTACGGAATCGGCTTCTGAGTCAGGACGGGGGTGAAACTCTTAGTCGTTGAGAGTTCGGGAGGCACCGGCGTGAACTTAATCTTTATTACGTCCTCATTAGTGATAGATTCGGTTTTGACTATATTATCGACATAGTCCCTGTTTCCCTGTGGACCAACTACAAATGATTCGTTGACATTAGGTGAATCAATTACGTCACAACGAGAAGTGCTGTGTACGCTGTCCACCGTCACTTTGCTGAGGAGTTTTCCGTCCGCACTTCGGATGTCTGAAAACAGCCCTCCATCTTGGTGGAGGGGAGTTTCTAACTTCCTAGTGCGTTGTGTGGGACCGATCGCCGGCGGAGTGCTCGGTAAGGGAGAGACGGGTCGAAAGGTTGTGGTAGAGTAAACAGTGTCGGAGTTATACATGATTTTAGGACTAGCGGGCGTGAGTCTTGCAGAACGGTCTCCCTCCCTTGGCGAAGAAACTCTGTCCCTCGAGGTTTTTCTTGCACACCTGGAACATTTTATGTTACTGTTAGGTTTACCTACATGTACTTATTCTTTTACTTCATCGATGTTATTACCTTAATTTTTTTTTTACAATATTGTTAATTTTCATACAATTAAAAAATATACTCTACTTCCAATCTACAAAACTTAATATGTTATAATGCTTATATATATAGGTAATATATACAATATAATATGTTTTCACAAACAAAATCACATTATTCTATATAAGAAGTAAGTATTACTGAAAAAACTAATATAAAATAGCCAAAACAAAATCTACAATTGTTTACTGAAAACAAAGCAATTGTTGAAGCAATATGTTTTTAACAAAAATACGTGTAGATACAGTCTTCCAGTTTATGGGAAGATTCCAAGGGTCACACAAGTATTAAACCGGCTTTTTTTATTACAATGACTAGTAAAATATGTTTTATCCCTGTCTTATTCACCGATAGGTGCATATAAAAGAAAAGGATAAAAATATTTAACTAATAAGTTAATAAAAAAGACGATTAGGGTTAATAGAGGAAATCCAAAGCCAGTGTGGTTGCGTATGATGAGATTGGTAAATTTTGTTTTTCAATTTTTTTTTTGTTTTTGATTTATTATTAGTCAATGTTATTCTTCTTGAAGGGCAGGAACCGGTCATCTTATTTTCGATTATTATATTATTATTATAAATTAATAAAGTGTTAAAAGAAATAAATAAACTCACAAAGGTACACTTCCAAAAGCCCTTAACACGTAAAGAATAAGATAACTGCAGAAGAATTTATATTGAGCTATGAAACAAATGGTAGTAGGTACGTAATTTCGTTTTGACTATTTTATTTTCGCCAGATTTTGTATCGAATCAAGAGTAGGTATTTATGTTCTCAGTAACGTGCACAGAGGTTTTTACTTTTTTCCCAATAGAATAGAATATATTTACTTATAAATATAGTTTTAACTAAATTAAAAGGCAATGCGGCTATTGCGTTTATTTTAATTATTTCCGACGCAACTACGGTGATTTAGAAATAATGATAAAAAAAACGCGATAGTAAGCCACATAAAATATTTTAATTTATTTAAAACATATTCGTAAAATTTTGTTCGAACTTGGGTAAATTTTGAATTATTTTTTTTGGGAGTTTTTTTTTACTATGTATGGTTTGGAAATTGAAATATAAAACACTGATATGGGCTAGATTATATTTACAATGTGCACGCGACCATGTGTGTGTGTATGTATTTAGTAAATCTCGCATCATACGCACCGTGCAGTTGAAGCACTGACTGTGGTAGTTATTGTTGAGCGCCTCGACCCACCTGTCGCCAGCCTCCACGGGAAAGCCGCAAGCGAAACATTTCGTCGTGAATAACTCGTTCCAGTCTACAAATTATCAAATATTATTGCTGAAATTCATTATTAAATTCTAAAAGTATTATTAAGTTAATATTAAATTAGTACTATTACTGACCAGATTCGCAGTAAGGCAGACCGTCTTCTAAAAAGAATGGATTGTTTCCAAATAACTTTCCGCAGTATACGCAGTTGAAGCATTCTGGATGGAAGTGTTTTCCAATAGCATTTAAGCAATCCTGAAAAAATAAATCAAATTGCATGATCTCTTAATTTATAACTCATTTATATTTATAAATATAAATGAGAATGTACTTACGCCCTTAATCTTTCCATGGCATTTATCACAAGCCGGAGCAATGTATTGCTCGAAGCAAAATTCACAGTAAAGTTGACCATTTTCTTCAACGAAGCCGATGTCTTGGAGGTGGCGTCTGCACGTGGCATTCACGCAGATGAAGTGCTCTGGGCACCAGATACGACCCAATGCGGTAATGAAAGGACCTCTGTAGTCATAAATAGAATGTAATTAGTGGATTTTCATAATGTAGGTACATATGCTTAGTAATGATAGGAAAACATAAGTTTAAAAGCTTATTTCTGAATTCACGATATATATTTATGCATTTGTTTTATAACGTATATATTACATAGTTATTTTGTTATTGCAATACTCATCATGCTAAGGCCTAAGGGTTCATGCCGACCAACCTTTTTGTAACTTTATCCTCTTGTTTGTAGTAAATAATTTTACATTACCTGGTAATCGCTTTGTCACATTTATGACAAACTGGGTATAGTCCATCAGCTACGTCCTCAGATTTCATGGTGCTGAGCGGTCTGGAGATAATATGTGAATCTCTTCTTCCATCGTTGTTACTTTCATTTTTCTTCTGTCGTCGACGAACAACAAAATCTTTCTCATTTTCAGTGTGGGCTTCATTTCCATTACCATTGGAGTATTTCGAAGTATTTTCATGAGTTCCGTTCTTAGAGGTATCTTTTGCTTCATTAACATTTTCATGTGAATAATGATATAATGTATTGTCATATAGATTACTCGGCAAATTAGATTTGTTAGATGGTTTATTGTTATCGTCATTATCTTTAGCAGATCCATTATTTTGTTTTTGTTCTGTAATATTTTCTTGTGACTTTTCTAAAGTGTTATTCGCATTAAATTCATTTCTCTGGCACTTATCCGTAGATTTAGTGAAGCTATCGTTATGTGAATCCTCAACACGCTTTTCAAATATATTTCGTTTTAATAGAGTATTTGAAAAATTTACATCAGTTCTGTTATTTTTGTTATAGTTATTAAAACATTTAATAGTCTCTGTAGGTTTTTCTAAATTATTATTATTTTTAATTACATTCTTTCCGTATGTATTTTCATTTTTAATAGTATTTGTACCTCTTTTATCATCTGTAACATCCGATACGTCCACGCTTTCATTTATGAAATTGGATAAAAATTTTGGTGCTGAAATGTTCTTAGTGTTGTTGTTACCATTAAAATTTCTCGTTGTATTGCCTATTGGAGTGCTATGAGCATTTAAAGTTGGTATTGGTGTTGTGGGTATGGGAGGGGGAGGCGGGGGAGGTATATTACCATTTGTGAAGTTTTGAACCCCAGGATGATTGCTCATTATTGTGTTTTTAATTTTGTCACCAATACTATTAATGTTATCGGCTATTTTATATCCTTTATCTCCATTTTGTTTAGTACTTCTGCTTAAAGTGTTTTCGCGACTGCTTTCTGATGATGTCACATTATCTGAATTCAATGGATGTTTTGTGACTACCGTATCTTGAATTTTTTCTGCCATTGACTGTATGTGATCAGCTGGCTTAATTTTCCTTTGTATGCCAATTTCATAACCATTCAGCGCCATTTTCGCCATTTTTCTTATTAATCTTTCTTCTGCTGGACTTTTGAAATCAGGTCGTTGAGGACTGTTCTGGTTCTGCGATTCGTTTACTGTTAGGACAAAGCACAATAAGAAGAGTTAGGTATTAGAATGTTAAAAATCAAAAGAAAACAAAAGTTAAAATATAAATAAATAAAAACATTACACACTATATCTATATAAATAATATAAATTAGAGTCACTCCTATTTTATAAAATACGAGTATTTATAACGTTAAGTCAACGCAAACGACACGCATGCAACACATTAAAACTTTAGCACACGTCACACCGATTCACCTAATATGTCCGTTACATGATGCACATAAGGGCACACGTGAACCTGGCAAAGCCGCCTTGTTCAAGACGCCGCGACCACGTTTTGGAGCCGATGAAACTCCAAACGTTTTGCCACGTGCAGCAGCTCCTACGCTGGAACCTGTCGATGGGGTAGGATCACACACTGGGCCTTTGTTAGCACCAGAGATTGAAGGACTTGGTTGACACGTGTTTAAATTGCTACTGGTTGCTGTTACGTCTTTGAATTGGTTAATAGAATCGGTTTGTTGTGATAACGTTTGCAGAGTCATCACTGGAGGCGGAAAAACTTGTTTAGGTTTTTTAATACAAGCTGCTATATCAGAATCATCTTGGTATTGGTTAGAGGATTGCGAACCACCTTTATGAATTTCAATGACTTTAGCGGATTGCCTACTTTCAAACTCTTCAAAGCATTTTCGAGTTGATTGAATTACAGTATTTCCAAACTCTTCAACGTGGTGTGCTTTCATTTGCCTTTGTCCAGAATTAAGACTCATAATAGAATCTTCTTTTACTTTCATATCGCCCTTGTTATAAGTTTCACTTTGAAAGCCGACATTAGATTGTCTTTGTTCTTTTATTATGGATGGTTTATTTTGACCCCAATTTTTTGCACCGGAGGCGTTAAATATTTCTAAATTGCTTTGGAACATTTTTTGATTACTATCGTGTTCTTTCCGAAGATTAGAAGTAGCTTGCGTTAAAAGTGAATGGCTAGCCTGACGCTGTGGTGTGCCCTCTTTAATTCGTGGTGCTTGAGCTTTCAACGGATTTGGAGGAGGGCCTTGTGCCGGTGAACGTGACCTAAGTTTTGGTGTCGGTGAGCGACTAGTTTCAGGACTTGAAGGCTCGTATAGGTGTGAATCAGCAGCTATATGTTCTACTGCCACCAAATTCATTTGATAATGTGGTATTATAGGTGCTGGTTTATTAATTAAGCTCGGCGTAGTTGGACGACTTCGAGCAGGAGAAGCTCTCAACATAGACTCGTCACTAACAGGTTGAAAAGTCATTGAAATAGGCGCATCACTATTAAAGCGAACTGGTTGGGCTTGTGGAATATAAGGTTTCATCTGTGGTTGTTGAGCATGTTTTGCTGCTTCTGGCTGAAGTGCGAAAGTTGACTGGATGTGGGATCTGTCTTGTGATTTTTCTCGAGGTCTGATGGGTGGATCTGTAATAGGTGTAACGGGTCGTTGCAAAACTGCAGGTGCGTTACATATTTCTGGCGTTATACCTCTTTGTGACGGAAGTTTGTCGAATTGTTTCTGATAAGATGGTATATTATCTGCTTTATGTAAACCTGCTTTAGATCTCACGGCTGTAGATGACATAGTTTCCTTTTGATTTAATTGCTCAAAGAAACATTGTGAAGCTTTTACCGAAGAAAAACTTTTCGTGTCTACACTGCTTGATGTGATTGTTTCCTGCATCATCTGAGATTCCGATACCATTGACTGTCGTTTTTGTGCTTGAGCGAAATTAGTTTGTAATTCAGTGGACATTGGAGGAAAATCAGATATATTACATATATTTTCAGGTTGTGGAGGAGGAAAAGTTTGTTTCACTACAGGCCTGAATGCTGAAACCCCTGTTGATGTCTGTAGTTTAGAAACATTCTGCATTTTAGACATCTCTGAATGCACCCTTTCTGACATCTGTGTTGTGGTTTGAGTAGCAATAGGTCTTGCTATTTCAGAAGATGTGCATTGTACATGTGTGGTCGAGGTTTCGGTAGACGTAGAGCAAGAGAATTGGCTTGATTGATTTATAACATTTAATGGTAATGGGCTGTAGGACCGGTCGGGAGCAATAGTTAAAGCTTCGAGTAAAGACCCTCTTTCGATAGGTTGAGGAGTTACTACTGGAGTAAAAGGTCGTTCTGGAGCAGTCGTCAGGGCTTCAACCATTGGTGACCCACAAATCACATCTCGTTGTACTTTCGGTTCTATATTTATTTTAAAATCAGGTGGGATATATGGAGCTGTCTCTGGGGGCATTGGGATTGGATTATCTTTCTTTTCGGGGGGATTGTATGGTTTTACAGGTGGGATTGGTGTAATAGCTCTTTTAGGTTGCGACGTAAACATGGGGGAAGGTTCAGGAATGGTTTGTGGCATCTCATGGCGCATGGCGGCCGTTACTGGTATCGCTATCTCTTCGATAGTGTCTGAACATGGTAAAGTTATTGGCTGAGGAGGCGGCGGCAAAGGCGAATAAGGTCTGTCTGGAGCAGTAGTTAAAGCGCCAACCATTGAAGCCACAAATCCTTTTGGCACAGAATTTGGAATATTACTTGGTGGTAATGGTTTAATAGGTGGAATATCTGGTTGAATTTTTATATTTTCTAATTTGACTGCTTTTTCACATGGTTTTGTAACATCTTGATTATTTGAACAGATAGAATCAGTTGACATATCTTCTTTTAAGCTATTTTCTATATTTTTATTTCCAGCGGGAGTTTCAGATGTATTTTCAATTCTTTCTACTAGTTGTTCCTTCTCTCCATTTATTGTATTACATTGTTGTAGGATCTGACTTTCTTTTAGTTCATTAGCAATTACATTATCATTAACTTTTACAAATTTTTGATCGGATGTGTGAGCAATAGACTTTTCTGATGTTTCAACGTTGCAAATGGGCTTACTTTCTGGGTCTGAACTTTGAATGATTGTGGCAGATTTTGTTGAAACTTGTTGTTCATTTGCAGTAGATATTCTGGCCACTACATTTGTCGTAGTTGTAGGTTTAGTATCGACCGCCATTGTTTCTATTGGATTTTTAAATGATTTCTGAATAGGGGGACTCGTTTGTGATTCATACATAGCTAAGCTTTGAGAGCTAGATATCTGTTCCGATGTAGATACAACTGAAGTGGATTCATACACTTCACTTTGAGCAATGCTACTAGCTGTCACAGCAGATGACATTTGGGTAGAAGAGAAGGTGGAAGTTGAAGAAACTTCTGCACTTTGTTTACTTGTAGACTCCATCTTTTCAACAGTTTTGTGATTGCGCGAAGCTTCCTTTGAGCTTGTCATTTTTGTGCATTCCGCTTGTTCGACTTGTTTAGATTGAATTATGTTACATGAAGTATTTTTTGCTACTGTTGCGTGTACATTCATCGGTGGTTCGTCTTCAGAAGGATTTGGTGGAGGCCAAACCACGCTCTTGATATTCTTTGCTGTTAGTATTAGAAGATGATGATGCAATTAAAGGGGTGGGAGAAATATATGAAAGAAAAATTAGTTTATTTAATAAAGTATAGCCATATTATTTTTAATAAAGCAAATGGTAAAAGACTTGTGAATTTGTGATGTGAAAGTGCGTGTCTTGTAGTCGGTTACCGGGAAGATTGCAACTAACATCGACGCGTAGCAAATACGTGTTCAATATATACAATTATATATGTGATACCTAACTAGCTAGAAAGCGGACGCAATAAATTTGGAACACCTATTACCTTTAAAAATGGAAACTGGGGCCTCTGTCAAAAAATAATAATTCAATATTTAAATATAATATTCCGATTTAATTTTGCCAATATCTTTTACCACGTATAAAATATTAACATTTTACTAAATTATCATATTATTGCAATTAACATACTACTATAATTATTGACATTACAAACATTCATAAAGCATTTTGTACTTACAGTAAATGACTAGATTATAAATTGAACCTGCACTGGTCGACTATGTTAAATGTGAGAGTATAAAATATTTTATAAAAAATATGTTATATTGTGTGTAATGTTAAGATTAGTGTTAAGTATCCATATACTCGTATGTTTGTTGCTTGTTGCTGCAACAGTGTTACAAAGTAAAAATTAACATACAAAAATATTATTTTCCTTATCAAATTATAACAGACGTCTTTATGTAGGTTTTTACTCTTGCATTAACAATTTATTAATAAACTCTTCCATTCGACCCACTCATTACAACTTCTGAAAGGTTTCATTTTAACTATTAATGTAGATACTAGAAAAATCAATATTTTGAAATTAAATAGCAAAAGTGACTCGCTTACTAGGAGCAAAAGGCGCGGGCGCAGGAGCAGAAATGTGTGCTGGCGCAGCCATAGGACGCGCTGGTGACATCGGAGCCGAACGCGGCGATAATGACGCGGGTGAATACGCTGAGCCTAGAGAGGACCCAAATGGTTTAGGCCCTGACAAAGTGCTCGAAGGCTGCGGATACATAATAATTATAAATATATTATAAAAAAGGTGATTATTATTTTAAGAAAATAGTAATAATAATAATCTTACGCTGAATAATGATGAAGATCCGTTTGTGTAGTTGTTGGTTGCCAATGGAGGCAAAGGCGTCGAATATGAGTTGGTTGGTATACGGCCACCTCTACAAAAACAATGGAAAAATAAATTATTATCTTTGATAATATTAACATTGTAATTTAAAAAGCATGTAACAACACTTACGGAGGTACGGTGACCGGCTCGAGATTTGATGCCGGCGGATTTTGACGAGCAACAAGTTTGGCGTGGATATCGCAGTACAGCTTGCCATTCAAGTTGTAATAACCTTGGTTCTTCAGAGACGTGCCGCACGTAGCGCACTTGAAACACTCCACGTGCAAGTTCTTATCCTTGATGCGAACGAAGACACCGCTGCAAATATACATTGGTTTGTTGTAGCATAATAGTTGTTTATAAATTGTATAATGCTCAACATATTAATGCATAATATATACATTGAGTTCTATCTACTGAGTATAAAATCTTACCAGGCAATAGTGACTACGGTGCATGTCTATCATAATGCGGCAAAGTGAGATCATGCTCAGTGATACTTACACATACAACTGTATATTATATAAGATTACACAGTTAAAATGAATATAGTTTAATTATGCATGAAAAGATTATTTCAATGAGTCGATGAAAATTATAATACGATAATAATAATATCATGCCGATAAATATTATGAGACATAATATTCATTCAAACATACGACAACACTATTGAACGCGGACACAACATCTCGACGTTCAAAGGGATTGTAGCATGGGACATCAAGATAGCAAAGTCTACAAGAGAGATCTAAATACAAAGGTCGACACGGTTGCAAACACGACATTCCGACGGCGAGCGTCTTACATAATGTAGCGGTTACAGTCCGAGCAATAAGGCGTGTCGTTCAGGACCGGCAAAGCGCCCGCATCCGGCTGCGGCTGGGCGGGAGCACCCAGAGCCACGCGGCCGTCCGCCATCACGCGGTGACAGCCCACCGGGATGCTGGGCCGGTGAGGCTCGGCGGGCGCCAGCTGCTGCGGCTCTGGGGTCTGCGTGGCCGCCGCCGACATCTGCGGACTGGGCGTCGGCGTCGGCGCTGGCCGCGGGGTGCTCGACTGCCGCGGAGTGCGCGCCCTGGTGCCCGGAGTGACGGGTCGCGCGTGGCTCGCACGGGAGTAATACTGACATGACTCTGTCGATCCATCTCACTAATTACAGATCGTGACAAACTTAATGGGCTCACACAAACGTGGGATAAGTATAGGTGTTGCTGACAGCTCGAGGGAACTCATAAATTTGGCCCGGTCTGTACACGAAGGGGAATCACACGGACACAGACAATTACGGATGACGATGATACGACAAGACTATATGCCAATTAGAATGTCGGACGTTTTGCCACCGTGTCGGCCTAAATATCGTCCGACTCACGTGATGAGGCGCTCGCAATCTTCGCAAATATTCTGTCCGGGAGGCAGACCGCCAGTGTTGTTGATAGGAGCGTCAGGTCTAGTCACAGGCGCCGACACGTGCCTTAATCCACTCACGGGAGGTACACCACCGGGTGATCCGATTTCTAATACGATTTAATTTTGTATTTAATTTTTACGGTTATTTAGTGCTATAGAATTTTGAAAATCATACAATTCTTTGTAAAAATAAATAAATGAAGGTAAACAAACAATAATACCTGGTTCAGGGTCGTTCTGAGCTTCCTGTAACATTTTGAATACTTCACTCTTCTCGGCGTCATATGTTTTTTCATTTTTCTTGAAATTGACGCTATAGAAAAACATAGAGAAAATCTTGTAAAAACCATTGTCTGTTATAAGAGGAGTTTATAATACAAACAAAACATTATTATTATTATGTAAGAGTGAGTTTGTTCCAATGCCAGTTTCTCGGCAATGCCATCCATTATTTGGAATTGTTCCAACGGAAATGTAGTTCAGTTACCGTGAAAATTCAGAAATATCTCAAACGTATGCATAATGGACGGGGTAGACATAATATTTGTAACTACAGAAAATATTTCACAACACGAAATGCGGGAACTCACTCTAAAGCTAGCACATGTATTAGTATTTAGTAGGCTTCATTCATGACTGAGGCTATTTCGGTTTAACTAAACGTATTTTTAGTTTTTAAATATACGACACTGCATTAATATACCATCATGTACCATCAGCAAAAGTGGCGCTGCGCCATTTTAGGAAATAATTGTCTGAAATTACTGAAGCATGCGACACACCCATCTTTATTTTTATCCAATTAGGAATGTAAACTTGATTGTGAACCGATTTCTATCGGCCAATGTTGAAGCGTCTGAGAATGAGCTTGTTGAACGTCAAAACCTACATTACTAACCGGCTTTTAATATTCACTATCAAACATCATACTAAATCAAATAAACAACGAAAGATAAAGAGCTACTCCTAATATACAATTCATTCGGAAATGTGAAGCGAATGGAATCGTCGCAGAATAATAAGGTATCATGTCAATGATCATGCATACTACGTTTTACTTTACATTAGAGATTCTAGTTATCGACTTGTGGAATATCTTACCCAAGTACTCCACCAGCGAGCACTTCCGTTTGTGCTGAGAGTGTTTCAGCGATGGTCTTGTCACTGTACATAGCTACAGGAGTATTGTACTGCTTATTCACAATACCTTTAACAGAGTCACCACCACCATTCATCTGAAAGAATAGCAATTCTGATTGGTTCTTTGACTCTATCGTGCGTCACTTTGGATTAAGTTTGTAATCCATATCTACAGATACCGTACGTAGACGTCACGTACCAGCTCTATGAAACATTTGCTGACCAGCGCAGGTACGTGTTTGCCACGGTGTTTGTAGATACGAACCGAGCTCTATCAGGTGACATTGGCCGGGTTCACTCAGGTAAACACAATAACTGTATCGGTGAGTTCACTTACTACCCACGCAACAGAAGCTGCCAAACCCCTGGATATTTGCATTAGAGTAATTTTATATTTCAATGTCATCTTAATGTGCCGGTCCGGTCAATGTCAAAAATGCTGGGAAACTATTGGTTTATTTTTTAATATAATGATGCGTCATATGACCCCGACCGACTGATGGTAAGCACAGTGGAGGTCCACGAGCGTCACCGTTATTGCGCTGGCCCAAGGCGGAGAATTGCTTGAAGAATCCATGGGAGGAGAGGTTAAAGGAGAACACGTGGGAAATGGGTGAACATGTGGGATCAATAAAAATCAGAAACTCACATAGCCGAAAGGTTTAGCGACATTATTGTGACCAGAACCGAATGCTCTTGATTGTTGTGGATTAGCTTTTAACGATGTTTGAGTTACTGGTGTTGGAGTTGATCCCAAAGTACGACCTGGACGTGGTAAACTGCCTGTTGGAGTTACAGATGGTCTCCAGGTATTGCCTCCACTGAAATATCAATAATAAACTTTAGCACTCTAGTCTTTACAACGTATAATGTGAATAGCGTGATCGTCATCGTTGCAGGATGATTACAGACGTAAACTAATGTAATTTTGTAAACTAATGTGCTTTAGAAATTTCTATTACAAGAAGTTGTTATATTATATTTAATAAATTATGACAAAAAAGTCGTGAGTTCGTAAGTAAAGGTGGTAGTGTGTTTTTTTAACTTAAAATGCCAATAATTAATTAAAGAATATCTAGATAATGTTGTCATTCTTACCGTTGAACTGTGAGCTCAAGGGCACCACCAGCAGCTCTGATAGCATCCTGCGCCTCCTGGTGTCGTAGTGTATACACCTCGGTGTTATTAACACGAATTAAGGCATCTCCAGCTTGAAGCCCTGCACGCTCAGCTGCACTACCACCATTGACCTGAGAAATAAAGATTAAAAATATAAAATATTAAACCGTAATTTTTACAAGGAACGGTGAATTATGTTTAAATTATTACACGTTTAAATACTCATAATTAACTTAAAATTACACATATTTATAATAAAGATTTCTGACAAATCAAAAAGGAAGGAAGTGGAATGACGTCATAATGAGATCAGCAAACGAAATACACGCGTCTGCGCATTTCTGAAATGTGGGCCGGACCAGTCTGTCTGGTGCAATTACATATTATGGTTTGGTATTTTAGATTATCTGTAGACTTCATTGTCGTTCCGATCTTGTATCATTTAATTAACAAATTCTACGTGAAAATTAATTTAAAAAATATTTATTATTTTGCAGGAAAATATATCGCTTACTTGTAACTTTTTAACCTAGATAGTTAAGGCATATACAAATAAACATTTACTTTAATGATAATATTATTATTATGACAAATAGTTTTGAATCATTTTCTTTCTCAAGATACAAAAAGAATCTTTTGTTTTTTTCATTACGCATAATAAAAAAAAACTCTTATAATGAGAATTTAAAATAAAAAATTAACGCACATGAGCTAATTTCAGGTGCGTATTTATGACTTTGTTTATCCGTACAATTTTTATCATAATTTATTAAAAATTCCAAATTTTAATATCTACGGCAAAATGAAAATCGATATTATTTATAAGATACATCGTGTTAACTACAATGAACAGATTATCGAAAATGTTTCCTTGTGTTTTTGTCCACAGCAAAAGTCGTGATTTCCAGTCACGACTACATTTATTGTAAGCCTAGAAATGGAATTTATTTCACTAAATCATAAGCACTTAAGAATCTTCCACACGAATTATTACAATAGATAGAGTATATATTAATTTCACTGACCACACAATGTCACTTATAAATATTTCAAACACTAAATTAAACCTCAATATAAACTTATAATACACTTACACCAAAACAGAAAAAAAAAACACTGAAGTTAAGTACTATTTATTTGGATAAACAATAATGTTCATACTCATATTAAAACCCGTATAAAATTATATGAAAGTTTACATACGAGTATGTCACGTTATTATACAGCAATAGGTTCCAATAGATACGATTAAATATACCTACATATAGATATATCGTTCCGCGCCTAATATTAAAATTTTCGCATTAAAAACTTAAAAAAAACTAAATATAAATTAAATTTCTCTTAAAACACACAAAACAAAAATTAACAACTGAAGCGTTATACTAAGGAGAAACATTACTTATATAGATTTCGTTATCCCTTCCTAAAAGTCATGTTTATCCGGTTATTTTAAGTCCTTCTGCTTTCTTCCGGTCGCAGAGTCGTTGATAATGACCTCGCGTGCTCAGCGACCCTTCACAGAGTTGTTATTTGCAGAATGTCATAATTGACATTGTAAAAAGTTTAATAACCGCACCGCAACTGAGTAACGAATTAGTGACGTCATTGAAATTGGGAATAAACACAACAATGGAACGTTAATAATAAGAGGTAGGCAGAACAGAAAATTACCCTATAATAAATTGTTCCGAGCCAATCCGTGTTTAAGGGCCGGATTTGTCGAGTGGAAGTTTTAGGTCATTGTATATTGGTTTAACTTTAAATTGGCTAAAACTGGTATTAATTTGTATTTAAATGATATGCTACGATAGTGAATAAATTGTCAAGAAATGAAAATTTAGTCGTAGTACGTCTACAGTCTGTCTACGAGCATTGTATCAATAAAAAACTAATCATAAAAAAATATGTTATCAAAAATTATAAACCTTATTTCTTATCTTGATAATAATTACACCGTTTTACAACGCCAATAATTATTATGCTACGCCAATTAACAACGCTGTATACACGCAAATTAAAAGGTTCGATTACACGATATATCATTTTTATATAGTGTGAGCGGGTCTGCAGGCGTCCTGGTTGGCAGGGCAGATTGCTCTCGTTATATGCGACTACTTCCAAGCAAGACTAGGTCGTCATTTTTCATTGTAGCTTGACATTTATGACAACACTCCGCCTGATGTTAAGCTAGTATATAGCGCAGTACATGAACGGAAAGAAATACTACAACAGAGAAATCTCTGTAGGCAGCAGTCGCCGCCCGCTATGTTTATTTGAGGAGGAAAATGCTAGGCTAAGATGTAGGCAGACCAATAACTGTCTACCATTGTTTAAAATATTATATTATAGTATATTTAAAAAAAAATATCAAGCAAAAATCTACTGTAAAATAAGCAGAGGTATTTATTCTTTGCCGTAGACGCCCGTTTCGTTACCATATACGGCATCTAGAAATGAGATATAAATGCAATCCTTCCCGAGGTTACCCACGCGGCCACTCCATATACGATTAAGTTTCCATTAAATATGGAGCCTTGGCGTCAAATATCATATACGCGTCATAATTATTCCTTTATTGACTTTAATTATTACAATCTTTATTTTTAATAACATTTCAAAATATTCTTAAGGAAATAATAGGACGATGTTTTAAAACACTTTTTTTAAATTGTTTTTCGTATTATTCCTTTATTTAATTAATTTTGTGGAAAAAAATAACAAAGAAATTTATAATAATTTTATTTTATAGCTATTATTGCTTGCATCTAGTAATAGTTTTGGATATTTGGGTGAAAAACAAAAATATATATAAAATAAAAATAACATCTAACAGTTTTATCTTTAGTTTTATTTACATCAGCATATCTCTACTTCAGATTGCACTTAGATATCCCTACATTTTTAATTTAGCAAATATTTTGTTATCGGGCATTGATATTTTTCCATACAATATTATCCGATTACAGCGCCACCTACAGGGTCCAATTGTGAATCTAAACTATCCAGGGATCCAGTCAGACACATACAAAAAAAACATTCATTGGTCCAGCGTTAGAAGGAGTTCAGTGACATATGCACGAGATATAACAAAAAACTAAAATGTTTATTATAATATACGAAAATATAAGAATTACAGCCTCTGTGGTGCAGTGGTTAGTTTGCCAGTCTGTAACGCGAAGGCCCCAGTTCGATTTACGATAGAAACAAACATTTATATGTATATTTTAAATATAATTTATAAAAAAACCCAGACAAGTTTAGCGTTGCCCTTGTTCTGATATCCATAGTAACTAATACCTATTTGTGTTTATTTATAATTTATCTACACTCTTATCAACTTGTATATTAAAGAGAATTTAACAAAAAAAAATCCTGAAAGTATCTAAAACAGTAAGAAAACAAAGCCCAAAATAACTTTGTATTGAAGGTTTGTTTAGTTAAAAAGCTGTTAGTTTACGTTTTACCTTAACAGAAACAAACAGTCATAAGTACTCGACACCTAATCCATAAATGGTATTGCAGTTACCCGATCTAATTTCAAAACAAATCCCAGTTTGGTTAGCGTGACTCAATGTAAACTATGTTACAATCTAATTTATAACAAAAATAAACTTTATATACGTTTTCATTGTAAATTGTTCTCATATGCTTGTTATATCTCATATCATTTAAAGAGTGATAGACATACTGAAGATTGTTATTAGCCCAGTCTGCCGTCCTGAGGTAGTACCACCACTTTCAAATGTAACACCCGTAAAGTGAACTTGTCGCGTTTCGGGAACAGTGTCAATCTTGATGGTAGTAGCAGTTGTTTTCATTCATGTACCGCACTCTAGCTTTACACAAGACGGAGTGTTGTCATATGCCGAGCTACAATAAAAAAAGGTGGGAATCGTACTCTTGGGTCAAGTTCTCTATAATATAGGAAATAGGTAAGTATCTACACAAAATAAAATAGATCTCACATTCTTGGCACATTTTTTTTTATTCATACCTTCATCTTGTCAAGCCTGTTCAAGTCTTAATATCTCCTATCCCCCACCAGGGGTATCTCCTCATGATTAAACATACATCGTCAGGTAGATCCATATACCAGCTTGTTGATATTTTTTTATGTTTCTATTGAAATAAACTATAGTTAAACTACGTTAGGTGCATATCGCCATAAACATAAGAAAACAAGCTTTTAGTTGCGTAACTAACCACTCCAGCACCCGGTTACACGAATAAGAGTGAATCTGATCAACTACTGTAAACCTATTTTTTAACGTATAGAAGTACAAACTAGTTTTTTGTGGCGCGTTTCGCTAGCGCTGGGATGGTTTTGTGGGTACTTTTGAAAAGCTAATTTTTTTAAAAAGCAGTGTTGTTTTTGAAATTCGAGGGCATTTCCTTCAACCTTTGTTCCGGAACTTCGGTCTGATCTCGTTCCATTCCGGAGATATTGCGTTCTACGAACTTCCGGAACATATCGTATTTTATTTGAGGTCGCATGGGCATATGTTACGTATCAAAAATATTCATCTCTCTGACGCCCCGGCAAGTGCGCCGGAATTGATGTCAGTCAGTGAGTCTGTGGTGATCGAGCCTTATATAATATGATGATAACATAGTATTTTTTATAGAACCTCGGTATGTGACCATAATTCGCCCGATGTTAAGCAAGAGTGGGATTGCGAATAGGAGCGTCTGTGAGCAAAGAAACATCGACTTCTCTGTAAAGAAGCAAGCAACGATCACCTCCACTATGGCTTTAATAATTAACGTAATAAAAAATAATATTGTTTATAATAATTTGGAAATAAATAACTACGAATTCAATTTTTATTCCAAATATAAGATTTCGCAGAGTCTTGAATCGCCTTTAGAATGCCTTTAGAAAGATGTTCTAGCCAGTAAGTTCACATCTAAATAGTGTATCAATAAAATCCCGATTTGTTGTTAGAAGTAGGTTATATTGAAGTGAAAGTAGTAAGTACGACGACCTCGAAGACTTCGAGGGAAGAGTGAGCGCGGGAACTTGTCCCTAGGAAAAATGTTTTTTTTTAATGGAATACGCTTTTTGGTTTGTATGAAAAATTCTTATTACTAGGGGTTTCCTTTTACAGTAAGCCTAGCATAAGACGACTGCTACCACCAATACAGCGGTCGTTTCCACTATGCTGGTTTGAGGAGACGTACGCCGTCGATTTGCGATTAAGTATCTATTATACCAAAATATTTTTTTTTTTTAATTTTATGTGACATAAAATTTCATGTGAATTTTTCAGCCTTTTACGTGGAGGAGATGCGTGGGACTTGCTATATGTGTATAATGCACGCGGCACTCTTTCAATAATACTCGTTAACACAATTGTTTTTTTTTTATTGTAGCTCGCCATGTGACAACACTTCGCCTGATGTAAAACTAGAGTGCAGTCCATGAACGGAAACAACTGTTACCACAGATAAATTTCTACAGGTCGCCTCCGCTATGCCGGCTTGTTTAGATTCACAGTGCACACTTCTCTCGTTATATTTGGCTGTTTTCAAATTGTTCCCGAAACGCGACATACTCACTTCACAGTTGTTACATTCGAAAATGGTGGTACTATCCCAGGCCGGCAGACTGGATTAATAACCATCATCAGTCTCTGCCTACCACTCTTAATTAAGGTAAGTACATTTTTCTGATATTATAATGAAATATGAAAAATTAGGAATAAATTTTTCTTTGAAAGGAGAATGACTATTCATCTAAGAATGGGCCCACTATTTTTTGTCGAGTTTGTCGATGATTTTTAGGTAATTATGTAGAAAAATAAATCTACTTCCTTGTTACCAATCAGTTTTAATTTTTTCACCCGGGTTATTAAGTAATTAGATGTTTTCTGATGCAATATTTGACGTTATTATTATTTTAAATGCTTTAATAATTGAAGATATCTGTTTTTATGTAATTAAATATTGTTTATTAATTGGTAAATGTTGTGATATGATTAAAAAGAATTAATAAAAAAATAAGATATTATTTTAAAATATTGTTTTCTTACCAAACTATTAGGTAACAAGTGGGCCCAAAAATGGGCATTTAATTTGCTGTGCATTATTAGTGCTTATAGGCATCACGCGCGTACAAATGTTTAAATAGAAATATATATATGCCTTTTGAATGAAATAATGTGAAAACAACATGTAAAGCCTAGTGCGTCTTATTACTCGTAAATTGTAATGTGTAGTGGCCCTAATAACCGATATAAACATTCAAATTACAAAAACCAGCAATTAGTATCGTTTAACAACAAGGTTGTTTGCTAAAGCATTAATCAGTGTCACTAAATAGACAAATATTGCGATCATTAAAAAAAAGGTGATTAATTTTTTTATTTTTTTTATAAGTGTAATTAATTGGTTAGGGGGCGATTTGCACAAATTGAACTCGCCCGAAACGTGCGAATCGCCACCTTCAAAAATACGTAGTAGGCGATTCACACACAATGTTTTTTTTTTAAAAATATTTTTAGATGAAATAAGACACATAAATTGATTAAAAATATGTTATTAAAGAATAACATTTGGAGAATGCCCATTCGCTTAAGAGAAATGGGCTCGAGTGTGTCAATAATCTTTAGTTAATTTTGTAGAAAAAGAAATCTACATTTCACCAATCAGTTTTAATTTTTCACTCGAGTTATTGAGTAATTAGATGTTTTCTGATGAATTATTTGAGGTTATTATTATTTTTAATGCTTTAATAATTGATTATATCTGTTTTTTTTTATGAAATTAGACATCGTCTATTGATTGGTAAATAATTAAAATTAATTAATAAAAAAATAAAATATTATTTTAGAACAGCGTTTTGTTACCAAATTATCAATCAAGTAAGCCTAAAAATGGGCATTCTCCTTTTAGAGATATTTTTAGAGAACAATTTTAAGAAAAACAAATTAATTAGATACGTACATTTGACTTAAAAAATGTGATGTATAAATAAACATGTCAATCAATACCTGATAGCTGTATATTTAAGGCAGTAAATAAAATACTCAACATTTAATTAATTACATCTATAATTTAGAGTTTAGACTCTAATAACCGGAACTGTCAAGAAAAAAATTAAGGATTAACGGTATGAAATGTTTAAAATGATAACGTAAATAAAAGTAAGTAAAAAATGTGAAGTTTCTAACATTAGTAATTCAGTGGGTGCCGATGTTGTGGGCCCCGTGTCATGACGCCTACGCGCGGCTATCGACCGCAGAAACTAACAAAAACTGGACCGAATACAAAAACCAATACAAAAGCTAACATGAAATACCTATAAGTGTTATGTTCTTTGTAAAAAGAATTAGTTTATTTAATTTCTTTCCCACCTAAAAGGTTCACACCTCAAAACACCACTTTTTTTAATACTTCGGCATATAAATTTTATTGCTCCTCCTAAACACTATGGTAATTTACAAAAAATAGCGGTGTAAAACTTAAAAACTTGTTTTTAAAAATTTAATATTTAAAATATAATACTACATATGTCCTGATCCCAAACCAGGACAAATACCCTATGCTATGGGTATCCGGACAAGGACTCGATTCAAAATTAAAAAGAAAAAGAAAAAACAACATATGAACTCAAACACAGAAGAAGTTATCGATATGAACTCAAATTTTCAGTCATTATTAAACAATGAGAACAATAATACTAAATTCATTTTAAGGTTTTTAAGTAATAGATTGCGAATGACAAAAAATTAAACGAAACAGACGATGAGAGTGTGTAATGAAGAGAGATAGGTAATAAAGTCAGAAGTCTAATAGTGGTAGTGATGATGACGATGACGTATTTCTCCAGTTTATACCGACCGAATACGTAACGTCAGTAAGGAAGTATCAGTTCATAAATCTTGATGACACATTCGTTTAAAAGGAATACTTATGTATTAATCTATGGATTTAAAGAAATGTTTTTTTTGAAGGAATCATTACAAACACCTTTACCTTGAGACATTTGACATGCATTGAAATACGCGATTAGTTATCTATAGAGGCTTTTAAATGCTCATTAACTGTTACTCGGCCTTGTTTTATTGACTCTTAAGTTGAAATCTTTGGGACAAAGAAACATTAATTGTTTTAGTAAAGAAAAACTTCCGAAGTGAATTACACTAATAAAAAAAACATGTGACCATCCTTAAATGGATTTAAATTCTAATTATCTAAATAGAAAAAAGAAAACAAAAAAACAAACGCTTTCACGCCTACTTCTTCTTATAATAGCGATAAATGTAAAAACTACTTTTTTGTTTTAATAAAAACCAAAATAAACTTGGGGAATAATTAATCGCACAACAGAAAAATATTCGTACATCAGTTCCTTTAACAAGAAACATTGTAGTCAAAAGATTTGAGAGTCAATCCCGAATTCCCAATTAAAGAGGAATTTCACACCTAATTTTTAATAGTTGTAATCTACTACGCGTTATAAAACAAGTTAGTAACATAATTAATTTAGAAAGTACATTGTAATACATGTAATTGAATACAACAAAAGCTTTAGACCACCCGTGAAGTTACAAACTATAGAATTTAATGTTAAAACAAGTGGCATTATTTCTTTAAACATAAGAGTCAAATTACATTAAAAACACGATTGATTTAAGGAGTTCACTTGAGGCCATATCACCTGTTTGAGTTTAACCAGTGCCTTGATACATCGAGTACACTTCGACTAGTAAATGGATAGCTAGAATATTTTCCATCACTTTACTATAACACAGGATGTTTAAATGACAGCTATCCCGCGAATCAGAAGATACAACTTTTTACATGTTTTTTTTGGTTGGTCTAATATTAACATTGTAATATGATTCCATTATTTGTTAAAAAAAAACACAAAACATCATCGAAATATTAAAAACAAGCAATGTGAATGAAGGATTAAACGGGTAGTGTCAACAACCAGCTGATAGACAGCCGACACACACTGCGCTTGCCTTGTTGATGTTATTGTGACATTGCGGCTTGATTTTACAAAATCTTTAAAAAGCTGATATTAAAAAAAATGCAATAACATTTTAGTATTTGTAATGTAACACATGGTTAAAGAGATTACTGTCTTTTTACACTTTCTATAAAGACGTTTGCGACTGTCTGTACGCACTAATCTCAGAAATTACTTGATGTAAGTATTTTGATTTGGTTTTCACACATAAATAGAATAAAATATCTAACAATAGATGCATATCATAAATAAATACATAAGTAGGTAGTATTTCACAGACAGATAATTATTAATCGCCATCTATTATACAATTTTAAAATTCCGTATTTTAATCCTCTAAAATCTTGTCACCCTATTAATTAAAGTTGTAGATTCCATCCATAATTTGTGATCAACGGTATTTATTTAGCACAAAACCTTTTGTTGTCTAATAATTAAGTTTAAGATATTTTCTCATAATTTACTCTTTACCTCGATTTTTTGCGCGTCATTAGTGAAGATACCTTCAGTAACTGTCTATATTGTACCGTAATTATTCGATAATAAATTATAAGTGAGAATTAAGTATTGTCTTTTTGTACATAGTACATTAATTGAAGTTGATTGTTATAACAGATTTCATAGAAGATAACTGCGTTTTAGAGTATAAAAATTACTCCTGAGTTTGAGTTTAAAACGTTGTCACGGCGTAAACGTGTACGTAAGCCATATAAAATAATTTAATTTAGTTAAAACGTGTTCCTGCAAAACCTAAGAAAACACAAAGTATAAAATTTACAGACCTTTTGTACGACTAAAGGAGTGCCAAAATCCTTGCCACCCTGCAGCCTGAATCCAAGTGGCTGCTGTTCAGATTTGTTAAGTCGCACAGTCACCAGCTGTGCCATCTGTAACAAAAAAAAAAAACTTAATACTGCATACATTTGCAGTTTAGATAAGTAACTAAACTTTAAAATGCGGTTTAAAATTTTTGTTTAATTGTATAAGAGCGGTAGGCAGACTGATGATGGTTATTTGTCCAGTCTGCCGTCCTGGGGTAGTACCACCACTTTCGAATGTAACACCCGTGAAGTGACTTTGTCGCGTTTCGGGAATAATTTGAAAGTAGCCAGGTATAGCGAGAGGAGTGTGCACTGTCAATCTAGATGGTACATGATCGTCTCCTAAAGCCGGCATAGAGGAGGCGACTGCTGCCCGCACAGGTTACTCTGTAGTAGCAGTTGTTTCCATTCATGGACCGCACTCTAGCTTTACATCAGGCGGAGTGTTGTCACATGCCGAGCTACAATAAAAAAAAAATCGCATTTCCAAAGTTTTGCTCCCATAGCTATAACGACGAGACGTATCGCGTCGTAAAAGTAAAATAATAATCAAAATAAACGTAATCTGCGAACGTAAGCGTAATATTTTAATTTGGTTAACACAAACGTTAAACAAAAAAGTAAGTAGGTAAATCGTTAAGTTCGAATCAAGTTTAAAACTTTAGGTAAACTCGGACAACTGAAAGAATGCATTGATCAGATATTTAAGTAGATAGCCATCAGATTGTTTATAAATTATTGTTTGAGCATCAGAGAAAGGTAACGAAAGTGGTCGTCAACCATCAAGTCATTAAGTTTTACGTTATAACATTAAGGTTGGCATTTGATTGACCCAATTGAAGAATATTTTCTCTTGGTGAACACTGATCGAGCATGGAATTCATTGTGCGAACTATATTATCTACAATCGGATCTAAGTGTTATCCGAAAGACATTAGAGAAAGGTTCAACTTTCCTTTGAAGCAATAATTGTAGATTTGTTTCAAAATTATTTTTAAAAACATACTTAGGTACTTTTTTTAATTTTTTTTTTATTGTAGCTCGGCATGTGACAACACTCCACCTGATGTAAAGATAGAGTGCGGCATGAATGGAAACAACTGCTACTACAGGGAGACCTGTGCGGGCAGCAGTCGCCTCCACTATGCCGGCTTTAGGAGACGAGCATGTACCATTCAGATTGACAGTGCACACTCCTCTCGTTATACCTGGCTACTTTCAAACTATTCCCGAAACGCGACAAGGTCACTTCACGGGTGTTACATTCGAAGGTGGTGGTACTACCCCAGGACGGCAGACTGGACAAATAACCATCATCAGTCTGCCTACCACTCTTTAAAAGTGCCTATAGGCACTGAGCTACCAAAGTACATATAACAAAGTTACATTGGTCGGTCTTTAGCGAGGTTCGAACACGGGTCTCATTGATCGTTAGTTCACACGTCTCACCGCTAGACCACGGTCGCTCATGAGCACTTCTATTGAGTTAAATGCTTATAGTGGGAATTTTAATTCCCATCCTCTAGTCACGCTTAAATTCCTGTATGTCTAGGCAGCTTTGTAAACTGACACTCCACTTTCGCCTCATTGATCCAATCTTTTATACACTGAAAATATTGATACTCGTAGAAAAGACAAAATTATAATTTATGTGCCTACCATTTTATTTGTACATATGGATAGTTAATCTGAGATTGGGCGTATACTAAATACAGACAAATGCTGTAGTATCTAAAGCTTAAATTGGCGGTTTTTGTGACCCTAGCCTGCTACCGATGAGAGGTTCCGATCGAAGTATTGTAGTTAAAAAAAGGATTGTTTTCGGATCTGATCTAGTGTTACCTATACGGTTCATTGTCCTGTTTGTTTATTTTTATTTTAGCTCTTCATGTCACGCGGCACTCCGCCTGATGTTAAGCTAGAGTGCGATCCGTGAACGAATGCGACTGCTTAAGAGTAGCTGATCCTGATATTCATAAAACAAGGTATTCTAGTTTGGGGTTAGGGCATTTGTATGTAAAAATACGTATGTAATTATTATTATTACACATCTAATTGTCTTTTTTATGAACTCTTTCCGTTTGTTAAATCACAATATCAAACATATTAATATTCATTCCTAGTATTAGACAATATTTATCTATATGCAAATACACACTTAAAATGGTAATGATGCATCATAAATTATGCATACAAGAGGTTCATACTAAAGAATTGTATGTGAGAATGCGTAGGCTTAAGATATAAAGAATCTTTTGAACCAGCTTTTTACTTGAGACGAGACTTTTTTATGTTACTTTTATTATTAAAGTTTTTAAATTCAATAGGAAACTTATTGTGTTTTCGTTTTTACATCAAAGAATAATCTGGTGTAATCATATTTTTATTTATTATTAAACGTGACCACAGCTTATTTCAGAAAAGAAGCCAAAATGATTCTTATAAGTAATAAAAAATTACATTCATTAATAACAAAAAAGTAATAAAAACGTGTTGGTAATAGTAATAAGACATCGATAAATGGTTATAAATACAAGTTACAATAGATTAATTTTGCTAATAAATAATTTAAAAGATATTTGGGTGTTTTTAAACACTGTTCTTTTTTCCGCGCCGCGCTGTTTTAACCTGCGTTCATGTTCACGAATTTCAGACGCGTTCATGATGAGGATGGAAGTTTTGAACACCAAGGCAGGCCGTGCTCCTAACCACTACATATCTAATTTATATATTTTTCAACTTTCCAATTGTATTAAATACGATATAGAGAATAACATGGATTTGTTATAAGTATACATATACAGTTCATACTCTGCCTATTTTTTCATTACACACATCGCCACGACACATGAGCGTAAGCCTCTAATTAAATAAATATTTTTAAAAAAAGTTTGTTTACACGGAAATAACAAAATTATTACAATACTTGGTTTAAAAAATATTATCTGAATACCTACCTATATGGTATGGTCAAAATAAACAATAAAATATTTAACCTTCACAGTAAATAATCGTGGCAATGAGTTGCACATCTGCAATAATAAGGTCGCGACCGATCAACCGTCATGATGTCTTCATCAATTCGATGCGCCTGCGCCGACTCCTCTTAACTAAGTTCATTTGATATTATTTGTGATAAAAATATGACAAGAACATCGTCGTTATGTGCTCTTCAATAAACGAGTACTTGTGAAATAAATTGTATGGCTGCTTACTCATTCGACCGGTTGTATTACTCACAGATTTTAGTATTTTTTATTGCGTTTTAAAATCTAATTTTAAATAAAAAACATTCACTCTTTTGATCTTCTATCATTAATGTGTTAGTTATATAGTTTTTTTACAGATGCAGCTATGGCCGGTACTATTTTCTACATCTATGTCGGAGATCCAGAGTTCGATTCCTGGTCGAAGCTAAGCTTATTCTGATGCCCATTGTAGGTATAACTATGTATTATATATTTATATACCTACCTACCTAGACAATAAAATTGTTATTTACGTTTATATTGATTATTTTAATCCGATATGTCATATTGAAGTCGCATAAAATCTTACGAGATTATTGCGCGAAACCTAAGGAACTTCATAAAAAACCTGATACGATTATTTTAAACATTAGAAATTCATAATTACGGATCTAATGACTGGTCTTAGGAAGTGATTGTCATAGAAATAAACATTACATTTGATATTATGAGACAATTGCACATTATAACAATGTTATCAGGATTATTGTGTCGTATTAATCTCGTTATTTATACTTCCTTTAGTTTCAAAATAGTTTCTTTAAGGGCCGGTGATTCAATCCTTCCTTAAAGCAAACTTTATGTAATTTCTTCATGTTAAAAGTCGCTTTTAAATATATTTAGGGATGCAAAATGTGATGAGCTTCATTAAGTGCCTAAGGTCGTCTTAAATTTCTTAACTTCACATAGCACGGTTACGTTTTTTACGAAAACGAACAACTTTTACCACCTAACTAAAGTTAGACTTGAATTACCGGCTTTTAAAGAATGAATCACAATGAAAAAAATATCCTATGTTGTTGTTGTTCAAAGTTTAGGAGGTATAAAATATTTTGCTGTGGTGTTTCTTTACACGGTGTGTAAGTAGGTATTTAAAAGTCCTTCTCATCAACATAAATAAGATAAAAATTATTAATTTAAATAGTAGCTGACCCATGGGCGGAAACAAATGAAAACAATAGATATGTCGATATCTCTCAAGTCTCCAGTAGTCCCCTTGTTTAGTCGAAATAAAACCTTCGATAATATATTTTATTTCATTTCTATTCTTAACTTTATTATTATTCTAATCGTCATGGTAACCGTCATTTCATTTATTTATGTTTTTTAGTGTTGTCTTTTTTTTCTGTAGCTCGGCATGTGACAACACTCCGCCTGATGTAAAGCTAGAGTGCGGTCCATGAATAGAAACAACTGCTACTACAGAGAAATCTCTACGGTCAGCGGTCACCTCCACTATGCCGGCTTGAGGAGACGAGCATGTACCATCCAGATTGACAGTGCACACTCCTCTCTTATACCTGGCTACTTTCAAACTAATCCCGAAACGCGACAAGGTCGCTTCACGGGTGTTACATTCGAAAGTGGTGGTACTACCCCAGCACGATAGACTGGACAAATAACCATCATCAGTCTGCCTACCACTCTTTACATATAACAAAGTTACATTAGTACCGGTTAGAATTAGCGAGGTTCGAACACGGATCTCATCGATAGTGAGTTCACGCGTCTTACCGCCAGACCACGGCCGCATGGACGTATACATAGGTTAAGCGCCTCGACACCCCTCTTTTCGTCCCTTTTCTTTATGTGTACTGAAGGAGACTAATGTGCACCATCCCAGTAGCGTGACAATATAGAAACAAATTAACACGCATACGCACACAACGAACTGAGCTGATATGGAATTCGACCCACGCTTTCCGCTAGGATCCGCGCGGATGTTTACTAAACTACGTTTTTTATTCAATTTTCATCATAATTTAATAAGAAACAAATCTAATACAATCGACAACAGGATTCTCAAATGGGAGATAAATAATTCCGAAATAAAATTAATATTTTTACTTATTATGTTCTACTAATATCGAATAATAATTTAGTTCGTTAGTCTAGTTCGTGTCCAGTTTATCTAAGGAATGCAAATGAGCAACTTTAAGTTAAGTACCCGATATCCTATTTGTAAACTAGATAGATATTTATTTAGAGAGAATAGATATTTTCTTACATTATACTAACTACTATGCAAGAATATTCTAAAAAGACATGCATAAGATAATTATTATAATATTTATGATTTTTATGGTAGCTCCACATATTGTGACCACACAAAACTATTCAATAAATTAGTATATTATTATACATGTATAATATTTATAACAATAATATATTGTACATACGAGAAAAATAAATAAATTTTACATAAGTTAAAAAAATCTGTAATAAGAGTAGAAACGAATGTTTTGTTTAGAAAAATAACAGATTCTGTTTATCATTTTCCAAGAAAATAACATGCAACAATATCCGCTTCTAACGTTTTTATTTGAGAGTATTTTTATCGCACGGGCGTTACATTATTACACTGTAAGCAGATGTGAGCCCGATCGAGGTTACTTCACTGCAAATTATGATTACGGATTACATAAACGGAAAAGGTTCGGTTATTTTTAAACTATTTTATTACTAGTAGGTTAAGAAAATACAAATTTTGTACATGTTCAAGTTTAACCGCAAAAGGATCAGGCACAGCGGAGGCGACTCGTGTCTGATGACATTTCTCTGTGGTAGCAGTTGTTTCTGCTCAAAGATCGTACTCTTCTTTAACATCTAGTCAAAATTTGGTCAAATGCAGATGTTCTATAAAAATAGATTCGGAGTTTCTAGGTCAACTTTTTGCGTGTGATTTTAATTTAGAGGAAATTCGTCATTTCGATCGTATCGATGATCGTGTGCAAGATTTTAATATTAATTAAATGTGCGTCATGGGTGATGACACTGACCTATTTCTAAAATTGTTTCTAGCTTACTTTTATACTAGCCCAGCAGAATGTTCAGCTAGACTGAGGTTTAGCAATACCCTTTGCGATGCCGGCTTGGTAAGACGTGAGATAAATATGCACTGTCTAGGTTTTGGGGTTTGATCAATATGGGTGAGACGGTGCACAACTATTTTACCCTTATAAAAGGTTGTCTATAATTAAATGACTAGTTTATAATTTAAAATAAAAAAACTTTCACAAAGTCAGTATATTTAAAGCAGATAAAAAACGCAAAGCAATGAATCATTTTTTAACAAAATAAACAAACCGATAACATCTAAAATTTCATAATATTCTTAACAATTATTACGTTGTTTTAACCATTACATAATTTAGGACAAATCCGTGTCAACTCATGTCATTGGGGCTTTTCCTACATCCTGTGAAAGTACTTTCAATCACTCAGTCAACAAAGTGGTCAGTGCAGATGCAATGAAAGCGAGATGATGCCTTGCTTGCACTTCTCTTATACAACAATATTATTATTCTATATCAATAAAGTTTATTATCCACAGAAGCATTTTGACAAATATCTTATAGCTAGGCGAGCGTGTTCGTTCAAACGTTCGAGTTCACGACTATATAACACGCGTTCTAACTTCCTAATTTATTGACTCAATCACTTCTAAAAAACCATTTTCGTCACAACATTGTTGATAGCGTATTACGTATTAAATTCTTAGAAGTCAATATCAAGTCCTTTGGGCTCGATTTAAGATTATTCATCAATGACGTCACCAACTCACCACACATGAGTAAGTCTACACATTTGACGGCTGATTACGTTGGTATTTGGGCAAGATCCCTTTTGTTCAGGTCTTGATCTCGACCAGGTATCAAATTAGAATCCTCGCATTCCATATTTGTATAGGCCATTAGCAGTTTTTTATAATACTTACATACGAATGTATTTCTAAAATAAACATTATTTTACTCTTATTCAGTTTTTTTTTATTGTAGCTCGGCATGTGACAACACTCCGCCTGATGTAAAGCTAGAGTGCGGTCCATGAATGGATACAACTGCTACTACAGAGAAACCTGTGCGGGTAGCAGTCGCCTCCACTATGCCGGCTTGGGGAGACGAACATGTCCTACCATCATGTCCACCATCCTAGATTGACAGTGCACACTCCTCTCGTTATACCTGGCTGCTTTCAAACTATTCCCGAAACGCGACAAAGTCACTTCACGGGTGTTACATTCGAAAGTGGTGGTACTACCCCAGGACGGCAGACTGGACAAATAACCATCATCAGTCTGCCTACCACTCTTTAATAGTGCATATAGGCACTGAGCGACCAAAATACATATAACAAAGTTACAAAATACATATTACATTGGTACCGGTCAGAATTAGCGAGGTTCGAACACAGGTCTCATCGATCGTGAGTTCACGTGTCTTACCGCTAGACCACGACGCTCTTAAATGTGGTATGTTGTTTAGAAGTCGGAGATATTGTGCCAAATAAAAGTGAATTTATAATTTGCAAAATGAATAGAAATCGAGAACTTCATTCTGATTGATATGTGATTTAAAAAATGCATTAAGAAGTAGTATTGAATTAATGGCTTCCATTAAAATGAACATTTAAAAAATTGATGATAAAATACATAGATATATGCATAGAAAGCTTTTATCATTTAATAAAATACGCCTGCTTTTTCTTCTCTTCGATTTCTTCAACTTCGATTGATTTACGATATTTGGAGCGGATATACCTAATTTTGTTTATAGTAGCTCGGCATATCAACAGTCCGCCTGCTTTTCAGCTAGAGTGCGGTTCATCACCGGAAACAACCGCTACCATAGAGAAATGTTTACATGCTCCGCTCCGCTCCGCTATGTCGGCTTAAAGAGACAAGACCCGGCTACTTCTAAACTGATCCGGCTACGAAACTATGCCAATTCACGGATGTTACATCCGTCAGCCTTCCATTCTTTACCACGCTTTTGTCTATTTGCTGGAAGACCATCCTTTCGGGGTTCAAACCTCTATTTGGAGTTACTCAAGTCATCCTTGAATAAAATAGCAGTTTGTACCGCATACAAGCGTATAAAATAATGACAATCTTTTATTTAAGTAAATTAAATTTCAAGAATCAACTATTTTTGTAACCACCAGCCACCAAACTAAAAGTTTATCTGATTTAACCGAGATTCAAGATGGCGCGACCAGATTGCAAGGTAAGGGAGAGAAAAACAACACCTGGCTTTAACCACAATCTAGATCACTTCCAACATACAATATACAGACACACCCAACTACTCAGTATGTAGATGAAGCTATAAAATATATAATTTGTATAGCGTAGATTTATTGCTATTGTAAAGTTCTTATGTGAGAATAGCCGTTGTCTCACTGTCACTCAAATTCTGACCACTATAAACTATATACTTAAATCAGTGCGTATGGAGCACTAACTTAGTTAAAAAAACAGGCAGTTAAAAAAATAACCAAAAAAAAGTTAAGTTAAAAATGTTTTTGACATTTCAGCTTCTCAATGGGTATAAAATAGAACATAGGAATGTTATGATCAATGCAGGCTTGGATATAGAGAAGGTGGAGAGGGCGTAGCCGGGGTTTATACAGGTGTCAAGAAGTCGAATTATATTGGTTTTTAGGGAAAATCGTAGATTACGTAGTTCTACGTATTTTCAAGAACAGGATAATTTTGCTTTACAATAAGTTTATGTGTCATAATAATAAAATATTTACAATTAAACATGGCTATTAATAAGGTATGCATAGTTAAAAATTGTAACCGTCGTCCGATGGCATCACACCAAGACATAGGTGATATCAGAATCATTTATATTTAACTATTTACCCAGCTGTTGTTAACTACAACGCATGACATGAAAATTTGTATATTATTGTTTAGTTTACCTTAGAGTTGGCATTTCTTGTAAGTATTTGCATTATTATCGGATTTTTTTTATTGTAGCTCGACATGTGACGTCTCTACGGACAGCAGTTGCTTTCACTATGCCGGCTTGAATTAATTACAAGTTAAGCACTAGTTCATAACATAGGTTCGAGTGGATAGGTAGTGCATAGGTTATCCCATCCTTCCGCAAAAAAAGCTTTGAAGTGTAAGAGAAGTGACCGAGTCGTAATTCGGAATCACCCTGGAAGAAATAAGAATAGTGTGCACTGTCTATTTGGTCGGCTGTTCATGCATTCTAGCTTAACCCAGGCGAAGGGTATGTAGTCACAGACTCCTATAGAAAAAATGTATAAAGTTTGCGATCCTTTGTATCTACTTATGCGTAACAATATAGTTAAATAACTGATTGCTTTCAGAGTTATTATCTTTTTTAAATTGTTTATAAGTGTGAATTTATATCGGATTCGCATTTCTATTTATTATAAAATATTTGCACTTTAAAACCGTTCCATCGTTAACCTGAATCCGCAAAGCATTTATCATTGATATTACAAATTGTTCGAAGAGATCACGTACGGACCAACCACTAGTACTCCATCATTTTAATGTATTTAAAATCATTGATAAAAGTTATCTTTACATTCATTTAATAACGTTTAAATAATTATTATCATGACCCTTTTACATTATTAATAACTTGTGAATCTAAAATAAAAAAGGTATTTATAAATTGCACGAACCACGTGTTTAATTCTTTTGAATCTATCATATTCTAATTTATCTTATAACCTGAATAATGAGTAGGATATAAAACCTAAAATATTATAAAGTCGCTCGTCTATTGTTTTCCAAGCAAGTATTAAGGACACAGGAAAAAAACACAATTTAATTTGCAGCAAAACTTGAATCTAATAAACAGGGATTTCATAAACAAATGAATCAACGGCTTAAAAATAAAGCGAACATAACTTTTGCATTTACCGATCCTCTGTCAACAATAAAGAGGCTTTCATACTTAAACCCATCACGGAAATAAGAAGGCTCTGACGCATACTTATTTTAAATTATTAAACTCTTTATGGACTAATGCAGACAAAGAACTTCACGATATTATTTTAATTGTATATTTTTTATAAGATAATTATCCGGTATATGAAGGAACTTTTCTACGAATTTTTTTGCCAATAGAAAATCGTTTCCTCAAAAATAGTGGAAATGTAATGAAAAGTAATAGAAATGAATCTACACGTTTCATTCGAGAATTGCTGAAACAACTGCAAAGAAATGGCTGTAAGCAGTAGTCGCTTCTGATCGCCAACAAGGCTTGAACCCTACACTAAACTCTTCTCGTTATAACCAACTAATTCCAAACTGGAGGCCTACTTTAAGGTGACGTAAAACGAAGGATCACGACTCACTCAATTCAAATTTCCGAAACAACGAATACGGAATATTCACACATCGAAGAAAAAAAGAAATTTCGTGAGCTCTGCAGTAGGTCCCCTGATCCCAAAAGACTTACGTGTTATTGAGTAGCGTCTCTAGTAAACCAGACACTTACTCGTATTACTTACTCTTGAATTGCAAGCACTTAAATAAGAAAGTTTGTATGTAAATTATGAAGTAACATATTGTATAAGCCCATGTCAATAACCCCCAAAATACGAAGTATGGAACCTTGGGTGATATATTTAGATATATTGCGAAAGAGCTGGCGACTAGCCACAAATCTTGAGCGCCTGGACGCAACGGCTGATAGCATTACTACTTATGGCTGATATTTCAATTACAACTTAACTATGTTTTTTATATTAATTTATAACATTGGTTTTTCTTTTATTATTAAATTATAATGATGAATTAATAGAAAAAAGAAAAAAGCAAACACAACAGTCAGAGGTGGGGTGGAATTCGAACCAATGTCTTCCGTTATGTTATGTTTAGATGTACTAACCACTAAACTACTCCGCTATTGGCATATTCCTCTATTTTATCTTTCCATCGGTAGCCCTTTCAACTACTGGATTAACGTTATGTATTACTGTTTTTTTTTCTATTCAATTTTTATTATAATTTAATAATACAACTTAACTGTTACTACTATACAAGTTTTAACATCAATGTTATCCGTAATTAAAGATTTTATCATCACCGAGATGATGCCTTATAAACAGCTATCATAGTTGCCTACTGACTTTTCTTAAGCCTTTACAAAGCTTGGTTGCTTGTTTCATAGGAGCTTTGGAGGATTCGTACATTATAACAACACAGCCTTATACGCTTTATTATTAATTGAATCGAACGTGTATGGCTATCGATCAATTAAGAGATCTTATAGTTACATACCTTAGTTTAAGTTTAATTATTAAATATTCTTAACCAAGTATACTTAATCAAAAATACAAACGTCTGTTTAACGTTAATGTTGAAATACCGACCCCGGCGAGCTAATCTAATCAATAGTTACCTACTATATTAATCGTTTCATGTCTAATCTTAATATTGTTCTATGTACAAATATTATGTTGTTATGTTACGTGGAATATCTATTATTGCTACTTAGTTGCAGTTGCATCAGATCTATTTCTTATTAATAATTTATTTTACTTTTATTATTTAAGTAATTTCTTTGATTACGTCATTGATGACATAAGGAGAGTGTATAAATTGATATTTCACCGGTATAGCAGAGACAACTGCTGCCTGAAGATATTTCTCTCTGAGAGCAGTTGTTTCTGCTGACTTTAACTTAACCTCAGGCGAAGTGTGGTCATATACTGAGGTACTATTAAAAAAACATATATTTCTTCTTACTTTTAAGTAGTTTTAAAACTCCACAGAGTTTTTTTTCTTTTTTTATTGTAGCTCGGCATATGACATCCGCCTGATGTACAGATAGAGTGAGGTCCATGAACGGAAAGACTACTAAAGAGAAATCTGTACGGGCAGCAGTCGCCTCGGCTATGCCAGCCTGAGGAGACGAGTGTGCACCATCTAGATTGACAGTGCACACTCCTCTCGCTAAACCTGGCTACTTTCAAACTGGTACTATCCCAGGACGGCAGACTGGGCTAATAACCATGATCAGTCTGCCTACCACCCTTTAGTTTAAAGAAGAAATAGATGCGCATAGAGGGCGATAGGGACGTCTGGAGTGCTAAGGAAGAGTCCTTAGTCCCGGAGCGATAAGAAATTCGTCTCGTCAATATTTTATACGCATAGAAATGGTTTATAGTGAGTCAACGAGGAATATTTCACACGATAATTTGTAGGTAAATGTACAAAAAAAACTTGTCGGGATATAAAATGATTATGCATATCAAAACTGAAATTCAACCATGGTTAAATTTAATTTCTCGCAAATCAAACAAGTCAGTCGCCGTCAACTGTTTGGCTAAACACCAAACATTTTGATACGAGCTCTTTATCATCCTTCAAATTCTTTTAAAATTACTTAAATTACACGAAGCGAGAGATTACAAGTTTATTTATAGTTTTTGCAAAATAAAGAGGAATTTATGTAAAAATATTTCGTTAAAAGATTAGCGTTCTATAAAAGTTTAGCGCTGTAAACATGGATGGTGCATCTTCGCTTCCTAGAGCCGCCATAATGGAGGTGACTGCTTACTGTAGACATCTGTATTATACGTAGTAATGTATTTTGTAATTTATTTTTATTTTAGCTCCAATTTACGTGATTAAAATAATAATGGTTCGAATTAAAATATTAATAATTTTATAGGTAAGGATAAAATAATAAAGTGAAGAGTTTGTTGATAAATAAAAATGTAAATAGACCGTTTTAAAATGACGGTCGTATGAGTAAGCAATAGGACCGCCCTTTGCTGAGTCATACTTGATTACTGGGTGATGGATTCAGACTGTTTTTTATAGCATCTGCTGTTACAAATGTATTATGTATGTTACAATATTCTCTAGGCTCTCTAAAATGGTCTCGAAGCTATATCGAGCGTAGATTTTTGTAAACATCGCTGTATAGACTAAGTAAATAGTTTAGAGATTCCTAGAACACTAGTGACAAGAACGCTTTGTATAAGAGGAAAAATAAATCTTAAGTTGAAAGGAAAATGCCCATTCGCCTAAGAGAAAAGGGCCCAAAATTTTTTTCTCGAGATTGTCGATGTTTTTTTAGTTCATTTTGTAGAAAAATAAATTTACAGTCATTACATTCTACCACAGAGTAAATAATGTACCTAATATTATAAAGGTATAAAGTAATGATAAACCGCGATATAGGATTACTATTAAAATATTTTATGTATATGAGTTATAAGGAAAACCGCTCTTAAAACATGTACTAAACATTTTATGGATTCAATTAGTAATGATATTTTAGTCTACTTGTACATTTTACCAAAAATATTTCTGAAAAAATGTAAGTATTTATTTTTTATTTTCATCAAAATAATCAATTAAATAATAATTTTAAATAAAATTGAATGAACTCATTGTATTTTTCTTTCCAATTTTGTTCTTAACAACAACTCTATCTAGCATTTGCAAATATTGCAATGAAAACAGGAATATATTAAAATTAATTTAGATTCATAATAAAAAGTATCGATTTCTCAAAACTAGTCGATATAAGTAAGATTCGCATGCGCAATTTGCCTATCAATATAAATTATCGTATTATAATTAGTATCTACCGATGAGTCATGTTTAGTTAGCACTAATAGACTCAATGTCAGCTTTAATCTCATTTGAGATTCTTTTGTTGAGATTTTTCACGATTTATTGTAATTAGAAATAAGAAATTCAACTTCCTTGTAGGCACATTCATATAATCAGCATCGTAAGGTAGTAACCAGGGGGTGGCCAGGCGGTTGCCAGGAGCGCAAACCTCACAGGAGTCCAGGCAAATTTTAGATGACGCTGACTTCCTAGAAAATAAGTCTTGGAGGGCGTAAAATCTTGCTAAGAGGTTTCATGGCCCTAGCTTTGACGCCGTATATAATATCTATTTATATATTTTATTATAGTTAATCTGAGACAAAATAATCCGTATTACATTGGATGAAATTTAATAGTAAGTAAGTTGAGTTATGAATGCTCGCTTTTATTACATTGACTGCAAACTAGGTATGGCTATGTTTTATCTAGCTACTTATATAGCTAAATTAATTTTATTATAATATAGTAATTAATATATTAATAGCTTATGTTAAAAGCTAGTTAAATCGACATGCTTTTTTTTAATTCAATTTTATTTAGGGACTTTTAACCCAGAAAAATAGGCCCGGAATTACAATGTGGCCTACTTTAGCCTTAGTCTTAATTTTTTTCATTTTTAAAGTACCTACATATTTGTTTCGGGTCTGGGTGAGTTATCCTTATTTTGATACCCAAAACGGGGTAACTTAGTTTGGGGTCAGAGCATTGTAAGCATATGAAAAAATATAAAATATAAATATAAATTTCCTCTTAAATCTGCAAGCACTAAGTTTGGTTGTAAAATACAAAACGGTCGTTCAGAAACAGTACCTATTGTTTAAGAAATTATATCGCATCCGTTTCTATAATTAGGTTTTACAGAAGTACTAACATTCTGACAGCTTTGTCACAAATCATACTAAATTTCTGAGAACCTCACTTTTGTTATTGTTTAATATAGTTTAAATTATTAACCAATAACTAATTTAAAATATTTTATGCGGCTTACTATCTCGTTTAATTTGACTATTTTCATAATGATGTCATAATGAAAAAAAAAAAACAAAAAACAAAAATAATAAACATGATAGTATGTCGAAAAAACTTTTCATTTAGTTAAAAATTGTTTTCGCAAAATGAGGAATTTATTACCGAGGAATTTATGTCTAAGAGCAGTTTTTTTTCCTTTTTTAGGTAAAAACAAGAAAATTCCAACATACCTATAACTGACATATTTACCGAGAAAAAAAAAACAATTAAGAGATAACTGTAGATAATAAAATTGTTTTTTAATTTATTTAACGATTAACAACAAATGTCAACGTCCGCACTAAATACAATAAACAAAAGAGGACTATCTAAAATAGATCTAATTAATGACTGTTAACTGCAATTAGATGCATAACTTTACAAAATGCATATTAATCTGCATAGCTTTACTAAAATAGATACAATTTGTTTATCTTGAACCATAGAAGATTATTGCATAGTTGTGTTTCAGCTGAATGGGTAGAGATCTTATTTTAGAGATTTATTTTATTTTTAATTAATAAGTTCTAAATATGCCATTTTATAAATACGGCAAATAATATGGGCTTAGAAATTTTCAGCCTTTGCATCAATATATTTGTATTTAGGTTTAGGTAGATTTTACCTACTACTACGAGTTGATACCACTAAATATATTGTGATACCATTGTGAACTACAAAAAAAAATTGAGAGAATTTTTAACATTAACATTCTGAGTATGGTTTGGGCCATTGCACTCAAGGGACGGACTCGTATAACCGGCCCACTATCAGTACACGGGTATCATCGCTGAGACTTGGGCGAAGGGAATGCACCATATCGCAAATCGCTGCCAAGGGCTACACTCTCTAAGGCAAGGAAATTTTATAGAAGCACCTGTGATAAATTCAAATGTGAATTAGCTTGTAGGCGTATGTAAAAAACTTTGTTTTTTAGAATTATGCATTTTTGTAGATTTTATATCCTAAATAATTAGAATAAAATTGAGCAAATAATAAACTAAAAGAAAATAAAAAACCCGTACTAAAAAAAAATCGTTAAAATATATTGTGACCCAAAGCTAAATAAGCTAAATAATGTTTACATAAAATTCAGCGGTCTCAATCTCTTTTCAATTGGACATGCGTTAATTTGCATTAAGTTTGCTGATCAGATAAAAATGTTTTGTTTACAATATAGAAAATCTGATAATTACGAGTATTTCCATTTTAACCTCGATATTTAGACGGATTAGTTAATATTTTTATTGTATTCATAATTTTGATCTACTGCTAAAGATATTTGGGTTTTTCTCGATCTTATCAATTCGACATCGGATATCCTCAGATGCGATATAAAAACTATCTAATTAGAACGGTGGAGTCATAACCAGATGCTATCATCTCATCATATGACGTAAAAAAACGTCAAGTTTTTTATGCCTGACCAAAATATTAATGTCATTTTGTTGTGCCAATTAGTACTTGAGATGTTGTTGCCAAGAAACTTGTACAGTTAACTAATTTCCCTTACTAAAAGTGCTATAGTATCGCAAATAAATGAAACAAAATATTTATTGGGACTATTTTAATACTTCAACAAATTATTTATGTAGTGTTATTTTGTTGAGAAGTCATTTAGCGGTTAAACGTTAAAAATATCTATATACGTTCCGAAGCATTTAAAAAAAAACTAGCATTTTCCATAACGTTATTTTAATTATCTTTTAAGTTTTTATCAGTAATTAACAGCTAGTCTTCGAGGTAAATTAATGATTATTTTTAGGTATAGATGACTTAGATATTATGTTATTATTGATTGCAATTGAAGTAATTACGTTGTAAAAATACATGCTACGTAACTTTCAGTCTGAAACTGAAATAAAGTCGTCGGTTTCAGCAGAATTCAGCGCTGCACGACAAACGTTATCAATAACTGTTTTTTTTTTAAATATGAATATTAAAAAAATCATGAAACAATACTTACATCGGTGGTGGTCGTGTTATTTAGTAATCGACACTTGGCCCTGTTAATCACTGGTAAAAAAAAGCACTGCGCGAAACTGTTTCTAAATAGGTGATTCGCGGTTCAGATTTATTTATAGAGCTGGTAATACGACACCGTGCGCGGGCGTCGGTCGTTCGGTCGTGTTGTTATGACGAGGCGCGGCGCTCGAGTAATGAAAAATTCTACACCTCGTCGGTCTCCCCCCTACCCGTGACCCTGAAGATGGCACAAAGGACGACCAGCCTCCGCAGCCTCCCCTCTTTTACACAGGACCTCTTTATACCTTTTTTCTTTTCAATGTTAGGGTTGGCAGATACGCCATTTTACGACCAGTAGTTATTTCGAAGTTTTTATATAAATTTATTTTTGCGGTTAAGACTTTTATCAGTTTTTTATGTGGGTACTAAAAAGCTTGCTTTATTATCTTATCGTGATATAAAAATTTTAGATCAACACAGTTCAGTGCACGCCCCTAACTTTGTATATTGCATTCAAATCTAGCGCTCGAACAAAAGCTAGGGTAGGTATAGAATTATGTCTCAAAAGGGACACTAAACCGGCCTTTATACAAAATGTTTTAAGATGACATAGGAGGCTTTAAAAGCGCTTTTTGAGCTGTGTAGCTTTTACTACATAACTTTATTCCCCTTTTGTGTCGGCTGCTAAAAGGGATAGATGCAGCGAGAATTGACCTTTTAGAATATTTTATTATGATCCCTAAGGTTGTTCGCGAACGTTATTTAGCTACAGTGTAAACTCGATTTACCGACAAACTCCTTAAAACGTCGAAATTACATGACTATGGTTGGTTTACATTGTTGTCCATACAATGATACATTCTATGTAGCATCACACCAAGTCTAAATAACGACCACAATATGTCCTTATTAAACAATAAACAGTACTTTCCAGTTGCCAAAATTAATAAGAACGTTCTTTTGTTGCTTTATTGTCTAGCCCGTATTTACCTTAACTGTCGGCATCATACGGATCGAAGATTCTGTCGTTAGGTTGTTATGCATAATGTTATATATACTTTATTGGCAAATAATATTATATTAGTAAAATAGTATTGATTTTTCTTCTCTCCATTTAACGACAACTCTCTATATCGCTATAAAATGCGCAGTCCCCTCAGTATCACTATATAGAGTTTACTGTATTTGAAAAAGTATCGCGTTTGTCTTAACCCACTTGTTCCTGAAACAACTTTTGTCTTCAGAATTCAATGATTTTTGGATATTGGTGTCATATATGGGTCTAGTTAACGGGAAAAATAAAAAGAAAATTCCCCGCTTTTCAGGAAATTGGGAAAATGGTGTTCTTTTAAAAGGACGCTAGTATTATGTACTACTACGACGATTAGAGTTGAAATACAATTAGATTATAGATTTAACTGAATTTATTTTGAATTGTGAAACTTTTTGAAGCAAAACTTGGGATGCAAAGCAACATTTATATTTTAGACAGTAAAAAATGGCTTTTTTTTGACATTCAGAGCACCGAATTTGATTATTTGTATGCCTCATATGCGCCAAATCGCAGATCATCGGGAGACATGGGTTACTTTACTCAGAATTATTCTTATATGTTGCTAGAAGAGTTATTGCCACACTTATGCGGAAATAAAAAACATTATATTGACTACCAATATTCTTGACTGATTAAGATCTGTGCTTCGACGCAGCAGTAACAATGCTCTTATCATGCCACTTGCTTGTTAGCATGCACTTTTCTGCTTCCAAAATTTGTTGCTTCTACCTAAAACTTACACCCCTATCCTTATGGATTATCCTGTGACAAAATGTTAACACGGATGACCACCATATCATCACTATGGTTTCGTACCATTGCTTCATCAATGCTATAATGCTCTTGAAGCGTGATCGAATAAGTCGAATGAAACGTGTCTGTGTTTTGATCATCATATGTCGTATGATGATCGTATGATCATTGTCTTCATCACTACAATCTTCTCATCAGAAAACGACCTCTAAATAGGCTCGTAAATTTCCAAAATCTATGTAAATTTTGTAAATTTACTTGGTTTTCATCACCTCAATTCTCATCGGTGACATCAACATTGTAGTTTTCAGGAGGTAAAATAATGATTGGATAGGTTATTTCCTCATCCTCGTCATCTTCTAACTCTTCAAAGGTTTCATTTATTGATAAAAGCTAAGAATTATCCTAGTTCTGCACCCCAAGAATGTGCAACATGATGGTGGCACATTTTACTATTGGTCGTTTAAAAGGACGGCAATTAAAATCGTGTAAATTATATAAATATAATGACATTCAAACAATGCAATCTCTTGTATTTGATAATAGACGAATCATATTACTTAGTTATGCAGTTATTTAAAAAATAAAACGTAATTGTAACATTAAATCCATGCCTTAGATTTTGCAAAATAAAAAGGGTGTTTTTAAAAATTAATAAATAATATAACGCAACTTAAATCACGCACAATGAGTTACGTATCTTTTCCGTGGACTT
This sequence comes from Tinea pellionella, assembly GCA_948150575.1. Taxonomy (NCBI): domain Eukaryota; kingdom Metazoa; phylum Arthropoda; class Insecta; order Lepidoptera; family Tineidae; genus Tinea; species Tinea pellionella. The sequence continues at coordinate 2,857,281 of OX411250.1, forward strand.
GTAAAGTGTCTAAAGAATATAAATAATTTTTTCATAGGCACACACATTGATTACAATAATTTTATTTGTCCGGTGTCCTTTTAAAAGGACGATAGCAACAAGTGGGTTAATTATATGCGACGCGACGTTTCGATTTCGCGGCAACGTCCACAATAGCTGTAGATTTTGTAACAAATCTATACCAAAGTCGAGAATCTGTCAATATTTTATGTAGATTTTACTTTTATCTCGTATTTTGGGACTTAAAGTTTTTAAGCTCCGACCGAGATCTAGGCTTCTTTTTTTAGTTTCTCGGCTCTTTAAGTCCCGGTCTAAGTCTCTTTCCCGGTCAAAATATCGGAGACCACGTTTCCAGTAAATTTTATTAAATAATCTCTTTTTTTTTTTTCAATTTGTCACTGTTTTATTTTGTCGATTTTATAAATATTTTGTTAACCTTGGTTTCATCCGAGAATTTATTTTATTCTCAACCGAAATAGAAGCCTCGTCTCCGTGAGACCTTAGTTGTATTTGGGGTAAATAAAAGTAAATCAAATTAGGGATAAGCAGGTGTACCAAAAAATACTTTTTAATAAGTAACTAATATTTAGAATTTAATACAATTAACAAAACAGTTTTGTAGTAAAAAAAGGAAATTATTGAGAACAACCTCGAAAAGACATTTAATTTATTTAAGACTTATATTAAATTACATTTTAAATGTAGCTATTCTTTCAAAACACCCATTATATTATTCACAACTACATATAAATCTTTGTTATATTATCCCATTCAGAAACATTTCATACATAATGAACCATTCATCTCTCGACTAATAGACCGAATTACAATACCTCAACTACTATTGGTCGTTAAAAATATTCACAATTTGACTTTATTTTCACATGGTGTTCCATATATTTTTTCAAGTTTGTAAATACATGGTGTAAAAAAAGAAATAGCAACTCTTTAAACCTTTAAATTGCTAGATATTTTTCATTGTTAGTTTTTCTAAGATTTTCATGGAAAATTAAGCCGCAATGTCATAATAAACTTGCCGATCCAAGTGCACTCGGCCGTCTATCAGCTGCGAGTTGAATGACCTCGCGCGTGCTTAGACCTTGGCGTTTTTGATATTTCAATGATTTTTTTTTGCAAATAATTCTACCATAATGTTAAGTAGTTAATATTAAATCAATAAATGTCAAAAAATGTTGCAAAAATTTTATAAAAATGAAAAAAGAAATTCTTGGACCTAATACGTTCTTCTAGTTCGTGAGATTGCTATCTTTTTACACCCTGTGTTATTTGCAAATTTCCTATTTTTTTTATTGTTGTTCGGCATGACAACACTGCCAGTTACAATAGTTTTAACATTATTAAAATAAAAAGAACATATATTTCAATCACACATAATCCGTTCAAATTGATGCCGCTTGTACCACGATTAAATTAATTTAAAATATAACTCTAAAATAATTTTGTCTAGTCGTCTTCCTCGTCGTCTGTTGTGAATTCACTCTCATTACCGGCCTGTTGACAAACAAAACATAAAGTAAATCATTATACTCATTACAGCCCACAATCTTTTCTCAAGTTTGTCACTGTCACAAAGATTTTCTGATCAATAGTCAATGTTTAATTGCAAAGAAAACAGATATAATTAATTTAAAATCATTTAATACATATAATATTACATCAGAAAAAAAAAAACAAAATTAACAATACCTTAGGTTTGAAAATTAAACTTGATTGGTAATAATTAATGTGGACTTATTTTTCTACAAAATTAACTGAAGTTAATCAAAGGGGATCCATAAATCATTAACCAGCCACACCTACCTGATCGTTATTCTCAGTATCAGTATCACTGAGGTCCCATTGTGGATGTTCAGCTGGTACTGGAGCAGCTTCCTTCACATCCAGCTTCATATCTTGTTGTTGGTCCATGCCCGTATAGGAATCTAAAAATTTGTTATATTTAAATTATAGAAATACACGAGACTCAAGGGTAGTTTAGTGGTCAGGACAACCACGCGCGTAGCGGAAGTGGGTTCGAATCCGCGTGTTACTTTTTTTTAAATTATGGCTCGGCATATGACAACACTCCGCCCGATGTAAAGCTAGAGACCGGTCCATGAACGAAAACAACTGCTACTAAGATAAAATACAGGCAGCAGTCGCCTCCCCTATGCCAGATTGAAGAGACGAATGTGCACCATCTAGATTGACAGTGCACACGCCTCGTTACCTGGCTCTTTCCAAACCGTTCCCAAAAGGTCACTTCACGGGTGTTTCATTCGAACTAACCATCATCAGTCTGTCTAGCACTCTTAACTTCTACTTAGCGTTAAAATGCCAAAATTTATAAACAAATAAATAAATGTTAATTACCAGATCGTAAACAAGCAGTAAGTGTATAAACACCAGGCCACCTCGGCGCCGAGAATCGTAATTGTATTTCCTGTGAGTCCACTAAGCCTGTGATATGCGCCGGCGCAGTTAACAATGTATGAGACTTGCGATCGCAAATGTAACACCACCAGTATTCTTGTTTTTCCTGTGACAAAGTAATTTCAATTTATATTTTCGATGCAAATTAATTGCGGAAAACATCGAAACACATTTTTTTTGCGTGCATTCATTACAGGGAATGCTACCATATTGACGTAACGTCTCGGCTTCATTGCTTCCTAATAGACGCAGTTTCATAGCAAATGTTGGCAAACGAATTTCGATCCGACGAGCTTGGTGAGCGATAACCATAATAATATACACTTAAAATAAACATAATGTAACCACATAATTTAGGTTATAATTATGTGATTATGTTATGTTATAATTATGTGGTTATATTGTGTTTATATAGTATACTTAAAAAAAACCATTCATAACCTCAACCCCAAAGAGAGAGACAGACGAGACCGTGGTTATTTCATTCATCATTCTATTGTCACTTCAATAATACTTTACGCAGTAATAACCTGTGGATAATAAGGGCAATGCACAGGATGCGAAGTTTTTGAGCGTCCCTCCAGTCGCTCTCTCTTCTGTAATTTCTTTTGGAACTTCTCCCATTGGTCATCATCTTCTTCGCCTCCTGATGAATTATTTTTCTCTTCATCCTCAGATCCTGATCCGCTCTGAGACGGATTTGAATCCTCTGAGCTGCCTACATCTGAATCGTCTAAAAATATAATTACAATAAATTTTAAAAATCTAATAAGATGAGTGAGTACTGTCAATCTGGATGATGCACATTCGTGTCCTAGAGCCGGCATAGCGGTGGCGACTGCTGCTTGTACATATTTATTTGTAGTAACAGTTGCTTCTATTCATGGACTGCACTCTAGCTTTACATTATGCAGAATGTTATATAAAAAATACTTATAACTGGGGAGGTGTATCTGGTGACAGCTATCTTTTTTACATATTTTTAGATAATATAGATTAATTTAGTCGACACGTGTTTCTGGAAAACTTTTATAATTGCTTTGTTCTATTTGACAAACTTGTGAGGCAACAATCATAGACAACAAAATTGTTAGGTTCCTCTTTTTCTATACCAATGTCTATGGTCCGTCCAAAAAAATTCGATCGCGTGTCATTACAGTTTTTCAAATATCTCTGTGATTTTTAAGTTTTTTTCAGGCGAGAATCAAAAAATACATCTAATTGAAGTGATATCTCGAAATGGTTTTCGATTTAACATGGGTTAGTTTTTGAGGACCTTGCCCATTCAAGTAGTGTAAATGTTTGAAAGAATATGGAAATTAAAATGCATCACTAAGGAACACTAACTTAGGCTACTTCTACATAGGCTAGATAAGTCTAAAAATAAAAGAAGACTATACCAGCTTCATCATCCTTTTTCTTTGTCTCTTTTTTCTTATTATTAACAACAGGTGGCGGTGTTGATGTTGCATTGTTTTGTTTTGCTGTTTGTTGCGGTACTTGTTTAACTGTCACCGTTTTCTTAGACTTTTTATTTGGAGCTTTCTTAGTTTGTTTCATCCAAACAGGTCGTTTAAATGTATCTTTTTTCTCTGTCTTTTCGTCGCCTTTTTCACTGGATTTTTCTCCATTTTCAAGTGCTTCTTCTTCCGTTTCTCTGTGAATTGTTTTAATAACACACATAACTTAAATATAAATGGAAATTGTATAATTTCTTCACTGTACGCATCTGTCGTCTGCAGATAAGCAGCCATAGCTTAAAAGAACCCGCAAGGATTCTACAATCTACAATTTGAGCTTGGTAGAAAGATTTTTTCATGTAAGATGTGATACATTTTAGACAGCGTGTAAGGAAGTCGCCAAAGTACCGCCACTTTCGAATGTAACACCCGTGAAGTGACTTTGTCGCGTTTCGGGAATAATTTGAAAGTAGCCGGATATAAGAGAGGAGTGTGCACTGTCAATCTAGATGGTACGTGCTCGTCTCCTCAAGCCGGCATAGTGGAGGCGAAAGATTAAAAAATAAAATAAAGTAAAATAATATTTACTTGATAGATTTTTCTTTGATCGTTGTATCTCCAAATACTTCACTCATATTAGTTCGCCGTAAAAATACTGTTACAGTAACAATAGCGCCTGCTGTTACAACCGTTGAGTTTTCATCGTCAATTACTGAAAACAAAAAATCTATTTAAAATCTACGCCATAACTAGCACAAACCACAAAGGGTCTTATAGCAGACAAAAGTCAGTATAAATCAGCAATTACAACCGTCCTAAAGCGCACTCTAGCTTTACATCAGGTGGAGTGTTGTCATATACAGAGCTAAGGAAAAAGGGAATCCCGAAATGTACCCCAAATAATGAACATCAAACGACGCAGTAGCGCGGTACCTAACCCTTTTTTACAAGAATGATAATGCGTTCTAAGAAATTTTCCCTAACACGTCTAGTTTCAAAATCATTGATGTTTAATAAATGGTAGACAGACTGATGATGGTTATTTATTTGTCCAGTCTGCCGACCTGGAGTAGTACCACCACTTTCGAATGTAACACCCGTGACCTTGTCGCGTTTCAGGAATAGTTTGAAAGTAGCCAGGTATAACGAGAGGAGTGTGCACTGTTAATCTAGATGGTACATGCTCATCTCCTCAAGCCGGCATAGTGGAGGCGACTGCTGCCTGCACAGGTTTCTCTGTAGTAGCAGTTGTTTTCATTCATGGACCGCACTCATCGGGCGAAGTGTTGTCACATGCTGAGTTACAATAAATAAAAGTAAATTGGGCTAATCAAGTCACTCAACTGACGTGCATGAGGTATGTAGAGAGAGAGAAGTTGCTGGTGGTGCATAGTTTTTGCAGACATGGGCATGAGTAAAGTAAGTAGATACTATTTAAACTAAAAGACCCACCTTCAGTATTAATTTGAAAATGTATGTAAGGCATATTCCCTAAAACTTTAACCAAATCATCATACTGTTTGTCTTGTAAGAATCTCAATAATTGACGTCTCTCATCTCCTGGTAATTGTGCGAGTTGCAACAACGACTTAATATGTTTCTTTCTGTTCGTAAAATGTTTTAAATTATCATCTGTGATGTATGGTAATTGTAATAAAGGTGATTTGTATTCCCATAGAGCTTGTATGATCATTGGTGATAGCTTCATACAGTTCTCGATTGTTTCTATTGTTGGTAGTCGAGGTACTGTAAAAAAATGTAAGATTATAATACTGTACTCAAAAAATTTTTTGTTATTATTTTAATAAAGACCAAATAGAAGAACATAAGGCCAAATACATCAAATGCATATAAGTGCATCAAACCCACTCGCTAACCTCGCCACCATAAGTCTGAAGTGAGCTTGGGCACTCTCCAATCAATGCGAATTCGAATATGGTGTACATTCGTCTCCTCAAGTCGGCATAGCGGAGGCGACGGCTGCGTGCGTCCGTAAAATGAGGTCACATGTCAGGTTACTATAAAAATCTTAATACTTAACGACTTACTTCTTCTAGCATAGGCCAAAGCAATAAGTTGATTAACACAATTAACCATTTCTACTAATAAATCAGGACATCTAGAAACAATGTAACGTCTATCACATTCCAATGTATTTTCGGGTAACTTCATACGAGAGAGATGTGCATGAAGTATGGCACGCGCTTTAATACTGTAAGGCCTGCATAGTGGTTGTTCTTTGTTCTTCTCGCCTAAATTAGGCAGTTCACGAAGCAACTGCAATGATAAGCAATTTTGATCTACTACACAATTTAATAATAAACGAATCCAGCATTTCATTATGCCAAAAATTAAAAAAAAAACAACACTAATTGTTTTAAAATAATTTAGAAAAAGAGTCAAATACATAATATAATTTCTAAGTTGATGGGCATGTTAACGGCAATACTTTATGGAGCAGATGACCAATCTAAAGACTTATATCAAATAATTCAAGTCTGTAATTGGGTGATTCACCTCTAATTGATTCAATTAAATCTCAGCATTTATTTGCCGGTGTTAATTAAATGAAACTATCAACGTAATAATCCTGTGACTTCAAAATTTACAGTGCTAGTAGTGGGACTAAAGATTTATAATAATAAATTTATATTATGTATATTAGATTATTTTTTTAAGAATTATAGTCAAAAAAAACTTACCGAAGGCACTTCCTCATTATCAGTAACTCTCTCAACAATCTCAGAATTATGGCGTTTGTCAAATTCACAGGATGCGGCCAAAATCATAAGAGCCCTCTTCAAAGGCATAGAGGGCGTTTTGTGACAGAAATAGAAGTACAACTGCGTTGTATCTAATAATACTTGTTCACCGGAGAATCGTATGGATCTGTACCACCATGTACCAACCTAATAAATATAATAACTATTTAATTTATTTTGAAAATTAAACACAAAAATAAACAAGCAGTAGAGGTCGGACTTCACCAATAACCATTGTTTGAACCTAGCTAAATCCTGAGCACTACCAATGGTAACTATGTTATATGTACTTTGGTCGCTCAGTGCCTACTGCCTACCTACCATAGGTATTAATTTAAAAAAATGCAAACTGCAATATTAAACCTACTTAAAAAAATATCCAGTCACTACTAAGGTAATTTAAATACAATTTGTACTCCATACTAGTTCAATTGTATTCTTGCAACTCAACAATAGGATTTGCCAGCAGACTTATATGTAGCTTCGAGTTGTGAAGGTGAGATGGATGATAGATACCTCAATTACCGCGTAGGAGCAAGCCGCATTATTATTTTCAGCTAATTTACATAATATATGCAAGATAGTCAGTCTATAAATAGTAGACTGAGAGGGTTTGACCTACAACTTGTTTAAAAAATAAACTTACTGCAGTAGGTAAAGCAACCATAAATACAAGGCCATAAAGTCCAAGTACCCATACACTGTTTTCTTTCTCAACAATCCAACTCGGAAGGGCTATACCAAAACTCATAGCGCCCGGTCCATCAGGGTTGCCGTACTTCTCCCAATTACGACGTGCCTCATCATCTGTTAATGCCTGGAATCAGATTTATTTGCAAAAAATGCCTTAATAAATAAATATATTTGTTTTATCCCTACATATTATTACATACACATTAAAAAAGTCAGTAATCTCCTGGAAAACTTGACAGGCATATTTTTTAATGGCTTAAAACTTTTTTTAAACATCATTTATAATTTGTTTTTTGTGATCGTTAACTTTTTTGATATATGTAGATGTAAAATAAATGAACATATATTTCAGGTTATTTATAGAAATTTGATTAGTATGCAAGTCACAGAAATCTATTTGCTTTCTACAATAAATTAGGCTTTGTATCACTGCGCTCATTCAATTATTTTTATAGTGGTCAGGCCTGTGGCTACACACTACCTTATGTCAAGCTAACCTAGTAGTCACCTCCACTATGTCAGCTTGAAAATAATGTGCACAATCCAGGTCATGGACAGTGCACACTCTCTCTTTATCTCTGGCTACTCCCAAGCTGATTCCGAAACATAACTAGGTTACATCTGGTGCTACCCTTGAAAGTGGTGGCGCTACCCCAGAATGGCACACCAGGCTAATAACCACGATCAGTCTATTTACCACTTGCATTTTATGTTGTTTTTTGACAAAGAGCTTCTTGAAGGTTACTTCTCACACACCTTTCCCAATATATTTTTGTCTAATTTATTAAGTTGAAAAAGCTTACAAAGGCTTTTGTTTATATAAACATACAACATTATTTACCTGATAGGCTTTAGTTAACATCATAAATGCTTTTTCATCACCGGTCTCTTTATCCGGATGCAGAATCAAAGACTGTTTCCTATAAGATTTCTTGATCTCAGCTTGTGTAGATCCAGGAGGTAATCCAAGTATCTCATAAGGGTCAAAGTTAGACATCTCATAGTCGAATTGTGATACTTTGTATGCTAAGAACGCTAGTAACAACCATCCGGATATAATTGCAACTTTTATGAAAAAATTTTTAATACTCTTGTACGGCTGTGACAGCTCAATTATCAGCTGTTTCTTTACACAACTTGGACATTCGCATAGCTCTGCTAGTTTTGCGGGGTCTAGAATAAAGAAAATAAAACATATTATGCCAAGCGATTAACAAAATAAATTGTAGGGAATACAAGTTGTATTCAATTATTAGCTACAATACACCATTTAAGACTTATTGACGACTCTTCAGCAAATTATTGTAACTGTAAATAAGTAATACACGGTACCTTGTTTTCTTTTCCTAGGCCAATAATAAAACGTAGCTGGCACTAATATTAATGCAAGGAAGGACAAAACAAAATAAAAAAATGTTGAACCACTCTCATCGTACTCAAACTTCTGCCCTCCCATTGTTTTGTAATTTTTAATTAAAAAAATACATTAGATTTTTTGATCACCCCCAACACATTTCCAACAGAGGGAGATTGACGTGTCAAAACTTCGTTCGTTCAACTCGCTGATTGGTCGCCATAGGGTTGTGTTAAGTGTATTCAATTAAACTATTATATATATATATATATATTTTTTTTTTTTTTTCATTCAAAGGTTTGTAATGCATGCAATAATAAATATACAACATCGATTGTAATACCTATTTCATATCCATAATATAGTTTTCTAATCGACTCCTTAACTTTAATCGAGCCTTTGGAACTAATTAAGTACAGTGCCTTGTTATTGTAAATAAAAATAAAAACACGCGCAAAAGATCGTTTCGAAAGGTTTTGATATTTGACATTCTGTTTGACATTCTGTTTGACATTCGTTCGTTGGCATTTTGGCAGCAGTGTATTTTGCGTTATGAAATGAAATTATTGTGAAAAACAGCTACAACGAGGTATTTGTGGTATTAAAATTGTGTTTAATTGCGTCTTAATTTCAATCTAGTATAAGAAATTTGTTAAACAACATATTGTCTTAATTTATAACTGTTTATCATCATTATTGTTTAGATGGCTGCTAAAAGTATAGCCAGTGCGACTGTTCGGGCTGTAAAGAAGAGAATAATTCCATCAAGAGCTGCACTTGTGTTAACTCCCTCTGCTATAAACCGAATCAAGGAAATCATGTCATTGCCAGAAGCAAAAGACTTCGTTGGTTTGAAGGTCGGAGTAAGACAACGGGGTTGTAATGGTTTATCATACACTTTAGACTATGCAAAGTCTAAAGACAAACTTGATGAGGAAGTCAAACAAGATGGTGTTACAATTATAATAGACAGAAAAGCACAATTGACATTATTAGGTAAGAAATATGTATGATATTTTAAAATATCCTTCATAAAAAGTATTATGTCTGAGCTGTTGCCTAAACTATTTAACTAATGTATTGTGTTAAATAGTGCTTGTTAATATTGCAGAGGTATAGCTTAGTCTTTCACATGTTTTGCATTTATTTCAGGTACTGAAATGGATTATGTAGAAGATAAATTAGCATCTGAATTTGTGTTTAATAATCCAAACATAAAAGGTACATGCGGCTGTGGAGAATCATTTAGTATATAAATCATACTAAATTTTATTAAAATTATAAGATTTAAAATGTGATTTGTTAGTAAAGTTCTAGGTCAATGTTGTTTATAAATAAATGTGATCAAATGTTACCATTTTTAAAAAAGGGTTTATGTAACGTGCATGGCTTTTACTTATCAAAGTATTGAAATTAAATACACATTTTTCTAATTGCAATAAGATATTTAACAACAAAAAGAATAGCTTTATTAGATATATCTTTTATTTCAAGTAGATTTTGAAACTCATAATTTTAGTTGTATATTTCTATGTAGTATAATATACTTTAATTATGTTAATTTTTTTGTTATTTTACCCTACATGTTGTATCATGCCCACTGTCAATTGAAAGTAATCGCGCGAATTATGGTGCAATTAACTACTATGTATGTGTATTGCATTATGAAATAAAAATATCAAGGCATCTATGTTTAAAAGCTATTATGAAATAGCTCGATTTGAACGTGTTAGATCGCGCCAATACTTAATTTTTTCGTTGGCAACTTTATTGTCATATTTTTTTTTATTATTATTTTTCTTTGCCCGAATCTTTTTTTTTTATGGTCGTCCAATCCAGAAATTAATGGAGGTGGTAATATTGGAAGGAAATAGCGGAGCATAATTTCCTTTGTTTACGTGTCGTATTGAATTAACGTGTTCGGTGGGAAACCGCGCTAGGAATAACGTATATGGAAATTATTATTAAAGCGCATTTGTCGTGGATTGTCAAAGTGAAATGAATAACGGAGATCTTGGTGGCCCCCGGGGCAGGGGTCGTGGTTTTAAACAACCGGAGAGTCAACCTAGAGAACTTCGACGGCCGAGAAACATTGGTGATGATATCCGAGGTATGAATTATTGTATTATTAGCCTCATAAATTGTAAACTACGGCCACTTCGCCGTATTGTGACGTAGTCACGTCAACATGATGTCCGAAGTTTTTCTTTATGAACTTGGGGTGAAAGTAAGGATTTCAATTTCTAATGACGTTGGCGTGGTTTGTATGGAGACGGCCGGTCGTGTTTCGAATATTATTAGTTCGTTAAAAAATTGATAACAGTATTTACAGATTTGAGGTCACCCTCGGTGAGGTTGTTTATTAACAACATAAATATCAGTTCTGATTACGAATGGATATTATGCGAACTCATTTCTTTGTTATAGCACCGGAAGCACCTAAGTCAACCTTGTCTGCAGAGGCGAAAGAGTGGTACCCTCCTAACTATGTACCACAGCAGCCTGTCTACCAGGAACCGATGTACAACCAGAATTACCGTTATCGATCATCGGTGCAGGATAGACTGAGACAGGCGCAGGATCAAACAGAGATGTACAATTTTGATGAAATGTCATATTCATTGGAAGAAGCTGAAGGGAATGATTTGAGAGTATGTTTGATATATAAATAAAAATTCCTTCACAAATGAGCAGCCATGACCAAACTACAATGATTATAAATTATTTATTACCTAGTTATTATAAAATCTGCTCTTTCAGGAAAGTATCACTGGTTTAATTGCGGTTATGTGTGAGATAACGTTAAATCCTGGGAAGTTTGATACTTTATGTGGTCCTTTAGTAGATACATTTGCTTCCACTCTGCTTGACATTAATTACACCAGAGCTTTAGTTGATGCCATATTCACTCAAGTAAGTACCTAGATAATAAAAGTAAATAATCATAATAATGCATACTATAACCTATAAATGTGAGAGGGTTGTGTTGGGTAGGGTCGGGTTCATTGTCTGCCCCTACCTATAATTCTATTAGGCATTGCGCTGTTGCCAAAAATGTGTTGAGAAATATTATTATATAAAACATGATAAAATAGTAAGAGGCAGACTGGTGATGGTCATTAGTCCAGTCTGCCATCATGTTTTAGGATCAGCCGTGGTCTAGCGGTGTAGGTCAGACCTCACGATCGATGAGACCCATGTTCAAACCTCGCTAAATTCTGACCGATACCAATATATGTTATATGTATTTTGGTTGGTCAGTGTCAATGATACAAGCACTCTATTGATACACTTCAAAGTGGTGTAAATTGGGCAAAAAATCATTATTACTCTTAGTTAATATAATTTCATACTTGCAGTCCATCTGTGAAGCAAATTTCCGTTACAATGGTGCTCGACTCTGTTCCATGTATGACTCTGTGGCTCCTCCAGAGGAGTCTACTTTCCGAGCATGTTTGCTTGAAAGGTGCTCCGTTGAAGAAAATAGAATTATTTCTGGCTTTGAAACCAATGAGGAGAATGTACGAGGATTTGCAATGTTCTTAGCTGAAATTTACACTCAGCTTGAAGATAATCAGGTAATAAACTGTATATAGAGGGTGTAAAAAGATAGATAACCATCCTGTGAACCAGAAGTTGTATACTTCATACTGTTGCGGTATAAATACTTAGTTTTTTTTTTTGAGCTAATTTTACAAATGTATAATTTTTTGACATTTATTGGTCTAATATCAACTACATAACATTATGGTACCATGATTTCTTTTAAAACGCAATGCATTATCAAAATCAAGTAATGTGAATCCACACATACATAGGAAGGTCGTTCAACTCACAGCTGATAGACGGCTGGTACACAGATTAAAAAGCTAATAATTTACAAAAGCCTTGGAACAATGATCGCAGTTCTTTTACATCCTATATTTAAATATAATTTTAAAAATTTTAAAAGAGTGTATCTCTTGCTTCTAAATTGACTGAATTGGGTTTTATTTTCAGTCAGTCCCATTGGGGAAACCCAAAGTAAGTCAAACAATTGATTAATTGTTAGAAAGTAGATTGTGATGTGTTTAATTAGATATACATAAATTAAAGTTCAGTAATAGAAATATTGTTTACAAGCATTACCTAGTCCTTATTGCTTATTTTTACTTATTAAATATATAATATTATTTTTACCTGTTAAAGTTTTGCTTAGAAGGTATTGCATGTTTTTGGACTGAAATTATAGTAGATGAACAGTTAGAGATTTTATTACTATTTTTGTAGTTTCAGAGTGATGGATATTCCTTCAGAATTACCGTATGTTTATATACTATATCACACCATTGATAATCTAGATTTCAGAGTGCATAGAGAAGCATGTATTTGACGGTGATATATTTAAAACTGCTTTAAATAAATATTTTAATAATTGATTAGAAGTTTTATGGATTGGAAAGTTGATGCTGATAATTATTTTTTTAAATGTAGTAATGAAATGTGTTTGTTTTACAGGGGGGTAGGATTCGATCGTTAGGAGCGAGCCTGTGTAAGGTGTTAATGCATTTATTGGACACCGACAAGGAGACAAATATCAAGTCTGTTTGTCAACTTTTGAAGGTAAATTACATGTAAAACTGCCCTAAATTTTAATCAGAGTTGATATTAAAAATAAACGTCTCCAGCTGTCAGGAATCGCATTGGACGCGGACTGTCCGGGAGGGATGACGGCGGCTTGCGAGAGATTGGCAAGAAGAGCTGACTTACCAGCAGTTAGTGCAGTGCTGGCTCTAAGGGCATCACGCTGGGGATTGGCAGATCCACATAGCACACGTATGCATTAAATATACTAATATACTAACTAATAGATATTACGAAATACATTGTTTATGAAAATGCAGTTAACGGTGAGACATCTGGTGCGAGTACCAGTGATGGCGGGTTCTTAGCAGACGGGCACGCGTTGACTGCTGAAGAACGCGCTTTCCTCCAGAGCAATCTACCTAGTGCCGAGCTCGAGGCTGATATACTGTGAGTAAACGATTCCACTGTTTGTATCATGATTAGGTGTAAGTAGAGTTTTGAAAATAGATTTTTAGCTAAGGGCGGCCGCGACGATAAATGCGAAATCAAACACATGCACTTTTATATTCAGTAGCGTAGCATGCAGCGCGGGGGTATGCTGAGGTGGCTTGCGCCCACGGCAATAAGCCTAGTTACGTGTGGTATAGCGAGGTCAACTCTCACCCGGGGCACAATACCTTTTAGCGTCCCTCCATTGTTTTGCCCAGCCGACCCAAATAAATGGTCTTGTGGAAAATTTTGATGTCGCGTAACATTACAATGGACTGTGTTTCTTTAGATTTTTTAAAACAAATTTAATACTAACACAAAATGAATAATTTTTATTGTTATGCTTTGATTCAATTGATTGTTTTCGATTTCAAAATACATGTATATTCTGTGAATTACCATTTTATGGTGCAGACAAAACAGACAGAATGTCGCCAGGTCTGTTTTAGTTAGTATAGATAGGTATTGAAAATCTCTTTTTTAGGTGCAGTTAATATAAACGTTTTCACAATAATGTTTTGTTTAGCGATGAATTAGAAAACGACGCTTGGGACACCGGAATGGATGCTGAGATGCAAGCGGGATTTCTCGAATTCCTTAAAATGTCGAATCAAATCAAACGATAATTGTTTAAGGTAAACATACTTCATTTAGTAATTAATTGAATGGGGTGCTTAGTTGTTTTGAAAACTGAACATAAATTTATTCATTTTCAAAAAGTAATAAATATATTTATAATCGTCTCTTATTTGCTCATTTATCTAAGTAATTTTAGCAGAATTATTTTCAGTTTTCAAATATCATATTAGGCGCTCTAAAAAAAAAATTTAAAACTTAACATAAAACATAAATGACAAAAAAAATAATCGTACACAATCTTATTTTCTTCTAAACTACTTAAGGTATTTTATCTTTAACGCATTTAGTGAAGAGCGTAATTAGTTTTATTGGCACTCTTAATACCTGACTATCGTTGCAGTTGTCGCCGCTTTCCGTTGGCGCTTGTATTGCATCGATAGCTTTATCGATAGTCTGGTACAACATTATTTAGGATGCGATCCTCAATGCAAGTTATGAATTTTAATTACATTTTCACTGATTTATAAAAATTTAATATTGCAATAAATAAAGCCTTCTATTGAACTTTATTATTATTAGTGATGTTCTGTATGAATGTGTTATCATGTATAGTGATTTGTTTATATTTAAGATATGGTAATTTTTGACATAAAATCAATTGTACTACATAATACTTTTTTTTTAAAATATTTTGCAAACTCATTTAAATTACATATGTTTGAATGCATTGTTTTGCTTACTGACTGTGTTTTTGTCTATTAATTCCAGTTGTAACAGTTTGTGGCCTAACGCTTAGAATTGTATTATTTTTTACATATGTTGTTAGCCGTTCATTTATAGTAATCAATGTGCACACTGTATCAATTTTTTTCTTTGAAATAGATTATATTAAAACTCAGAATTGTTCAAGTTACCATTTCATAGAGGGAGGTAAAAAGGGTATAACTACATTACTTGTATCTTTAATAGTATTAGGCGTTACTTTGCGAAAATCCATAACCAAAATTATTTTCCAAACACTACCTTGTAACTAATTTATATTAATCAATGTTAGTGTGGGTAGGTACACAGTCACATCAACTGTCAATGTTAGACCCTTCACCAACATGCAAATACCTCTCGATGCGTTACGTCGCTCCACGTGGCATCCTCAGGAGTGTGGTCGCTTCGACTTCGCTCCGACATTAGCTTGTACGCTCTTATTGACTTTAAATAATGCATTTTTGAGCGTTTATTTCTCTATACCTTTGTTTTAAATGAAGAAATGTAAGCAAGTTTTTTTTTTAGTCATGAATAACTGCGTCAATAGATTTTAATTTACTTTACTGTTAATTTTTGTACTTTAATGCGCACAGTTTTCAAAATCTGAACAAAGTTTTATAAAAAAATAATTGTGATATAGCGCGTTGTCCCCACCATTACGAAGGCCATATTTCTTCTAAAAATCTTGTTTACATTTCGTAAGATCTCATTTATTCTAAATTTATTTGTTTTTTTTTTTTTTGGAGTTACTAACACAATAACTAATAGCTTGCTTTGATTTAGCCACAAATTTTTGAAGCATTTTTATGGTCAATGTTGACCTTATTATGTAAAAGAACCTTTGAGCTAGTATCTAGCGTATTTGACTATGTATGTTTTATTCTAACGGCCAAACGCTCAAACAAAAGATTTAAAAAAAAAAGAAACAAAATTAGGTTCACTTCAAAAAATAACTTTTGAGTATTTGAGCATAAATTCGCTAGACCACATGGGATGTCGGCGACTTAAACTTTCATTCCCAATTCAGAAAAAAGTGTACACAAATGATGACTAAACTAATTTTTTATGCGAACTCCTAAGGCGATTGCCGTTACTGTAATGTACATACAAGTCGAATACTCCGATATTATAGGGTTAGAATAAGCGTTGTGTGTCAGATATTAGTTAAAATACTTTGATACAAACGCTGCACTTGTAGGCGTGTAATAAAAATACAGTGTAAACTCTTTATAACGTTATCCTTTATAACGATAAACTCCCTATAACGTTGAAGTGAGCCCAACTTGGTTGGTTTGCGTTAAAACCCATATATTGAAACACTCTTTATAGCGATACGCCATTCTCTATTACGAAGAAATGTGTTCATATTTTTAGGCAGTAAATATTTATTATCGGTATTATTGTTTATGTTATGTTATCAGGTAACAAAAAACTTTGAAGCTCCGAAACATCCGATGTCGGTCTAGCTTTTGTTATCCTTAATTGCCTTGAACACGTGCAGTAAGACGCATTGTTTTCTCGGAAGTGATGGTCTTCGACCAAGCATACTGGGTACCTATCGTATTATCAGTCGTAAACCTACTTTGAAACTGTTAACATGGCCAGTAAACGGAAAGCGATTAGTGTTGACGAAAAAGTTTGTGTGATACGTGCGATTGAAAAGGGTGAAAAGAAAAGTGACGTTGGAAGGCGTTTTGAACTAAGTCAATCCACTGTTGCTACCATTTGGAAAAACCAAAAAACAATTCTACAGGCGGCGCTGGAAGGAAACTCTTCTAAAAAATTAAGAAAGCCAAAATTCGAAGACTTAGATCAGGCAATGTTGTCGTGGTTTAACAATCAGCGCCAGAATAATGTACCCATCTCGGGGCCAATTGTAAAAGCTAAGGCTGAAAAGTTTGCCAACCAACTTGGCATAATTGACTTTAAAGCATCTGAAGGTTGGCTCGGAAAATTTAAGCACCGTCACCAAATTACGTACGGTAAAATGAACGGAGAGGCGCGGGATGTCGATATTAATGTGACTAACAATTGGATTAGTACAGTATGGCCTAAATTAAAGATGAAGTACTCACCAGAAGACATTTTTAATGCAGATGAAACTGGCCTTTTTTTCAAGTTGACTCCCGACAAAACTTTAAAATTCAGAGGGGAAAAATGTGTTGGAGGAAAACTGTCTAAAGAGCGTATTACAGTTCTAGTGGCTGCCAATATGAGTGGCACAGAAAAAAGAAAGCTCTTAGTTATAGGCAAATCGAAAAACCCTCGGTGTTTCAAGAACATAAAACAGTTGCCAGTTACGTACAAAGCAAACAAGTCAGCTTGGATGACATCGCAGATTTTTGAAGAGGAAGTGAGAAAATGGGATGCTGAATTAAAATCACGGAAAATCTTGCTTCTAGTAGACAATTGTCCTGCTCACCCAATCATATCTAATCTTCGAAACATAGAGTTAGCATTTTTCCCAGCTAATACAACCAGTATTCTACAACCAATGGATCAGAGTGTCATTAAAAGCATAAAGGGCCACTATAGACGGAAAATGTTGATGGATATGATCGAAACTGACGGCAAGGTCTCGATCAACATGCTACAGGCAGTGAACTTCTTATCAAAAGCCTGGGAAGAGGTAACAGCAGCCACTATCCAACATTCTTTTCGACATGCTGGATTATGTAGTAGCCAAGAAACGAACCAATTTGACAGTGAAGACAATCTACCACTGAGTGAATGGATAAGCCAGTTCGACATACCAAACAATTTCAACGAAGATCTACAATCGTACGAAAATATAGATGAGGATGTAGCCACAACTGGTACACTTACAGATGAACAAATTGTTGATTTAGTGTCAAAAAGTCAGGAAACACCCGATAATCAAGATGAAGAAGATGATCAAGTGGACAAAGCCGAATCACCACCAACAATTCAACAAGCCCTAGATGCCGCTAAGTTGGTAGAAAAATTTTTGCTGTTTAATCAAGACGATTCCACCACACATCTAGATATGAATAGAATACATAAAATAATACAAAACAAGTACTGGCATAGCAAAAAACGTCAAACAAAGTTATCAGACTATATGTATAAACAATAATTTATAATACATACATATTAAAAAATCTTGTTAATATGGTTGTTTTTTTGTTCACTCCATATAACGAAAACTCTCTATAACGACAAAAAATGCTCAGTCCCTTGAGTTTCGTTATAAAGAGTTTACACTGTAATTGCTTTTTATGTAATTTTAATTTTTAATTCTACAATGCATTTTTTTGTTTGGTTCATTCCATTTGAATTATTTTATTACAGTAACCTTTTGGCGTTGTAGATTAATATTTTTGTAGAACAATATTGTTTAATATTTTTCCAATAAAATATTTATAATATACCGCCAAAAGAATGTTCCGTTATAAGTTGATTTAATTATCTTGCAATGTTGAAATGTTTAATTTTCTTATTTTTTTATTAAACCTGACTAATTTTTTTGCTTAATTTAATGTATGTGAATTTACAATTAAGTTTTTTATATATATTTTTAATGCACAACAGTACATATTAATATTATATTAAAATGAATTTGTTTTGAATGTGAAATTACCTAGTTTGTTGAATGTGAGGGGAAATAAATGAAATAATACAAAAAAATTGGATTCTTTATTAAAAAGTTTATTGTTGTTTACATCGTTTTAGTGTCCAGGCCGAGTTTCACAAAGACAAGTTGAAAAATTTGATTACCTTTTTGCCCTACTTTGTGCTTTGGTCTTGTCATTAAAAATGCACAAAAATTATTGTTGTAGTAAAGAGATATATTTACATAAATATTCATATACACATGTAGTTTAGCTTTCTTTAAGGATCCAATTAATATTTTTGCCTAATTAAAAAAAAATACGTATCAATCGCCAAGCGTTTACTCGCAAATTCGAATTTTCATTGTTGTCTTAAAAAATGTTCTTTTTTTTTTGTAGAGGAGTAATATTGTTTAAAGGATTTGTTTAGTAAATGCTTGGTAATTAAATTAGAATTAAATTTTTTCGATCATGTTGTCTTTAATAACTAAAAGCGATTAGAATTAATATTTGTAATATTCCATTGTGTTTTTGTTGCAGTGATATTATGAATGTTATAAGAATAAATGGATATTTCAATAAAGTCATTTAAATAATTTGCTTGTTTTTTTTCTGCGTCTAAATAAATATAAATAAAATAAAGGGGAATGCCCATTCGCCTCAGAGAAATGGGCCCACGAATCTTTTTTTGAGTTCGTCATTGATTTTTAGTTCATTTTTTTTCTCGGATTGACTTATTCTGATGCAATTTTTGAGGTTAATATTATATTAATATGATGATATGTTTTTTATGTAATTAAACATTGTCTTTTGATTGGTGAACGATGTGCTGATATAATTGAAATTAATTAGAAAATAAGATATTATTTTAGAATGTTGTTTTGTTATTATTATTGTAGCTCGGCATGTGACAACACTCTGCCTGATGTAAAGCTAGAGAGCGGTCCATAAATGGAAACAACTGCTACTACAGAGAAACCTGTGCGGGCAGCAGTCGCCTCCACTATGCCGGCTTGAGGAGACGAGCATGTACCATCTATTGACAGTGCACACTCCTCGCTATACCTGGCTATTAAACTATTCCCGAAACGCGACAAAGTCACTTCACGGGTGTTACTACCCCAGGACGACAGATTGGGCTAATAACCATAATCAATCTGCCTACCACTCTTTAATAGTGTCTATAGACACTGAGCAACCAAAGTACATATAACAGTTACATTGGTACCGGTCAGAATTAGCGAGGTTCGAACACGGGTCTCATCGATCGTGAGTTCACGCGTCTTACCACTAGACCACGGCCGTACTTGTTAACAAACTATTAGAAATCAAGTGGGCTCAATAATGGTAAGTATTAAAAGGTTTATTATAATTGAAAAACTTATTCTAGTTAGCTACTAGCACCTTTAAAATATTAAGTACTTTCATATAGACTTGCATAATAATTAAACACCAGGTAAAACTTTATAGGGATTTAAAATTCCATTAGGATCCATTAACTGCTTCAACTCTTTCATAAGTGACAATGCAGATTGATCCTTACTGTAGTGGATATACTGTGGCTTTTTGAATCCAATCCCATGTTCTGCACTAATAGAGCCGTTCAATTTGGACACTTCTTCGAATATGAATGGTTCCAGAAGTTGTGATACTTTCTTTGAGTATTCGGGTGTAGTTACATTTATATGAATGTTGCCATCGCCTGGAAATAATATCATGCTAATAGTATAAATGCTAAAATCTGTATGTTACTAAACACACCTAAACCATTGAAAGTATTTAAAAAAGACAGAAGCTACTTTTTGTCCCAAAAAAAAAGAAAAAAAACCTCTAGGGGTGAAATTTCAAAGTGTGGCAGGTCAGACTGTTGATAGTTATTAACTCAGTCTGCCATCCTGGAGTTAGTACCAATACTATAATTTTGAACGTAACACCCGAGAGGAGTGTTTCTCAATCTGGATGGGGCACATTCATCTTATCAAGCCGGCATAGCGGAGGCGAATTTTATCTCTAGTAGCAGTTGTTTACGTTCATGGACCGCATTCTAGCTTAAATAGTGTTGTCATATGCCGAGTTAAAAAAAACTGCCAACGCATAATATGTGGTACAATTTACATGTAATTTCTCTGTCAAATTGAACGCGTATAACCGTTCCAATAGATAGTCGATCTTATGGAAATGTAGATAGGGCACATTTTCATAAAATCGTAATTATAAAAAAAGTTATATTACCAAAAATTACTCACCAACATGGCCATAACCATAGACCCTAGTAATGTTATTTCCCATGCGTTCTTTCAACAACGGTACTAAATCATAATAATTATTTTGTGGAATAGACACGTCATATTTATACACATATCCATCGAATATACCCGAGCCTGCTATGCTCTCGCGGATATGCCATATTGCCTGAAAAAAAAAAAGATTCTATTGATTTTGTGTTTTATTGATTTTATTAGTTCAATCTGCAGCAAGTGTACTCTAGCGTAACATTAGTGCATTACTCACACGCCAGACTACTATGAAAAAGTCTGTAAATTGATAGATTTTTTATTGTACTACGGCACTCAACTGATGTAAAGCTAGAGTGCGGTACATAAACAAAAAGAACTGTTACTATAGATACATTTCTACAGGCAGCGGTGCCGAATGTGCACCATCCAGATCGACAGTGCACACTCCTCGCGTTATATCCAACTCCATCTTATGTAATTATTATATCCATGTGGTTTAGACTTTACCTGCATTTTCGCAGGTTCTGATGTAACAACACCATCTAAAATCATTCCGCATTCCATTTCTTTTTCAAGGAACGTGTTCAGTTTCTCTGCATCATGACGTTCATTACTTCCATGTGTCTCTATTAAAACATAGAACGGATAAGCTGATAGCGGATTTCTATAACAAAATTAAATAAAGCACGTAAACTCATTTCAGTCCCTTAAGAATACTTATTAAGAGTGGTACGCAGACTGATGATGTTATTAGTCCAGTCTGCCGTCCAGGGGTAGTACCACCACTTTCAAATGTTACACCCGTGAAGTGACTTAGTCGCGTTTCGGGAATAGTTTGAAAGTAGCCAGGTTATAGCGAGAGGAGTGTGCACTATCAATCTAGATGGTACCTGCTCGTCTCCTCAAGCCCGCATAGTGGAGGCGACTGCTGCCCGCACAGGTTTTTCTGTAGTAGCAGTTGTTTCCATTCATGGACCGCACTTTAGCGTTACATCAGGCGGAGTGTTGTCACATGCCAGGCTACAATAAAAAAAATATAATAATAAGTTATAATTGTTAGTGATCTGTAGCCTCAGCTTTTTTTTACGTGGGAGAATCCTTTATGGATGCCCTGGCCCTTGGGGAAGGTTACCAGGGTTCTGTCGGACTCCACTAACCTGGCATACCGACTAAAACCCCACAGTGTTTCACTCTACGGCCTCAGTCTGGGGGAATGAACGTGAACTTGTATGGTATACCGTGTCCCAAAGATCAACGTCAAGCTGAGATTGGGTGATGGGCCAGGGATAAGAAATATCAGAATATATATATGAAACAAGGTAGTGTATTTTTAGAATTATACGAATTAAAAAAAATCTATAAAACCGACATCTAGTCGGTTTTATCGACTCGTCAAAAGGACCATTTGTAACGATGACCAAATAGTAAAATTCCTAATTAACATATGGGTCACGTCTAGAATGAACATGTCTTAATACTAAAATCTTAATACGTTTTGCTACCTGGTCAACTTGCGTTATTTTGTTACATAGACGATACCATAGACGAATTAAAATTACTGAACAACATAACAATGTGACTTACTGTAAATTTAAACTTCGTACTGATGAATTGATGGCTTCAGCATCAGCCATTTCAAAGGCCGATAATATTTCACCAAGTGATGACTTTGCACTTTTGTAGAGATTCAGTATGTTTTTGAAGTTTTTCACACCTGAAAAAAAAAAAAATTGAGCTTTATTATTTTAAGGGGGGGCGTGATCTACCTGTACAAGTCAGGAGTCAAGATACAGAGATCCACGTTTTCCCAAAAATTCTGGCTGGTACTATAGTTTATGACTTTATTACTCATAAGAATTTTAACAAATTCACTTACAATGAGAAAATTATTAAATACATATAAACATCAATTTTGAATTGTTATCTTTAAATTAACTATGTACTTCCTTAATTCTACTTTAAATTTATTTATGTTATTTTTCTTATTAATTACATTTGGTGATAAATTATTATATAATCGCGCTCAATCCACTATAACGCTTCTTCTATCTGAGATAAAGCCCACACTTTCTATGCTGTTCTATTATATTAATCTAAGTAGTTTCTCCCTTCCACTACAGCTTGGGCTATAAAATAATAAAACAAACACTAAAAATATATTAATATATTTTTAAAAACCAGTGGCGGATTAAGGCTAAAGCGGGCCCTAGGCAACATTGTAATTCCGGGCGTATTTTTCAGTCATGATACATACTCTGCGTTTCGTGAAAACCTAATTTCGGGCCTTAGTCCGCCCATGATAAAAACAAAAAATCCAAAGTAAACAAAAAAAAGCCTTGAACAATTATAACAAAAGTATATTACCAAAATATCCTAAAGTAACCGCTTTAGGTAAAGGCGGGCAATGTATTGCAGCTTTGGTGACCACACCGAGAGTACCCTCAGAACCGACAAACAAATGTTTTAAATGATATCCTGTATTATCTTTCTTCAATGTTCGTAGACAATCTACCACAGTTCCGTCTGCCTTTACCTGTTTCAGAGATAAATTTGAAATTTGCTGGCCATAGCTAAGGCAGACTACTTTGCCTGATGTTAAGATAGAGTGCTATAAGCAGAAACAACTAGCACAGAGAAATGTCTACAGATAGCGGATAACCTCCGCTTTGTCGATTTCAGTAGACAAATGTTTGAAATCATTGACAGGGCACACTATGCTCTTATTATACCAGAATACTTTCAAGTTGATTCTGAAACACAACCATGTCACTTCACAGGTACTTGAAAGTGGTGGTATTACCACAGAATTCTAAATTGGGCTTATCTTTTTAAAATATTATTTAAGTAATTGCTTAACTTAGAAACAGACACTCACAGCTTCAACACCAAGAAGTGATCCATGTAAATTTCCATATCTTAACAATCTCAACCCTCCAGCATTAGTACTAATATTCCCGCCAATTTGACATGATCCTTTTGCACCAAGATCCAATGGCATAATCAAATTATTATTTCTCACATATTCGTCTAATGTTTCTAGAACACAGCCCGCCTCACAGACCAGGGATCCTAGAGCATGATGAAAATTGAACGAAAAAATCAACAGACAACTAGGTCATTTTATGGGTGTTACAAAGTGGTGGTACTACCCTAGCATGGCAGACTAGTCCAGTCTGGGGTCTGCTTACAACTTGTCTACAGTTGTTTATAAATTAAGTGAGGTGAATCAAAAAGTTAAGCACCGTGGCTTAATAGATGAGTGGAGAACGTATCTGATAATTGCGGAGACTCATGTTCACACTTTGGCAAATTCAGACCGATACCAATGCAACTATGTTATATGTACTTTGACCGCTTAGTGCCTGTGATAGCACTAGCCTAATATAACCATTTAAAAAAGACAGGTTTTTGGCAAGTTACCCTAATTTTAACCAGTAAATATAATATGAAATGAAGAAATACAAACCAGAAACTTCGTCCAAACTAATAACTTTATTCATGAGCGCTAAACTAAGAACTATTTCATCAAAAACTGGGACTGAACCCCCAACCAGTCCAGTATTGCCACCTTGAGGACATACTGCCAACTTTTTCTCATTGCAGTAGGATAATATTTGTGAAACCTCATTTGTTGTTTTTGGTTTTAAAACTACTTTAGATTGACCTGTAAATTAAAAAAAATGTACAATAGAACATGTACTTTGGTCACTATTAAAGAGTGATAGGCAGACTGGTGATGGTTATTTGTCCAGCCTGCCGTCCCGGGGTAGTTACACCACTTTCAAATGTAACGCCTGTGAAGTGACCTTGTCGCGTTTTGTTTGGAATAGTTTGAAAGTAGCCAGGTATTATGAGAAGTGTGCACTGTTAATCTAGATGGTACATGCTCGATGCGACTCGTAACGATGCTCTAGACATACTCGTCTCCTCAGGCCGGCATAGCGGAGGCGACTGCTGCCTGTAGAGATTTCTCTATAGAAGCAGTAGAGAGAATGTAATTCTTTTCCGTGCACATTTAGTGGAAGCCAGTATATTATATTATATCTTATATAATCATCTTATATAATAATCAAAGAACAGAACATAATTTCAATACATCAGACTTGCCTCTACAATTTTTAATCCAATCAATATTAAATGGCATAACATCATTATCATCTGTTAAAACTCTATCTACACTCAATATAGATTTAAAATAGTTTATATCTGTGGTATTAACATATGAGAATTCCTTTCTAGTCACATCATACTTTTCCTGTTAACAAATTATATTATTATTTTTGTGTAGTGTAATTTAATGTAAAATAAAAATAACCTACAGAAGACAGTTGCGTCGACAGCTGCGCATATCTCACTTGCTTGAAATTTATGGGTTTCAAAACATTATCTAAAATACAATACATTGGTCTTAACATTTTTATTTAATAACATTCAACTCTCTAGCGAGATATAACAGCTATGTTTTTAATAAACTTTTGCACTCGTGTTATTATTGGCACTTAAATCTTATCTTATTTCTTATTAGCTGCGCAAATAACAGTAATATTCGGAATATAAACGTAAAAGGCGATGTTTTCAAAACATTGAAAACGTCAATGTCAAAAGGTTACAGCGAATAATGTGGCAATGGTATCAAATGCGACTTCCATATTTCTTAATCTTTTTTATTACTTTTATAAATTAACATAGCTATAAACATAAAAGGAATACTTATAATTAACCACTCCCTTGTTAACCACAACTCGTTAAAATAAAGAGTTTTTTTAATGTTCCGAAGCAAAATTTTATTCTCCTTGCGCAAAGAATATAATTCCTTGGAGCAAGACAAACGATGCGCTTAGAGAGAATTTATTCTTACCCTTCTTACCATAGAAATCTTACTTTATTAGACCTAACTACGTGACTTCTACACATATTAAGATAATGGTATTTATTATAAAATAAATACCATAAATAGATTAGGGAAAGTACGTGGTAGATATTAGGTACTAGGTACATTGATTTGTTGGAACATTTGCTCACTAAAGAAGTATAATCTTTAAAAAATCGTAAAATGATCGTTTCGATGGAATAAAATGTATTATTTTATCGATTTATATTATCTAAATTTTTCATTCAATAATTTTTTTTAAACAACCTCTCAATTATTAATTTATGTAAGTAACATTAGTTATGGACTTAATTAAAAGTCCATTAAGGAAAATAATGTTCTACTTACTTTTTAAGCTTTAGATTTTGTAAGTAGCGCCTTTAAGCTATCTTTTAATTGGTTAGATTATTGACTAAATTAAAAGTTTAATAATGAATGGAGTAAGAAGGGCAAAACAGGGGAATATTCAACGCTCATAATGTTATTTTTTAAAAATATTTTAGAAGAAGCAAATGCAGCAATTAGGATCAACCATGAGGCCATAGCTTTGGTAGAAAATTATTTAAGTATATAGTTATAAACAATATCTAAGATCAGTTAAATTATTGTTAATATTGTTTGTAATATTGTTACCCTCCATACATAAATATGAGAAACTATATAGTGTAAGTATGATAATTGAACACGAAATCCATTCAAATATAAAGTGAAAAGGATTGAGTACCTGCCCCGCGAATAGATTCCCACAAATCCTCGGAGGAGTCATAAACTTTCAGAAGGGATCGAGTTGGTAATTTTTATTGAAATAGAACTGTGAATCCTTTTGTTCGCAGGTGAAAAAAAAATGACGTGAAAAAAGGATTGGTCTCATGTGGGAAATAGATTCTCAAAGTTACACTTCAATTTGAATTTAGCTCATTTCAATTAATTTATTACCATTTTAAAATCAAACGTAATACTCTAGATTTAAAAACGCTGATTTAAAAATCTAATAATAGGTCAAGAATTAAACGAATTTACGTTGATAAAATATCTCTTTATATCTGAATAACAATAAGTACTATCTATAAAATATCGCCTTTGTTTTATAACAATAAAGTTTTTAAATAAATAAAAAATATGTAGTTAGCAGAAGTTCTGATAATATAGATAGGTTAGTGTGTACTAAAATGCATCCATGATCCAGTGTTTTCATTATGCGACGCCAAAATTATTCTCTCTGCTACTAACTTAAAAAAAAAAGCAACAATTTGGCGGTCAAAAGTTCGAGGGAGTTTCATTTATATTGTATTAGCAGGAACGTTTCCTCAAACGGTTTTTGAAAATAATATGTTTTCAGACTCAATTGTTGTGATGTATACCTATATGTATACAAGAGATCCTACATTGAACGAAAGAGGTAATTGCTTTAATTACGTATGACAACATAATTAAGAGAAAATACGAGTTTTAGTTTAATTATCATAAGGCAATGAAACTACAGCAGAGGTCTTTACAAAACTACTAAAATAGATGTCATTAACCGAACAATGTGGGCTCAAAACAAAGCCAGGGCAGTAATTTCAGTAGTAATTCGGTTAACCGCTCTAATCTACACTCACGCTATCTGCCTTGTAGATACGTATCGATGATTGTAATAGGTTTTTTTGTTTCTCGGAGTCACTATTATAGTGGATTAGAACGTTATATTAAAAAGTTATCCGTTATATTCATATTAATGTAGGTTGCCTAACTATGCGAGCTATATACGATAAGCGCGTCAACTTGAATCCTTAAGCCGGCATAGCGTAGGCATCTGCTACAGAAATTTATCTGCTCACTCTAGCAAGTGTAATTTCAGGCGGAGTGTGGTCACATGTTGGGCTATTTAAAAAGGTAGACATAAGGTACTTACTCATGGAATATTTTATTCAGAAACTATTGTTTAAGATAAATGTATGTTGTCAACCCTGAAAAGGGTTGAGTGGATTGAAATTCGCAGGCAATCTGTAGAAGTGGTATCATAATAATGTACGAATATTTTGTCTCAAGTTTAACAATGTAGGTACACAATAAAGTAATCCACTGCATAAAATATACATGAAGATAATTTGAAGGCAACGTTTCCCTGAAATTGAAAGAAAACATTAGTATTCTTGGATGAAAGAGAAGAGTTAACAAGATGACTTTGCAAACTTTCTGCGCTTAACCTATATGTATCTACTATTTACTTATTCTTACTACAATGTTAGAACCTTTTATGTTTAATATGTATAGGTACTAGTTTTCTACAAATTATGATAATAAATAAACAAACAAATGTAAACATTAATTACTCCTTCCTGCACAGCTATCGAAACCCTTTTTAGTACCTCGACATATTATATGAGCCAATTCGAACCCATTGATTTTAAAAAATAAAACACACACTGTATTATTGCAACCAAGCCAAGTTTGGTAACTAAAATAAAAAACAAAAAAAAACTATTTTATGTATTCCACATCTCTCCTAGATAAGACATGAGTGGCATACAGCGTCGAAAGCCTCGGGCTGCACAAATAGGATTTAAATCTCTCGGATAAAATACATTTATTTAAAGCGCTTGTAGTATAACTGTAGACATTTCCCGTAAACCACACTATAAACTTTAGTGACGAATTTGATTATTTCTTGACTTGTTACTCGCAACTTTGTATGCATATTGTAACCATCTTTCATCAGGCATAAAATAGTTCGTTTTTACCCACCCGGCATTAATCCAAAAATGTCCAAAATCTTTATGATTGGAGTGGTAGTTTTAGAACGCATACAGGACAAACAAACAAAGAAACATTAATTTTAATTTATTAAGACCACATAAAAAATAAAAATAAGTATTTGAGTAGTACCACTACTTTCGAATGTAACCCACCTGAAGTGATCTTGTCGCGTTTCAGGACCAGTTTATAAGTAGCCAGATTATAGAGGATAATGAATACTAGGATGATGAGCCAGGTATAGTGAGAGGAGTGTGCACTGTCAATCTGGATGGTGTACATTCGTCTTCTCAAGCCGCGTAAAGCATCATAGTGCAGGCAATTGCTGCCTGTAGAAAAACTGTGGTAACAGTTGTTTTCGTTCATGGACCGCACTTTAACTTTACATCAGGCGGAGTATGGCTGATCAAATGGCTATCAATGCCGGAGTTCCTCAGGGGTCCGTACTCTCTGCAACTCTCTTTCTGCTGCACATCAACGATCTGTTAGAACCCGGTATCTTTGGGTACGCAGACGACAGCACAGTTGTAGAGAGCTACACATCCAACGTACGAGCCAGTGAGTCAGAGATCCAAACACACAGAGAGGCCATGGTCCAGCGCTTGAGCCTGTCCCTTAAGGCAGTCTCCGATTGGGGCGATGCCAATCTGGTCAGGTTCAACGCTAGCAAGACCCAGGCGTGTTTATTCTCTGCTAAAAAGAGACCCTTCCAACTGTCTCCCACTTTCCGAAATGTATCCGTACCGATAACGGAACATCTGGAGCTTCTTGGTGTCTCCTTATCATCGACTCTAAATTTTGGCTCATATATCGAGTCAAAAGCTCTTTTGGCCTCAAAAAAGCTTGGTATCCTCTCGAAGGTGAGACGGTATTTCACATCGGAACAACTCCTTACTTTGTACAAAGCGCAAGTAAGGACCTGCATGGAGTACTGCTCTCACCTTTGGGATGGATCTGCCAAATACCAACTTGCGGCATTGGAGTCGATCGAGAGGCGCGCCAAGAAGCTAATAGGCGATGACGCTCTAGTCAAGTCTCGGCTACAAAGTCTTGAGCACCGACGAAACGTCGCCTGTTTATCGGTCTTTTACCGGATACATTTCGGAGAGTGTGCGCAAGAGCTACACAACTTAGTTCTACCGTCCCCTTTCTTTTATCGGACGTCCAGACACCCGGAGAGGTACCATCCATTTATGGTCCAAGTTCCAAAAGTGCGTACGAGGCGTTTTGACAACACGTTCCTCGTGCGTACTGCGAAACTGTGGAACTCTCTCCCGGTGTCTGTGTTTCCCGAGAAGTACAATATGGGCCTCTTCAAATTAAGGGTAAACAGGTACCTCATAGGCAAGCGTGCTCCATCTTAGACCGCATCACTGCTTAACATCAGGCAGGGTGCGGTCAAACGTTTGCCTATTAAACATAAAAAAAAAAAAAAAAAAAAAAAAGTATTTGTCATATGCCGAGTTACAATAAAAAAACTCAACTAATTAAAATCAGCGCACTATATTCAGGTTGAACTGACATCAGAGGTGTGTTTGGAATTTCGTAAAGTTGTCCATTCCTTTAATTACGTACATTGAAAGTTATTAGATTGTCATAAGTATTGGACAATGCGGCTGGTTCCCCCAAAATAATTCCCTAAACAAAGTTTTTTTTATCAAAATATGAAATTGAAAACTATACGAAATTATTTTACAAATCACAACTTTAGTTGAAAAAAAAAATGTAATCAAATTTCATTTAGTTCAAAGATTTTGAAACATTTTATATTTGATGACTTTATTTGGTTTTCTTTTGTCTAGTTTTACGGGCATTATTTTATCCGTCTATTGTTCCAGTGAACTTAAACCTCTTTGAAGGCTTTGTGAAGGATCTTGTTCATTTATCTTCGCGAGTGTCCATGACATGACAATATTATTAGAAGATATCTTCTTCTAAAAGGCGTGTAGGTTCTTGGGATCTCCGAAATACCTACTCAAGCGCGATGAGATAAGATCACTTATTAGACCATAAAATATTACCACTTGAGAATAGATTATAAGTTATTATTATTATTATTATACTAATATATAGCTGCAATACCACTCACTCACTCACTCACTCACTCACTCACTCACTGACTGACATCAATTATTTCGTAGTTGCCGGTATAGTGGAGGGTAGCGGTTTTTTGAGTCGTATAGAGGATGTTCCAAAACCGTCGAGAAAAATACGATTTTGACCGGAAGTCGATTCTGGACCGGAAGTGGTAGCGATATCTCGGAAACGGGGCGAGTCGGGGCAGTCACCCCGTAGAGAAAGTTGTAGGGAATGCCCTATAATTTCGAAAACGATACTTTTTTTTTCAAAATTGCTCGAAAAAAATTTTTCCTCGATCGTATTTTTATCCTTTTCCCGCCGGTACGCCAATATGAAACGGAGCATGGCGCTTGGGCGTGGCCTAACAGCATCCGCGACGAGGCATTTTCGGGACGAACGATCGAAACGGCTTTACCTCGGTCAGTCGGACGGTGAGCGCGGCCGCGTGAACATCGAATTTGCTCCGCGCGGCGGGCTTTCTTTTAAATATCTCAAGAAGTAGATACGTCAGAGTAGCCATGTAAAGAACAATTTTGTTCAGTGTGACCAGCACTATTTTTTTAAATTTTTGTTTTAGTTTTTTTTTTAATTTTTTAAAATCTTCATATCTCGAAAAGTAGATACGTTAGCGTCACCGTGTAAAGACCAATATTGTTCAGTATGACCAGCACTATTTTTTTTTTTAATTTTTGTTTTTTTTTTAATTTTTTAAAATCGCCATATCTCGAAAAGTTGATACGTTAGCGTCACCGTGTAAAGATCAATATTGTTCAGTATGACCAGCACTATTTGCTTTTTTTTTTTAATTTTCTAAAATAGCTATTACTCAAAAAGTACATACGTTAGCGTCACCGTGTAAAGACCAATATTGTTCAGTATGACCAGCACTTTTTTTTTTAAATTTTTGTTTTTTTTTTTTAATTTTTTAAAATCTTCATATCTCGAAAAATAGATAAGTTAGCGTCACCGTGTCAAGATCAATATTGTTCAGTATGACCAGCACTATTTGCTTTTTTTTTTTAAATTTTCTAAAATACCTATTACTCAAAAAGTACATACGTTAGCGTCACCGTGTAAAGACCAATATTGTTCAGTATGACCAGCACTACTTTTTTTTAATTTTTTTTTTTAATTTTTTAAAATCGCCATATCTCGAAAAGTAGATACGTTAGCGTCACCGTGTAAAGACCAATTTTGTTCAGTATGACCAGCACTAATTTTTTTTTAAATTTTGTTTTTTTTTAAATCGCCATATCTCGAAAAGAAAATACGTTAGCGTCACCGTGTAAAGACCAATTTTGTTCAGAAACGTAAACGCTTTTAGATGGCGAGCTAAATATTTTCAAAACTGCCTAAAATCTATTCGATCTAATACGTTTTACGACAAAAAGGGCCTCCGCGGGCCGCTTGCGCCCGCGGCTTTTACCCAACAGCTAGTACTAATATATAGCTGCAATACCACTGACTCACTCACTCACTCACTGACATCAATTATTTAGTACTTGCCGGTATGGTGGAGGGTAGCGGTTTTTTGAGTCGTATAGAGGACGTCCCAAAACCGTCGAGAAAAATACTACTTTGACCGGAAGTCGATTCTGGACCGGAAGTGGTAGCGATATCTCGGAAACGGAAAGAGATGAGGCAAAAGTGCCGGAACAAACGTTGTAGGGAATGCCCTCTAATTTCGAAAACGATACTTTTTTTTTCAAAATTGCTCAAAAAAAATTTTTCCTCGATCGTATTTATATCCTTTTCCCGCCGGTACGCCAATATGAAACGGAGCATGGCGGTGGGCGTGGCCTAACAGCATCCGCGTCGATCGCTCGTCGGGGCTCGCGCTCTCTATGTTCCGCCCGTTCAGAGCGCGCAATAAAAATATAACGACGCATTTTCGGGACGAACGATCGAAACGGCTTTACCTCGGTCAGTCGGACGGTGAGCGCGGCCGCGTGAACATCAAATTTGCTCCGTGCGGCGGGCTTTTTTAAAATATCTCAAGAAGTAGATACGTCAGAGTAACCATGTAAAGAACAATTTTGTTCAGTATGACCAGCACTATTTGTTTTTTTTTTTTTCATTTTTTTTTTTTTCAATTTTTTAAAATCGCCGTATCTCAGAAAGTACATACGTTAGCGTCACCGTGTAAAGACCAATATTGTTCAGTATGACCAGCACTATTTGTTTTTTTTTTTTTTTTAATTTTTTTAAAATCGCCGTACCTCAAAAAGTACATACGTTAGCGTCACCGTGTAAAGACCAATTTTGTTCAGTATGACCAGCACTACTTTTTTTTTATTTTTGTTTTTTTTTTTTAATTTTTTAAAATCGTCATATCTCGAAAAGTAGATACGTTAGCGTCACCGTGTAAAGACCAATTTTATTCAGTATGACCAGCACTACTTTTTTTAAAAAAAAAATTATTTTCTAAAATCGCCATATCTCGAAAAGTAGATACGTTAGCGTAACCGTGTAAAGGCCAATATTGTTCAGTATGACCAGCACTACTTTTTTTTATTTTTTTTTTTAATTTTCTAAAATTGCTATTACTCAAAAAGTACATACGTTAGCGTTACCGTGTCAAGACCAATATTGTTCAGAAACGTAAACGCTTTTTGATGGCGAGCTAAATATTTTCAAAACTGCCCTAAAATCTATTCGATCTAATACGTTTCACGACAAAAAGGGCCTCCGCGGGCCGCTTGCGCCCGCGGCTTTTACCCAACAGCTAGTACTAATATATAGCTGCAATACCACTCACTGACTCACTCATTGACATCAATTATTTAGTACTTGCCGGTATAGTAGAGGGTAGCGGTTTTTTGGGTCGTATAGAGGGCGTCCCAAAACCGTCGAGAAAAATACGATTTTGACCGGAAGTCGATTCTGGACCGGAAGTGGTAGCGATATCTCAGAAACGGGGCGAGTCGGGGCAGTCACCCCGTAGAGAAAGTTGTAGGGAATGCCCTATAATTTCGAAAACGATACTTTTTTTTTCAAAATTGCTCGAAAAAATTTTTTCCTCGATCGTATTTTTATCCTTTTCCCGCCGGTACGCCAATATGAAACGGAGCATGGCGCTTGGGCGTGGCCTAACAGCATCCGCGACGAGGCATTTTCGGGACGAACGATCGAAACGGCTTTACCTCGGTCAGTCGGACGGTGAGCGCGGCCGCGTGAACATCGAATTTGCTCCGCGCGGCGGGCTTTCTTTTAAATATCTCAAGAAGTAGATACGTCAGAGTAACCATGTAAAGAACAATTTTGTTCAGTGTGACCAGCACTATTTTTTTAAATTTTTGTTTTAGTTTTTTTTTTAATTTTTTAAAATCTTCATATCTCGAAAAGTAGATACGTTAGCGTCACCGTGTAAAGACCAATATTGTTCAGTATGACCAGCACTATTTTTTTTTTAAATTTTTGTTTTTTTTTTTAATTTTTTAAAATCGCCATATCTCGAAAAGTAGATACGTTAGCGTCACCGTGTAAAGACCAATATTGTTCAGTATGACCAGCACTAATTTTTTTTTAAACTTTTGGTTTTTTTTTAATTTTTTAAAATCGCCATATCTCGAAAAGTTGATACGTTAGCGTCACCGTGTAAAGACCAATTTTGTTCAGTATGACCAGCACTTTTTTTTTTAAATTTTTGTTTTTTTTTTTAATTTTTTAAAATCTTCATATCACGAAAAGTAGATACGTTAGCGTCACCGTGTAAAGATCAATATTGTTCAGTATGACCAGCACTATTTGCTTTTTTTTTTTAATTTTCTAAAATAGCTATTACTCAAAAAGTACATACGTTAGCGTCACCGTGTAAAGACCAATATTGTTCAGTATGACCAGCACTAATTTTTTTTTAAATTTTGTTTTTTTTTAAATTTTTTAAAATCGCCATATCTCGAAAAGTAAATACGTTAGCGTCACCGTGTAAAGACCAATTTTGTTCAGAAACGTAAACGCTTTTAGATGGCGAGCTAAATATTTTCAAAACTGCCTAAAATCTATTCGATCTAATACGTTTTACGACAAAAAGGGCCTCCGCGGGCCGCTTGCGCCCGCGGCTTTTACCCAACAGCTAGTTTAAGTATATAGTTATAAACAATATCTAAGATCAGTTAAATTATTGTTAATATTGTTTGTAATATGGGTAACAATACAATACATAAATATGAGAAACTATATAGTGTAAGTATGATAATTGAAC
Source organism: Tinea pellionella (assembly GCA_948150575.1). NCBI lineage: Eukaryota > Metazoa > Arthropoda > Insecta > Lepidoptera > Tineidae > Tinea > Tinea pellionella. The sequence continues at coordinate 2,892,077 of OX411250.1, forward strand.
ACGAAATCCATTCAAATATAAAGTGAAAAGGATTGAGTACCTGCCCCGCGAATAGATTCCCACAAATCCTCGGAGGAGTCATAAACTTTCAGAAGGGATCGAGTTGGTAATTTTTATTGAAATAGAACTGTGAATCCTTTTGTTCGCAGGTGAAAAAAAATGACGTGAAAAAAGGATTGGTCTCATGTGAGAAATAGATTCTCAAACTTACAATTCAATTTGAATTTAGCTCATTTCAATTAATTTATTACCATTTTAAAATCAAACGTAATACTCTAGATTTAAAAACGCTGATTTAAAAATCTAATAATAGGTCAAGAATTAAACGAATTTACGTTGATAAAATATCTCTTTATATCTGAATAACAATAAGTACTATCTATAAAATATCGCCTTTTGTTTTAAAACAATAAAGTTTTTAAATAAATAGGTTAGTGTGTACTAAAATGCATCCATGATCCAGTGTTTTCATTATGCGACGCCAAAATTATTCTCTCTGCTACTAACTTAAAAAAAAGCAACAATTTGGCGGTCAAAAGTTCGAGGGAGTCTCATTTATATTGTATTAGCAGGAACGTTTCCTCAAACGGTTTTTGAAAATAATATGTTTTCAGACTCAATTGTTGTGATGTATACCTATATGTATACAAGAGATCCTACATTGAACGAAAGAGGTAATTGCTTTAATTACGTATGACAACATAATTAAGAGAAAATACGAGTTTTAGTTTAATTATCATAAGGCAATGAAACTACAGCAGAGGTCTTTACAAAACTACTAAAATAGATGTCATTAACCGAACAATGTGGGCTCAAAACAAAGCCAGGGCAGTAATTTCAGTAGTAATTCGGTTAACCGCTCTAATCTACACTCACGCTATCTGCCTTGTAGATACGTATCGATGATTGTAATAGGTTTTTTTGTTTCTCGGAGTCACTATTATAGTGGATTAGAACGTTATATTAAAAAGTTATCCGTTATATTCATATTAATGTAGGTTGCCTAACTATGCGAGCTATATACGATAAGCGCGTCAACTTGAATCCTTAAGCCGGCATAGCGTAGGCATCTGCTACAGAAATTTATCTGCTCACTCTAGCAAGTGTAATTTCAGGCGGAGTGTGGTCACATGTTGGGCTATTTAAAAAGGTAGACATAAGGTACTTACTCATGGAATATTTTATTCAGAAACTATTGTTTAAGATAAATGTATGTTGTCAACCCTGAAAAGGGTTGAGTGGATTGAAATTCGCAGGCAATCTGTAGAAGTGGTATCATAATAATGTACGAATATTTTGTCTCAAGTTTAACAATGTAGGTACACAATAAAGTAATCCACTGCATAAAATATACATGAAGATAATTTGAAGGCAACGTTTCCCTGAAATTGAAAGAAAACATTAGTATTCTTGGATGAAAGAGAAGAGTTAACAAGATGACTTTGCAAACTTTCTGCGCTTAACCTATATGTATCTACTATTTACTTATTCTTACTACAATGTTAGAACCTTTTATGTTTAATATGTATAGGTACTAGTTTTCTACAAATTATGATAATAAATAAACAAACAAATGTAAACATTAATTACTCCTTCCTGCACAGCTATCGAAACCCTTTTTAGTACCTCGACATATTATATGAGCCAATTCGAACCCATTGATTTTAAAAAATAAAACACACACTGTATTATTGCAACCAAGCCAAGTTTGGTAACTAAAATAAAAAACAAAAAAAAACTATTTTATGTATTCCACATCTCTCCTAGATAAGACATGAGTGGCATACAGCGTCGAAAGCCTCGGGCTGCACAAATAGGATTTAAATCTCTCGGATAAAATACATTTATTTAAAGCGCTTGTAGTATAACTGTAGACATTTCCCGTAAACCACACTATAAACTTTAGTGACGAATTTGATTATTTCTTGACTTGTTACCCGCAACTTTGTATGCATATTGTAACCATCTATAGGCATAAAATAGTTTGTTTTTACCCACCCGGGGAATCACCGACTTTAATCCAAAAATGTCTAAATTTTCATCAATGGCGTGGTAGTTTTAGAACGCATACAGGACAAACAAACAAAGAAACATTAATTTTAATTTATTAAGACCACATAAAAAATAAAAATAAGTATTTGAGTAGTACCACTACTTTCGAATGTAACCCACCTGAAGTGATCTTGTCGCGTTTCAGGACCAGTTTATAAGTAGCCAGATTATAGAGGATAATGAATACTAGGATGAGGAGCCAGGTATAATGAGAGGAGTGTGCACTGTCAATCTGGATGGTGTACATTCATCTTCTCAAGCCTCGTAAAGCATCATAGTGCAGACAACTGTTGCCTGTAGAAAAACTATGGTAGCAGTTGTTTTCGTTCATGGACCGCACTCTAACTTTACATCAGGCGGAGTATTTGTCATATGCCGAGTTAAAATAAAAAAAACTCAACTAATTAAAATCAGCGCACTATATTCAGGCTGAACTGACATCAGAGGTGTGTTTGGAATTACGTAAAGTTGTCCATTCCTTTAATTACGTACATTGAAAGTTATTAGATTGTCATAAAATAATTCCCTAAACAAAGTTTTTTTTATCAAAATATGAAATTAAATGTAAAACACAATCACAACTTTATTTGAAAAAAAAAATGTAATCAGATTTCATTTAGTTCAAAGATTTTGAAACATTTTATATTTGATGACTTTATTTGGTTTTCTTTTGTCTAGTTTTACGGGCATTATTTTATCCGTCTATTGTTCCAGTGAACTTAAACCTCTTTGAAGGCTTTGTGAAGGATCTTGTTCATTTATCTTCGCGAGTGTCCATGACATGACAATATTATTAGAAGATATCTTCTTCTAAAAGGCGTGTAGGTTCTTGGGGATCTCCGAAATACCTACTCAAGCGCGATGAGATAAGATCACTTATTAGACCATAAAATATTACCACTTGAGAATAGATTATAAGTTATAGTTATTATAAAAGTGTAAAAAGACAATTAGCAATTCCTTTAACCACGTTACACACTATCAATACTAAAACGTTATTGCAAGATATATTTTTTTAATTATAAGCTCAATTTAAGATTTTATCAAGCCGCAATGAACGCACGCAAATATCGCACCAGTTGCAAATGTTTTTGATATTTCAACGATGTTTTTTTTTAACTTTAAATAATGGTTCAATAATATTATAATCTTGGACCAACAACTGCCAAATGTAAACCACTTTCAAATGTAAAACCTGTAGTGACTTAGTCGCGATAGAGAACACAGTTCGGAAGCCGTCGGGCGAGAGGAGTGTGCACTGTTAAAGCTGGCTGGTGCACATTCTTCATTTCAGCGGTATGTGGATGTGTAAAAAAATCTGTGACGAGTAAATAGGCATAGGTAGATTGTAGATGTAGAGACCTGACGGGCTTATTATTTAATGCAATTGAGTAGCTATAAGCCGCTCGTTGTGCATGAGGTGGTTCTTGTACGCCCCCGGATGTGTCCTTGCCGTGTCCGTAGGTATACAGTACGTACAGCTAAGCATAATAGTTGAACGAAACTTATGTAAACTAATCTAAATTCAATTATTGATACCCACAATAGATAGACGAAGAATAGTTTTAACCCTATTTGCCATTTGTCTCTTCAATAAAATGTTACTCAATTGATGTAAATAGGAGAAAACCCCAAGAGAATTCACAATAAAGCCGACCGCGTCGGGAACCCGAGATTAATGAAGAGGAAACTTCCGGAATATTGTCCACGTTTTAGTAGGACAATGAAATAATTGAAGTAATTATCATGATGTTTATGGCATTTTAATGACATTCTCTTAATTTGTGCTCCTTTTTAGAAACTAATATAATTTTAATTGTAATTCTAATTACCACTCAGACCTTATATTAGGGCGTATCGTTACAGACGTGTACAAATTGGCAGAATAATTAGATAGACATTTTTTAAATTTATCAATCAATGCACGATCAATATGGATAAAATATTATCATTCCATTTCCGTTGAGAAAAATCATATGAAATTAAATGAATAACGTTTTCATTCAAGGTAAATATTTCAAAACTTTATTTTTAAAATAAAAGTTATGGCTTCTTAGTAGATACCTATTTAATAATTTAATTAGATTTAGGTCGCTCCGCGGTCTTTCAAAGTTTATTTTAAAATTCCCCGAGGAATTAGGGGTTTTAAAAATAAAAATCCTTTTAAATGCTCATTTACTTCTACTACTTAAACGTGCTCCCACGAGTAGTAAGAACTGAAAAACTAGTAAACATTTACGTTAAATATATACCAAAGCAGTCAATACTGTAAAATTTCCATACGTCATATTATGAAATATAGATTCTATAAATATATATATACATACATAAACTAAACATAACAATATAAATCAACAATGAGTACTAATTAATATAAGACTTACACGTATGTGAATAGGAATCAGATGGTGACAGAATGTCCAATCAAGTAGTGTAGAAACTACGTTGTTTGCATGTTGATTTTATGTGTTATAATTAGATCATGCAGTTCTGACTCTCAATTAAGTTACAACTGTTTCAACTCCCGTTCTAGAATGCAAAACTATCTAATTTGTTGTATTTTTTTAAACACGTCGTCTTTAGCTTAGGTCTCTTGGATATAATAATCTCTTTGTTTTTTTATTTATAATACCTACCTACAATATTAAGGACCGAAATTGTCTGCTTGAGAAATTGATTGTGGAAATTGCCCTGAAATTTTTTTATACAAATTCGGAAGTTGTGCGGAACTTAAGCTCTTAAGTAAGTTAATCCTGGGTACTTTTTTTATTGTAGCTCGGCATATCACTACACTCCGCCTGATGTAAACCTAGAGTCAACGGAAACAGACTACCACAGACTTTCTACAAGCAGCAGTCGCCTCGATGACAGTGCACATTCCTTTCGTACCTGACTACTTCCAAACTGTTTCCAAAACGCGACCCTTAGGACGACAGACTGGGCTAATAACCAGCATTAGTCTACCTACCACTCTCTAATAGGGTACTTCTACAGGCACTGAGCGACCAAAGTACTCGTACATACGAGTATAACAAAATTACGTCGTTACTGGTCAGAATTTAGCGAGGTTCAAACACGGGTCTCATCGATCGTGAGTTCACACGTCTTACCCTAGACCACGGTCGCTCAAAAGAAAGTGTAATTTGTATGTCGTATTTATAGCGACAGTTAGCAAATTTAGTCGTAAGGAAAATAAGTACATTTTTATGTGCTACTTTTTCAGTATAATGTAAACAAATTGTCCTCGTGTAAATCCAGGTTTTATTCTGAAACGTTTATGTGAAAGTAGGTAATATATGAAGGACGTCGTGAATTATTAAATGATGAAGGGGAATGTTTAGGAAATCAGAGGGTTTTTCAAATTGCGTTATAAATTAAGCTAAAAATGGTCTGGATTTTATTGATATTATTATGTTTAGATCATTGAGTTATTATGTACTATAGTACCTATAGAACCAAACTTTATGGCGGCTTCGAAGTTAGGCACAAGTCGCGGAGCCGTACACAAATTGAGGTTTCAGAGGGAAGGGCACAGTCCCGAGCTACACGAACGCAGGTTATTTTCTATTCATATTTACAATTAACTCTTAATATAACATAACTTCTAAAACTTGACTGTACCTGCACGAAATAGCGCCTGCAGCTAACTTCCGAGACGCCATAAAGATTGACGCGACCTATACGTAGTTTAACTCAATGGTTTAAAATAGTTTATATAGTTATAGCTATTAGTTATTATTGTACATTTACTTTGCTAAAATTATTTAGTTAATTATATGCTAAAATTAATTATAAATTAATCCCATCTCATCATGCAGGAATAGGCACATACATTTAATACAACACACCTCTTTTGCCTCGTTGACATCCATCACATCTTTATAAATATGCATTATAGACTGTTTTTAAACTTTATAATTAAACGTAATTTATCAAGTACTTAGGCTTTAGTCAAAGGGCAGCTGACACCCCTCCCCCCTAGAGATTCTAAAAAAGTTATCAAATGTAAAGCAACCAAAGTCCTAAGCTAAAGGCCTAAGGCTTAGGACTTTGGTTGCTTGATCGATCATTCCCGTACGTCGAAACTCGAATGAATTCACCAATTCCATTCCTAATATTCCGTACGCTCAACTAGCACGTGTAGCTTTACACGTTGGACTTTGTACCGTTGTTACAATCGCCGTAGATGTAAGGCTCGTACTACAAGTGAAAAGCTTCATGTACTTTACCTACAATTCATACTTTTCTCATCCTCCATATCAACTTCAACCCCAATCGAATTAAATTTTATTGTAATTCGCAAAATTAAAACTTGTTTTTTTATTATAGGAAAGATAGATTTATTAATAAGAAATGTTTGTTCTTAATATAATATTGTGACAATCAAAACTTGTCTCAAGTCTTATTACGAGATAGTGGGTGACCAGTCGAACTTTTATAGCTTTATGACTTCTTCCATAACTGTTTTAATAATTTTTCGTACAATTTTTCATTAAACTTTATTTATATAAAATTTGCTTATAGTATAATGCCTTTGTCTATTGTACCTCGGCAATCTATGACAACACTCCGCCTGATGTTAAGCTAGAGACCGGTCTATGAACAGGAAACAACAGCTACTACAGAGAAATTTGTGCAGACAGTAGTCGCCTCCGCTGTGCCGGCTGTGCACCATGCAGGTTGACAGTGTAAATTTCATATTCGAAAGTGGTAGTACTACCCCAGAACGGGAGACTGGGCTAATCACCATCACCAATCTACCTCTCTTTCGTAAATACGTTTTCTATATATGAAGAATTAAATAACTTTTATAATTTCAAGATGATGAAAATATTACAGAAAAAAACAATAATATATGACGTCAACCCAACAGTCGGGAGAGCTGCTGACGGAAAATGGAATAGAGGAATTTCGACGTTGCAGTTGTGTAATTTAGTGGTAGTTCAGCATCCGTGGGGAATGCGAAAAGGTGGGGTGTAGGTGCGAATCCCACCCTCGGCTGTTAGCGGCTTTCATCACAATTTAATAATAACCACCCTAGCTTGTTACGATTATTTAAAAAAACGCAACTTAAAAAATTAATGATTATCACTGAAATTATATTTCTGAAGCGAAAAATATAATTTTAAAAAATGATAAAATTATTAACAAATCTTATGAATAAACCTAATGTTAAAATTTGTTTTTGAAATGAAAGTCTTATGATGTATCGCAGAGGAAATTGTAATGTCCACGGAAGTGCTGGAAGAGCAAGTACGTGCTATGATTACTGAACGTCTAAAATTCTGAACAACTTCTATACAAACAATAATAATATACGAACTGGTTAGATATTATTTTTGTTTTAGCCCATATGTGAGGCTATGAGGAGGATGGATATGAGACTTAAATTAATTATTGTTAAAAGTCAGTATAGCGAAGGCGACTGCTGTTTGCAGACATTAATTTCTCTGTAGTAGCAGTTGTCTTCGCTGATCATGGTCACTATAAAAACTTAACTTTTTTTTATTGTAGCTCGACATATGACAACACTCCGCCTGATGTAAAACTAGAGTGCAGTCTATGAACGGAAACAACCGCCACTACAGAGAAATGTCTACGGGCAGCAGTCGCCTCCGCTATGCCGGTCTGAGAAGACGAGTATGCACCAACAGGGCACGCTCCTCTCGCTATACCTGGCTGCTTTCAAACTGCTCCCGAAACACGACAAGGTCACTTCACGGGTGGTTCATTCGAAAGTGGTGGTACTACCCCAGGACGGCAGACTGGGCTAATAACCATCATCAGTCTGCCTACCACTCTTTAATAGTGGCAAAGTACATATAACAATGTTACATTGGTACCGATTTCTAGCGAGGTTCGGACACGGGTCTCATCGATCGTGAGTTCACGCGTCTTACCGCTAGACCACGGCCGCTGCAAATAAAACAAAACTTCACTTTTTTAAGATAAAAATAGCTACAGTACAATTTCGTAGTTTCAGCTGTCAATAGTTGTCTGAACTAGTTTTCGAAATTATGCAAGTGCCAGTTAAAGTTTGCATGAGCAGATGAGTAAACTTAGTACGGAATTGTGTCCGTTTGTGATCAAACTCGAGGCTTCTTGAAGTTCAAAATTCTACAATATATCTACTGTATTTATATCATATCAAGAATGCCGTAGTGAAATGTGTAGGGCGATGTTGCACATTAAATAAATAAAAAAAAACAACTTTCGAAGATCGGAAAAAAGCATATACAGTAGTCGCCTTTGCTATGCCGACTTGAAGAGACGAATGTGCACTATCTGATTTGACAGTGCACACTCCTCGATATTCCTGGCTACTTTCAAGCTGATCCCGAAATGCGATGAGATCACGTTGTCAATTTGGATGGTTCATATTCGTCTTCTCAAATCGGTTAGCAGAGGCGGCTGCTGCAATTGTTTCATGGACCGCACTCTGACTTAATATCAGGCGGAGTGTTGTCATATATTGAGCTATAATAAAGAGAATAGAAACATAAACGTTACTGAGTTTATCCATATAATATACTTTCCATATTTTATTAAATTTGACTAACTTCTGATGCACAGATTTTTCTTTTTACACAATGAAATGATCCCAATATGATAGTGAGTGGATCCGCACTAAAAAAATTATGACCAAAATGACTCATTTCTATGGACAACTCAAGCTTGACCAAAAAATTATTGTACTATGCTAAAATTATTTTCATAAAAAAATCTCCTATGGTTTCCATGTATGCTGCTCTAGTGTTCAATTTCCCTTAATTTAAAATTAAGTGTTTTATTTATCCATTTGGCAATAAATCACAGAGTTATTTATGCATGTCGGTTTAAATTTGAATGAAGACCAGTTTATGGTAATACTATAATAAGCAAAATTATTCGCGTACCCAGTACTTAAAATTCAGGTAAACCTCATATTAATTCAGTGGAGAGGCTTGACAAACACTACATGCAAATTAAATGCTTTGTGTTTCAAAATTTAGCTTACGTGTTCCATCACTAACGCATAATGTATATGCAATATTACTCTTTATATTGTTTTATTTATTATTAAATTATAATGAGAAATTAATTGAAAATAAAAACCATCTCAGCCGGACTGTTACGAAAACAAACGCATATTATAAAAGCAAATTAATACAAAATAACAGATAACGTTTAATTTTTTTTATTGTAGTTCCGCCTGGTGTAAAGCTAGAGTGCGGTAAACGAAAACAACTGCTACTACACAGAAAACTCGCTTCCGTCCTGCTGGCTTGAGGAGACGAGTATGTACCATCTAGATTGACAGTGCACACTGTTCTCGTTATATCTGGCTACTTTCAAACTGTTTTCGCAACGCGACAAGGTCACTTCACGGGTGTTACATTCGAAAGTGGTGGTACACGCACTGGACTAATAACCATCATTTATCTACCAATCTTTAATAGTGCCTTTAGGCACTGAGCGACAAAGTACATATAACATAGTTACATTGGTACCGGTCAGAATTTAGTGAGGTGCGAACACAGGTCATTTTTGTATCAATTGAAATCATAGCGAATATAGAGAAATAAAAAAAGTAACTTTTAAATTCTTTTACTTGAAAATATTGATCAAATAAATGTGACGTGATCAATCTTCTTTAACGTAGAAAGGCTTTCAAAGCTCAAAGTATAAATTACACCTCGACAATGCCTTAGTCGTGTCCATCCTATTGTTAAATGTTTTAAAAAAAATACGAGTTCATTGTCTTTGAATTTTCAACATCATTTACAAACATAAACTTTAATATTTTTATTAAATTTATTTTTTCTCTCTTAACTAGAGTAATCTCTTCTCTTTCTCTTCTTTCGCTTTCTTCTTTTTCTCGAGTAATTCAGACACAGTTCAGCTGACCAATCATAATGTCAATAATCAGCTTCCGGCATTACATTGAATTAGAGAGAAGAATATCTTTGAAATCATCGCGTAGTAAGCGAACAATTGATTACTTTCTCCATGCACCGTCAATTATAATAGTAATTAAGATAATATTTCTTCCGAGTTTGTGTGGAACAAGTTTCGAGCAGAAAATGGGTAGAGTCCGGGTGGTGGAAATAGATCTACGAATAACTGTTGCGGTGCTGATAAAGGAAGTTGTGAATGATGACTACTACGAGATTGGTTGTAAAATAAAAGAGAAACAAGGCATCTTTAGGAACATTAACGTTTTATAACCTCCGAGCGAGAGTGGCTGCTGTTGCGGAATAACTTTAGTGTGACATTAAAAGTTAAATAAGCTTGCTTGCTGTAAACACATGACCATGTTTAGATCGCTTATTTGTAAAAGATATTCCACGATACTACGAAAGCATAATAAAAACCCTCGGTGAATAAATAAATAGAATCCGATGAGCGGGGACAACTGCTATCTAAGACATGTCTGAAGACAGCAATCGCCTCCGTCATGCAGGACCATTCGGGTTTACTACTTCCAAGCTGATCCCGTTTTTTTTGGTGTAGTAGACACTACCCAGCATACTAATTCTTAAAAAAAAACATATCCTACTTATATACGAAACGGCATGCAGAATACTTTCAGCTGTTTTTAAGTTAGAAATTTACGAATAGATTAATTACTCCAAATTCTGAAATGTGCATTATAATGAATATAATAAATTAATACCTACCCCATTAATATTAAAAAAGTTATTTGTTATTTAAATTAAATACTGTTATTGCCACTTACATAAGTGCGAAAAGAACAATAACAGGGGTTTTACTTAAACACGGAATAAAAGCTTTTAAAAGTAAGGGGCTAATAGTAATGAAGAAATAAAACGATAAGTCGGTTGTTAATGGCCTGATTTAATAGGTTAATACGATAATTGCAATTACGGTTTGCTATAATTTCGTAAATTTCGTTTGCTATAAGTTTAGATGTAGATCTAAACTTTCCGTTGTTTTCTGCAGTAAACTACACATTACAGTAAAAACTACATAAATTTCCAAAGTGTAAATTAACCTTTAGACATTGTAAGTTATCCTCAGGTGTTACAATGTTGTCCCTTACATTAAAGTACCTATCTGTGTTTTAGGGTAGTACAAGGCTTCATATATTCGATATAACTCAGAGCGGCTTACGAGCTACGTGGTCGTATGTGATTTTACGTGTCTAAAGAAAACTTTATAAAAATATATTATTTTCCATAAATTTAATGCTTAATATTTCTCTTATTTTTATAGATACGGCTAGCTTCATTTACGCGACACAATTAAAAATTTTTTTAAATACCATTTTTTTAAATAATCTTATTCCTAATAATAGAGGCCGAAATGTTCGTGCCAATGTATTATTATTTAAAAAAATTACTTGGCTGTTTGAGCTGCGTTCCCTTTGCCTTCCCAAAGTGTTCTCATAATAAAAAAAAAGAAGCTAATCATCTGCAATTTATATTTTTAATGGCATTATTTTAATTCCAATTAGTTTTCCTAATGTTATCTATTTCATTCTACTTTACTTACAAGCGGAACATGTATAATTTTTAGTTAACGAATTTAATTTGCAAACCGCAATTATGAATTTCTATTTTAACTAGTTGCTAATGTAGAATTTAATAAATGATTTTTTTATATTGTAGCTCGGCATATGACAACATTCCGCCTGATATTAAGTTTGAGTGCGGTCCATGAACGGAAACAACTGCTGAAATTTCTACAGGCAGGCAGGCTACGAGGTCTATGACGGCTCGAGGAGACGAATGTGTATCATCCAGTTTGACAGTGCACACTCCTCTCGTTATAATCTCGTATAGAATTTTTATAGTGTCATAAAGTTACCAGATAGATAGTTGTGTATAAGATGGGGTCTTTATTTAAGACCTATCACGTTAACTTAAGTGGTCTTCAACGTTGAGCTTAATTTGAGTGACGTTGAGTGATCGCTTGTTTAACATCAAAAGACGTGTATTACATGTAAATCCTAAATAAACAAAGGTTTAATATTAAATTATAATGAACATTTAACAGGAAAAAGGACGTGGACGATAGGAATTTATTATTATTATGGGCTATTTATTATTAGCGTCGTAGCCCAGAACTTGCTGAACTAAACGAGACTGGGCTGGTCATCTATGTCGCATGTCTGATGAATTACGGGCAAAGTCCATGACTCCAGACTGTAAAAGGCATTCAGGTAGTCCTAGACCGATATGTACTATACATTTTCAGTAGTATATATAATGTAGGTGGTCTGTGTGGGGCGAGACAAGCTCAAATAGTACTCTCAAAGAACATCGTGGAAAGATAGGTAAGTATAAATAATATTTTTTTATTAAATACTGCTTTCGAAAAAGTTTTATTATAATAGAAGTAGACAAATTGTATATTTCTTCTGAGATAAAATTAATACGTTTACAAAATACATCTTTGTATGAAGTCGTTTGCTTGTTAACTAACTTTTTGGCGTCGTATCTGAGTAAAAAAAAAAATTACTAACTTCAGCATCTGTTTTTGATATACTTTTTGTGATACTTATTTGATATTATAATTAATGCTAAAATATTATGATATTAAGTATTTTTGACATAATAAAATGCTAATTAGAGTTGTTATTATTAAATTATGATGAAAAATAAATATTAAAAAAGAGGTTATAAGGCTCGTGGTTCGATTCGCATTATAATGTTAAGCTCGTCCCATCGTCTCTGTCTGGGTCTGTCGATATATTTATGAATCGTGGACCAAAGTCATAAAGGAAAATGCTTATTCGCCTAAGAGAAATGGGCCCACAATTTTTTTCTCGAGTTTCACAATTATTTTTAGTTCATTTTGTAGGAAAATAAATCTACATTCCTTGTTACCCATCAGTTTTAATTTTTTCACCCAATTTATTTATTATAATACTCATATTGCATTATTATTATTATTTGACTTACAATAAAACTCTCTAAGCTCTTTTGATATAGATACTTACATACATATCTGATGTCTTCATATTCAAATAAATATTGTTTTAAAAATTATAACTAACGAAACGCAATTTTGAAGCGAGACTCAGAAGACGTCGTCTTTGCTACCGACATCATTAGCCTTCTTCCTCCATTAGCGCCTCCATTATCTCTATCGTTTGTTTCCTTTCACTTTTGTCGGGCGTACCCTTTTTGTTTTTACTAAAATCGAATTTGTTTTAGTAAACTTATTTACAAAACATGTAGAACATTGTTATTCACACTTTAAAACATTATTCGAAGGACAGTACATTTCCACTATACCCACATTAATTAACACGAATAGCACAAAGTTTCACGATGCGTATAATTTGGTATAACTTTACACAAAAGTTGAAAATTTTACAAAACTTCCGCAGTTTAGGCCACGTTTTGTCAAATACTTTGCTTATTACATAATTTACATATTATATTTAAAAGCAGTTTTGAAAGTTTATATGTAGTTTGCTATATCACATTAAGAAGTTTTTGTAAACATAATTAAGTGAAATTAAGTAAAATTTTGTTTATAAAATGTTCATATATTTTTTAAAATTTAACTTCATATTTTTTTAATTTTTTAATTTAAAAAAAAAAGTTTAATTTTACATAAGTTTAAAAAAGAAATTGTTTTAGTTTGGGGCTTACGTTCACATTCGTGGCGATATTTTACACAAGTAACAGATAAAAAAGTCGTTGGCAAACTGGTGATGGTTATTAGCTACGACTTCGAAGTGTAACACCCTTGAAAACCTAATCACGCTTTGGAATTACACAAGAGTATAACAAGAGGACTATGCCAAACTAAGCGGTGCATAACTTATTTCCTCTAGCCGGCATAGCAAAGGTCATCGTTGTCTGCATGTCCTTGTTCACAGACTGCACCGTACCTTGTTATTAAATATTATATATATATATTTTTTTTACATTTAGCACCATTGTGCTCATGCCAGACCCCCCCCACACACACCATAATACACACTACACTTACTCGTCTTTACATATAAACATAATATACATAACACACTATTCCCTCTTTTTAAAATATGTATATACTTACAAAATTAAAGAACATGCTAGCTGAAGCTGATGATGGTTCAGCTAGGATGCTATTAACTGCTCCTAAGTCTAAAGCGTTAATGCCCAAATCACTTCTCAACACCTCTCTCACTCTTCATTGCGCACTGACCACATTGCCACAACATATTTAATTTAATAACAAAATTTTAATACCAATTTTACTTCAACATAATATTCGAATAGACACTAAAACATCCGTTGTCTCTATTTACCTCAATAATACACGTGACGTCCTGGTGAATAGATACAAAGCTGTATTGATAAGCTCAATCTGAATACGGTGCAGTGACAAACTGGCTCGTAATAAGCTTCCATTTGCATATAACGACAGAGGTATCAACCTTCTCTTTGAATAATTTGCAACAGAAATTGGTGACTAAATTTATAAAGTGAATATTTTAGTGAGTTGGCTGATGATGGGTATTTGCGCATAAGGGTATCTGCCGTCCTCTGAACAGTGCCTTACTGCGTTTTGGAATCAGCTTGGTAGGAGGCAGGTATAATGAGACGAATACACTTTTTTTTTAATGGCATTCGCCCTAGGCATTTTGCCAGCATCACGTTAAGATGAACCGACAGAAAATTAAAGAAACAAAAAGGGATGAATTTTTCATATGAATGAAGATGGATTGAATGAAGAACTATAGTTGAATTTTATTTAAAGTAATGAATTTAGCGATAGAATGAAGAATAGCAGGAGATGATAACGAGATGGAGAGAAGGTTAGAAATGTTAGTAGGGCAAGGAGAATACACTATTAACCTGAACGTTGTATATTCATTTCCTCAAGCCGGAATAGCGGAGGCATGAGTCACCAGATGTCAAACCAAACTGCGGTTTATGTGCTGCTGCTATTTCCAAGCTAATTAATACTAGAACGCGACGGTCACTTAGGTTATTTAATTACTTTATTAGCCCAGCCTGCCTAGGGCAGTACCACCACTTTCGAATGTAACACCCGTTAAGTAATCTTGTCGCGTTTCGGGAACACAGTAGCCAGGTACAACGAGAGGAGTGTGCACTGTCAATCTGGATGGTCTCCATTCGTTACCTCAAGTCGGCATAGCGAAGGTGAATTTATCTGTAGTAGCAGTTGTTTCCGTTCATAGACCGCATTCTAGCTTTACATCAAGCAGAGTTTTGTCATATGCCGAGCTACAATAAAAAAGAATTAAAATGACGTAAGCACTCAATAAATAAAAGAAAACCCAATATTAGCAAAATAAATATCAATATTTCAGACTCTCTATTTTATTATTGACTTGACTTTATTATTAAAAACGCTGACAGCAAAATAAACAAACAATATCCGTAATACAAATATTGCCTAGTTTAGCAATTGAATTATAAGAAATGTTTTATGGGCGAGTTATTAATGTAAATATTTCTCTTACAATTTATGCCCTGCTTTTATTTTCTTGTCAATAGCACATAAAAATGCAGCAGTTTGTAATTCTCTTTAACAAAATAAATTTAAAATTTTCTACGATTTTGTAAATTTAAATTGCGTCATAGTTTAAAGTTATAGCAATTAGGAACATTTTTTTTTAAATAAAGCTTTCAAAACGAGTATTTGTAAAAACGAATTACTTTTCAATTAAACACAAACCCGTACCAGTGAAAACACTTAATGTAAAAACAAATTTAAAATACAGCAACCAACCCTTTTAAGTACTTACTTACTTATCTATAATATACATATGTATACATTAAAATTTTATCCAGCATGGCAGACTTGGTTGTTAGACGAGTCTGCCGCATAAGAGTTTACGGTTTCAATTGTTTCTTGAACTCTGAAATAGCTGGATATCACAGGAGGTGTATGCACTGTCAACTTCGATTTTCGACTACTCAAGCCAGTACAACGGAGGCGACTGCTACCTACATACAGACATTCATCTGTGGTAAACTTAATATCAGAGGTCTACTGCTATATTATATCATAAAAGGAAATTCTATATTGATAATACATTTTTAAATTCCACGATACGATAAAGTTTAAACGGAGTTTAAAATCATGACTCGGAAGTTTTTAACTTGTATAAGTAGAGGTACACCTTTAAGTTTATATTTAGGGTTCCTTGAGCTTATTAAATATAATTTGGGAACGGGTCGAATAACATACTCCCAAATTGATACCGAAATGTGACTAGGTCAGTCTTCGTGGGTGTTATTCTATCAGTCTTAATATTTCATGATGGATTATAAATTATTACATTTTCTTTAAGATTATTATTATAGGTGCAACAAAAGGGAAGTCCATCCAGATCCATGGTTGTTTTACCCACCGACCTAGGGGTCGACCCCTACTGAAAATTCTGGGCTATTGCATTTATAGTTAAACAGTTGTTCAACATTTATTAAAGACAAACATTTGGTGAAATGGAAAATTGGTTTAATATTTACACAACCCTTAAACTTTAATTAACTTTTTGTTTAAGTTTTAATCAAACATGTTTTGAACTTTCACATTGTTCATATATTATGCGAGATTTTGAAATGTAATTTGTATTTTCGATAACTTATAATGGGAACTTTGAATATTCGTAATATTAATTAATATTGTTTTATTAATACAATAATATTTTATGTTGTATAAAAGCGTCCTAGTAGTAGATAAAAAAAACTGTATAAAGTATAACCCAATTTCATAAGGTCAAAATTAGTAAGTATTATTATTATTAGTAAAATTACATTACAAAAACATTATTTGCGATTTCTCAGACACCGGACATCTGGCTGTAACCTAGGGAAACACTAAGGAAGCAAAGTTGTATACTTTTTGCCTCTCGATTTTTGGAACGTAGGATCACATCGCGAGCCATGGCTTCTACTCGTACACCAGCTGTGCCACCGCTGCACCGTTTTGAAATTAAATAAATTCTGTAATATTGATCTGTAGCAAATCAAATCAACTTACTAAAGTATGTGCTTATACTAAAGTACGAGTATGTATAGATAATACATAAAAAATAATAATAATTGACTATAAAAAAACAAATCAACTGCAAACCCCATCTTTAAAAGAGTTGTTTGGTAAATGGATTTTTAAAATATACATGAATTTTACAGAAGTTTGAAAGTTGTAGTTTATAGCACCTAACTTAAAAGTAATCTTACAATTTTACAATGTCTCGACGGATAAACTTTGTAAGAAAATATCTCGAAATATAGCTATATGTTTTATTTATACATCTTTATACGCATCAATATTTTATAGTATTGTGTTCAGACAAAATATTCTCTCATATTTTACGATGAATAATATTGCTTTTACATATCTACATATAAAATGACTTCCCTACATACTCAATATAAAAATGGGATGGTTTATGGTGGCCTGCCGACAGAAACAAATTAGAGAGAGAGAGAGAGATGGTCAAACAAGCGTGTCGGTAACGGTGACTATCTATTTGTTCTCAGTTTACTCACCAGATTCAGAGCGCGTAACGTTTGTAAGGAATATTCACAAAAACTACTGTAGGGATTTTCTTTCGGTTTTCACGATCAGATAGATAGAACCTTCCTCTTGAAAAGAAGGTTTAGGTTTTATAAAGGATTGTGTGTATATTGGCTGCACTACGATGAGTATTATCGATTAGGTCAGGCAAGATCCATCTAAGTCGACGCTGCATAAACTAAATTTGCATTTTCGCATACCAATTGAAATCATTTAACTATACCATTAATTAAATTTTAACTTCCCTTATTTTCATTCCATTTTGTAAACGATTAAATTCATTAGCTAAAACAAATCTGGCAACAATTCAGCTTTTACAAATTACGAAATATATCTTCAATGGTTCAGCGGTCGCATAGACCCGAATTTGTAGACCTGACTTTCACTGGACGGACGTTGGAAATAGATACGCACAACATATAAAGTCGCCAATCACTTAAAAAAGTTGATATATTTTTTAATGAATTAAAATATTGTTACTTATTTAAAAATTATTATATTTAAATTATGTACGTCGCGTACGAGATGTACGAGCTAGTTTATTCTAAATTGACAATGTGTAATATATCCAGAAGTCCCCAAAATTCCTAGATAAAACGTATACATAGAAAACGTATGATACTACTCTATGCCTCGTTGGAGGTCTAGTAAATACATCTGAGAGCGGTCTGTAAATGTGGACCATATACTGTTTGATTTATGAAGACGTTATTAACCTCAATCAAAATACTATACCTACATATCTACGTCACGTTTTTATTCATTGATTTTATTGGTAAGACGATGTATTTATAGATTTTAGGGTTCTTTAATTACAATACAGATACTAGGCTATTTTTCTGTTATATAAAATGTAAGACTACAATTTTGGTACGAAATTTTAACAATATCATTACCCCCTGCATATTTTAAATGCATTTAATATATGAAAAATATGTGAAATTAAATTAGACAACATGTTTATTTTGATACGTTTTTAGACAATTATTAAAATAAACCTGATGGTTAGCCGTATATCGTTTAATTTAGTTTAAACTTGTTCACACAAACTTATAAAAGAACTACACATTTACTACCGTATCTATTTATGCGATTTGAAATATATATAAAAAAAAATTGAGGAGAAATATAAATTGTAAAACAAACAAATAAATATGATACAAGTTTGAAGCGACCCCAAACGGATTTGTTCCCAAGAGAATGTTGCTCTGAAAGATTTATTTTTGGAGCTAGCGTATAAATAAATATCTTTGTCAATAGCATGATAAAATATTTTACACAATTTTGTTTATTTTGGATGTAAAATTTTGTGTTAAAGTTAAGAATAAATAATTCGTTTGTAATTGGACTTTTATAAACTGTGCTTCAGACTTAATAGGAGTAAGAGAACTTTCGTAGGTTTGAATCCTTTCACTGAAAATGTACCATTTATTGGTGTATTTCTACATATCACATAATTTGTTTAATACTAATAATCATAAAAAGTGGTAGGCAGACTGATGATGGTTGTGATCAGCAGCTGGTAGTACCATCAGTTATCACTTTCTAATGTAACGCCCGTGAAGTGTCCTTGTTGCGTTTTGGGAACTGTTTGGAAGTAGCCAGTTATAACGAGAGGAGGGGCCTATCTGGATGGTGCACATTTGTCTCCTCAAGCCGGCATTGCAGAGGCGACTGCTGCCTGTTCATGGACCGCACTTCTAGGTTTACGTCAGGCGGAGTGTTATTATATTATGCCGTGCTACAATAAAAAAAGATAGATGTTATTTATAACACTATTAAATTTATGATAAAAATAGTTCCGTGATGCGCGATGCTTATTGGAAACGTCTCGTCATAGACGCGTAGAAAGGAGCGTTGAAGAAGCTACTAGGCCCTAGCAATATGTTTAAAGTTACGAAGCAAATATTTGGCGCAAACTAATATTTTTTCTAATATATTTCATCTTTAATAATGTGAATATTGCGTGATATGAAAGCGTATAATAATACAGAGAAACCGAAAATAGAAAAAATATATTGTAGTTCATCATCTCATTTTCTTGTTTTGTAACACTCGAAAAAAATTCAATAGTATCTAATGTATAATATAATAAATGTGTGTTATTAAATGTATACGTTTTATTATTTCTTAGGAAAACACAAAACATCGAAATATCAAGACTATATATAATCAGTGCCGGATTTAAGCATAGGCAATATAGGCAAGCGGCCACCACACCACAAAAATAAAATAAAATAAAATAAATTAAATCGATGAAGGAAACAGTAGAAACATAAAAACTTTTCCGAAAAAAATTGAACCGACTTCTAAATAAAACACAAATCACTAAAAAGTAAAAAAATAATTTTAATTGAGAGTACCTACACACAATTTAATAAGCATAAACATGAATAGATGCTTATTATTTATTTACAAATTAATTGTCTGCATTTTATCTAGCATATATCTGAAGTCGGTGCATGCATTTGGAACATGTTTTATGATTGGTAATGTACCTAGATTCAAACAATGCGGAGTTTTATATCAGGTTGGCACCGACTTCAGATATATGCTAAATAAAATGCAGACAATTAATTTGTAAATAAATAATAAGCATCTATTCATGTTTATGCTTATTAAATTGTGTGTAGGTACTCTCAATTAAAATTATTTTTTTACTTTTTAGTGATTTGTGTTTTATTTAGAAGTCGGTTCAATTTTTTTCGGAAAAGTTTTTATTTTGTAATTTTTAGTGGTAACTGTAGATTGATTGTATGGATAACATTCTAAACGCGCTATTCAAATGAAATGTGATGAGTGGCGGGCTTATAGACAGACACTCTCGAGTCCTACCCGATAAAACATGAATCATTAAAATCAATCGAAACATCCCCTAATTTTCCACCCTTAGAGATGGAATATTTTATTCCTTAAATGGGATCAATCCCGAGACATACTTTATCAAACAAAAAAGAATCATCAAAATCGGTTCACTAATGGCGACATATCCCCTAATTTTCCACCCTTACAGATGGAATATTTTATTCCTTAAATTGGACTAATCCCGATACGTACTTTATCAAACAAAAAAAGAATTATCAAAATCAGTTCACAAACGGCGAAACATCCCCTAATTTTCCACCCTTAAAGGTGGAATATTTGATTCCTTAAATGGGACCAATCCCGAGACGTACTTTATCAAACAAAATAAGAATTATCAAAATCGGTTCACTAATGGCGAAATATCCCCTAATTTTCCACCCTTACAGATGGAAAATTTAATCCCTAAATGGGACCAATCCCGAGACGTACTTTATCAAACAAAAAAAGAATCATCAAAATCGGTTCACTAATGGCGAAACAACCCCAAATTTTCCACCCTTAAAGATGGAATATGTTATTCCTTAAATGGGACCAATCCCTAAACATACTTTATCAAACAAAAAAGAAATATCAAAATCGGTTCACAAACGGCGAAACATCCCCTAATTTTCCACCCTTAAAGGTGGAATATTTTATTCCTTAAATGGGACCAATCCCGAAACGTACTTTGTCAAACAAAAAAAGAATCATCAAAATCGGTTCACAAACGGCAAAACATCCCCTAATTTTCCACCCATAAAGGTGGAATATTTTCTTCAAATTTAAAATTGACCAATCACGAGACATGCTTTATCCAACAAAAGAAAAATCATCGAAATCGGTTCACAAACGGCGAAACATCTCCTAATTTCCCACCCTTAGAGGTGGAATATTTTCTTC
This sequence comes from Tinea pellionella, assembly GCA_948150575.1. Taxonomy (NCBI): domain Eukaryota; kingdom Metazoa; phylum Arthropoda; class Insecta; order Lepidoptera; family Tineidae; genus Tinea; species Tinea pellionella. Next base: position 2,913,371 of record OX411250.1, read on the forward strand.
AAATTGAAATGGGACCAATGCGGACATATACCCTATCCAACAAAAAAAGAATTATCAAAATCGGTCCACAAACGGCGGAGATATGAGTGAACATCGCCACAAAAAAAAAAAAAAAAATACACGACGAATAGATAACCTCCTCCTTTTGAAGTCGGTTAAAAAAAATACTGAATTTTGTTTTAAATTTTGGGTTAGCGAACTTATTTAGTTGCTCTCTTCTTTACCTTCGAAGGTAGGCCGCCGAAGTCTAAATCCGTCGCTGTATATAATATTATTTACAGGATAATATTATACTATATTGAAAAACTTAATAAATTCGCTTATTCATAAAACGGTATTCTCAAAAGCCTTATAATAAAACGAAATTCCTGGGTTTATTCCTTTGCCTCAACAACTTTATGTTATCCAATGGCTTCAAAACGAATGATGTATGATAAAACACCCGTAAATTCAACCCTTACGTACAAAATTTGCTATAACTTCGTGCGGATTATCATTCAGTATGCTGCCAAAGAGAAAGGTGATAACAGACTATCAAACTTGGTCCGGCCGCACCGAGGATTTGGTTCGCTGTCATACAATATTCTAACGTGTGCAGAACATTGCGGTTCCCTGAACGTTTAAATATGGTTACCAGCGAATCCAATCTGCGGTGCGGCCGGACCAAGATTGATAGTTTGTTAATGCCTTTAGTGCGTTGTAAACTTGCTTCACATGTTTTAATAGGTCGTTTTGTTATTATGTCTTTTATTATATACTAGCTGTTACCCGCAACTTCATATGCGTATTATACGTTTAGTTACTCTGTCCCATACAAATTAAAAATAACATTATGAAGACAAAAGTTAAAGAAACAATTAAAACAATGCAACAATAAAAATGCGAATCTACTTCTATGGTAAATTGGATAAAAATCCGTTTGGCCGTTTCACTTTGAAGGACAAATAAACATATTTTCTGCCTTGCCTGGTTATGTAAATAATAGTTTAACAGTGATTAATCTCATACTTACAACATATAAATAATACAAAGTTACTAGAACTTGCAAGTACAAGTAAATTGTTACATGCACCTACATAGCTAAGATAAATATTCTAAGTTCATATGGTAAAATAAATCTAAGTTATAGGCAACAGCAGTCGTAAAATGCAGTATGTCATCAATAAAAACGATCCTCAGAAATAGACATGGTAGATAAATGTGTAAGGACTCATGTGAATTAAACCCTAGTTACAAAACTATTCTGTTTTATTAACAATAATGTTTAATGGAAGATTTGATAAAGAATGAAAACGAACCGATCCCTTATTGTTAGTGTAGTTTGGTAGACTTCATTCTATTGGCGACATGTGTTTTAAATTACACTAGAAGCAACAATGAAAAGGTTTTTTAATAACTATGAAAATAAAATACTTGTATTCCCTTGGTATTACTTGAGAGAAGGTATTTATTTTATTTTTAGGAGCGCAACGAGATTTAGAAGTTAGAACATTTTCAGAGCTGATGCGTAAATTAGACAAGAACTTATTAAATTTCCTGCTAAACTTCGCTGATAGGTACTTTGCTAAAGTTTGGTACTAATACTTTACAACTCAAAGCAAAAAGACGTTATTTAGTTTTCTTAAAATATTATTTGAGTCTTAGATGCCATTAGCAAAAGAAGTTTTTAAAAAAGCATCAAAACATATTTTATGAAATAGTAAATTGTAAATTGTAAAACGAAATGGTAAATTACTTATCCTAAAAATTATATTAACTTCTCAGTGAAATTGAGGTATGGGATGTCATTTAGCTATGAAAGATATTATATTTTTACATCCGCAGTGAGGGTGTGCAAGTGACAACATATTGGCACTGCACTATTAGGATATACGTGTTATTGAAAATGCTTATTCTACTCCGATGTTGTCTGAACGAATATCGAAAAATATTTTCGGATATATTTTTATCACTAGTTTATATATAAATGGATAGGCAGACTGATGATGGTAAATACTTGTTAGCTTAGTTTGCCGCCCTGGGGTAACACCCGTTTAGGGGTCAGTTTGGAAATAGCCAGGTATAATGAGAATAGTTTGCCATTTTAATAGTTTGTCTCCTCAAGCTGGCATAGCGTAAGCGACTGCTGTGAAAACGATCAAAAAACGGAGTAAATATGAACAAAGTAATATATGAACAAACGTTATCAGCCAAAAAGCCAACAAAAAAAAAACTAAACTAAAACATCTATCAAATATATGTATATGACATATTCAAACCCTGGCGCGCGTTGTCAACATGCTGCCAGCAGACATTTCTCTGTGATGCTCATAACTCTAGCTTAAAATCACATGTCGAGCTACTATAAAAATCTTCTCTCTTAGATAATGCGTAAGTGGAGAGAGTGTTCTTAAAGATATTTATTAGAGGCCTAAATTCTTAATGTAGTCGTTTCAGCGTTAAGAAACCTGTTATTTATGTTGCTTTTTACTTATTTACAAGAAATAGGCTCGGTTTTAAGAGAAGTTGCGGTGTTAACAAACTGAAAAGTAAGTATAATTATTTGGATAGAACATATAGATACGCAATAAATAACGCTCGCGATGTGACGGGAGATGATCGCAGTCACTTTTAGGTTTTCTGTTAACATTGTCAAATCGTTTGAAGCGGCTTATGCTTTTTTCATGTCCGATGTATGAGGTTAGCTCCTTTAGTATATATCTCTATTCTGGCCTTTAATTATTTTCTTATAGCGACTGTTGTCTCTAGAATAAGCGAAGAAAAAGGAACAATACAACCAATAGATATTCAGTTTTAGCGATATATATTTTAATTTAGTTAAAACATGTTCGCGAAATCACTTATTTTATTAAACATTAAATTTACATAATGTCGGTAAGTACCGCGAGCTTTTCGTTATATCTAGGCATAAAAAGCTACGATGAGATGCCTATATGGTATTGCCTTGGAGTTCTTTTAACAATTACTGTTGTCTGTTTAATTTAATTTCTTATATTTTTACATATATAATACCTATATTTAATCTGAATATTGTAAATGTTATATAAATATTTGCTATGAAATAAATTTTCTTTAGAAAGGAATGACAAGAATAAATTTTGGATTAAAATTTGCAAGATCTTATACAAGGCAAAGATCCTCGGGGAACTTGTATTTGCGCAAAGAGAAATAAATTTGGATATTTAATCAAGAAGTTATCGATAAGAAATTCCTTTTTAACTTGTATAAAGATTAGCAATTTTCCGCTCAGATAAAGGTTAAATTTTTGCATTCAATATTCTATCATAGTTTTGGGTAGATCCCATCTGAAGTCCCATCTAAAGATCCCATCTCACTTCTGACTTTTGTTTCGCATGTTGATTTTGTACAAAATTTGTAATTGTAACTGATACAATTTTTATTTTTATTTAATAAAACAATGAACTGTTACGCGTAGGTAGCTTTAAGTTCTATTTTAAGACAGCCGTGAAAAAAAATAGATAAAGAAAATTCTTTAGAAATAAATTCTTTGCACAAAAATATAACAATAAGAAGAAACTGCTAGCAATGCGCAGTTTGGTTATGTGTATTATCGTGTGAAATAGTGTATGGAAAGAAAGCTTGGACGGAACGATATTTCAAACGCTCTTTCTGGCCACACATTTGTATTGGAAAAACAAGGAAACAATTTACTGAGGTGAAATTTTAAAGCCTCGAAAAGAAAGACAAATCCCGCTACATCATTACCTGTCGGGAACAAAATAAAACACCTTTAACGGTTTTAACGACGTGTTTTTTGCTAAAAGCGAAGTGATGTTTTATCTTATTTAATGAGTTTGTTTTAGTACTAGATATTACTGTAAAGTTTGTGTATAAGTTCTGATGTGTTTTAGATATTTTTACTATAACTATTTATTTATTTATATGGTATACAATTACGTCATAAACTGATGTGAATAAAGTTTCAATCATTTTAAATCCGAGCGATCCGTTTGATCCTCTCGCGTGTTAGATATGCGTGGTTGGACAAGGTTTTGGAGTCTTAAACTTTACACAGATTAAATAAATTGAAACGTGTAAACATAATTTTATTAGAAAATATATTCAATTATAATTTAATTATTTCGAAGTGAATTGATAGATATACGTTTGAGATAAATATATCTTAAAACTTTAAGAATTGTAATAAAATTTATTCATAGATACTATATAAAACTATAATGTCGTATAAAATAGCCGTTTATTCGTACAGGTCGTTCGTTCTCCAATAAATGGAATATAATGCGATAAATTTACAAATGGCACATTTGTCAACCCTCTTCGCTGTCGTAGATGGTGATTTATTTTAGCTGGTTAACAGCTCTGAATAGGTATTATTTGTTGTGAGATAAAATGAATATTAGTGCTTTGTTTGGTTTATAGCTAGACCACAATAACCGTGTACCATGCGTGTGCGTTGTAATGTAATAAATTCCGTAAAAGTGTTTACAGTACATATACTATTCATTGCGTGCATCTGTCAACTCCATATAAGTTGTAAGCTTACGTTATACGCGCATGTGCAATTGAGTTTAAACAATTGAAGTCTTAAGCAAGAATGAAAGTTATATACAGGGTGTCCCGTAAGTAGTGGTGTCAACGATATTTTACAGGTAGAGGGGTTCAATATCTAGAATATAATTTGGTGATTTTTTTTAATACCTTCTGGTTTAAAAGTTATGACATTTTTAAAGAATTATCATTTTTCCCCCCGTTTTATCACAAAATAATGTTATAAAAATTTGTTTACAATTATTTTCACTGATATTTTTATTTAAGTGGGTTGAGAAAACACAGGGCTTTCTAATTAAAATATTATTTGTAACCAATTAATAACCATGATTAAATAAAAAATTAAAATCTAAACAAGATTTAATTTATCAAATTTTAAGCAAAATATTTAAACGAAGCTGGTGTAAAAAAATTGTATGTAAGGTTACGGGACCATTATTTTAAAAATATGTACAATTCACACGGACTCTAAAAATGTATAATAATGTTCACTATCATTTTAATTAAAGTAATTTTTCAAAGTTAAACAAGCAACAAAGTACTATTTGTCGAAGAAATTTCATTATTACCTTATGCGAATTCCAATAAAACCAATGTAAATAGATAGGAATAAGAAAATAATTTATTAGAGTAAATGCTCAAAATGTCTCCCTCTAACTCTAATGCATAACCGACATCTTCTAATAAAGATTCTCCTGATATTTCCTAGGGCTCCTTGATTATTTTTAATTCTTTCGGACACGATATTCAATTTTAGGCGTAGTTCATATTCATTATTATTACATGTCTCATAAACAGTTTCTTTAAAGTTAACAACAGCGGACTGGTGATGGTTATTTGTCCAGTCTGCCGTCCTGGGGTAGTACCACCACTTTCGAATGTAACACCCGTGAAGTGAATTTGTCGCGTTTCGGGAATAGTTTAAAAGTAGCCAGGTATAACGAGAGGAGTGTGCGCTGTCAATCTAAGATGGTACCTGCACGTCACCTCAAGCCGGCATAGTGGAGGCGACTGCTACCGCACAGGTTTCTCTGTAGTAGCAGTTGTTTCCATTCATGGACCGCACTCTAGCTTTACATCAGGCGGAGTGTTGTCACATGCCGAGCTACAATTAAAAAAAAATAAGACCATAATTTACTTAATAATCTTTGTTTTAATAGCAGTCCGGCATGTGATTATACTCTGCCTAATGTACTTAAGGTACGTAATCTCTGAATGAAGTATCAGTGGAAACAGGCGTCAGTCTGCCTACCCCTCTTTGAACATTCCTAAAGTCAAATTAAGGAACCGAAATGAAAATAAGATTGGAACTACAAGCAGTTAGTATCTTACAGTAGGTTAAGACGTGAAAATGTGCAAATTTCCGACTGTAAGAATTCTTAAAATCCGTCCTATTATCGGAATGCATTATTAAAAATCGACGCCCATTTGTTGTATTTATGTCGAAAAAATATTGTAATTTAAATGATAGTGAACATTATTATACGTTTTTAGAATCCGTGTGAATTGTAGATATTTTTAAAATAATGGTCCCGTAACCTTACATACAATTTTTTTACACCAGCTTTGTTTAAATATTTTGCTTAAAATTTGATAAATTAAATCTTGTTTAGATTTTAATTTTTTATTTAATCATGGTTATTAATTGGTTACAAATAACATTTTAATTAGAAAGCCCTGTATTTTCTCAACCCACTTAAATAAAAAGAACAGTGAAAATAATTGTAAACACATTTTTATAACATTATTTTGTGATAAAACGGGGCGAAAAATGATAATTCTTTAAAAATGTCATAACTTTTAAACCAGAAGGTATAAAAAAAAATCACCAAATTATATTGTAGATATTGAACCCCTCTATCTGTAAAATACCCTTGACACCACTACTTACGGGACACCCTGTATACTCGTATTCACAATAGTAAATGTTAATAGTTTGTGTAGATATACATAAAAAAATATCGCGTAAATCATCATTGTGTATTTGTATTTATTTTCTTGTGATTAGTGGTTTTATTCCCACCTTTTAACTCTAACTATGATATTGATATTTTTGTTAAGATTTAAAAGCAGGAGTCTACTTTGTATGCTAAATGCGGACTCAATAGATTTGTGGAGGAGGTTTCTACAGACCCTTGATTTATTCCATTACCAATTCTAAGAAATTTATTACGCACAAATAAAAGATTGTGTATCGGCCGAAAGTTAGTTTCTTTTGTCTATTGTATTTATTGCATTTTTACTAACACCGAAACTGATCCCTTCCGTTTTTTATTGCATCACATTGCCCTTGAATAAAACGTAAATAGTGATTTAATATATTTTTACTTAATAGATCCTTATTATAAATAAATAATCTTTTTGTTAACGGGGTTGTTTGAGTTATTTGGGAACATCGACTAACTACAATAAATGCGGCTTACTATCGAGTTTATTTTGATTAAACGTGTTTTTTTTGGATAGTTTTATTATTTATTTCGAATAATCGAATCTGAAGTTAAAGTTTAATTCCATTTAATTAGAACAATTTTTTACATCGACTTTCTATAAGCTACTATCAATATTAAAGCAGAGTTGGTTGCAAGAACTTAGAAGAACTTAGAACTTTCATAAAGAAGTTAGAATTTTCGAAAAATTTCGGATAAGTACGTGTATTCACTATTCAGTAGATGGTAAAATTTTGTACGTTATTCTAAAAGCTCGAAGGAAAAGCGCCAATCAGTTGCCCTATTCGTATGCAAATGTTACAGAAAACTATATTTGAAAATACTATTTCATTTCCGATACTTTTACAAAGTTTAATGCAGGATAAATTTTGAAAATTCTTGATAATATTCGGAAAATAAGTGACATTTCATTTAGTAGAAATTATATCCAAAAAATTCGACAAAATGTCATCTAGTCGTGTTTCGGAGACAGTTAATAGTTTATATTCGGCTAGGTATAACTCGGAGACTGCTGCTCGCAGACATTTGTATGTGGTAGCAGTTTTTTCCGCTCATAAATCTCCCTGTAGTTTAACGTCATATGTCGAGTTACTATAAAAATGCATTTAAATCTAGAATATATACATCAATAGGTAGATATAAAAGTTTCTTGGATAAAAGACTACAATCGATCAACTATGTCTTTCTTGACCAATAGATTAATATGGATTAGATTACATAGGAGGATGTCTTATTTTCTTTGTAAATATTATTAGGATATTTTCCTAGAATTATAGCTAGGAAGAAAACCATATAATTTTCGAAATTAATTAATTATCCATGGCTTCATCAAATTAATATAATGTGACATGTATTACTTTTATATTTTTATTAATGTATAAGTAATAATTTTTATACATAACAAAAAAGACCGAAGAGAAATTTCGTTCCACAACCAAAGTTTATTTTAAGAAGAAAACTGTCAAAAGTTGTTGGTACGAATTTTAAATAGTCTACGTTGCTAATAGAAAACTGATATTCTCATGTTACAAGTTATTAATTATTCAGGCAAAGCAATATTCCGGGCGAATGTTTACTAGTAACGTAAACAGGGTGAGACTTAATTCATGAATCGCCGCCCGTAGTCAGCTACGACAATTTGTAGCTGTTGGCGTAGTGCCGAGCACGAGCTTGTGGCTAATCTAACAAACGTAACATGAAAGCGTGTGAATAAACAATACACTTTTCTTAATGGTTTTTTTTTAAATATGAAGTAATGCAAGATTTTTTTATTGTACCTCGGCACATCTGTCACACACTCCGCCTGTAGTAAAGTTTTTTTTTTATTTTTTATTTCTTGATTATTTATTTGGGCTTTTAGCACCATAGTGCTTATGTCAGCCCCATTGGTAACACATTATATACTACCTCTCAATACACACTCTTACCTCTTCTTAAAATATATATTTACAAAATCAAATAGCATCCTAGCTGAAGCAGAAGTTGGTTCAGCTAGGATGCTATTAAATGCTCCCACATCGAAAGCGTTGATGCCCAACTTATTCATCAATACCTCTCTCTCCATTTTGCATCGACCACATTGCCACAACAAATGCATAACGTCCTCCTCCTGCGAGCATGACTCGCAGTTGGGGGACGCAACTTTTTTCATCATGAATGCAAATTTGTTGACCGGTACGTAGACGAAATGCGTTGATCAACACAGCCCTTGGAAGCTTAATTTGTGCAAACCATGGCACCCGAGGAGGCTCACCTTGTATTGTCTGATACCATATTCCCTTACTTAGAGATCTTTCGTTAAAGAATTTTTTCCACGAATCATAACAAAGTTTTTTATATTTGAATAGAACCTCAGAAAAGTGCGGAGCAACAGTCACCTCTTCCCCCTCTGAGGCTCCCAATTTTGCCAAAGAGTCAGCCTCCTCGTTGCCTTTGATGCCTGTAGTAAAGTTAAAACAACTGCTACTACCGAGAAATCTCTACAGGCAGTAGTCGCTTTCGCTATGCCGGCTTGAGGAGACGAATATGCACTATCTAGTTTGACAGTGCACACTCCTCTTGTATACCCGGCTACTTTCAAACTTTTTCCGAACGTTTTCACCATCATTAGTCTGCCTACCACTCTCTAATAGTGCGATCAAAGTACATATAACATAGTTACATTGGTACCGGTCAGAATTTAGCGAGGTTCGAACACGGGTCTCATCGATCGGGAGTTCACGCGTCTCACCGCTAGACCACGGCCGCTATATAAAATAATATATAAACTTTATTTTAGTTTAAAATAACTGCATTAAACTATAAATACAGTTATAGTTGAAAACCAAAACTATTTTATATTCTTCCCGTATTGCTAAATCCAGATCCTAAAGCATCAACCAAAGGATCAACTAAATAAAGTGATATGGGAATCGTCTCGAACTGAACTCGTCAAGGTAGTTGGACCATAGGAAAAAAATATTTGTTTATTTATATTTAACCTTCTTGAAAATGGCAGTACGTGTCTAAAACGTTAATCCGACCATCTTGATGGTTACTTTGGCTATATTTAAATCGTGACTTATTACAAGTCTGTTTGACGCGATCACGTCTCTGGCACAATATTGGAAATAGAACTCCTATCAATGCAAAATCCTTCATATTAAGTTTCACGTATGTACAAAGATTTATTACTTAGACTGAACTATTTTACTAAAATATTTTAATATATTTATTCGCTCGGTTGCTGAGTAGTAAACTGAGCAAAAACGTGTCCGTTACCATCACCGACACAATTAGTCTTTTCCTCTATTTCACTATGTATCTCCCTCTTCATAGCGCTCTCTTTCTCACCATCGTGGTTTTTTCTGTACTTCTTCTTCCATTGTTTCTCTTCGCCTTTATTGGACTATACCCTGACGTCACCTTCTTTTATTTCTTTGTTCTTTTAATTTTTATGTAATCAATGTTTAAAAAATGCTACAAATGAAATCAAGATAAAGAGGGATATTATTATTACCAATATTTAACGTCACATTATTGTTATTATTATAAAAAATAAAATAAATAAAATAAAATAATTTTCTTTTCACAGAAAGCAGCTTATCGCTATCTGATTTCAATAATAAATCAATTTATAAGCACACTTAAGCAGATGCTTGAGAAATTACTCTTATTTCTGTAATGTTTTCGCTTCTTTACTCTCATTCGTATTTTTCGTTAAGATAAGTTCTTTTATTTTTATTTATTTTAAAAGTTAGAAATGTTCGTTATTTTTGTAAAGGTTAATAAAATAAAGTCAGGTAATCAAGGCATAAATAATATTTTATTTAATTATTTAAGTATTTAAGTAAGACGACCCATGGAAGCGTAACATTATTATTGTCTGAGATCTCTTGTTCTTTTCGAAGTTCTTTTGGTGGTCCTGGTGTTTTATACTGATATCCTAATCTGTTCACACAGTGAAAGGCACGTAACATAATACAATGTACACCAGCATTTCTAATTTGATAGCTTCTTAAAACGCCTGAGGTTTTGTTAAGTGAAATACATAGTCGTCGTCACCACAAGCCACTTTTTAAGAGAGAGAAATATCTCCAGGCAGCAGTCGCCTGCGCTATGACATCTTGACAAATGTATATCATCCATTCACAGAGCATTCTCTCGTTATACTCGGCTACTTACAAACTGATTCCGAAACATAACTAGATTTCTTCACGGGTGTTAGGAGACGGCAGACTGGCCTAAAAACTAATGATAACTGTCGTGCATCATGAGAAAAGTAATAAAAGACAGAGGGAGAAGTCGCTGCCTACTCCAATATGGAGTTGGACGTGAAGTAAGTATGAAATGGAGAATGAGGCAAGTGACTGCAGAAATTCAATTTAATTTCTATAGAAAATAATTTTGTACGACAAAGCTACTAAAATGAAAGTTTTGTGTTTGCAATTTCTATCTGCTTTCCACTCGCAGCCATTTTGGCACAATACCTACATGTTGAAATATATTTTATAATGCCGTTGCAAAATTGTGGTATTCAAACGGTTTTGCTCATGAACCGCACTCAAGGCGGAGTGTGGTGACATGCCGGAATACTATAAAAAATAAAAATGAATATAAATTAGTGAAACAGAAACAGGATGTAAAAAGACAGCTAACAATCCTGCGAACCACTGTATACTGATACGGTTCAAGTAGTATTTATTTGTTATTTTTGAGATCATGACTGACGCGAAATACTCGAAATAAAAAAATCTGTAGTAATTTGTATTCGGTTTAAAATATAAATAACTAGTTTATTAAATAAATAAACGTCCTATTGACTGCTCAATTTATGTCTCGCGAGTTAAACTTTTATCTTCAGTAAATGTAAAAGCGTTTAGATACGAAGACAGAAATGTAAAGCAAGATTGATGGGGTATTCTCAGCCGACATCCCTTTTGTTGTGTTTGAGGGCAATTTCTGTAAAGAATATCGAGTTGCCTTAAGTGAATGTTCTTAAGTTTCTTCGTTTACCTACTGCCTATACTATACTATAATGATTCATATTGAAGCTTTGATATTATGTAATTTTATTTCTTGGGCAAAATACTACATAAAAATCTTCTTTATATTTTTGTAATGTTAAGTCACGGGCAGCATTCATTCGTCTTGCCGGCTTCAGGAGACGAATGTGCATTGTGCATCATCCAGCAGGACTTCTTTTATTATACTGCGGCTAGCTGATCCTTAAAGTGGTGGTGGTACTGGATAGCAGACTGGGATAATAACTATTATATCATTCATCAGCCACTCTTGATGTGTTTGAAATATATATTTTTAATAAAGTACAAAATACTTTAAAACTCAAATAAAAGTCATATACTTGCTGAAATAACTTTGAAAACACTTTTATCTATATCACAGTATAGAGTTGTAAAGTTTATACATTTGCAAAGCTTTCAACTACTCATGTTACTTTTAAGGTAGTGGTAACGGAGCCTTACTCAAGAGATATAAAATTTTAATGTTCAGTAGAAGGCTTGAGTTCATATTCATCTCAGTAACTCGACACTGGGTATTTCAAGAATCTTCATTACGGTGCATCTTTACATTTTATTTTATGACATACCATCATTACAAAACAATACTAGACGAACTCTTCTATTGTACAACTGCTACATATAATTTTTTACAGGTAGCAGTCGCCTCCGTTATGCCGGTCCGACTAGACGAATGTGCATTATCCAGAATGGTAACACACACCCCTCTCGTTATACATGTGGTTAGAGTATAAGCAAGATAAGTCGAGACATTGTCGTCGTAATAACAAAGTTGTGTTTAGGGGTAATTTGACGATGTCTTTGGTAAAAAAATATATTATAGAAGTACCGCATAAAGCTTTTTTTTGTTATGCTAACGATTATTAAGATTGCGGTGTCACGTACATATCGTTAAATTTGATTATAAATAATATTTATCAGTATTTATGGAAGCCTGTATTGTATTACGAGATCGTAGGTACATTTTTTCTCGCGAGCTACTATCAAAGAGAAAATATATTATCAAGTTGTGTAAGCAATAAAGAACACGTACACAAAGCAAGTTCTAAAGATTTTAATTCCGTTATAATGTATAAGAACCTTTATTATTTTGAGTCCTGATTTTTAATTTTACTTTTTTTATATTCTGGTGTAATTCTCACTTGATTATACGCTAAAGCGTGGTCCATGAGCGGGGATAACTCTTACCATAATATTTAAAGGCAGTTGCCGTTTTCGCAATGCCGGCTTGAGGAGACGAATGTGCACCACCCAGGTCGACAGTGCACATACCCGACTACTTTCAAACTAATCATAAAACGCGATAGATAACTTTACTACCAGAGAACGGCATCTACCCGGCATCGGCACTTTAATCAATCTTTGAATATTCCTTATTCATATTCAATGATTTATTCTATATATTATAAATTTATTCTTAACGTAAACGATATTAAAATAAACTATTTTCCTTCTAACTACGATAAAGTTTAAGAGCGGTTATGAAGTTTCTTAATAAATAAACAGCCATTTCTTTAATTACTATTTTATTAATAGCGTTATCTATAGAGACGTATTAATTTAAATAATTATATAGATAGATATATTTTTTAATTTATAGGTATATCTAGTGGAAACCGTGAGTCACGACATTATAATTAGTTTTGTACTAAGTTTGAACTTCCGCCATTTAATTTTGTTTGTTTTGTGGCGACAGGCCGTAAACTTAATTAATTAAATACGTAATTTATATGAAAACTCAGGTGTAACTGTTTACGAAAATTTATTTATGATTAATTATTAGATAATTTTAGTATGTAATTTAGCGTAAAGTTTCAGTTTATCTTTGGTGTAGATTATTATTAAATATTTATAATTATTATTCGCTATAATATTTTGGTAGGCATCATTTTACTGAGTATTTTTAATGTATAATTTTTCTTTTATTATCGTTTCTGGCACAAAATGTTTAAAAAAATACATGAACATAAATTTCAATAAATATCTTCGAATAAGTCGACGTTAGAAAATCGTTTGTTTTAACAGAATTAGATTTCTTTTTATGCGATTTTGAAGTCAAAGGAATAACGACCCTACAAGCACCCGTGCATTGAAGGAGAATTACACGCTGCATCGACGAAATACACAACCACTTTTACGCAAAATGCTCATGGACAATTTCGACAGATTTCGTCAGACAGTTTGTGCTATTAAATACACAATAAACAACAGAGTGCAATGTTATTAAATACATAACCTACTAATTCAATAAAAAAATAACAATCTATAGAAAAAAAAACTTGTGTTTCCTATTTAATTCAAAACTGGCGTTAATTTGGGACACTCTTTGTTTTTCATCTACAAAACTCTATCTAACACTAACACCCTTTGTGTTAGTCGAGAATTTAACATACATGTCTTTAAATAGAACGGATATGAATTCTCTCTAGAGCGAGATACACCCGTTTCTTCTCACAGTGTATTCAGATTTTTCCAATAAGATTTTATACTATACAATAGTAAACCGTCTTTAAAGATGTAATACTATTGTGTTGTGCATACGGATTTCTATTCCCTTTGAGTGTCTCTATATCTGATTACATTTCTGTGATGAATCCGAGCTGAATATAAAGAAGGTTTACCTACTAGTATACAGGACTATCTGGTGGTAAGCACAGTGGAGGTCCATGAGCACTGACGACTCGAGAACCGCTTACTCGGTGGCTCCAGTCCCCATTATTATGCCGGCCTGAGAAGGTGCTTTGTCACGCTCCGCTTGAAGGATCCAATGTCAAAGGACTGGGAGAACACATGGGAGGGCAAAGCATTCCATTTGTCTATTGTGCGGCACAAAAAGGACGCGCCGAACCGTTTCGTTAAGAACGATATTTACAAATATTTTCTTCATAATCTATAAACATATTGTTACGTGCGTAGCGTAAACATCTTGGCCACGCCCACGCGAGTGGCGTGACCTGTGACCTTGTTTACATTATTAATTAGTAAACAACTTCGACGAGATCTTTCTAGAAGCTTCCTCCTGTTTGAGTATAAATACCGACACCCGAGTGTCCCAAGAAATAGTCCTATTTTGGATGCGATACAAGCAACTCCTGCGATAACAAGCGATACTAAACAGCGACTGAAGACTATCCAGCGACTATTGTACCACTCCTGCTTCTACGTTATTGTGTGTCGTATGCAATAAATTGGTGTGAAGACCGAAGTCGTGTAATAATAATAATAATAATAAAACTCTTTATTGTGCGAAAAAAAAACAATTGTGTATTTTATTTTGTATCCCCCACGAACGTAGCAATATATTATATATATTTTATTAGTATTTAATTGCAACAGGCAGCAGTCGCCTCCACTATCCCGGCTCGATGAGTCGAATGTGCATCATCCAGATTGACAACGAATTTGTAGCAGCTGAACTTAAAACTATTATCAGTCTAGTTACCACTACTGTAGTAAAATAACCTCGTTTGTTTTCAAACAGATTTTGGGTAAAAATTACCCTACGTATAGGGCTATAATAAGTTGACCTCGTTACTGACCTCGCAGACAAATGATTTGATTTGTTCTTTAATGGGTCTCTGGGTCTCGGATATAAAAAAGGGTTATTTGTTCTTCAGACGGAGTGCGGTCATGTCGGATATTATAAAACAAACCATCTACCAAAATAATAAAGGTTTTGATACTTATTTATAATATAAATAAAATCTTTAGACTTAGCCTAGTGTTCTTTATAAAAAAATATTAATAAGAATTATAAGAATTGGGAGTGCAGGCACTTATCATTAACAAACAAACTTTTCAGTAGAGACTATTGTATTTAAATGTCTTCTTAGTTTAACAACTTGTGTTGGCTTTCCGACCGCAAATAGACCGGGAGTGTGCTGTATAAATATTATAATTATTAATAATTTTTTAAAATAGCATCTCGGCATATGACAACACTCCGTCTAATGGTAAGATAGAGTGTGGTCCATGAACAAAAACGACTGTTTTCTACAACAGAGAAATTTCTGAAAGTAGCCTTCTCTATGCCGGCTTTAGGAGGCGAACTTGCGCCATTCAAGTTAACAGTGCGCACCGCACTCGTTATTCGACTAATTACTAAAAATAAAATAGAGCTCTCGGTCTAAACTTCATTTTACATCCACAAACAGAGGCTGAGAAAACTTGGTCCAAACATTTGTGAGATAATTGCATTGAGATATTTTTAGTTTACTTGTCAAGCAGAAACTTTGACTTGGATTAGGGTTAATCTTGAAAATTTACGCATGTTTTATTTTTGTTTTATTTTTTTAAATTTAAATTATTAACTAAAAATTATGCACATTTGGGATTCTTAATGGACGAAGCATCTCATTAATTATGTTGGCAAAACGTAGTAAGTAAAAATAGTTGAAATATGGCTTTGTTCAGTTTTCGTTTTAAATAAAAAAAAACTTGTCTCTCGGTTTGTTTATCCTGGTTACCTAATGTAAAAAATATTGTATCGTTTAAATAAGGAACAGCGAGAGGAGTGTGCACTGTTAATCTAGATGATACATGCTCGTCTCCTCAAGCCGGCATAGTGGAGGCGACTGCTGCCCGCACAGGTTTCTCTGTAGTAGCAATTGTTTCCATTCATGGACCGCACTCTAGCTTTACATCAGGCGGAGTGTTGTCACATGCCGAGCTACAATAAAAAAAATGCAAATCTTGTATTCAAATTGAGTTTATTTTAACAAAAATAATAATTTTATTTATGTATATCGATTAAATGGTCTAATAAAAAGAATTACTTACTTAAGCTTCTCTAATTTATTTAAATATAGAAATATTTTTTTTGAAGAATCTTAAGTGCTTATTATATTAAATTATGATGTTGAACTGAAAAAAAAAACCAAAGTGCCCCTTTCATTTTTACAAAAGATCTCGTTCGAAAATAGCGGCAGCGAAGCAGTCTCATATAATAGCTTTTTAATAATATTTTCCACGGACCTAACAACTACTCCAACTACGGTTGCTGAAATTCACGTTCGAGTTTCACGAAATGAAAATTTTCAGGTGTAGATTAAATTTTACTTGAGAAATATAAATTCTATTCATTTATATTAATAAAGTCATCTCAGAAGAACTTCGAGCAGAAATAATTTAACAGCGTTGCTTTGTTAAATCAAAGATATTATTTTTAAATATATTAGGCAGTACTTATAGAAAATGTACCCATAACATAACATAACGCTTCCTTTGTGCGTTTATTTCACAGTATGCATTTAGAGTATCTATTCCATCTTTAGGGAATTATTTGTAGAAATATTTCCATTCCATCCTTAAGGAACCTTTTCTTCTATATAAATTAGTTGGAACCGCGGTTTCACCCATGTAAATTTAAAAGTCCAGAATCTTCCACAATAAACGAGTTAACACAAAACGGAACGCATCCGGGACAAACAGAGAAACAAGGTCGCTATTAAACTGAAATATATCGAATAAAATCCATTAACTCATTAAAATCAGTTCTCGTAAAACCCTAAAAAACATTATGACATAAATAAATTTTAAAATGAAATTAACAAAACATAATGAATAAATCGCAACGAATTTATATAAGACCAAAAAAAGAGAAATGCCAGAATAAAATAAAACAAAAACACGAAGTAAACGAAGTAAGTTTCAGTTCTGTTATTTAATTTACTTGTGTTAAAGATAGTATCTATCTTATACTTTGTAGTAAGTTAAGAGTTTTTAAAGTCATTCCTTTGAAAGCCACCTGCTCTACTTTTATCTAAAGAGATCGACATTTTAACCCGTTTAATAAAACTGCAGTGTTTTGTTTTGAGTAAAACTAATGTATTAGAGTTTTAGTGAACGTAAATGTAAATAAATGTTGACTTAGAATAATATAAAAAACAAACTTTGTATACTTAATACTATTCGTGAAAGTTTATATGTTTGTAACACAATCCGGCTGAAGTGCCTTATTGAGCTGCGGCTGCTTGCCTAACTGTTTTCAATCGCATCTCCAGGATGATGAACACCCGGTCGGCCCAGCATCTTGGACAACTCTACTCTCTCAATATTCCCTGTCACCACTTTTTGTCTTTCGAAATTGTCGCCAACCTGCTGACGCCCTTAGTTCTGTAAGTGGTCCACGGGATCCCCAACACACTATACGAGCCATTTTTCAATATGTCCACTATGCCTACTCTCTACAATAACATAATTCAAAACAAGCTGATGGGAATATCAATTGGTCAAATTAATAATTGAAAATCTAACAATTTAAATTATTAATTTCTTCTATTTCTTTAGCTGTAATGTTGCGTGTAAGCGTATATTATATCTTAGAATAGCATTTTCCTTCGAATTTCCGAACGAAAAAAACAATATTTTCTTTACTCAATTTTTCTTAACTTGAGAATATCTTGTATTTTATGAAATCGGAAGAGTGACGTCCGTTATATTGCCACGAAAATGATTGATGGTGCCTATCGATCTTGTTTCTACTTTAATTCTAAATATACACTCTAAGATAATGTAGCATGTAAAATATTAATACTAAACGAAAATTTATAACATAGTTTCGCTGCTTAATATTCTTAAAATTTCACTGTGATATGAATATAAAATTCATAATAAAAATGGCTTCATTTTGTGCTCACTCAAAGTTTTCGTTTAATATGTTTTTTTTTTCATTCGGTAAACTATCTCGTCTATTTTAATTATTTTAATACGCGACGTTTCAAAAGGTCGTTGTAAAACATGGGATTAAAATAATCTTAATGAATTTTTAGAGTGACAGCAGTGGGATAACGGTTGAAGGCGTGGATTCACGTTCGAGAGACCTGGGTTCAAATTTTGCCGAATTCCCGACGGCACCAACGTAACGTATATCTCGGTCGCTCAGTGCCTACGGCTTGAATTAAAATATTGATAGACAGACTGATGATAGAGTAACAGATGATATTCAAGCGAAACATTGACCTAGTTGTGTTTCGGGATAAGTTTGGAAGTAGCGGAGTGTGCTTTGTCTACCTAAATAGTGCACAGTCATCTTAAAGCGCAGGCGATTTCTACCTACAAACACATTTTTACGGGACATTTGAGCTACTATAAAAAATCTTATCGTAGGTAGTAATATTCTTCAACAATATTTTATAAAGTAAACCTTAGACGATACCCACTCTCAGTCAATTTAGGTCGGTTAAACTCTGTTGAGACAGTATCAGATATCTGAGCAGAGAGCTTCGTGTTACGGTAAAGTAGAAAGCGAGTACTTGAAATATGTATTTTTTTATGTGCATAAATAAATATGAGCTACATTTTTTTTAAATGTGTATTTAAGAATATAGTGAAGCGGTTGTTTATATTTTTATTTTTATTGTAGCTCAGCAAATATTAATACTGCGCCCGATGTCAGGTTAGCGTGCGGTCCATGAATGGAAACAACTCCTACCACAAAGAAATTTCTGCAGCTTTCAACTCATCTCGTTATACCGGGCTACTTCCAAACTGTGTTATCCGCGCTGCTATTCGACTCCTAAAACCGTACGCAATAGACTCACTGATCCCGAAACCTTGCACGCGTGTTACACTTGAAAGTTGTTTTGTTTGAAATAATACAAGTAATATTTTAGTTACAAAATAGTTTTTGTTTATTGAGGCGTAACTGAGGCCTTGCTTATTGACAGCATTGATGACAACCGGAAGCTAACGAGAGGATAACATCTCTGATTGATGAAGGTCGGAATTGTTCGCTGCCCTCTCATGAACTATCCGTAATATAATCCTGACTTTAACTTGTATTTTTATTATCGGAATTATTTTTTTTATATATCTACTTAATTAGGTATATTGTCGTCAAATATTTTATTATGTTTATTTTTTAAAAATAACAACAATTGTCACAGCTTTTTTAAAAAAAGTTGTGTATAAATATAGTTCTAGAAAGTCTCGAGTTGAAATTAATTATTAATTTAATTGAAATAATTACTTTGACCTTTTTGTTAATTAAAACTCGTTGACATTTGCAAAACATTAAAAGTTTCAAATTAAAATCTCGCCTTTTAATGTATTATTTATAACTTTAACTAAGCCCTTTTCCCATTTCATCCTTTAATTATCAGGTCATATTATTTCGGATTAAATTGAACATTATTGTTTATTTTTTAAATTTTAAATAATTACTTATTTATATTTGAAACTAAACTAAATTTACGTACGTTTTAAGGCTTTTTTCTTCTGCAGTTCTACATTTCTAATCATAACTTCTTTTTATATTAGATAGGGAGGTTATTAATTTATTTCTTTGTTTTTTTTTATTTATCCGCAATGAGATGAAATAGAAGATCAAAATAGAAAAAACCCTAAGAGTTGAGACTCTTCGGTCAAAGTTACGAAGGAGAAAAACCAACGAAATGTAATTAAACATTTTCGTTTTTCAGACGTAAAAGTTTAACTAGAAATTATTTTCTTTTAAAATTAACCTTTGTTTATTAAATTCATTAATGTACCTCTTTTTGTGTTAAATGCGCAATATCGAACAGTCTATTAAGCGAAGAGTCCGGGTTTTATTCCCAGTTAAAACAAATATTTATTATAAAATATCAATTACAATATAAATGTGATACGTTTCGGGTCTAGGTGTTGCTGTTGTTAATTCTTTTTAGGTTTTTCATTTTTTTTTTAAAACTGTACAGAGCTAGGCACTGAGCGACACCTAATACTGATTTATGATGCCCATTTATTTATTATTATTACTATATGGGTGAGTAAGCAGTTTGGTAATGTGAACATACCTAGTAACCATAGCTAAGTATAATATGACAAAACGAGTTAACAAGCGAAATTAATTTACGCAAAAGAGAAATGTGAGAATTCTTATACGTGTGTTCTTATATGTGAAAATTAGTAATTCTGTATATTAAAAAAGAAACTCTCAAAGAACGGTTTCCTCAGTTCATTTCCAGTTCACTCGTACAAAAGACCGGAAGGAAAATGCAACTGATATTTTCTACAGAACAAAGAGATATTGACATATTATTTACTGTCCTTTTTTTGTTTGTTTATTTTTAATACAATGAAAAGTCTTCAGAAGTTTGGAAATTATTTAATTTATTGTTATTGTATGTATATGATATTTAACGTTTTTATCGAGAATCGAACCCGACCTCGCGTAACAGACGCTCTAGCTACCGTACCAGAGAGTCCGACAAAAAATAAAAGTTACGTTTCGGGGATCCTTCAAATCGCCCTTGAATTAACTATTATTTTTGTTTTTATTAAAAAACTTACAATTTAGTAACTATGCGGATACGGGCTTGTAAACTATTTGCTCACTCAAACTAACTGAAGGATTTTGTTATGCAATATTCATTATGTGTAAATTTTGAACTATTTGTTGTTAACCCTTAGTTCAAGAGCTTTAAAATTTACTTATTTATAATTTAATTACGAGTTTATTTATTACGAGGTTATCTATAAAAATAATATATGTACAATTAATTGTACATTTAAATACAAAAAGTGAAAAATATTAAACAGTCACAAGTAGAGACAAATAGTGGATTTATTTTTTATACAGAATACATATAGATTTTTTTTTTATAATTACCCTTACCGCTTCTCACTTACCCTTTCAAGGTCCTTTGGTCAATTGGTCAATAAAGTACGAGTATATAAATAAAAATAAACAAAATATTTCGATATAACAATTATCGCGGCGACTTTTATATTATATAAATAAAACCAAATGTAAACAAGCAAACAAACATGTGAAAATTTTATCGTCCCCCTTGACCTCTTACGTAGATTTTAAGAGTACAGATTCAAAGAACATTTTCTATTTCAGTTTTTGGAGCGCAATTCTTGCATTTATTTCTAACGCAATTTATTTATATGAATAATATTAGCAGTCGAACCGCAAAGTAGTAGGCGAAAATATAACTTTTAAAGAGTGACTATCATCATTCATGCTTTGGAAAAGTATTCATGGTTACAAACAACTTTAATTTAAGCAATACCTCCTCCATCTTAGACATTAATAATCATAGTTCAGTTAAATTACATGAATCTTGATTAGTTATGTACCTAAATCTTTGATGAAAATCTATAATCCATAAATGTGTTATTAGCGCGTACAGAGAGACAGTGTATCTATACAAGCGTTTATGCTTTAAATAAATATATCATGTAATAATTTGCATGACAAAAATTACGAATATAATGAAAAGGAAATACAATTCCATTCAAATTATAATTTGTTGTTGGAATCTGTCTATAACAGATAAAAAAAAAATAAAAGAATAAATCTAGCTATATATAGTTTTTAATACGAAATAAACTTTGTTCATTTGTTTTTCATTTTGTTTAATCTATTACGACAATAATAAAATATATTTTTAGCAACATCAACCTTTCATCATTAACAATTATATTACAAACTATATTGTATCTAACACAGTGTTTTAATAGTAAAATATAAGAATAGACATCCTTATGTGAAATTGCCTCAATTCTTCAACTAAAAGATAAAGAATCATTTATTTAGGAAAGAAATAGTGGTCTCTAAAAACGACATTAACCGTTTTATGGAGGTATTTGTCTCAAACCACTTATTTTACTATCATAATGTCACTTTTAAGAACAACATAAAGATTACATCTTTATATTACTAAAAGTTTCACATTGACTGATTTCTTTTACATTGTAAAGGATTTTTAAAGAGAGACTGTGGTCATGTGTCATAGACGTGGACTCGCAATCTAAAATGTAACTGGGTTATAATAAACTGTGGTCATTAAGTACTTACCTGTAAATGATACAGTCTACTACTTGACTGTCTCATGATTAACTTTACCACTTTTCAGTGAAATGAATGAGTTTTGAGATCAGTTCGGAAGTAGCCGGTGGGTACCCTCTCATAGAGCCGGCATAGAGGAGGCGGCATGGACTGTACTTAGCTTGACGTCAGATGGTGGGAGGTAGCTCAATATGCCGGATTAATACAAAAGCAATATTACCTGTAACTGTATATTTTATATGTATGCAGACTGTACTGGTTAGTTCACGAAGAGAATTTGTACCTGCATACTGTAATTCTTATACAACGCCGGCGTTGCATGGACAAGCACATCCGAGGCTCTAGGCATACAACTTAAATGGCGCCCATTTGCTAACAAAAATTTCGCAACAAAATGAAATAGAAATGTATTACAAACGTAGAACCGTCTTAGATTCTGTACGCGCCCATGTTTAGCGACCAGCTCGTGCTGACACGTTTGTCACGTACTGTCGCTATGCCTAATCCGAGCGCCCTGGGCCATCTCTTAGTTAGCTTATATGTAGCTCTGCCCTTTTTACTTTGTAATATTTTAAAAGCTATTTAATTAGATATTTACCCAAAATATATAAAAAAACGTATGAAGTACGTAGAGAAGGTGGTAGAAGAAGAAGAAAATGGTAGAGAAGTTTGTAGGCTTCATAGTTCCTAAGATTTTGTTATTAGTGAGGGAATTTGTTGAATACATAAAGGAGAATGCCCATTCGCCTAAGAGAAATGGGCCCACAATTTTTTCTTGAGTTTCACGATAATTTTTAGTTCCTTTTGTAGGAAAATAAATCTACATTTCTTAACACCAATCAGTTTTAATTTTTTCATATGTTTTTATTACTCAATAACTAATTAGACTTTTGCTGAGTCACAGTATTTACAATATTTGAGGTTATTATTGTATTAAAAGCTTTAATCATGGTAATATTAATATAATAAATATATATAAAAAAATTAATAAATATTATATTTTTTATATTATTAAACATTATATATTAATTGGGAAACGATGTTTTGATATAATTAAAATAAATTAATGAAGAAATATGGTATTATTTTAGAATATTGTTTTGTTACCAAACTATTAGGTATCAAGTGGGTCCAGAAATTGGCATTCTCCTTTTGTATTTTATCTATAAGAAAAATTGATAGCTATTATTACATATAGCTTATAGTCAGTGGTCATTTAGCAGACGTCTACTTTTCTTAGAACACCTTTATTCTAGAAGCTTCGATAAAGGATAGGACTTATCTCGTGTCAGTAGTTAAACATAAAAGGGAAGAAACCTACCCACATATTTGTTCTAACATTTTACGAAGTTAGTTCCACTACATTGTGCAAACATATCACTTTCTCTACCTTTTCTTATAATAGACAGAAAGGCGTTTTTCTTCAGTGATATTCCTTTTTTTTTTGAGCCTAGCTTTTATTTAGCCCTGTATAAATTCCGTGTATTTAAAGGAGGGATGAAATAATAAATGTGTTTTATAATTTTTTCATGTAATATTTCCTGTAATTAAATACTCTTATCTGGTTTCGCCTATCTTGATGAAATTTAGTATTGAAGTAGAGTTTGCATAGAATAGGTTAGCAAGGGTCGGCAAATAGCGGCCCGCGGATGGTAAAAAATTGGACTTCCAGATTTTTTTCGAATTAAGACATTATTCTTTTCTAGACTTCCATTAAAAATTACTAGTATCCAGACCCCAACCAAAATTATCTAATTGCCGACTCTCTACTTCTTTTCTTTAGGTAGTTACGGTTATTATTAACCCTTTAAAGACTATTATCTAAAGAACCTTTGTTGAAGCTGAAAGGTACGAATAAAAACATAAATCATGATAAGCAAAACTCGAGTTGGTACACAATACAAAAGTAATTTTCTCACGAAATTGATTTACGTAACTACTCACTCGCAAGTCGTATATGGAAGTACGTAAAATGCATGTTATATTATTTAGCATTTTATATGTTCAAACATTTTAAGGAGTGGTAGGCAGACTGATGATGGTTATTAGCTCAGTCTGCTATTTTTAGTAATTTCCAATCAGACGATGTTATATTAACCGCCGCATTTAAATGAAGCGATCCTATTGGCGGAGATCACTCGCGTTACGTTTTCACGGCGTAAATGTAACCTTGTACTTGGCCTGGTGAACTGATTGTTTGACTGTAATACAATGCTGTGTCGACCGTCCATTGACAGACAGTTCACACGCCTCTCATTATATCCGGCAACTTTTAAGCTGTTTCGGAAACCCGACTAGATAGGTTCATGGGTTTAGTGACCCTAGAACGGCAAACTTGGATAATGTCAGTCTGCCTAACACTTTTCTTTGTTTTGTGTGTCCTGTTGATTTTTTATTTTGATTACCATCTTTCTTATTTTTTTAAGAACAGGTTTACTGTGAATTTTTAATAGAGAGAGGATTTTCACTGTCTTTATTATCCGTTACAGCATTTTATATAAATGAATTTTATAAAATTTGTATTTAAATGTTTACTTTTTTTTTAAATTTATTTATCTGAGTTGAGACAATTCATTTATTACCTTTTTGCCGTACTTCATTACCTCTGAATATAAACAAGCAAACGCTTTTGTTAGACACCATTTTCTCCGTTATGTGAAATGAAATGTAATGCTCGGACAAAAACGATAATCCTCTAAGTGGCGCGAATAGTCGAGGGTTGATAACATCTTTTTTTTTGCAAATGACGTGTCTGCAGGGTCACTCAGTGGATTTTTGGCATTGTGCCCGTGCCTGCGAGCCTGTGACCTAATTCTAACTGCGATCAATGAACCGTTTGTATTTTAAATAAATATTGTTTTTCTGCACTCTTGTCTATTGATCTTATTATTGTAGTTTTTATAATAATTGTAAATTATTATTATTTTGAACGTAACTCAACATATGTCAACACTCAACTTGATGTTAAGCTAGAGTGCGGTCTATGAATGGAAAGAACGGCTACCATACAAAAATCTTTGTCGATAGCAGGCGCCTCCGCTATGCTGGCGTAAGGTGTCGAATGTGTTCCACCATGCGTTCACGCATTCTACCGCTAGACCACGGCCGCTTTGAATAACATAAAACTCTGTCTTTACTTAAATCCAACGGTATTATAATCGCGAAAGTAGTTACTTCTTTGAATCGTAAATTGAAGGCTCTTCTGACTTCTCTTCTTATTATTTTCCAGATAATCTCGTGATTGCGAAGCGGATGAGCGATTCAGAATTCAATATCTCTGTTCCGCGAAGCAGAAAATTTTAAATTTTACCTTTGTAGTCTTCCAATAAGCATGCTGGAAATTAAATCCTATATTAATATTAGTCTTGAGGAATATGATAATACCAGTGGCTTCTTTTCTTTTTTTATGAATAAGTGATTTTGATGTTTTGGCACACGTTGGAAAGGGGAAAATAAGAATACATCTGTTTAGTAGACACATCTATTCACGTACATCAGAGAAAACTTATTATATTTTTTGATTGTCTTTTTGCGATAGTAGCCGTGGTTATTGATCGAGTAACCCTAGTCTAATCTCCCGCGACCGGTATCAATGTTTTATGTTGGTAACTTTAATAAAAATAAAGACAGTATTATATATGTAAATAAGTAGCAAAGAGCGCCGAAAAGACTGATGTCAAAACAGGATAAATACATACAAGTGCCTTAATGTTGGAAACACTTATCTCCTGAATAATTTAAGGATTGTTCTCCTAAATACAATAATTTTACGGAAAATTGGATAGATTAGTTTTTCATGTTAAATTTTGTTAAAAATTTTGTAAATAAATCACATGACAAATAATACTTACTTTAGTAAGTATAAACAAATGTAAGTTCGTCTCCTCAAACCGGCATAGCGAAGGCGACTGCTATATCTATAGTAGCAGTGGTTAGGGCCACACTCTAGCTTTACAACAGGCGGAGTGTTGTCATATGCCAATAAAAAATATATTTTTCTGTTTTTTTTTTGTATTTATTAAAACAAATGCATGATTGGAGGATGAGAAAGATATTGACGTTTGCAGTGCTGCCAGACTTCCTAACGAATATTGGCATGACGTAAATGCAGCCCACTATAAACCATTTTCCTGCGCGTATTTTGTGAACTAAGGTACAAAGGTTCAGTAAAATATTATATTTTTAGTTTTATCAATAGGCTTCGTGAACCCTTGAAAGGAGTTGCAAGTCCAATCATTTATAACACCCGGAAACTGGACACTTCTCGGTTGACGAAGGTCATTCAGACGTCTGCGACTGAAATCTTTGAGATATGCTAAAACATTTTTTTGTAAGATGAATAGCTTAAACCCTGACCTCATACATTGATAAATGATTTTTTAAAACGGTTACCTTTATACCTAACTATATAAGCGTTAGAGTATGTAGTTTAAAGGGTAAGCCTAAATTTATAAGGTAGTGAGAAAAATTAGAAGACTTCTTCAACATTATAACGTTATAATATTATATCTCTATCCCCGAAAGCAATTTTGTTTATGTTCTGTGTTTTTATGACTCATTTATGATTACTTGGATTTATCTCTTCTTAGATACTTTATTAGAATGTTTGTCGAAAGAAATGAATGGAAAATAAAAATATTTATTGGATACGATACGATTTCTAATAAAGTAAAATGTGTCTCAGACTCCTTTACATAGTAGGTAATAATTTGAATTGTTATGGGACTCTTAGAGTCGACATCTTTTCTACGTCACAAAGAATAAATATTTTACTGTTTCACTCAATTTATTTATATAAAACCGTTTGTTTTTTAAATGTTTTTATTACTCATGTTACGACAAAAATATTATTAAGTTTTTCTGCAGATATTTTTCTATTAAGTTTATCGGAGCAGATAATTTATCACTTTTATTTTCTTGGTAACGTTTTAATGCATTGAAACTTGATATAATGAAAAGTACTCCGGTATCCTTTAGCATTCTACATACTTGAAACATGTTTACTTAGGACTGTTTGATATTTAACTTTAGCATTATTAAAATTATGCTATGGGTACAGAATTGTACGTTTAACTACATTGTTACTGCAAAAGCTTTAAATGTTGATTCAGTAGTAATACTTAGAGAATAAGTTAATAAGTTACGAGCTTAATCTTTACATACAGGTATAAAGATTTCTTTGTTTGTCTCGTATGCGTTCGGGGACTGTATGTATCAGGTAGGGTTGCCAACCGTACTATATATATGTACGAGTATAGTATTGTACTATCAGGCCTGTTAAAGAAAGATATAGTACGCAAAAATACTTCAGTATCAAGATAGTTTTAAAATCATATTATCGCAATTCAAGAACCTAAGCAGGCCTATTAAAGATAAATCGTTTAAATTTTCCTTTCCTTTTTTATTCTCGCTTATATTATAGTTAATTCTGAAAAAATATTTTTTGCGTTAGATAGTTTCTTAATTAGGGAGGTTTTGGACTCTCCGGATTAACGTGAGCGAAACAAGCTCAGAATAATTATCGATAAATTCTGAAGCATGTTGTTGGGTTATAATTAGCAAGCTAAGCAGCTTGATGGAGGTTGAGAGCCATCAACATAAATCAGGAATGTCTACTCGATACGCGCCGCTGAAGCGCTAAAGACAGCGGTCTAGCTTTATAACGGTAAGTTAGAAATAGTATCGATACATTTTGTTAATTCCTTTTGTAAATCTTCGGGAGAAATTTTATAGACAATTAATCTTTTAATCTATTAATCTAGTTCAGTCTGCCGTTCTGGCCTGTATAATATAGTACCATCACTTTCAAGCGAAACATGCTTGAAGACACTTTGTCGCGTTTGAAAGCAGCCGAGTATAACGAGAGGAGTATAGCCTGTCGATCTAGATGATGCATATTCACCTCCTACAATTTTTAAAAATAATGATGCGAAGATTGAGACCAAATGTGTGACGAATGGATGAAGGTATTTTCTATATAGATTAGTTTCTAGCCATGAATAATGTACCCAAAACTTACCAATATAAAAACTATATGCAATAATTTAACAAAAGCTTTATTTAATATTTTTTACGTAGTTTATTTTCTTTGTCAACTTTTTTTATGGATAATAAAAAATCACATAAACACTTTTCTAATCTTAAATGTCTTTCTGTTTAGAAGTTTGTTGTAACTTTTCCGTTAGTAAGTTATTGAATTGTATCCATAGGGAAAAGTTTCACCATGTTACTAACCACTTTCAACTCAAATTAGGCTTTTCAAAAGGTATAATTGAATTATTACGATTTATTAAAAATTAAGTAGACTATCTAGTCATAAAAATATCAAGTAGGTAATTTTTTTAATAGCCTGTCATCTGTAGATCGTCTAACAGCAGTCGTCTCCGCTATTTCTAGCTTTAAAAATTGCGAATCCAGTGTGCCCAATGAAGGGCACACTTCTCTCGTTAGACCCGGTTACTTCTATACAAATCCCGAGATTGTATTACTATTCAGGATTATTATTGGTGTGGATTCGAACCCGATCCAGGAATCAAATCCATTGGTTTTGAAACACACACACTAACACACTCTATTACTACATCATTCGACAATGTCGTATTTTTATGTTTTTTTTAAATTGTAGCATGTGACAACACTCCGCCTGATGTAAAGCTAGAGTGCGGTCCATGAATAGGCTAAGGATCAAATTCTGGGAAGCTATGACATTCGACAAACGATTATGAAAAAAAGTTTTTTTTTAGTTAAGACGGTTTTGATTTACAGTGCTATATCTAGTATTAATTACAATGTAGGTGCTAGTTATAATGTTGAAATGTGGTTAATTAGTCTGTCTCTTGACCTCGTAGTTCCCGAGCTAGCGTCGACAAAACATGAAAAAAACATACGAGGAAAAATTACAGACTTCACTTAGAAAAATAAGCCTGAACTGGGCTATAGTTAAATTAACTTCTGCAACACTTTATTCCTTTTTCGTTTAAAGAATTTACTTTTTACCATTATAATGTTGAGCATGTCTTGTTTAATAATAATTAAAGGCAAATACGTTGAACATAAAGATTAATAAAAAAAAAACAAAAATAACTCGGCAAACAGAGCAATTGTAGCCGAGTGGTCATAGAAGTGGACTTCCTATCGAGAACTCCTGTGTTCTACTCCAGTCTCATACCTATTAATAACAAAAAAAATCTTAACAATTTTTAGCCCATCTATATTGATTTTTAATCATTTGTCGCTCAGTGCCTATAGGCACTATTAAAGAGTGCTAGGCAGATTGATTATGGTTATAAGCCCAATCTGCCGACCTGGGGTAGTACCACCACTTTCGAATGTAACACCCGTGAAGTGACTTTGTCGCGTTTCGGGAATAGTTT
The DNA here is from genome assembly GCA_948150575.1 of Tinea pellionella. Taxonomy (NCBI): domain Eukaryota; kingdom Metazoa; phylum Arthropoda; class Insecta; order Lepidoptera; family Tineidae; genus Tinea; species Tinea pellionella. The sequence continues at coordinate 2,943,018 of OX411250.1, forward strand.
GAAAGTAGCGAGAGGAGTGTGCACTGTCAATAGATGGTACATACTCGTCTCCTCAAGCCGGCATAGTGGAGGCGACTGCTGCCCGCACAGTTTCTCTGTAGTAGCTACATCAGGCGGACTGTTGTTACATGCCGAGCTACAATAAAAAAAAATTGTTAATTTATTTATAGAAAAAATTATTTGTGTAATTTTTTTTCCGCGGAAGCTTGATATGTGATAATGTCACGGTCCCCTACCTGTTAAGTCTGAGTGCAGTTCCGTCGGGAACTTCTTTTTTCTTTAATGGTAACTGCAGATTGCTGGAGCAGCATCAACAGTTCAAACCAGTGTTAGGTGTGAAAAACAACTGCAAACACGTTTACTCGGAGACGAATGAGAGCCTTTCAAGTTGACAGTGCACACTGCAGTGCAGTTCAAAGTTGATCCCGAAACGCGAGTCTATGTTTTCAACTTAAAACTCGTGTTGACATATTTTTATTCATGTACAAAGTCATTCTTCAACCAATTTTCCTTTTTCATATTAAAAGGAAAATATGAAAATTCTCGCAAGGAAAATGGTTTCAGAATTTCACGGCTACTGATTTGTGTGCGCTGTTTCGTAACTAAACTTCAAACGCGTTTAAAATATTATTCACGTATTAAACCGTAAAATATACTTTTTATATTTATTTTTATATAAGTCATATTGCCGCACCCCGCCCTATTTTAAGCTAGAGTGCGATTAATGAGCGGAGGCGGCTGTCGCCACAGAGGGAGATATATTGCCTACAATAAAATTTGAATAAAATCGGAAAACATTTTTTTACCTTATGTAATATTAGAACGACCCTGTTGGCTTTAGGACGTATTCTAAATCCCTATAATTTATATTACAAGCATTTGCCAGAACATGTTTGACTAAAAAAATGGTTTATGAGATTTAATATTGCAATTATTTTAATCAATTTCGCGATCAAATCAAAATAAACACGATAGCAAGCCGTATAAAGTAAATTCTGTTAAAACATGTTCACGCAAAACAAAAGAAACACAAAAAAACCTATTATTACAGCAGAGAGGAGCATTGAAGCAGTCGTATCATTATTGATAATTTGATTCAGGTCGAGATGCGTGCTTGCTCAGTGCTAATTAAATTTGCCTTGCTTCTATTCTCCAGTATATCATTTATAAAGTTATTAAATATATTATTATTAATTTAATATTATAAACAAGTGGCGCGACTGACTTTATAGGAAGGGCACAATAACACCCCAATAGTGGATATGGTCAAGGCCAAAGTGGTATATAGAGAGGGAAGCCAGTGGGCGCTTTACAACATCTTCAGAGTGGTAGAAGTTGAGTGACCATCGATGAGATGGTGAGATCCGTGTTCAAATCTCGCTGTCCCGGTACCAATATTATCTGCATTCGCTGCCGTTCGATGCATATAAGATAAGAACTTACTTTTTTTTTATTGTAGCTCGGCATGTGACAACACTCCGCCTGCTGTAAAGCTAGAGTGCGGTCCATAAATGGAAACAACTGCTACCCCAGAGAAATCTCTACGGGCAGCAGTCGTCTCCACTATGCCAGCTTGAAGAGACGAGCATGTACCATCTAGATTGACAGTGCACACTCCTCTCGTTATACCTGGCTAATTTTAAACTATTCCCGAAACGCGACAAGGTCACTTCACGGGTGTTACATTCGAAAGTGGTGGTACTACCCCAGGACGACAGACTGGACAAATAACCATCATCAGTCTGCTTACACGCGAGTACGAATTGTAAGTAGGATATACATGTATATTATGTTATTGGTTGTAATAATAGCATTAATATTCATGGTTCATGGGTTATGGCAGTCAAATCTAAATTTACAATTCAACTTTGAAATATTGCTGTCTTGGGGAGCGATACAAACATTTCATATGAAATTATGTAACATAATTTTCACACCGGTCGTCGCGACTGTGTTTTGTTTGTGTGACAAAATAAGAAATACCAAAAAATTCATTCCACGCATAATATAATATGGAATGTAATAACAAAACAAATACAGAGGTCCAAATTCCAGTCAGAACCATATTGCGGAAAAAGTAAACATTTTCTAGCGTTTAGTAAATAATTTCTTTTTCTTTATTGTATAGAATGAAAGTGACGCATATTACATATTATGTGGTACTTTAAGGAAGCTCTGCTATTGGTCCGCTTATTCACAAAAAGTTTAATGAACTGTTTTCAGCCCTGTCTGAAGTATGTGGCAGCATTAAAAATTGCATCGCCAGAGCATACTCCACTTTTTATACGCGGCTACTCCAGGATGGCAGGTTGAGTTAATTATTACCTATAATACCTACCTGTACTATACAGACATTTGAACACGGCCTTGATCTTGAATCTACATCTTAAACTGCTAGACCATGGAGCTGTCCCATACTAAGTTAGAGTGCGATCCATAAACGAAGGCTACTGCTGTCAGAGAAGGGGATCTGCAGACAGCAGTCGCGTCCGCTATGCCGGCTTGATGAGATGCTTCTTCACACTGCGCTTGAAGGATCCCATGTTATAGGAAGGTGGTTCCACAATTTAATGGAACAACAGAAAAAGGATTGCCCAAACCTTTTGGTGCGCAAGGGATTGTTTCGAATGTGACACCTCAAGCGATGTGGGGTAGAAGGGATTAAATCATGTATCTCTTATATTTTTGTAGCAATTTATTACTCGTACGTTAACGTAAGTTAATTTGATTACTCTATTTAAGCTCCATTTCCCTCTCGCTTCTGTAATAAAGCTTGATCCCTAACAAATCATGGCGTTTACTTCATCATTCCCGCCCTGAAATTTTCTTGATATCTTTTTATGAGATAATAAAGTTAGATTTAGAAAGGTAAATACATTCTTATTTTTGATTAAATAGTTCACGTTACGAAAAATATGATAATGCTATCGTTTAATAAGTGGGGTTATAAAGATGAGTATAAGTTTCATTATATACTGGAGCGTATCGTCCTAGACGCGTCACGAATGATAGGTACTCAAAGTGACTGTTGCCTGTAGAAATATCTCTATGGTAGCAGTTGTCTCCGTTCATGGACCGCACTCTAGCTTTATATCAGGCGGAGTGTTGTCATATCCCGAGCCACAATAAAAAAATAAAGTGGGGTTAAAAATAAGCTTGCAGTAATACAATTTCTGTGAATAAACATTGTTAGAATATAATTTTACCAAGATAGGATTTTATTACGACAATAAATAAAAAAGAAACACGGTTATAGTTAATTTTTTTATTTCAATATTTTGTTTTATGTGATATTTCTTCGAATGTTTACACATTTTAGATAATTTAAGACTTTGTGTAGTCGCTTAAATTTAATTTTTTATACACAATATTTAAATCTAAAATAAATTTAACTTTTCATTTTGATATCGTGATATTCGCGAAATACATTTCGAATATTATTTTAATACATATTTATTAACACTAAGTAATTGTTTGTTCTGTCATTTCATCAAGCGAGAAATTATTTATATTTTTCATTATTATTTCTTGAAATCAATTCCCTTATGTGCTGCTGCATTTGTTTTATTTCCTATATTATTTATTTATGTATATAAAAGTATCTCTTTATTTTTAGTGCAAAATACTTTGTATAGGTACTTGTTTATGATAATAGTTATGTTGTCTAGTTAATTACATAAATATAGTTTATTAAAATATTTAATTTACAACATTTATTCATACCTACCTATAATATTATATATGGTGCAGTACACTGGCTAATTTCTATAGTTCTACACAGTCATAAGATTTCTTTAAATTATTAAAGAAAAAAGTTTAATAAGACGAATGTTAAAATGTTTCCGAATATTAAAGAAAAATAATAGAAAGAAATAAAATAAAATTTGTACAGATTTTTTTAACGAGATATAAAACGTAATCAGTCTTTATAAAATATTTTTAATATTACAATGATAATTATATTTACAAATGTTTTATGTTTTACTGGTGTAAAACTATATTTAAGTTCGATTTTATTAAAACCAAAAAATAATCAAATAATAATAATAATTTTTAAAAAATAGTCGAGAAAACTACAACACATTTACGACACTAACATTTTGGTGTAATATTCCCTATTAAATGTGATGTATGCACATCACTAGTTACGCAGAAATAAATATAAAGTGTGGGTACTACAATAAAACTGTTGTCTGTTGAATTTCGGTCGTTTCATTTCGTATCGCAATATATTACATTGGCGACGAGGATATTTAATAATAAAACGTGTATAATTTATAAAATGGCCAACTCTGCATTCGGTAATATATCGGAGTTCAAGTTAAATTGTGAAGATCGATGGGAAAGTTACGTAAAAAGAGTGCGTGCGTTCTTCACCGTTAATGATATCAAACCCGAGGTGCAAACGTCGTATTTAATTACCTTAGTGGGCAATGAAACCTACGAGTTGATGACCAATTTATGTAGTCCTGAAGAACCCGAAGCAAAAAGTTTCAATGAGTTGGTAACGTTGGTGGATGCGCATTTGAGCCCAAAATCGTCCGAGATCGCGGAGCGTATAAAATTTAGATCACGTAAGCAGCTGTCTGCGGAAGCTCTTAACGAGTATTTGCTAAATTTAAAGAAATTGGCTAAATCGTGCAATTTCAAAGGTAAAGACAGTCTTGAAGAGAATTTAAGAGATCAATTCGTATATGGCATCACAAACGAAAAAATTAGACAACGATTATTAACAGAGCGCAAACTGACGTTCGAGCGTGCAATAAGTTTAAGTTTAGCGCTGGAAGCGGCCGAGAAAGAAGCGAAATTAGGGGCAACAGAGGCGGCGCGGGGCTATGACACCGAGGTGACGAGCGGCGCCGTGCTGGCGGTGCGCGGCGGCAGCCGGGGGCGCCGGACTCAGCTTGGCGGGCGTACGGCAGGCGGCCCGTCTAGCAACAAACAATGTTTTCGTTGCGGCTCAAAACAACACAGTGCGGATATGTGCGGTTTTATTGGTGCAAAGTGTTATAAGTGTAACAAAGTGGGCCATATTAGCCAGATGTGTAGAAATAAGAATTATAAAATTTCAAGTAGTTATTGTGTTAATGATAGTGAATCAGAGGAGGAGGTACTTGTATCGATGACAAAATTATACTCACTAGAGGAATTTGTAACGGAGGGTGATAACCCATGGTATTATAAAGTAAATATTGATGGTTATTATTTAGATATGTTGGTCGATACAGGTTCATCTATTAGTGCTATTTCCAAGAAAACATATTATAAGCTATTTGGTAATAAGTTAATAGTTCCCACTAATAAAATTTTAATGGTTTATAGTGGACAAAAAATCAAACCTGTAGGTAAATTATTAGTTAATGTTGCAAACGATAATGGTTGTTTTCAGACCGAATTATTTATTATAGATAATGGTGCCTGCCCCCCGATATTAGGGCGCCAATGGATGTCTAAGTTAGGTATAAATATACCATTTGTTTGTAACGTGTCTCTAAGTAGATCTGAACCAGTTTTGTTGGAAATTGCACAAAAGTTTAATAATGTTTTTAAGCCTGGTATGGGCACTTTTAATAAATGTAAAATTAATTTACGTATAGCGGAGGGGGCCGTGCCCGTGTGGCGTAAGGCCCGAGTGGTACCATATGCTTTGCGGTCCGCAGTAGACACGGAACTAGATCGGTTGGTGAGTGAAGGTGTATTGTCCCCAGCAGAGGACGTAGGGGGCTGGGGGACCCCCATCGTACCCGTCGTTAAACATTCTGGGGATATAAGAATCTGTGGCGATTTCAAAGTGACATTAAATCCGGTATTGTGTGACGACAGATATCCTCTACCGCGTATAGAGGATTTGTTTGCTTCCTTGAGGGGTGGCAAAACTTTTAGTAAAATTGATTTAAAAAGCGCTTATACTCAAATGCTCCTAGATGATGAGTCGCGTAAATTATGTACCATAGTGACTCATAAGGGTAATTTTATATACAATCGTTTACCGTTCGGCATTAAAACCGCTCCGAATAAGTTTCAGCGAATAATGGACTCGCTTTTTAAATTACCGTATGTTAGCGTTTTTATTGATGATTTAATTGTTACGGGTGTTGATGAGAAATCTCATATTGATAATTTATTTAGAGTGTTTGAAATATTAAATAACTGTGGTTTACGAATTGCAAAAGAAAAATGTTGTTTTTTTCAAAATAAAGTGTCTTATTTAGGTCACGTTATTGATAAGGAGGGGTTACACACAGAGACAACTAAGATTGACGCGGTTTTGGCGGCAGCCAGACCGACATGTGTTTCCGAATTGCGGGCTTTTTTAGGTTTAGTTAATTATTATTCAAAATTCGTGAAAAATTTTAGTTGTATTGTTAATGCATTGTATCAATTATTGCATAAAGATGTTGTTTGGTCGTGGTCGGACGACTGCGAGACGGCTTTTATTAATATTAAACAACATTTAAAAAATGCTAGGGTGTTGATGCACTTCGATCCCGAGTTACCAGCGTTCGTGGCATGCGATGCGTCGCCGGTAGGTATCGGTGCGTGGCTCGGTCACGTGTTGCCTAGTGGTGAACGGCGCGCGGTATTACACGCGAGTAGAACTCTGTCGTCTAGCGAGCGTAATTACAGCCAGATTTGTCGTGAGGGTTTAGCGATTATTTTTGGAGTAAAAAAATTTCATGAGTATATTTATGGTAGGAATTTTACATTAATTAGTGATTGTAAACCATTGTGTTCGATATTTGGACCAAAAACTAGTATTCCGTTAATGATTGCGGGACGTTTACAACGTTGGGCGATTATTTTGAGCGCTTATAATTATGAAGTAAAATGCATTAAGTCAGGTGATAATTGTCTCGCGGATGCGTTGTCGCGATCTGCATGTAATAATAAGGCTATTACGCCTAAGGAGGGGGTCACCGAGGATGAGGAGTTGACATTTTTTATAAGAGCTAACTGCCCAGTTACTTTTGAACAAATTGCAAAAGCTACAAAAAAAGATGTTAATTTAAACAAAATCGTGGGGTTCGTGATTCATGGCTGGCCTAATGATGGCGACAATAATAATTATCCAGATTTAAAAGAATATTTTAACAGAAAACGATTTATTACAATGGAACATGGTTGTTTATTGTTTGGTTATAGGGTGATTGTTCCTGAATCATTGCGTTCATTAATTTTAGATCAGTTGCACAATAGTCATATGGGTATTGTCAGGACAAAATCATTAGCGCGTTTATATGTGTATTGGCCGAGGATTGATAACGATTTAGAAAATTTATGTAATTCATGTGCGGTATGTTTGAAGGAACGTAGTAATCCACCTAAGAGTATTTTAACGCCATGGCCGTGGCCGAATAAACCGTGGTTTCGTTTGCATATCGATTTCCTCGGTCCATTTAATAGACAATACTTTTTAGTGGTAATCGATGCTGGTTCGAAGTGGTTAGAAGTTTGTCCTATTAATTCGACGGAAGCGGATAGGACTGTCATTAGTTTGAGGGAGATTTTTGCTAGATGGGGGGTGCCCGTTGAGATTGTGACGGACAACGGCCCGCCATTCACCAGTTATAAATTTAGTTTTTTTATTAAGAAAAATGGTATTGTGCACATTCATTCACCACCGCGTCATCCGCAAAGTAATGGTGCTGCTGAGAATGCAGTCGGTCAAATTAAGCGATGTTTGAAGAAGTCTTTGACCGAAGGCGTTCCCATGGATGTAGCTTTACAAAGATTTCTGCTTAATTATAGAAATGCAGAACACGGTACTACAAAAAAATCACCGAGTGAAATGTTAATTGGACGCAAATTAAGAACTTGCATGGATTTAATGATACCATCTACAACTAACATAGTAAACAATGAGCAAGAGCGTCAAATTAAACATTTTAAAGGTAAGAATAGAAACATTTCAGTCGGTGACTCGGTGATGTTTAAAAAATGGTGTAATAATAAAGAAATATGGATGAGGGGAGAAGTTAGTGAGAAGTTAGGTTATAATACTTATATTGTAAGTCACGGCGAGGAGAAGCACAAGCGACATATTGATCAAATGTTTAGAACTCCAGGTGAAGTTGTCACTGAGGTTGACGATGTTCTGGATTCGAGTGGGTTTAATGAAAATAACCCAGTCTTAATTAACAGACAGTCGGTCGAGACTCGCAGGGATTCTCATGTCACTCGCGAGACTTCCTCCGAGCCTGTGTTAGATAAACGTGTCTCTCGCCCTCCTCGTCGGTACGGTTTTGATGAATATAATGAATAAACTCATATCTGATATATATATATATGTTAAATAGTGTGGTCAAGGTTAAAGGTGGGAGAGTGTGATGTATGCACATCACTAGTTACGCAGAAATAAATATAAAGTGTGGGTACTACAATAAAACTGTTGTCTGTTGAATTTCGGTCGTTTCATTTCGTATCGCAATATATTACATTAAATATATCTACAAGAAAATTCCATAAATGTATTTTTTAGAATTGTGCTTCCTTTATCATCAATTAATGTACAATTATTATGTATTATTAGGATATCTACATTAATTACATTGACTATAGATATTCCTTTTTATTATAGATTTTATTACAAATAAATATTCATAGCAAACAACATTCATGTATAATTATTTAAATAACTTTGTAAATACATATTCTCAAATAGAACTTTATTACGGTGTAGTATCTATGAGAGCGCGTTAAGAAAGTTCCCGAATTAATTCACGGAAGATGAAATACTTAAACATAGCAACTAATCTAGTCTCACAACATTTAGATAAGACAAACTTCAATATCGATAAATTTAAATTCACGACATTGACCCTACTATATACAAAATTCCCCAGATGACGTCATAGAGTTGATTAATGCCGAGATCCATCGGTGTGGTCGAGAATTTAATTAACCTCTATCATGTACTCGTATGTAGTAAGAACTCAAGTGAAAGATGACGCTGATAAGGTCGATACCTTCTTTATAAATAAACGTAAATTAAATTCTGACGTGCGGTTCCTAGCTGAGGTGACACTGTGACGCGTAGTGATGTCTGCTGCGTCCTGTAGCAGCTTAAAGCACCGGCAGAAGCGGGCTTGGGGAGCGCGGTGTACGACGCACGCCGCTGCTCCAGACCTCCCCCATCATATCCTCGTCTCCCTGCACACGGTCACTCGACATACTCTCCGCATCAATCTCGTCTTCCCAACTCTGAGAGCGAGATTTGGAGATCATATCATTAGTAATTAACCAGCGTCGAGTAACGGCTTTCACTTAATTGCCGTTTATCGCGCTTGAAGGGATTTTAATTGATTTAAAATTTTACCTTTTTGAATTAGTAACAGGTTTTAAAAAGGATATTTTTATTAAATTACCTTTTTTATGTAAATATCGTTTAAAAAAACATAACAAATTAAAGCAATCACTTTTTAGGTACTAAATAAACTATACACACAATATAGAGGGAAGTAAATACCTAGTCGTTTCTAAGTGACAACCCTTTCGTGAAAATTAGTGCTTCAACGGGCAGTCTGTCATGCACAAACAAACATGGTTTACATCTGTACTACACGGTCATATCACATCCTAATTGGTTATAGTACATTCTAATTCAACATTCACATTAAACAATAGACAAAACAAATAAATTTTTCAGAGACGCACTGTTTTGCTAATTAAAACTACAAAAAGGAACACTAAATTTCTAACAAACAACTTTGGTCCATATAGTTATGGACAAAAGAAGCAAAATCAACTAAAGCATTTGCTGTTATAAATTGTAGCAAAATTCAAAACATAACCTTTCGTACTCGTAAATGTATTGTACAGTTCGATAGTTGAAGTAGGAATATATTGAAAAAGTCGCTATAACAGGCGGCAAGCGTGTCGATTGTAACATTTAATTTTCACAACAACCGAGTTAGCATTTTGGTTTTTTTTAATTAAGTAAATGTCAAAAGTTTTTTACTTACAGTAAACAAAATGTTTAATATGTAATTTATTTGCTATTACTGCCGTTTTGTTGGCATTTTTAGATTACTGCATTAATATAAGACGACTTGACAGTTACCTAATCGTATACGTGTCTAATGCGAAACTGTTGAACAGTGCGCCTCCAAATTTCGACTCGCAGGGAAGAGGGGAACGTGCGGGGCGGTGCGAGTGAGTTAAGTCACGTATTACGGTGTCAACACTTACATATAAGAGGTAATTACCATCATCGTGTGAGGCGAGGGTGGGCCCAGGGAGACGAGAGTCGTAGGGGGAGCTGGGGGTACCATTGACGGGGGAGGCGGCGCTGGTGGAGGTTCCGGTGAAACTGCGGCCGGTGAAAATGATGCTGGGGCGAGTGGTGATGCCGCTGTAACCAAAATTATTGGTTAACTGACAACCCGTGATTTTGTGTGCTTCCTTTTGGCAATTTCATTTGTCTTTTACTTATATCAGTCCATTTTTTTTTTCTTTGGCATTTATAAGTTTTTCCATCGTTGTAAATCTTACAAATGAAATAGTAATTAATACCTATATAAACGTTATGCTTTTGTTTGTTAAATTAATTTCCAATATCTAATTAATACATATTAATTTTACTATAATTAATTAATTAATTTGACGTGAACGTAACATGTGATGTATGTAAAGGATTAAACCTGCCTGGCGTCCACCGAATCGAATCGCAAAAAATCATTTATCTATAGATATTTACTATAAAACAGCATCCATAAAGGAAGGAGCTGAGACGAATTGCATCTGGCTATCTCGTCAAGCGAATTTTTGAATTATTTCGTGACAAATTACGTTGTCGGCGCGCCTCTAGTGGACGGCCAGGCCTAATAATATGGCATATAGGGTCGTTTGCACCAGAAGGCCCGTTAAAGTTACTTTTACGTTTACTTTGACCGTTACGTTTATAATATGGTTTACATTTACTCCACACGAGTATGTTTTTCTATTATTTTTCGAGATCAGCCACCCTTTTAACGATAACAATATGTATTTACACGATATTGCAACGCGTTTAACGGTCATCGTCGTAGTCGTAAAAGTAATAGTAATAGTTAAAGTTACTTAACAGGACTTCTGGTGCAAACAACCCATAATGATCTTTTAAAGGTTAGTTATGTTGACAAAGTATTATTTATTGTTTAATGAAATACACTCGAATTACCTGCAGCACTTAAAGCCAATACGAACTGACTCCAATGCACACAGCAACCACAACATAGCTGCAATGTTGCACGTCTCAACGCCCTGTGTAATGCAAGGAAGAGTAGCGGGTTCACGGCGGCATGCACGTACGAAATGTGCAGCGAGATTTGAAAGTAGAGCTAAATCACAAACGATGAATTAGACATTTAGAAATTTAATCACGGTCCCTTATACAATTAAGTATGTATAATTGTACTCGTATATTTGTATTTGTTGATTTATTAAACTATAATTATGTCATAGTAATTATATCTTGATTATTGAGAAATTAGTTTAAAATTAAATAATAAATAAGTACAATTGTCGGTTATTTTTTATTAATTTTTAGCATAATAAAATACGTACTAGATTGGTTTATATAATTTATAAAATATTTAACAGAAAGAAAAATCAACGCTTTGAGCTCGGATGCTCTAGTGGTCAGGTACACAGCCATTAGCACTTTGACCGTATCAAAATTCTTCTGTCTTTCCACCGGCAACCCTTTTAACCGTTGGGTTGAATTTCTCCATAATTCAACAATAAGCAATAATCTTCGTGAGTCTTGGAAATTAGTTTTAAAAATGATTATTTTAATTAAAAAACCAATACATACCTCGTAAGCCGTAAGGCTAGTAAGTGTCGGATGATGCAATAATGTGACTATGAAGAGTGGGCCCCAAAACAATATGTAAGCAGCTGTGATCACAAGAAACATACGGACCCGCCGTACTCCCTCCCTTTCCACTCGTGCGAGATAACCTCGGAGTCGGCGGCCACCCCCGAGAGGTAGGCTGCCACTGCCTCCAGGCCTGCATATGCCGTCGGATAATTGACTGTCTACTGTCTGTTAACGACAAACACGTGTTCAAGACGACACACTTGAATGCAAAATTATCTGCATATATGTATTTGTACGAATACAAACCCTCGGCCCGACAGTGTTTGGTAAAGAATCCATTCTGCGATCACCAGCCATGCTTACAAGAGTTGTTACAAGACCAGCGACCCTAACAGCTTCCACGTTTGCCTAGATGAGTAAACGATAAACATCAAAAACAAAACTGGTTAGTTGCTGTTAAATGTGAGTATTCTTTAAAATAATTCTTTTAGCATTTTGGTTGGCAAAAGACCAAGATATTTCAACAAAACACTTCACGCTCTTCGTTATGGCCACCTTGAATTATATGCAGATACGAACTTTACATTTCAAAAGTTTCAGACCGAAGGAATTTATCGTAGAATACGAAAGTCAACGAAGAACAGAATTTCTGAATTTGTTCGAGTGTTATATTTGTTAAAATGGTTTAAAGTTTTATCGTAATTATTCATACCTTCGTTAGATCTCTGTGAAGTTTCTTTAAATGGAATAGTGTTAGTCCAACGCAAACCGAATTGACTCCGATCCATAAAGCGTTGAGTACATAATGTCGATATGGACCTCTGACCAATGGGCACGAAGGAGCAGGTCCGTATGATCCGTAAGAACCTGCACTAGCTGCTAAGGCTCCAGATAAAAATGTTGGTCCCAAATTGATAGTTATTGAAGCAAACCATATCATAAATGTACCGAAAAGTACACACTGAAAAATTTACATTTTATGTAAAAAAACATAATTAAATACATACGCGGCAAATATAATCACATACCTGTGGACTATCCATGAGCAATGGAGCTGATAAATCAGCTTGTTCTTCTTCATTCTCAGGGAAAATTGGGCTGTCGTTAAGTACCGTAGTTAGCATGTTCACAGTTGATACTGTCACCTATGAAAATAATGACCACATAAGAGTAATAATTTAAAAGGATAACAGCTATGGTACGTTTACCAAATGACGTAATAAAATTTGGTTTAATTGCGGTGTGTAGAACAAATTAATTGCTCCGAGAATTTGGGTTTGCCGTAAAATTTTGGTAATTTGGAATGTGTTAGAAAGTTGATAAAAGTTTTGAGTAATTTAAGAACGATAATTCCAAAGTGTGGAAGGGAAAATCGAGACGAGAAATCTGTCTGTCTGCTCGGAATGGCTTTTGAAACTTGATTTCTTATTTAAATTGTTACCAATTACTTTTTATTTCTCTTCTAAGAAGAATACAATACTTAAGTATCACTTTCATTTTTGCAAAGAAAGTAGTGAAGTTTGACAGCTAAATGAATGAATTTTCGTACTTTAGTAATTTTAATACGATTTTTCTGAATAAAAGAGATTCAGAAGTCATTAATTATTTCAAACTGTCTCGTTACGTCTGAAATGTAAATTATCTCCTCTGTTTTAATGTTTCTGAAGTTTTAGAATTGAATTATATTATTGGAAGTTGAAAAGGAAATCTGGGATTTACTTACAAGTAACAAAAAAGCTGTTTCCACTAAGGAACACTTGTAGACAGGTTGACATCTAAATACTGCTATTCCTAGAGGCAGCAGAATTGCCGCTCTCGCACAATCCACAACTGCTTGATGAAATAGAAGTCCATGTGACCATCTGTTTCAAATAAAAATTATATTTATAAAATATTATATTAAAAGATTAGTAGTACTTTATTTTTTTAAAAGATTAGTATCTTTAACTCTAACACTAAACTAGTAGCGTTCAAATGTGCACTGTCAACCGATGTGCTTGTCGTCTCTTCCGACCGCTGTCTGCAAATATAGCTCTGAGGTAGTATTTATTTCAGCTCATGGGTCGCACTCTAGATGTTAAGATGTAAAAAAAGAAAGCAAACCTACTTGTACTTAAAGATAAACTTATTCTTCAGCGAAGAGTAATAATCCGTGTTAAATATGGCCATTTCAATATATTTCTCGAGTACACTTCCGAAAGAGAGTTTTGAGTATCATTGAAAAGATTTATTATACGAAGTTTCAGCAAAAAGTTACCGCCACATACTTTCGTAGAATTAAGAACACAGGACGAAATTGGACGCAACTATAAAAACGTTATTAATAACGAAGTCTGTCATAAGGGAATAGAATAAAATGTCTTTTGGTTTATCGATAGGTAATTTATCAATCAAGTTGTTAAAGGGTCTCCTCGGTGATTGACGATCTACTGGGTTACCCAAATCTCGCTTGCCATCTTAAAAGCCTCTTCGGGTACAGTATTAAAAACGTGTAGACTTTTTTCTTCACTTTTCATTAACTTTTTCTGCCAATAAAGCACTTTCCATTAAGTTAATGATGCAGACCGTCGTTATATGTAAGAAAGATCTACGTAAAAACATTATTTCTTGGGAATTTGCTTAAAGGACTATCATGATAATGAAAAAAAAGTTATTAGGATGATGACTATTCATATGTCTAATCTGATGAGGTTAAGATAAATTGTATATGTCAAGGGTTGACAGAGACATGATAAATACTAATTATGTTTTAATTACATTATAATTGTATAATATACAAACATTATAATCATAAAACAAAATCTGAAATTCGCAGTTCCAGTTTCATCAAAAGTGTCAGGCACAAGAGGAGTGTGCAGTGTCACACTTAGATGGTGCACATTCATCTCCTCAAGCTGCATAGTGTAGGCCACTGTTATCTGCAGAAATATCTCTGTGGTAACAGTTGTTTCCGTTCATGGACAGCACTCCAACTCAACATCAGTTGAGGTAAGTTTAATTTTCAGTCGATAAATTCGTGAATATTTGTTGTTTCAGAATTAGATTTTTTTTTCTTAGTTTAGAGTAAGCTCTCTATCGGACACTTGATGCAGGAAAAAAGCCATTTAGTATTAAGTCGTTCGCTGGAAATAGGTCACCGTTCAAACTTCGAACTACGGCCGAAGTATTTCAAATTCTTAACGTCGCCTTCAGTTCAGCTGCTCGCATCCAATTAATTTAACTATAGATAGACCATTTTAAAATGCCAATGCAACAGTATAATATTAAATGAGATAAATGTTTAAGTGATGTGGCATTTAGGAGTAGACAATCTCTTTTTAAGTCTAAGTACGTACGTTTCCTAAACACGTGAGTGGAATTCTGTAAATTGTTAACTAAACTTCTATTGGAACAGAGAACATTTCGATTAAAGTTATCTGTATCAGCGTCAACAGATTCCAATCTTATTTTCGAAGAAAAAAGCAATTGGATTTTTCTTCTTAGAAGGTATAATTACAAAAATTACTCATCTGTAATATTTTTGACAACATAATAAGATTACCGTCTACGTTAATTGAATTGTATTTTTATGTAATCCATTATTATCATTATTATTACTCACAAATTCGCTTGGGTTGAATTTGTATTATACTTTTTAGCGTTCCCGTTCAATCCCCAGGGAACTTTTAAACGGAATAAAATAGCTGCACCCCGCGTTTACACCCAAAAAATAAAAAGCTCAAAATTTTCCTCAACGGGCTGTCTGACGCTTTTTTCCGGATAGGACGAATTTTTATTTTTATTATTATTTTTTATTTATATTTATTTTGTATATTTTTATAATTATATTTGTAGTAAAGCTGTCGGCCATTAAAGAGAAACATTTTTTTTTTATTGTAGCTCGGTAACATTCCGCCTGATGTAAAGCTAGAGTGCGGTCCATGAACGGCAACAACTGTCACTACAGGAAATATCTAGTTACTCATATTAGAAATTTTTTTGAAGCAATTATTTCCGTTCACGATCTTCATCTCATCGCAAAAAATAATACAGAAACAAATTTACATATTCTATTTATAAAATGATATGTTAAAGTAATTGACAATAGGATTTTTCTGTTCAATTTTCGTCGTAATTTAATAATAGAATTATTTTTAATACAGAGCTTAACGATTTACTGCAACTTTGTTACTGCAAAGAACACAGAAATCCAATTTATCATACACATAGGTAATGATATTATTTTGTTTCTATGAAGATAAGGTGATAAAGAACAAATGTACTAGGAAATATGTATTCGACTTAAGTGACTTTATTTCGAGTGCAATAAAGGTCAATTTGCGTTTAAAGATTAAAACTTAAGATAAAAGCTGAGTTTAAAGAAATCTCTTCTTACTGACTTCCCGTGTAAAAATATAGGTAAGGAATTTCTTTTGTGTGTTTTCTATTAAAGTCAAAGTCTTCCAGTTATGTGCTCTAAAATTCACCTCTATATCAAAGACAATATGATCGTAAATCGTAGTTTAGTAAGATTTTAAAGTAATCTGAAGCATCGCTTTGATTTTGATAGCATGTCTTAGCAGTACTAGGACTTGAGGGTCATTCTAGATACGAACAAGGAGCGAATTATTGTTTTTCACAGCGTAAAAAACGGTATGTAAAATAATTGTACGAAGTATTGTTAAAAGTTCTATGTTTACTGAGTATATAAAAGTAATAGCAATAAAAGTTATGCAATATTTAATACATATAAGCATTGATATATACAACTAGATGTGCAATAACGCTCTCAATGTGACGCGAGAGAAAAGATGACCACAGCCACGTTTAGGTTCTCTGTCAGTTAGTATTTGACTTGACGACAACATTGTCAAATCGTTTGAAGCGGCCTACGGTTTTATTTTGTCAGATGTATGAAGTTTGCACCTCTAGTATATATCTCTATGCTTTTAGTACTTGGAACTAATGTTTAGTGAAAAGGTAAGTTTAAAAAGGAATCTAACGCCCGTGAAGACCAGCTTGAAGGATAACAAGCCGGCATAACGGAGGGCACTGCTGCCTGCAAACATATCTCTATGGTAACAATCGTTTACGTTTATGGATCGTGCTCTAACTTGACATTAAGTGGATTGCGGTCATGCGGCCAATTACTATTAAAAAAAAACTAAAAAAAGGTTGCATTTTAAAAATATGAAAATCACAAACATTGCAAATTTAACTTTGTATTAATTGAACTATTTTGGGAAATGATTAACGATGTCGCAAAATGTAGATGTTGTAATTCACCGAGCCGCGGAAATAGTGGTTTGTTATTTGATTACTGCGTTTCAATAAATAATTTGTTAAATGTATTGTTTGATAATAAATTATCACAAACGCTGAACGGTGCACATATACATTTGGATGACTACAAATTTTGTTTTCATAAATGAAACTGCTTTTATTATTACCTTTGTTTTAAGCCTGTAGTAAAAGTTAGTTAAGATTAAAACAAGAGAACTGCGAAGTTTAAACAAGGAGTTACAGTTTAATCTTATTAGAATCTCAACGCTTCACCTGAATAAATAAACGTATGACACCATGCACTCTATATTATATTATGATCTATATCTCTTAATAATTTATTAATTAAGATTTACAGCAGGATTCATACTATCAACGAATAAAAAACAATGTTATTTCAAGAACGTAAAGAAAACGTGGCATAAAATTCATATGTAACATTATAATAACATTGCTATAAAACTTAATGCTAGAGTCTCTAATATTAAAAAAAAAACTAATTTTATTTTATTTAAAAACCCTCCATATCAATTTATCCAAAAACCTACCACCACGTTCAACAGACTTAGTTGCGTTTCAGGATCAGTTTGGAAGTTGATAACAAGAGGGTTGATAACTCAACCCAACACAGCGAAGCGACTGCTGCCTGCACATGTTGATCTGTAGTAGAAGTTGTTTCCGCCCATGAACTAGTTAGATGTCACGTATATAAAACGCTAAGTTGCAAATTGCAAAATTGTAGTTGTATAAAGTTGTAGTGAATAGCTGTATACAATAAAATAAATAATTTATATAAATAACTCACCTTCGTAATTGTTTCTTGCTCAAAATAACAGTCATCAGTGCTAAGTTAGCTGACATTCCAAGGCTAGATAAAGCGAGGAGAGCAGCGGCACTGGCTGCCCCTCCTGGCGGACAGTATCGCGTATTATTCAAGATGGACGAATTTGTAGCACCAGACGAACCGAAGCGAAGATTCGCCCCGATCATTGCCACCGCTGATCCTGCTGAAGAATATCTTTAGTTTAAAATAGATTTTAATAGAACTTTTAGTTAGCAGAGTTTTCGTTTAAGATTTAATTAAAAATAAAACAATATCTTGTGCTTCGATCTCTCTACGCTCTATGGCGGGTCTATGGTATAGCCATATTATAGGTATTAACTGAAGATCGAGGCAGACAGATATTATCCCCGGCGACCACCAATTTGAAATGTAACACCCGTAAAGTGTCCTAATGTTTTCGGGATCAATATGGTAGTGGTTCATAACGAACGAAAAAAGGGTATTTCAATTCGTACACATTGGTCCAACATAGCGGAGGCGCTATTTTGTTTGTGGTAGGTCTAACATGTTTTTAAAAATTATTGAGTTTTTCTTCGTTTATTTTTATTTATACACAAAGAAAGTGTGATGGAAGAAAGTACAACAATTTTTTTATGATCATCGTCCGTGGATACATAATCCTATCGATGCCGTTCTCTGTATAACTCTGTACATTGTATTGTAGATAATACCTCATTAGTTAAAAACACAAAGGAATTACTTTGTTTCTCTAATAATCCTACAGTTGTTTATGTCGTAAATGTGTATTTACGTAGAGTCCATCAAACATCCCAAACGGAGGCAAGAGGATTAGCGTTCAGTCAATACGAGGCACATCTGTGTTTATAGAGGCCATTGCTTGCGTAAATTTAGTTCAAATTTCACTAAATGTGTTACAGTATTCAATTTTGGTCTTAATATTGGTAAAAAAGTCCGATCAAAAAGCGGACATAAGTTTTTTTTCTTTTTTGTCTGTACTTTATTACACGCAAATGACCAACAATTTTAAATTAACGCGTTTGTGGAATGTTAAAAAATAACATCATTTATTAAGCATTATTATTGTGAAATTTTGCACTTTTGCTGTCTATACAGGCACATAAAAGATGTCAACGTGTGCGAGATACGAATAGATGTGTTTTCTGTCTCATCCTTTATACACTTTTTTAATTGATAGGAATTTATTTTTAAAGGATATGTAAAAATGGTTTTGGTACCGATCTGAAGTTAGATTTTGACCCGCGACTTTATTATTATATTATTATAAATTAATTAAATTAATTAAAAGCTTGTAATGCGAGTAAATTAAAAATTATAAATGGTAATTATTAAAGAAAACTATAATTTAGTAATCGGTTATTTTTTAATATGAAAATGGTGGATTTGTAGTGGTTTAAATAAATTAGGTGGACAATTTTAGAAAAAAAACCAACGTGTGTTAACGTTGCATTGTCTCAGCTGAGGTGTTCAATTTAGGGTTAAAATCTAAATAAATGATGTAATCTCCTAATGAGTCTGAGCACGTGTTAAATCTTACCTGCAGACATTTTGTAGAGTACGTTGTTTTGCTAAAAGACTGTTATACAATTGTATAGGGTGGTCGTATCCCAGTGCATCTCTTCCCACCACCTTTCCACTGCATTGTTGTTAGTGAATTTCACTAATTAAGAGCACTCTTTATGTGTCATTCCATATTTTACTTCACTAGAGCTGTAAGAAATCATAATGAATTTAAATATAATAGATTGGTGAAAGGAAAATAACTAAACACGGCCTAAACCTGAATAGTCAGTAAAAATCGTGGTAAGTGGCGTTTCGTTGGCTCTGCCTATTCCTGTGGGAAAAAGGCGTGAAAATTGTATTTGTATTTGTATAAAAAATACATTAATTATGTAATTATTTAGTATGTTACTTTTATAAAATTTTTAAGAAATTAGTAATGTTAATTTTTGGCATGTACCAATTACTAAATTAGGTCTCGGCCTGTCTCTACCGGGATTAGCAGAAACTATGGAGTGCTAGCGACTTCTCTTTTTTATCCATTACTTTCCTCGGGCATGCACGTCGGTTGTTTTTTTACTGTAGCTCGGCGTATGACAACACTCTGCCTGATGTTAAGCTAGAGTGCGGTCCACGAACGCAAGTAACAGCTAGCACCGAGAAATTTCTTTAGACCGCAATTACCTCCACTGTGTCAATTTAAGAAGACGAACGTGTACCATCAGGTTGACAGTGTACACTGGCCACTATTGACTGGCTACTTGCAAACTGATCCCGAAACGCGATCCAGGTCACTTCACGGGTGTTACACTTGTTAAGTTTTCATCATAATTTAATAACAAATAATACATACAAAGTTTGATTACATGAAATAAAGTATCATAAGCAAAAAAAAAACTTTAATATAACAAAATTAAATGAAACAATTTCGTTATTAAATAACGAAATCGTTAATTAAGTTACGACATGAAAAAAATAAGACCATAATTGTGGGAAGAGTAAAGTATATCATGCTGGTGATAGTGAGTGGCTTGGGTAGTTAATTGCACGACCTCTTCCAGCATCCGTTTACACGTTTATTTAAGAGCAAAGCAATAAAGGAACCTTCTCCATAATTAAAATTAAACATTATTTCCTTTGATAACCTTACTTTTAAAGGTGAAAAAAAAAACTAATTAAATTTAAATAGCTTTTGTCGTGTCCTTTTTTATTAGTTAAACACCTTTTTTTATTTTATTTGGATTCGCATTTATTAAAAAAAAACTTAATTTTTAAAAAATCATGTTTTTCATCGCTTCTTAATAAGTTTATAAAGTTCATATGTACAAGACACAAGTATTTATTATGTAACAAAACTTTCATGTAATTTAATCGAATGGGAAATGTTGTCGTCAGTTAACCTAAAATATTTTATATAATATTATAAAGGATTGTATAAAAAGGGTCTTTCGGTATTCCCTTAACTGTGCAACAATTTATAGGTAGACGCAGAATTCCGCTTTACCAAGTTTTTTTTGCTATTTTAACCTTAATAATAAAAACCCGATTTAAGGCATTTCACTATAATTTAAACTTTTTGTCTATAAATTGCATAGCCGGCATAGCGGATGCAACTGACCCGCCGATCTACTTACTAAATAAAAATAAGTTTAACTTCTGTATGTATATTTAATTGCAGTCAGACGTTATCAAATTGGTTCCATAATAAAGGTCATAACATGTACTCTAAATAAAGGGTCAAATTCTTAAGGTCTAAATGCTATTACGCTTGAGAGAAGGAAGCATCGCACAGGCGAGGTAACAAGTACTCGTGAAATGTTTCGCTAAACCGTATAATATATGGAACGTATCCCTCTTGGCAGACAGGTGAATTTACTTTTTTTATATGCGAATTGTCTTACTGCCGTTACGTGATGTACAGTTTATATTTATTTATGTTATGTGAAAATATATATATAAGAATGTAATATAAATTTATATGCAATTGGTTTTGTACAAAATGGACTCTAGACTGCAAAAGAAAGGTCTAGATAGAGGTGGCGAAACAGACTTGATTTACACAGCCCGAAATCTTTAGGCGTAACGAAAAATGGAAAGATAAGTTTTGTCTTAGTTTTGGGACAAAAATAAATAAATTAAGTGTAAATATTTTTTTTATAAATAAGTATGATTAATAAATAAATTCGAATGAAATAGGATAAAAATAGCAATACTTTCTAGCAAAGAACGTGAGGTATTTCCTACTGTCAGATTTTTACACAGATGTGACCCTCGTGCGAGCTGCGTGGAATGGCTTATCGTTTGCACAATCTGTCTCAAGGGTCTAGGAGCAGGGATGTAGGCCGCGATACTCTCCTTTACGTACACGCAACCACATAATATCACATTAGCTGTGTTACCAATTTTGAACTTCGACGCTTAATTTTCGACCTTATTATTAAGGGATTTAAGGGTCAGAAATTTGTTTTAAGTAAGTACTATTGCGATGTCGAGATAATGGGTAGATACACTTAATCCAGGAAACAGGATTACCTATATCTATTATTGAATTATGGAGGGTCGCACAGGTACGTGATTTCATCAGAAACTTTGATGAAGTTTGTAATATAATTTGTGAGGTTCTTAGAATCTGTGGACTCCTTTATTATTAAAAATTTGAAGAAGCGAAAATTTTGCAACCTCTCCGAAGATTTTTAGATAATGAATTTCTGACTTGAGTCTTACTTTCGCCGAAGTACAACATAAAGCAAAAAGCTTAAAAAATGTTATTTTTCAAACTGAAGTAGTAGTTTATTTAGGGAATGGATTTGGTTTATAATTCACAACAATTTTTATGTGATCAGGCAACACTCCAACTAGGGCGCGATACGTGAGTGGAGGCAGGTAATAACAGAAAAATGTCTGCAGGCTGCAGTCAGCTCTAGGTCACTTGAAAATGGTGGTTCGATTCCAGGATGGCAGATTGGGTTAATAACTATCATCTGCATACTACTTTTGAACTGAAAATTTGCGAGATTTGAACATGTATGTCGCAATGGTGAGTTCACGTCCTCAGCCGCAAAGCTACAGCCGCTCTTAATTCATTTAAATAAATTTAGGTATACATATACTCATCTATTTCCAAGCCTACCACTATTGCATTGTCTAGTATAAACTGCAACAAATCGAAACATGCACTGTAGTAAACAGAATGACAATGGCTAGTGTTCCAATGCGATGTAATCTATCAGTTAACCGTAATCTAAACAAACGCTTTGGTCTACGCAAGCTTTAAGCACTACAAATACAGATTTACTCGCTTCGATTGTATCTACGAATGTGTAATATATCTATCTGTACATAAAATAATACGTAGAAATATTATTCAACCATAAAATAGTAACCTATGGGAATTTTCAAAGGAGATAATTTAAATTATGTTTTTATTGAAAAACTTTTCTATGAAGCTTCACTTCCGATGAATTTTCCGAAAAGCTCCAAGCTTTTTTTGTTCAACTTTAGTATATAAATTATAATTAAAATTAAATAAAAAATGTTTATTTATAACATTTTTTTTCTTTTTGGTGTCATCTTAAATCTACTTTTTTAACATATTACCTACCAATAATCCATATAGCATTTAAGTAAACATAATAGTGAACATTTTTGGCTACGTTAACTGACGCGGATTACCTTCGTTATCCACGATTGACATTATCCGCATCACAAAGCCTGTAACGTAACAAGCCTGTAACCCACCTTTGTTTTGACATGCAAAAAAAATCTATTTTAAAAATCGCTTATTGGTTTATACAATTATTTAATTCAATTTATCTTTTTTATAGTAGCTTGGAATAAGCAGATCGGACTAATCCGACCACTTTTACAAAATAATCAATGTAAATAGAATACAGTCCAATATTCGGCATCTGGCGAATAATTTGCTCATCATAACAGATAATACACATAATATACCTCATACATATAATACACATTGCCCTCATTGCATTCATATTAGTGAGATCGGGATATTGCTTTCGCTTCATCAACATTTCATTATAATCACCCATTCCATGCGATTGCCTCATAATTTTCAACTAAGAATATTCGTAGTGGGATATGTGGCTACAGATTTATTAACTACATTTTCTGATTGAGGCGTGTCGTCGTAAACGTGTACTTTTTAAAAAATAAAAAAGGTAATGATTAGGTCCTTTAAAGTTCAGCTCTAGAATTGATGCAAGAACCCAGTCCCCAACCCGATAACCAATCCTTTAATATTTAATCTAATTTTCGATTTTTGTTAGGTACATATTTATTCTAAGAATAAAGTTACAACGCCTGTACGTCACGCATTCTGCGCGTGACCTAACCATTACATCTAGATTTGCACATAATATATATTATACATATTTTATTAATATTTTTATAAATGATTTCTATTTTTATCCAAATAATCTTAACCGAACCTATCACCTGTTCTTTTACAAAATCAATATAAAGAAACTTCCAGTGTTGTACCCAATTCCTGATTTAATTTTCCTTATATATACCATTATTTATTACAATTTATTCTAATAATATAATTTTATTGCCAATATCTGAAAACATTAGCGCTTAAATAAAAGAAAGGTCTCTTCTATTACTATTCACCGTTCCAAATAGTATAATTTTTCACTTATGTAGCAAATAAAAAGATAACGTTCTTAGATGAAAAATGAATGTTGTTTTCTGGACAGGGAATAATGTCCGTGTTATCTCAAGGGCACAGTAGAATGGATGTCTTAAGGAAAATGTTGAAACACCTCTTAGATACAACTGATATTAAAAGTTAACAATTTTTGAAAATTAAATTCATGACATAATTTCAGACTTAAAATTACGTAACTAACAAATAGTTAGGTCGTAAATAGGATGCGTGGAATTATTTATGTGTCCCATGTTTATAATAAAAAAAATACCCATATAAGGGTGTAAAAAGAGAGGCTGCACCCCCGCGATCCAGAAGTTGTAAACATCATTCTGATGAGGTCTAAGTATTTGTTTTTTATTTTTAGGATCATAATTTTGCATAATTTTTTGACATTTATTGATCTAATACAATTACATAATCTGCATAACATTATGGTACCATTATTTATTTTAAAACACAAAACATCATCGAAATAACAAAACAAGCAATGTAAATGCATGGATTGCTAACTCACGCCCATGTTCCTATTGAGATAGACAGAAACTATAGAGATTCAGGAAGGAACCCTATACACACTTCTTGGACTACATTCATGCATGCATGTCGGTTGAAGGCGCTCTTTATCTGACCCTTTATATGCGTTTAAATTTAAATTTAATAGTTTTTTATCTTTATTTAATTAGGGGCTTACGCTCACGTGTCCTGGCGATTTCAGCCTCATTAAAACCTCATCAAAACAACAATAATATTAAAAATTGAAACATAAATATAACTAAAACTAATCCATAAATAATTTAAAAAAAAAAAAAAACACAAACAATCTATCTTAAAAAAACAAATTTATATAGTTCTATAGCGGCTACCGAATCGGGCTGGAATAACATATGCGCCCATATCCCACTTGTTTATGTAAAATTTACTATGGAGCCACTGTCTATTGGCTTCGCTCCTGACACAATCCCTCAACATGTGTTTCACATCCTAAATTTAATAGTAAAATTTCAATGATTTTAAAATTCTACGATGAAAGAATTTCAATTTAAAATGTTTCGCATTTATCTTCGAGACGTCTCGATCAACTTGCATTAATCGTAGTCACGACGTCGCGTGTCGATCGCTTTAGTGAAATGTTTGGATGAAAAATACGATTTGTTGGTTTACCGCTTATTTCTCATTTATTTTCTTCTAAAATGTTATTTTAATTTTTCCTAACTACGACTTGCAACATAAAACATCTTAGAGAGGTAAGCAGACTTAGAGAGTGATTGTTGTTAGTCCATCATTTTCAAGTGAAATAATCGTGTTTCGGGATTAGTTTTGATAGTGCACATTCATTTCCTCAAGCCAGCATAGCGGAGGCGTCTTGATGTGTTTTTAAAAATTAAATTTAAAAAATATAGGATCACTATATTTGGAACTTTTTATACGTTAGGGCATTATCTCGTCAGACTTCAATAAGCTTTAATTATGGTTTATTTTTATATAGGTAATGGCAAGTGACCTAGATTATAAATGACAATATCAGACAGACAGCTGCTAATGATTAAAGAATCCGTGACGGGTGAATTTAGGTTTTTATTGATTAGGTTCATTAAATAAAGTTATTTTAAATAAACTAATTCAGAACATTTATTAATACTAATTTTTAACATTTTAAATGCTAGATTTGTTTTATATTTATGAATAAAAAGTGTTGACAGTACAACCTGGATAGTGCACATTCGTCTCCTCAAGCCGGCATGGCTGGGGGGCCTATTGTCTACAAAAATGGTAGCAGTTCTTTCCGTTTATGGATTGCATTCTAGCTTAACATTTGCATTAAGATGGATATCAGTTTTTCTTGTTTTGTAAGAAAAGTATTTTTAAATTGAAATACAGTGTAAACTCTATATAGCGACACTGAAGGGACTGTGCTTCTTATAGCTTATAGAGAGTTGTCGTTAAATGGAGAGAAGAAAAATCAATACTATTTTACTAATATAATATTATTTACCAATAAAGTATATATAACATTATGCATAACATCCTAACGACAGAAACTTCGATCCGTATGATGCCGACGGGCTAGACAAAGCAACAAAAGAACGTAAACAGCTGCAGTTCTTATTAATTTTGGCAACTGGAAAGTACTGTTTATTGTTTAATAAGGTCGTTATTTAGAGTTGGTGTGATGCTACATAGAGTGTATCATTGTATGGACAACAATGTAAACCAACCATAGTCAGGTAATTTCGACGTTTTAAGGAGTTTGTCGTTAAATCGAGTGACGTTAAATCGAGTTTACGCTGTAGTTATGATTTACATACGCGAAACATATAACAAAAGTTTTTTACTATAAAAAATAACCCGATAAAGCTCGGATTAATTTTTCAGCGAGTAACTTTTAATATTTCCTTTGATATTTTTCTACGCACATTCACAGCACTTGTTTATGATTTAGTGTTGGTTTCTCATCTCCGTGACTTCGCTATGCTAAAGTTATCGATATATTACATCGACTGCGGAAGTTGAGATCATTCCAGTATATCACTTTCATAGAACAGCATATCGTATTTCGAATATTACTACCGCTTAGCTATATATAAAACGTACATGTACCTGAAATTTTTTAGGAGCTAGCTAAACTAATATTTTTAGTAGCATTTATATTAAGCGACCAAAGTACATGTAAAACTTTTTTGAATTAATTTAGAAAATATATGCTTTGAAAATATAGGGTAGGGCAACACTAAAGACTGAGACCACTATCAATTTCAATAATTTACTATTTTAATAATTTTTGCTATATTAAAATTTGGGCTTTGTTATAATTGCCGAAAATCTGTTTAATTTTTCATCGTAGCATGTTAGGTTACACACATTCATGGTGGATTTGTTTTTTTTTTTTTTCGAAAATAAGCACAACAAATTTGCCCCGCTTTAATGTTAATGAAATGTTAACTGACTGTATTTATACGGTCGAATTATTACATAATTCAGAAGTTGACTTAGACAGAGAGTTTCTCAAGATGTCTATCTCTTGATAAATTAGTTAACTAACTTTCTATAAGTCTATTCGTAAGAGATTCCATTTTATATTATAATAATATTATTATCTCTAACATTTTATATTATGTTTTCTTAGATTTTGCGCGAACATGTTTTAACCGAATACAAATTTAATCCAGATTATTATCGCTTTTATTTAGATTCGTCGACGTAACCACGATGACTACATTGCTTTCGAAATATTTCGCGTCGCGTCGTCGTATCAAGTTAATCGAAATAACTGCGATTTTACATAAGCCTCTTAAAATCTTTTATTCAGTTCATTTTTATATTTTTTCTGTTAAAAACAATTAATTGCAAAAATTAATTTATGACGTTAGTCTTACTTATGAAGTTAAAATTATCCATAATAAACATTAATTTGTCTGCAAAATATTTGGATACGGCTTCTTAGAAAATAATGTGTTTTCTTGATAAAATTACCAACGTGGCAGTGACAAATTGATGTTTAACATAGAAAATGTACAACAAAGAGCTCTTTGATGAGATTTTCCGTCACGAAAACAAGATTGTGTTTGTAACGAAATAGTGAATACGAGTGACATTTATTTTTCATATCTTATAAAGTTTTTGTTACGTCACGATGTTGTAGTGTCGTGGTTTGGAGTACAAATTGTGATGTTAACCTTTGAACCTTTACAATGTCTGTTTTGTCTGATATTAAGCTAGATGCGGTATGTGAACGGAAAAACAGAAAAATCTGCAGACAGAATTCGCTTCTTGCCTATGCCGGCTTGAGAAGTACATGCACACTATCCAGGTTGACAGTAGACACTCCTCTGGTGTGACTGAAACGTGACTAGGTCAGTTACCGGTTTTACACAAAGTGGTGGTGCTGCCCCAGTATGGCAGACCAGGCTGATAATAACCACCATCACTCAGCCTACCTCAGCCCTAAAGTTAAGTAGCATATAAGTCTAGTATAGGAAAACATAATTGCATCACATTTGAAAATTAATACCACCCCACTTGGAATTAAACCAAGGACGTTTGGACTAAATCCAGAGCATAACCCAACATGGATAGAACTATTTTAATAAATTGAACAAAAGAAATATGAAAAATTAAACATTAGCTGTAGAACGTACAAGTCAAATATTTGTAGGAACAAAAGGCACCTCTCTCTACATAATTTAGGAACGGAAAATATGATAAAATGTGAAAATATAAAGGCAATAAATAAAATTGTGTAATTTTCCTACCCTGTGAAAGCAAATAGACTATTTTATTCATATTTAAACGAAATATTTATTTATTTACATGTATAAAGTTAACATTAGATTTTTTTATTATTATTTAAACAAATGAAACAATAATTATAAAATAATATTGTCAAGAATTAAAAATTAAATGAAATTGCTAATATTTGATTTTATATTGACAAATTCATATGTACTTCATTAATATAAGTTAGATTATGTAATTTTTACAGCGCGGTAAGATCAAGACAAAGTGTGGTAGGTAGTTTCCACAAATACTATAAGGAAAGGTCAACATGACACATGTCTCTTCCTCATTTCTCTTTGGTGCAAGCTGGGTCACTGGGTCGAATGAAAAGCTTTCAAGAAAACCGTATAAGTTTTGTGTTCAGCTAATTCCGTTTATTCTTCTAACATTTATTTTGCTTATTGCTTATTTAATTTAATTATTTTGACTTTTTTGGAGTTTTTTTTTTATTACAATTATATTTTTATTATTTTATAATTCAGAACGACTGTGTTTGTACCGCAAGCTCGCAATCAATAAATCGTATCTCCCAAACATGTAGGCCGGTACCAATATAACTTTTTTTATATATATAATACTTTGGTCTGTTCATGCAGTTTGTCCCTAATGTACTGACTTAGTAATAGGCATTATAAAAAAATTGTGAAAATATAGTTTGTATTATTTATTATTCGATAACATATATTCCAAATTATTTTAAAGATTGAAGTTAACTTTTGAATGTTTTAACCAACCTTTTAATATAGTATAGGTAGGTACCTAATACAGATATCAATGCCGTTGAAAAATTTGCAATCAACTTCCATATAAGTCGTGCGTTTACATAACTCGTCACATAGAAAAATATATTTTCCTTTCCATTCGCCGGTAAACTGTTTTCCTTCGATCTGAGATGGGTATTAATGAAAGTATCTAAGTTAGAAAGCGAAAGTAATAATTTATGTCGAAACGTCCTCGCGTTTATAAAAGTATTTTTCTTTATAAATTAAAATGAAACCATATATTTTATCTTAGATTTTCTTTTGACTTACCACCAGGCCAGTCGACGTCACATGTCGCGTCAATATAAAAAAAAAAAAAAAAAAAAAAAAAAAGAATTAATAATCACGTTTATTTAGGAGTAAACAGCATAAATTATGATATTATAAGAGAAGCTAAGTTAAATTAGATAAAAAGAAATTAAAAATGTGGTTAAAGTGAAATCAGAATTTAAAAATCACATTTGTAATCTACAACTACATATAGGCAATATTAATCGTACGCATCTATGACGAGACGCCGCGGTGGATAGTTACGCTTAGAAATTAAAACAAAATATTGCATCTTATCTAATCTAATATCTGATTAATATTCCTATGTCAGCTAGGTCTAGGCTAAGTCAAAGTGACTAATTAAAGCACTTAAGTCAAGAAAGCTCTACTCAAAGAGGCCTCTTTTGGAACGTACAACGAACGTATTAGGTATGTAGTACATATTAAAGCTACGAAGCACTTAGGCATAAATAAATAAAGATAGAAGCGATTTTTCCAAAGTATCTAAAAGTTAATTTGATTCGTTTTTTAATTTGGGTATCAGCACTAGTTACTATACTAGGTTGGTAACATGACATTGTGTGTGTCTGTATATCATATATGTATTTCTTTATTTATTTCCAATGTTTTAGGGAAAAATTATGCTTTTATACATTATTTTACAAAATTTGCTGCACTTTACTGGAGAAGTTTTAGTAAAACATAGTCATCTTTCACATGCATCTAGGAAAGAGCTTTAAAATTTCATATTTATTATGTAGAAAGTAGATTCATTGCAATAATTAAAGTATAGGTGTACCTATAATAAGCCGGTACTTGTAGTAACTTATTGAGTTGAGCAACCAACGTTTTAAAATGTAAAATATACTTAATATTGAATCACATAGTGACTATGAATCGACTATGAATTAATTACCTATAAAAAGGGTTGTGTTAGTACCCATCGGAGTAGTAGGAAACTGTTACTTAATAAGTATTTCATTATCTAGTTGGCATCTGATTGTTTTCAACCTATTTTTGTCCAATGACTCTACGAGTCATAGTGGAAGCGAACGGCGCCTCACGTCTGGCATTTCTTTGCCAACTTCCACCCCTCCCCTGTTTCGCCCCACAAACGTCACAGAATCCTCACTCTTGATCGCTTATAAGGCCTACTGTTGTAAACATCTGTTTTGTTTTCCGTAATTTGTCATTTTCAGTTTCTATTTTTTTGTGAAAATATTTTTCGTATTCTCATTTAATCTTTCATTTAAATAAATTAAATTGGGTAGGTATAGCTTACTACGTTTTTTAAAACGAGGACTGCTATCTCAAAGAAATCTTTCGCTATGGCAGCTGCGATAGAAGCAGTCTGTTTAAAATAAGATAACAATAATTTATTATTAATTCAAAATCATAATAATATTCATTTAAAAATAATAAGTTTTGAAACCCTATTCAGATAACTGTACCCACTGAATTATCTAACAAACTTATCTTTAAAGTAACAACACAAAACAATAATAACAGTAAAATTTATGAATAAATTTTCTTACAAACCTACAAAATGTTTCATTATTGTCATAAAATTATAACCATTATTAATGTTTCCAAATTAAAGCATTTCCGCGTAGTAACAAAATTGTGTGGTTAATTTAACCAAATACTCGTATAATACAGGAGATATTTCGTGCACAAATATTGAATAATAATTTAATGTTTATTAAAGTAATGGGACGGATATAATTATAGCTTATATTTTAATACCATGCCTACTGTTTATAACTTGTGACATGTAATGTTATATACAATCAAGCTTTTAGTTGTTCAGGGATGGGCATCCACAATGGATTGCCATTAACGTCTTAACTTTTAGCTAACTATTAACTTACTCACACATGTATTTACTTGATGATGTAATATTATGTGTTTAAATAAAAAATAATGGGTTCCCCATACAAAGTTTTTTTTATTGTACCTCGGCATATGATAACACTCCGCCTGAAAAGTAGAGTGCCGTCTATGGACGGTGCTACTACAGAGAAATCTCTACGGGCAGCAGTCGCCTCCGCTATGCCGGCCTGAGGAGACGAGTATGCATCGTCTGGATTGACAGTGCACACTCCTCTCACTATACCTGGCTACTTTCAAACAGCTCCCGAAACGATCATTTCCTTGAGGAGTGATTTTGCAAAAACGCTGAAACACGTAATTCTTTATTTATCAGCGAAATTTATTAAGTACTTAGAAAGGGAAATGAGCACCTTTAGATTTAACTAGAAGATTTACAACTACTCGTAAGAAAACTTCTTTCTAAAATTGTTTTTTAATAAATTTACAGTCAAATTTAATGTACAGTCAATTGTATATTGTACCACCATTTTCAAGTGTAACTGGGCACCTAGTCGTGTTTAAAGATCAGTTCGGAAGAAAGCTAGGTATACCAAGAAGAATTTCTCTCTCAAGCCGGCATAGCGGAGGAAATCGCTGCCTGCAGACAATGTAGCGTAACATCAAACGGAGTGTGATAAATTGCTTCACAATAATTGTAATATTATATTTTAGCATCTTGGCTTTCAAACATACAATCAATCTGAGGGAATCCTGTGAAGATGTTAATTAATTTAACGCTGAAATAAGCTTACCCGTTTGACCTTTTATTAAATATATCTATTAAATATATATGTATTATTTTAATTAATAAAAATTATTATTATTATTTAGGATTCATTGCTAAAATGAAATTAGTTTTTAAATATTTTTTTGAATATTCTTAGGATTCTTGATAAAGTTTATTTGTTCAAATAATATGTTTAAGTAAAAGATTGTGTGGTGAATGTGAATAATGTGTGAATAATTTAAACTACTATAAGCCATAGGATATCATTTGAAATGAGATGTCAAATGACAAACGCAGAATTCAAATTGCGGTTATCGATGATGTACAATTGTATGGAAATTATTGTACTGAAACTATTATGGTAGCCACAATATAAACGGTACGTGCGTAAGATATTAATTAGTGGTACACAGACTGATGATGGTTATTAACCCAGTCTGCCGTCCTGGTATAGTACCATCAATTTCAAGTGTAATATTCATGGAGTTCTTGTCGTATTTCGGAATCAGTCGGTGTAGTCAGGCATAATGAGTTGAATGTGCACTGTCGATCTGGACGGTACATATTCGTTTACCTAAGCTAAGACAGCTCATGTGAGGAAGCGGCTGTCTGCAGACATTTATCTGTACCAGCACAGATAATGGATCACAATCTATCTTTTAACATCAGGGGGAGCTAGCCACATGTCAGTATACTAAATATAAAATAAAATAGTATAATTTTCGGTATCAGTTTACGTAATTACAAATTTTGTCTACGTGGTATTTCTACTCATTAAAGCGTTTTAAATAAAATATTTAAACACTAGTTAATAATGAAATAACTTATAAAATTTCACAAACCATTGTCGCAAATTGAAAACAGGGTAAACAACACCAAATCACGCACTCTTTAAGTCATTATAATTTTTATTACCGTTATCAGCGAGTAAACGGCTTTTCTCGTATCGTCAAATAAAATTAAGGATCTCAACCCTTGTCTCCCGACACGTGAACCCGCCACGGTGTCTGGCAGAGGACTGCCGCAGGAGGCTGCGTCAATTGAGATTCTGTGGTTCTCTATCTGTACACATACACTGGTGAGTAACCCCGACACCTTTTTTTTTGTACAAATCTAATTAATTAAACTCAGCGTGACGTCGATATGGTGTGCACTAAGAGTTGAAAAAATTGTGATTGTCTGAAAGTGAAGTACATCGTAAACGTCATGTCGTACGGCAGTTTCGTGTTTATGTTGGTTTTTAGCTTAAAAGGTAATCCGCTTGAGTTCTAATAAAGTTTTTGTTAATGAAAAAAAATCCTTAGAGATTTTGGGGACTTATTTCTTTACCTCATTGTTATTATGTTAGGTAAAGTGTTTTTCTAGAAAAAGACAGAGTTGGCGATTCTATTTATTAAGGAAAGACACAATAAATACAAAAAGGAAACAAGACGAGTCGAGTAAAAAGGTTTAGTGAGGTTGCGTAGTAACACCGAAGACAGGAAAAGATTTAAGGGCCACTGCTACGATTTATGGCACGCTACGCCTTGTTACTACGGATTACGCATTAGTGTGCTGATTGGTCGTACAGAGATATCTCATAAATTTTTAAAGATCCAATAAACATTTTATTAAAATAAAAACAGTAGGGAAAATCGATATTTATTTAAAATTTAGTGGAACGTGCACACAAGCGAACTTAATGCTAATTAGTTAATTCTCTTCCAGCTAACCTTCGCTGGTATTTGATTATTGGTAAACACAGCGGGAATAAATGTCAATCCAGCAGTTGGAAGGGCAACCAATTAAAATATATTAGAGGAATTACGATGCGTTCATGTGCGCTTAGTAATCAAGGATTCATTCATTGTGTATTCGCGACAATTTTTATGTTTATAATAGTAGCTTTTGTTGTGTGGTAACGACTCTAGAATAGAATATGCCAAAAACATGCATTAAAATAATTACTTATTGATTTGCTTGTGGTTTCATACAAAAATTCATATCACTCGTAATACAAAAACTCACCTCAATTATAGTAAAACTTGTATTTACAAGCAACCGTGATACAGTCTCGCAATCGATGGATCGAATCTCTAAATCTCGATCGGTACCAGAGTACCTTACTTTGTCTGTAAATACGTAGGTACTGTAGTCTCTGAGTACATACTAAAGCAATATACATAATAAATTTTAAAAATAATTATAATGGAATCCTCTAATGAACTGTAAGTCAATGACGCCTTAATGATCTCTATTCACAAAGGTATTCGACATGTAAACAATTATACAAATACCTTCACAACAAATATCATTTGGAATTCTCTAAATTGACTAAACAAGGTCTAATTGAACAACAAAATTAACTCGATTGCTTCGTTTCTGAATTCCACAAATAACTGCGAGTATTAGAAATGTTGTTCATTAATTATTTGATAATTTGTAATCAAAGCATGATAATATATGAGTAGCTAAATAAACGACAGCAGTCGCCTCCGTTCATGGATCGCACTCTAGCTTAACATCAGGCGTCGTGCGATCATATGACGTGCTAAAATAAAAAATTAAATAATAAAATGACTTCTGCTTTCAAGTGTACCAACTGTGACTTAGCCGTGTTAAGATATCAGCTGGATGTACCCTGTAGCCTGGAATAACCAGAGGAGTGCAAGTGTGGCCGGCCTTACAATGTTTTTTTTTTTTTTTTTTTTTATTGTAGCTCGACATGTGACAACACTCCGCCTGATGTAAAGCTAGAGTGCGGTCCATGAATGGAAACAACTGCTACCACAGAGAAATCTCTGCGGGTTGCAGTCGCCTCCACTATGCCGGCTTGAGGAGACGAGCATGTACCATCTAGATTGACAGTGCATACTCCTCTCTTATATCTGGCTACTTTCAAACTATTCCCGAAACGCGATGGCGTACATTCATCTTCTTAAACAGGCAAAGCCGCGACGACTGCAGCTTAAGATATTTCTCTCTAGCAGCCGTTGTTTGTGACCGCACTCTAGCTAAACTTCATATATGGCGGTTTGAGACGAGATACTAGAAAAAATATTTAACAAATGTTTTTAATGTGCATAAAAATTTATTTTATTTTACTAGGTACTTATTAACTTTACTTGTACTTTTTAACCGTTATTTAATTAATTACTTGTTAAAACAAATATATGGAAAAGGTAAATATTAAATGTAAAATTAGATATAAAAATATAGTTATATTAATTTTTTGTTGACCATTTAAATAAATGCAAATGTAATTACAATGGAAATTTGGGGGCGCATTTGGTTAGAGTTTATGTCATTAGGAAAGGCTGCTGTTACTAAAGTTTTGGTTTCCTTTCAACATACTATTTTACAAAGAGAATATCATTTAAAATGTATGAATGCACATAATTTGTATAAATTTTCTTCTACGTCTAGTTCATGTTTTTTGTAATTTAAAGTTTATAATAGACTTTAAATTTATATTATTATTTAATTTTTATTTCATTACTTTTTATTATGTATTATTAATACCCGGGTTTTTATTAAATTAAATAAATCAATAAAAAACCGCACACGCAGATCTCTATTTTTTTGTTTAATTTGCATCATAATTTAATTGTTATTGTTATTAAAAATTATGTATTTTAAGTGTTTTTTCATACTTAGATATGATTGTTTCCAGTCCAGAATGCAACCATTTATAAAACAGTTTTAAAAAATTGCAATTTGCAATAATCATTTGCTCATAGCTAATATAAAAACTAAACTAAACTAAAACAAAAAAAAAAACTCTGTAAACGAATTGAAGTGTCCATCTTTCAAAGGAAAACTTTTACCCGTTCACAACGAACATATTAGGAGTGAAAAAGTTACAAAACAGTTGTTTCAAGTTGGCTTAGTTGCGAGAACAAACTCTTAACTCTCACGTATAAAAACCCACACGTGTTGGGTAAAGTCATTGCGGTAAGGACATCAGAACATTCTCCTCCTTTTACTTGAAAATATTTGTAGCCATGTAGAGTGCGATTCATGAGCGGAGACAACTCTTACTAGGGTTGCTAGCTGTCCCGTGGCTCGCGGTTCTTTGACTATGAGTGACAGTGTCATATGGGGGCACTTTTGGAGTTGCTGGTCTCCTATCGAGGGCGTCCTCTGGTGGTGGATGGAGGGTTCCCGGATACCTCCCTGAGGTAACCCGGCGCGAACCAAAACCAGCATCGTCGGGTCTCTCCTCGGATCACACTCTGCTTTCAGAGAAGACCTAAGTGAGAGATCACCTTTCATTTCGGAGGCGGTAGCGGAGTTGTGAGCGTTATCTTCTTCGTCCCGAGCCAAGAGCGGTAGTCCCCGGGTTGGACTGCCGCTCATTTACTTGGCTGGAATGGTGTTTCCTCCCGATGAGGTGGGGCCTAACGGCCAAGCGTCGTTAGAGTCGCGGATGAATGCGAAAGCGTGCCCGTGACCTCACCATATGACGTAGAGAGGAACACCGTTTTTTAGTCGTGTATACTCGGTATTCGGGGCTTGTACCGAGGAGTCCGACATTACCTCGTCGTCTTTCCGAGACGGCGAAACATCTATAAAAGATTTCCTCCACGTAAAAAAGGGTTTCCAGCTGTTTGGTTTCTGACTGGACAGTCCGTTTTATACATATCTGTCTAGTCTGAAAAATCTCAATCAATTAGACAATAGTAAGTAATTGTACTTTGAGATTATGTTAAAGGTTATAAATTTTGTCCGGTATTTTTTCTCAATACATCTGGCAACCATAACTGCTACCCATAGAGATAGATATACATATAGAGAGGTAAACCGAATACATAGGCGCTATGTATAGTCGCATGAAAAAAGCGTAACCCATTTCAAACAATATGACAGTGATAATCTTTGCGTTGTTAAACAAATTTTATTTACTCCGTTCTTTATTAAGATTTGGGAATGCTAATCGTACGTTTACATTACTCGCCCATTTTATTATCAATGTCAAAGAAGAAAGTGTGACTGGGGGCACAATTCCTGGATTAAAACAAAAGGAATAAGATACGTTATAAAAAAAAGGACATGCAAACTAGGTCTAACTGACATACTTTGACACACTTACGTAAACGTCGTTCTATCTTTGTCTCCTATACGTGAGTATCGGTACTGTAACTGTGTCTGGCCTGGTCGCTTTCAATAATAAACAAAACAGAACGTACTACGTAAAACTCTTTTTGTTTTAACCTAAGGCACAATAGCTAATGTAGTTATTTATTAAGGCTGCTGCCACAAAAGTCTGCAGACCGCCTTCGTTATATCACTTTGATGAAGTTTGCACTGTACTGGCTTGACTGGGCAGACTTCTCTCGTTAAGCAAGCTCAACCAGAAAGGCGACTAAGTAACACTTAAGTAATAAGATAACTTTATAATAAAAACATACAAATACTTATCAGCTACTCGTAAAACTTCATAAGTAGGTTGTCAAAGTTATAGATATCTCCATTAGCGATGCTTACGACATTTGCAGATATATGATATACAATTTATCTATGGCTCCCTCACACACACTTTCATCTTCTTTACTCTTGAGGGAGGACTTTGTAAAAAATGCCGAAACACGTAATCCATTTTTTTATAGCTCGGCATATGACAACACTCCGCCTGATGTTAAACTAAAGTGCAGTCCATTAACGGAAACAACTGCTACTACAGATAAACTTCTACAGGCAGCAGACGCCTCCGCTATGTCGGCGGCGTGTGCTCTATCCATTGATCCTCTCGCTACAAATAGCTACTTCCAAACTGTTCCCCAAGTGCGACAAGGTCTCATCACCACAGACTGGTCTAATAACCATGTCCATAACCATAAATTTCTTAGGAAAAACCTTACTAAATTTTCATACACTAACTTCAGAAATGATTTCTTCCCCAAATCTTCTTCTCCTTCCTGCCTTGTATGTTTCTTGAGAGCGTAACTGCTGGTCAAATTTTATCGAAAACAAATTCTGTTCTGCAGTCTAGGTCAACATGGAGCTTTTATAATACCTATAAATATTAGGTGCTTACATATCAAATTGGCGTTTTTCGTACTGGCCACTTTAATCACGATTTTCTCCTCTTTGGTAAGGAATTCCAAATTCAAATTTTCACAGCTATTTACTCATTGTTTTATGTTTAAAATAAAGGAATAAATGAAAC
Source organism: Tinea pellionella (assembly GCA_948150575.1). Lineage (NCBI taxonomy): Eukaryota > Metazoa > Arthropoda > Insecta > Lepidoptera > Tineidae > Tinea > Tinea pellionella. The sequence goes on from OX411250.1 coordinate 2,981,128, forward strand.
ACATTCTGCACGGTAATGATGTGACATCTAATCTATTTTTTTTTTAAATTAGGCTTAGACACTATACAACATCTTCCCCTTAATAAGTACTCCCCTTAATAATCCCTCCACCATTTAAAATAATACCAACATTTTCATACATAATCTTTAAATTTATCTGGTTTCCTCACCTCTCTTCCCCTTCTTGTAATATAATTATGATTTTCTACTACCCCGTCATTCCGATCATTTTTACAGGACTCACTAACACCAACCCCTTCATTACTATACTCCTTTGAAGGAGAAATATGAATTTCATTTCTCCTATATAATCTGCCTTCTTGGTCCACTATCTCATATGACCTAGGACATGATTGTTTTTCTCTCACAATATTGCCTGGCTGCCAATATGAGTTAGGTAATTTTTTAAAATATATTTTTTGATTCGGAACAAACTTTTCTCTAGTTTTAGCAGTTTTATTATAATAATTTTTAGTTTTTTGTCTTAAATTATCCATAATTTCCTTATCTTTAACATATGTAATTTTAGGTGTTAACATATTGAATGTACATGGTAAATTAGTCCTTAAATTGCGACCCATCAGTATACAAGCTGGTGAATTAATTGCACCCTTTGGCGTCGCTCTATGATGTAATAATGCTAAATATGGATCTTGACCAGAATCCAAACATTTCCTAAACAAATTTTTTATTATTTTAACCGCACTTTCCGCTAACCCATTAGACCGAGGGTAGTGAGGGCTCGACATTACATGATTGAAATCCCACTCTTTAGCAAAATTCCTGAACAAATCACAATTAAAGTACAATGCTCCATCAGAATAAAATTTGACCGGAATTCCATGTCTTGCAAATATAGATTTTAATTTATCAATGACCACAGCAGCTCGTAAACTAGTTAATGTAACCACTTCAATGAATTTAGACAATGCATCGACCACCACTAAATAATATTTGTTATATAACTCAAACACATCACAACCGACTTCAATCCAAGGCAATTGAGGTACTTCTTTGGACATTAATTCCGTCTTAGTTTTATTGTTTTGATATTTCTGACAAGACAAGCATGACTGAACATATTTCTTAATATCCTGATTTATACCTATCCAAAACAACGACATCTCAGCCCTACAAATCATTCTCTCAATTCCAGGATGACCTGTGTGCAATTTTTCCAACATAATACTCTTCAAGACCCGCGGTACCAATAGCCTATCCTTTTTAAAAATCAACCCTTTAACAACCATTAACTCATCCTTGATTTGATAGAAAGGCTTCATTTCATCCGACAACCCACTATATGCCGGCCAACCCTCCTTAATGTAAGTAACCAATAATTTATCTACTGGGTCCTGTTTAGATTCTATTAAAATACGATTAGCTTCTGTAACTGGAAGGTTTTCCATTAATAATGCCACTTGTAATTCGATATCCTCAAACTCAGTCTCTGTGTCACAACCCTCTCTTGTAAAATCTCTAGACAGTGAATCAGCTATATACATGTATTTACCAGGAATATGAACCAATTTCAACCTATATGGCTGTAACCTCAACATCATCCTCTGAAGTCTGGCGGGAATTTTATATAATGGTTTTTTAACAATTCCTAACAACGGTTTGTGATCAGTATGAACTGTAACTATATCTCTACCGAACAAATACTGCTTAAATTTTTCTACTCCGAAACAAACACTCAATAACTCTTTTTCAATCTGCGAGTATCTACTTTGAGTATCAGACAATGCCTTTGATGCATATGCAATAGGACGACCTTGTTGAAGCAAAGTCGCTCCTAGACCAACTAAACTAGCATCCACACTTAATATTATCTCTGCATTGGGATCATAAAAACCTAACACCGGAGAGTTTATAACCGAACTACATAACTCTTTCATAGCTTGATCATGAGACGACTGCCATACAAACATCACATCATCTTTCAACAATTCTCTTAGTGGCGCTGACTTATCAGAATAATTTGGAATGAACTTACATAAAAAATTAAATATTCCTAACACTCTTTGTAACGATTTTTTATCACTTGGAATTTTTAATTCAGTTATCGCTTTAATCCTATCTTTATCAATAGCCATACCCCTTTTACTAAATGAATATCCTAAAAAAGTAATTTCCTCTGGATCAAATACAAATTTACTAGGATTAAACTTAATACCTCTATTACTTGCAACCTCTAATACCTTTAAAAGCACTTCTCTTAATTTTTCCCTCGATTCTGCCCACAAAAACACATCGTCTTGAAAAGTCTCAACATTATCTATTCCTCTAAATGCCTCATTAATAACTTTATGAAATATCTCTGGTGCAACATTAAGGCCAAATGGAAGTCTTTTAAAACAATATCTACCCCATTTTGTCTGAAAGGTACACAATCTCGCACTACTCTTACTAAGAGGAAGCATCCAAAATCCTGACTGAGCATCTAACTTACAAAAATGCTGTGCCCCGCATAGCTTCGCCGACACTTCCTCAATAGTAGGCAGTGGATAATGAGCCCTTTTTGTAACTAAATTTAAATTTCTTGGGTCTAAACATATTCTTAATGAACCATCCCGTTTTTTCACTACAACCATGTGATTTACCCAGTCTGTCGGCTCCTCCACAGATTCAATAATACCCAAATCTACCATTCTATCCAATTCCTGCTTAACTTTTGATTCTAATGCATAGGGCAACCTGCGGACTGGGGAAACCACCGGCACTGCATCGTCCTTAAGCTCTACATTAACCTCATTTGGTATTAACCCAACACTACCATCAAATAACTTTAAAAAATTCTTTGGAATGACAGACTCGACATGTTTCAAATAAACTTTATCTATGTTGTCAACTCTGTTTATCACATTTAACAATTCTGCACTCTTTAACCCCAAAATATTACTGCAATGTTGGTTTACTACCATAAACTGTAATTTGTAAGTCTTATTTTTATAAATACAATCTAAGCAACAACTACCATATACATCTACCTTATTATTAGTAAATGAAGTAATACAAATATCAATCGGTTTAACTTTTCTACAGTCCAAGTTCAGATCTAAGTATTGTTGTAAACTAAGAACATTACACTGAGCGCCTGTATCAACTTTTAACTGCACATTTATTTTATTTATTTGTAACCACACTGTATACCACTGTTTCTCTTGACTCTCCACCAAACTGTCAATAGCAAAACATTCAAAATTCACTTCACTGTTCATATCCTGTTGTAATTGCTCCCCACTTAATAAATTAACCTCTCTCCTCACTTGTTTCAGCTGACACTGACTCGCAAAATGGTTTTTCCGCTTACAATAATGACACTCTTTCCCAAACGCTGGACATTTTCCACGATTATGCCTGAACCCACAGTATTTGCAGTCATCCCCCATCCTTAACTGTCCAGGGCGTCTGCGACTGATCAATTCAATCATTTCTTCCTTGACCGTACCCATATCTTCCTCTTTTCTAATATTTTGAACCTGACTGCACACTGCCGCTTGAGTTCTACACACCTCCAAAGCCGACGCTACATCAACCTGAGGCATTCTCAACAATGTTTGTTGTAAATTGTGATCTTTAATTCCCAATATGAACACATCCTTAATTAGACTTTCTCTTATACTACCTAAATCACAATTTGTTGATAACATTTTCAGAGTAGTCATGAATTGTTCATAACTCTCGTCTACTTTTTGTTTTCTAGACAAAAATAAAAATCTTTCATATGTCACATTTATTTTCGGTAAAAAGTAGTCATCAAATTGTTGTAACACTAGCGCCAATTCTTCTTTTTCAATCGTAAACGATTCATAAATTTGCCTCGCTTCATGTCCAGCATGATGCAACAACATAGCTATTTTTCTTTTCTCTTTAACATCATCAAAATATGCATCAACATATGTCTGGAATTCTCTCTTAAACTTAACCCAATTCGCTCCCATGTCACCATCCATCACCAAGGACGACATATTAAACGCCGACACCGCCATAATTTCTTGCTGTTTTTGTCCGAAATATCCAAAATCCAAATATCCAAAGCTTATTTTCTAATACTTCTTTGTATTTTCACCGCTGTCACCATGTTTTATGTTTAAAATAAAGGAATAAATGAAACACATTCTGCACGGTAATGATGTGACATCTAATCTATTTTTTTTTTAAATTAGGCTTAGACACTATACAACACTCATGTATTTATCCTTCGATGACCGTCATTCATTTGTTTTTTTTCTTCTGTTTTTTTCTGTTTGCGTCACTCATTTTACAAAATGGAAAACTTAAAATATCGCATTATTTACGAGTACGAGTTCCGCCGTGGCACTAGTGCTGCGGAAACGACTCGAAGGGTGAATGATGTGTATGACGGACATGTCGCAAAAGGAAACACAGTTCGTTTTTAGTTCCAACGTTTTCGTTCTGGAAATTTCGACCTGCAGAACAAGCCCCGTGGACGGCCTGAGACCCAAGTTGATAATGAAGTATTGAAGGCTATTGTGGAAGCGGATCCATCGCAAACCACGTCCGAGTTAGCTGCAGGCTGCGGTGTTAGTGATAAAACTGTTTTAATTCACTTGAAGCAAATTGGGAAGATTAAAAAGCTTGAAAGGTGGGTACCTCGCGAATTGACTGAAGCTAACCGGCAAACGCGCGTCGACTGCTGCGTTACATTACTGAACCGGCACAATAATGAAGGTATTTTAAACCGAATCATTACCTGTGATGAAAAATGGATTCTTTACGATAATCGAAAGCGCTCAGCGCAATGGTTGGATCCTGGCCAACCAGCCAAATCCTGCCCCAAGCGAAAATTAACCCCAAAAAAGTTACTTGTAAGCGTTTGGTGGACTAGTGCCGGTATTGTTCATTACAGTTTTCTCAAATCTGGCCAGACTATTACGGCTGATGTCTATTGTCAGCAATTGCAAACCATGATGGAAAAGCTAGCGGCTAAACAACCTAGGCTGGTCAATCGCTCCACGCCACTGCTGCTTCACGACAACGCTAGACCACACACTGCACAACAGACGGCTACCAAATTAGAAGAGCTTCAATTGGAATGTCTAAGACATCCTCCGTACTCCCCGGACCTTGCTCCAACAGATTACCATTTTTTTCGAAATTTGGACAACTTCTTGCAAGGGAAAAAATTCAACTCTGATGGGGCAGTCCAAATCGCCTTCACAGATTTTATTGATTCCCGTCCGACTGGTTTTTTTAGTAAAGGGATCAATGAACTACCTATGAGATGGCAAAAGTGCATAGAAAACAATGGTTCATACTTTGATTAATTAAATATATTATATTTAACATTATTCGACTTTTTGTTCCTCCCATACTGTAGTGTATGCATATGTATACACCTTGTCGTCTCCTACGCAAGCGCTGGGTGAATCGCTGAAAGGCCAGCGCAGTTAGTCTACTGCCAACGGGCATGGGGTACTGACGCGTGAGCGCTGCGTGAGGAGCCGATAAACACTACATTTTGGCGACGAGAAACCGAACCGTAAGTACTGCAACCGTACAAAGGTAAGGGCAATAATAATAACTCGCAAGCATACAAAAAAAAAAAAACAGAAAATAAATAGTAAGAATGAAATGATTATTTATAGGTTAGGAAATAGGTAACAACATGGCAAGTTATCAAAATGGATAGTATAACTTCATTGGTAGATTTATGCACCAAATGTACGACAATAGTATATTTTCCAGTATGTAACTGTACACAGTTACATACGTACATTAGGGTACACGCATGCACATATTGTGCGTCGTGGCATCAGTAAGAAACATTCATTTGGTTGACAGGCGAATTTAATTCTCGCTTATTATGAAGATGATGTTAGAGAGTTTCTTAGTAAGATATTTATACTCATAATTGTCGGGCGTGCATGAAGAGAATTGTTTTACTCGTTTAATTGGGGACGTGTTTCTGGAAGGCTTTTATAATTGCGTTCTTTTTAATTATTTTTAAAAGTTGCGATTGTAATGTAGTGATCGTGACATTTCGGCCGGAACTAGACCATTGCCAATGAACAAGAAAAAATAATCGTTTGTCAAAAGTCCAAACAAACTTTTGATTTTTGGAAGTTCCTTAGTTAATTGAAACATCGTGTTTATAGTGTGGTTTTGTTTTGAAAATTGCAGTGGTTATTCATGTGAAACACTTTTATTATTGGGAAATACAGACGAGAGATATTTGACAGACTTGTGGGGCGACAACCATAGACAACAGCGTAATCTGCAGAACTGTTGGGTTGGTGCTTTGTATTCTGTCTTGTCGGGCTCTCCAAGGAGGATTGGAGAGGGTCGTTACAGTTTTTCAAGTATCTCTGCGATTTTGGACTTCTTTTTTCGGACAGAATCAGAAGGTGCATCTGATTGAAGTGATGTCTTAAAATGGTTTTTGTATTGACATGGGTTGGGTTTTGAGGGTCTTACCCATTCGGAAGACTAGCAACTTTATACTTTATAAGAAAATGATCATTTAAATGATTTTCATAGTTAGGGTACGTTGTAGTTTTATGTATGCAGCAATTGCAGCATTTTGCAGCTAATGCAGCTACTTGTAATATTTTTTATAAACTAATCCTATGTATCATTTTTTTTTAGTATACTTGATTGATAGTGGATACGTACGAATATTAATACCTACTACAGAGTATGATGTAAAAAAAAAAAAACAAAAACAAAAAAAAAAATAAATAAATAAATAAAAAAAAAAAAACACAGTTTGTATTACGTGGCAAATACTATTACTAGTTATCGACTGGATGAAGCCAATTGATAACGGGGAGGAAAAAATAAGCGGTTCGTCTTGTCAACAGATCAGCCAAATGGCAACCCTTTCATTAGAAAATTCGAGTGCGAGGGTGATTTAAAATCTGTTGGTAAAAGATAGGAGCGCTGGAAAAGAAGTTTGTACATCTACCTTGAGGTGGCCAGTATAGACTCGCCAAGTAAGAAGCGTGCAAGTTCGTTTACATTTGGATGAGGTAATGAGGTAATTGAAGTAATAATTTAATATGAATATGAAAATATTAAATTATCGAAATAGAAAATTAGACGAATACTTTGCACTAAGACAAAGTAAAAGAGTTGAGAAGCACATATTGGTGAAACAGAAGGATGAAACAGGAAGATGAGGAAAATTTGTAAAGTTTCTAATTAGATTAAGACAAAAGGTAATGAAATGTCTATTTTCGGATGTAGACAATTATTTCATAGACCAGATTACTAAAACGTGTTTTTGAAGGAATTAAAGGAAAATATATTGCGTTTGGGAGACAAAATTACATTGTATGACGTAATCACTGAAACCAATTCATTAGAAGTTATTAACAAGCAGCTGAGTAATTTTGAGAATAATAAGAATATGAAAAATGTAAATAAGATAGGATACAGAATGTTTTCGTTGTGGGAGCCTAACCTAATCTAACGATGATAAGTGACTGGCGAGAGGAAAAGGTTTAAAATGCGGGAAAATCGGATATTTTAAACTTTAATGCAAACGAATGGTTTAAAGACATAAAACCGAAGATAGGGAGATCAAATGCGTAGATGAAAGTAAAGATGAAACTAATGCGACGGAAGTTGAATATATAGTATAGATTTAATATAGACGATAACATAACTATTTCCTTTGTCGTGGGAGGATGGAGGATGAACTTATTAGTTGATTCAGGATGTATGCAGAACCTAATAACAGAATGGAGTTGGACAAATATGAAAATCAACAATGTTAAAATTATACAACTGATTCAAAGGCTAAATAAAACTTTTGTGACACATTGCAGTAAAACCCCACTAACTACTTCAGGCTCTTTTCGGACGGACGTTTGAATGGTGAAACCACACAATACACTATTTTATAAAATTAAAGGAGGTTTGAAATTTGTTAGGTAAACGGGCAGTAATAGTGCTAGGTGTCATAAAATCAGTGTTGGAGTGATCAAAAATGGTCAGTGTGACTTTTCCAAAATTCAAAGATGTATTAATTCGCATGAAACCTATACATGAAAATATAAAACCTGTTACACAGCCATACCGGAGAATTCCCATTCCATTGTAGCAGAAAGTAGAAGTAAAATTAGAAAATTTAATTCACAAAAGAGTAGGAAGGCCTTCATCGTGAGTATCACCAATTGTACCAATATTGAAAGGAAATGGCGAGATTCGTATCTCACCGAACCTCATGCAGAATTCGGCCAGAAATGCTGAAATAAAGTGGAAAATGACCAACGAGTAAATGAGTAAATTGCCTACTCTGGGATACTACGTGGATGGTACATGCTCGTCTCTTCAAGCCGGCATAGTGGAGGCGACTGCTTCCTGTAGAGATTTATATCTGGTAGTAGTTGTATTCATTTATGGACCGCACTCTAGCTTTACATCAGGCGGAGTGTTGTCACATGCCGGGCTAAAATATATTTAAAAAAAAAACCTATGATGCAGCAATGATGTTTGGGACATTAGTCCTGTCGGCCGCGGAGCTGTATTAGTCCAGGGCGCGCTGAAGGGACACGAATAATAGCATATGGAATAAGATTCTTAGGCGTTGTGAACGACGTTACTGTCAAACGGAAAAAGAGGCTCTGGCACTTGTATGGGCGGTTGAACATGTTCTTGTATGTAAGAAAAATATATTTGTCGGAACGGTCATGAATACGGACTTTAATTTGAACGATTACGGAAATAAACTTGAACATAATGAATACGCGGTCATGAGTACAAGCACTAACTGGATCTGAAACGTGGTTACGCTTTGACAGAGTCTTCGAAAACACATGACGCGGCGGTTGTGACTTGTTTGGGCCGAGGAACTATCGTGTTTCAGCATATTTGTTTAGTTATCGCCCACAAATGGTACATAAAAGCCTTGGACCGCTCACCCGTTCTGACATATTTGACTTCATAACGGACAACAAGCCTTTAAAGATAATATTTGGGCCAAACCCAAAACCTTGTGTACGCATTGAACTCTGGATATTACGATTGAAATCTTATATCTACAGGGTTACATATCGTCCTAGTAAAAAATAATAATATTGCAAACCCCCCTTTGCGAGATATCTGGAAATGACATAAACAGAAATGACTACATACAACAGATAGTAGAAGAAATCAGACTGGTAGCTATCTCCTTACAAGAAATCTAAGAACAATCCAAGCGAGATGAAGAAATACAGAAAATAAAGGAAGGAATTTATAGAAATAATGGGATGATTCGACCAAGCTATGAAACATTTCTGAAAATGAATTATGTTTTTATAATAATATATGCTTAGGGGTGTAAAAAAAAAAAAAAAAAAGAAAAAGTAATTTCAATCAATTACGATAACCTATATTAGGTGCAGCTCACGAAGGACATCCATATATTGTAAAAAAAAAAAAAAAAAAAAAAAAAAATGTATATAAATAAATATGGTATAAAGAGTGAAGATATGTCGAGAATCCACCAGTGGAGTAATTATTAAGCTATTGAAAGGGTGAGATGAGATAAACTGGTGAGATAAAGTATGCGTAAAAAACCTAAATAAAACAAACAAATTAAGTTTAAACTTTGAGCCCGAAACGTATACAGTTAAATCCCGTACGGTGACGCTGAAACTCAAAATCATACTACAGGTGAACATCTCAGGAGAAATGTAGTAAGTACATCTTAAGAAAGTAGAAGGACAATGGTGAGTTGCTAACAAGGAAAACGATAATAAGGAACACACGAAGATAGAAAGAATATAGAACATTGATAGAAGAAATAAATAAAAGTAATTTTAATTTAAAACATGTGTATAATTGATTTTAATGATGAGAGATGATTAAAAAAAAAATAGATGGATGGAAGTGATGGTATAAAATAGATGAATGGTAAGTTCGAGGGAAGTACTTAATTATTACAAATGTAATAAAGATGGAAGTGATGAATAGTAAGTTCGAGGAACTACTAAATTATTACAAATGTAATAAAGATGTAAGTGATGAATATTAAGTTCGAGGGAACTACTTAATTATTACAAATGTAATAAAGATGTAAGTGATGAATAGTAAGTTCGAGGGAACTACTTAATTATTACAAATGTAATAAAGATGTAAGTGATGAATAGTAAGTTCGAGGGAACTACTTAATTATTACAAATGTAATAAAGATGTAAGTGATGAATAGTAAGTTCGAGGGAACTACTTAATTATTACAAATGTAATAAAGATGGAAGCTGCAACTTAGTTTAGATAATTGGTGATGCAATTATCTAAATATGATTTAGAAATATATGATGATGACTAATGATGGAAGCACAATTAAGTTTAGATAATTGGTGATGCAATTAACTAAACGTGTTTTAGATATATATGATGATGAATAATGATGGAAGCTGTAATTAAGTTTAGATAATTGGTGATGCAATTAACTAAACGTGATTTAGAAATATATGATGATGAATAATGATGGAAGCTGTAATTAAGTTTAGATAATTGGTGATGCAATTAGCTAAATGTGATTTTGTATATAATGATGACTAATCAATGATGTTTTATTTAAATTAATTAAAACAAGGAAGAGATGTAGTGTATGCATATGTATACACCTTGTCGTCTCCTACGCAAGCGCTGGGTGAATCGCTGAAAGGCCAGCGCAGTTAGTCTACTGCCAACGGGCATGGGGTACTGACGCGTGAGCGCTGCGTGAGGAGCCGATAAACACTACACATACAAAACGCCAATTTCATATGTAAGCACCTAATATATATGAGCGGTCGTGGCCTAGCGGTAGAAGGCTTGAACTTTTAATGAGGCCCATGTTCAAATTTCGCTGGCTGTTACTAATGTAACTACATTATATCTGTATATATATAGGTATCTGAATAGTATATAGTATTTCTAAGTTATATAATATAAGACTTTTTTTTTTTTTTTTTTAATTATTTACTACCCAAGGTAGAACCTTTCTGCTTCCTGAAGGCGAGCTGGAAGAAAATGCCTTGCGGCATTAAGCTCGCCTTTTGTTCATGTATAACAATAAAGTTTTAAAATAAATAAATAAATAAAATTATAAGCACTAGCATAGTATAGGCATTAAAAAAATTATAACAATAATTAAAAGTTTTATAAAGAAAAAAATATTTTTTAAATAAAACCAACGCCAAGAAAACGTCAATTAAAATTAAAGAAGCACCTGAAAGTAAAAACCAAAGAAAAGTAATAATTATACTTTCTTGTTTTTTATAACTTGAATTCTTACCCAATATTATCAACAAACTTTTGAAATTTTACAATGCTCTCAGCATTAAATTCTGTATATTTTAAATTAAAAATTAGATTCAAATATTTTATGTGGCTTACTATAGCGTTTGTTGTTGTCATAGTGAGATAGTAAGACGCATAAATTATCGAGTTTAACATATTTTAACAATTAGGCATAATTCTATTAATTCACAATCACATCTTTAACATAATCGTATTTTTAAACGGTAGTAACTACTACAAATTTTAGTTTTAAAAAAGTCACAAGCTTGGATGTTGCCTATCAAATCGACATAGCGGAGGTGACTATTGCCTCTAGACATTTATCTATAGTAGGAGTTATGACTCCTCCTGAAGCATAAAAAAAAATAGAAAAAAAAATTGGATCTACATAATAATTTTATAACAAAAAAAGGAACTCAATGATTTGAAAAAGGGTCTACTTTTGTAGGCCAAGGCGGCCGGCAAAATAATATTGTTGAATAGTATTGGAAATTCAGATACCTACCTAACTAAAACTTGGTTTATTTTCGTCAAAGATTTAACCTTTCAGAGTTCCAACTATTTCAACTTTTGTTGTGGGACTTTACGGACTACTTTGACGATTGGAATAAAATATTTAGAACACATTCTATTGTCACGTCATCTTTTGTGAAAGTTTTCTCACCTTATCGTACCCATAATAAAATTGGTTTCACTTTCAGAATTTAAATACTATTTTAAAAAATATATTTATATTTATATTATATATAAAAAAATGAAAATATTTAATTATTATTATTATTTTAAATTTAATTTGAAATATAATAAAAACTCCTTCGTCATATAAATTCTAAAATAATTATATTATTATAGTTCCCAATTCGCACTTTCTTTACGTAAGTCTGCCGCATTAATTGAGTGGCAGGACGCGTGAACTCATGATCGATGAGACCCGTGTTTAAACCTCGCCAAATTCTGATCGGCACCAATGTTATATGTATTTTGGTCGTTCAGTACGAGTGGTAAGTCGGCATGGCAGAGGCGACTATCTGTGATAGTAATCATTTCCGTTCATTGACCGCACTCTAGATTAACATCAGGCGGAATGTTGTCTTATGCCGAGGTACAATTAAAAAAAAGTGAATAAATTTTTAGTTTGTAGGCGAAGTTTATAAATTATTCACATCTAGATAGATAAAGGGTGAATACGTGAAACAATTAAATCAATTATCTGCAAAACGTGTATTTATAGTTGGTCTAGTTTCTAGTGATCTATTTATACATATACATATACTATGTTAGATATTAGACCTCGTAGAAAAAGAAAAATCATGACAGAGCGATTTCGCGGGTGCAGTATTAATTTGTATCAGATTCCAATACACAACTGAAACTGCCGCGCGACAGACGCCGTCTATATTTGCCGTGTCTGTCGGAATGGTATCTTTATTCATATTAAATTATTATATTTTACTTGACCGACAAACAACTACGTCCACTAAAAACTCATATTATTTTTGTTCGTTTAAATGCAACGTATTTGTTACCGGATATGCTATACCGTAGATTTTTAAAACTTAAGTAAACATATCTACCCACATCTTGGCAATTATCCAAATGAGAGAATTGAACATGTTTCCCCTGAGGAGCATACGAGAAAGTAAACAATGTAAGACGCTTTAAATACTCTCTCGACTGTGAGTGCTAAAATGTGTACGATCTTCCCACGCGAATTTTATAACCCTTGAATTGCTTATTGCATATATGCTATTACATTTTAGAATACATTGCAAAAATCCATTTTTATAAATCTCTGTTTTTATAGTAGACTGATTTTTTTTTATTGTAACTCGGCATATGACAACACTCCGCCTAGTGTACAGCTACGGTACAGTCCATGAATGGAAACAACTGCTACTACAGAGAAATTTCTACGGGCAGTAGTTGCCTCCGCTATAACGACTTGAGGAGACGAACGTGCACCATCCAGATTAACAGTGAACACTCCTAATGCGACAAGGTCACTTCATAGGTGTTACATTCGAAAGTGGTGGTACTACCCCTGGGCGGCAGACTGGGCTAATCATCAATCAATCATCATGAGTCTGCCGACCGCTCTTTACATAAATAATACTTGTATTTCCGCGTTAGTCAAGAAACTGCCCAACGTAAACAAAACTGAAATTTTGTATTATCTTCACTACACAAAGAAAAGAGACGGATCCCTAACATTATTATGTACATTACGAGGCATTCCTTGGTATAATTAAGATTGCGAAGTACATTTAATTAAATAAAATACCTCTTAAGAATTAACAGCGTTTATGTCTTCTTAAATAATGGTAAGTGTCTATTTAGGGCAACAATAAATTTCAGATGAAATTAGTTAAGACATGTGAGGGGCTTACAAATTGAATAAGGTGCCAGGGACGATCTTTATGAAACTTCATTAATATTTACGTCAAATATATTTCTTGCTGTATTTATTTATATTTATTACAGTAACTAACATCTTTGTACCAATATCTTTATATTTTTATCTCATCTTTGTACATTATTACATTAGTAAACATAATTTTTTTTTTTTTTTTTTATTGTAGCTCGACATGTGACAACACTCCGCCTGATGTAAAGCTAGAGTGCGGTCCATAATCCTTAGAATCGAAGTTTAAATGTGTGGAATGATCTACTAACGTCTAATAAATCTTCACCTTCACTCCCGATCTTTCAATCTAAACTTAAATTCCTCTATCTATCTTTATGCTATTATTTATATATCTTTATTATAAATATTTATATATTATTTAATAATAGGTACTTCCTGACTGCATCACCGCTTTTCTCTTTTCCTTACAATTTATCTAATAACAATTGGTTGTCTGGAAGAATTTGATTTTAGTGATAAGACCGCCAATTGCAGTAAGTTATTTATACTTTTATACTACAATAAATTATAATTTATTATTATTATTTAAAAACAAATTATTTCTGTTATAGAAATTGGAGTTGAAAGGATTGCGTTAATTTAACCTCCACACTTCGTCTGATATTAAACTGGAGTGAGGACGCTACGTGTACAGGAACTTTCTCTTGTTATAACTGACTTGATAATCCAGAATTGCGGCTATGGCACTTCACGATTCAACGTCAGATTATCAGTATATCTATAATTTTCTTTTTTTTAAGTGTATGTGTTTTTCTTTTCTTTACAAAATAGATAGATAAATTATGATAAAAATTTAATAGAAAAACAGTTGTGTAGTAATAAATAATTAATTAAAAAGTCATAAAAACAACCGATATAGCTATTATAATTTAAAATATTTATATAGAAATACGTAATACTAGAAACAAACTTAGCTTTAACATTTGGTAACATGTAACAAAGTGAAATAACTTTCAAATCACGTCCAGCTTTCTGAAACACCAGACAAACTGTGTTCGTACACAGTGCTCTAGTAACGAGTATTTTATGTTTTATTCATAAATTGTTGTAATATTCATTTTCAGCGAGAATTTGACTAGTAGCTGATATTATTTTCATAGAAACTTAAATTACTAAACTTTCTAGAATATTTAACTCAAAATAATACTAGATTTATTTTATGAGCTTATAATTAATTAATATGATTAGTGTTAAGCTGAATTAATAAAATAAAGTCAGTACCATAGATTAATTGGTCTCCGCTAGCGCTACAACAAAACAACTTATCCCAGTGTTAGCTTTAAAGAGATAAGAATTCATCTATGGAAATAGTATAATAGAAATAAATAAATGTTTCTCCAGTATCTTCACATAATAAAAAATATAAATAATTCTCTAATCCTATGTTTGTGTTTACATCAGTTATAGGAACTGTCTATTCGGCCTGGGCGAAAAACAATCTAACTCTTTTTTTTACCAGAGTAATATCTTCAGGCAACGGTCGCCATATTTTATTTTATATTTTTTTACCACACATTCCTATGGTTATACCTAGCCTATTTCAAGATGATCCCGAGACACGATTAGGTCACTTCACAGGTGGGTGATGGCAGATTGGAGTATTAACTGCCTACATTCTTGAAATTTATTAATTTGCGCACATATAATTAATATCGAGTTTGTTTATAAATTTCGCGTTTTCATCGACGGTTTAATAATTAATTCTCCGTTATTTTAAATTCAAAATATTTCTCAAAAATAAGTTTTAAATATGAACGGTCACCGTAGAGTAAGTTAGCGTCATTCCGAACCATGGCGGCTCGATTAGGGATTGCAATCCAGCGGCGTTTTCAATCCAGCTGGATTTTTGCTGGATTGACCTGAATCCAGCTGGATCCAGCGCGGATCCAGCAAAATGTGAAACGAAAATAAAAAGACGACATTTTTAAGACTTTATTAAGTAATTTGTACTTCTTACGATAATCTATGAAATCTTTTACTCATTTGGTGATACCTTATATCAATTTGCTTTGGTTTCTTAACCATTTGAGATCAAAAGAATCAACTTAAAATTAAATAACATAATATTCTCCGCACTCGTTAAATATACGAGTATGTTATGAAAATCGAAAACTGATAATTAGGCAGTTTAAAATCTGACGACAAGAGACTGACTATTTCTTTTTTTGAATCCTCTGGAAGACCTCAGAAAACAAATTTTAGTCTTTACTCCCAACCTGCTTCGCACAGAACTGCATATGTAGCCGGCTGCTGAGAATGCCCTTTCGGCCTCTACACTGGTCGGTTTTAGGGTCATTAAATAGTCATAAACCATAGATAAATGTTCACCTCGCACTCCTTCGGTCTCATAAACGCTCATTTCTTTTTTCAGGACCTTTTCGTAATATAACTGACCACTTGGCTTTGGCTTTTGTTTATTAAAGTTCTCCTCCTCTCTTTTAAGTTCCATCTCAAGCTCTTGATCTAAAGTCATTTTCACGGGTTCTGCGTCATCATCTAGACCATTCTCTTCTAACTCCATGATATCTTCATCTTCTTGCACCGGCTCTACAATATTTTGTTTATTTACTCGTTTTAACAAAGTTTTCATCTCCTGCCGCATCGCATTCTTTTTTGGTAAAGGAAAATAGCCAGATTTTTTTACTGCTTTCCATACTTTTTTGGATTTTTCAAGTACACTAACGTACCAGTAACTTCGGAGAGGCGCAGTTCTGCGATTCTGTTGCGTAGTGCTTCAAGCTAGCTCGGCGCTTAGGGTAGTGCCCTGGCTATATAGCTTGTCTAAGACAAATTTCGAGCAATTCGAAACTAAACAATAGAAATTGATACGTTTGCGGATCCGCATCGCTGGATCCAGCACTGTATGCTGGATCCAGCATGTTTAAAAAGCCGCTGGATCCAGCTGGATTGCTGTATGCTGGATCCAGCAATTGCAATCCCTAGGCTCGATACGCCTTAAGCTTAATAGAAGTTCCACTTCACATTCCAAACTCACAGTTCGTGTTATCTATTTTCAGCTATTGTGGGTAAAGCACATTTTACTGAGATTTGCATCAATACTACCTATTTTATGACCATGATCTCCTATTAAAAGTGTTTATAAATTCGTATTAAGCACTCTAGCATAAACTCTGCTGTAATTTGCATTGAAATACAAAATATCTAGACGTCTAAACCTAAAATTATTAACGTAAAATTTAAATTTGGTATTATCTTTGAAATATAGTTAAATTAATATTAACAAAAACAAATCAATTTTCTAAATATTATTATTGGAAACCTACAATATATTTGCAAATATATATTTATTTATTTTTTCAATTAAGATATTCGTAAATTTTGTTTTTAATTTTGTTACTAATATCGAATGTAACATCTGTAAAGAGACCTTGTCGCGTTTCGGGAACATTTTGGAAGTAGCCAGGTATAACGAGAAGATCCGGCATAGAAGTTGTTTCCGTTCACGGACCACACTCTAGCTTTACATCAGGCGGAGTGTTGTCATATGCCGAGCTACAATAAAAAAGTCATATTTTCTTATAATGTAAACATTTTGAAAAAAAAAACCACTACTTATATAAAATTTTATAATATTTAACCCATTAACATAATAAAAGTTTATGAACTAAAACGCGCTAGTGGTTTCTGGAAAATATATTTTTTTTAATTACACGAACATATTTGAGTTGGCTCTCTACGTCGAAGCATTTTATAAAATTTCTGTGGAGGTTTTATATTAGTCTATAAAAAGTGGTAAGCCGAGTTATGTTAGTTATTAGCAGCCTACCCTGGCGTCTTCTGGTACCTTGGTACCTATAAGTACTGAACAATCAAACATTACACTGATACCGGTCGGAATTTTGTTAGTTTTTAACAAGGCTCTCGCAATCATGTCTTTAACGATAATTTAACAAATAACAATTTTAAAAATAATAATATAATATAATATAAAAACATATTACTCGTATAATTCATAATTTAATTCATTTGACGTGCCTATTAGGGTAGGTATTGTGTGTATCTTTACTGATAAAAGATATTATTCTCTTGTGTAAAGGGACAAAAGAAACACTATTATTACATTCAAATCTCAATTTATAGCATCTGTCCTGGAAATTACAATACTCCAATCAGATAATACCTTAGCGGCTTTATTGGGAATCCTACCAAATCATAAAGCACCTTTTGGAAATGATAAGTTACGAGTAAGATTAACAATTTAATTTATTAGGGTTATATTATTATAGGTGGGTTATTCTGTTCTCAATTTTACGTCTAAGGTCCACTTTCACCAAAAGGCCCGTTTTTTTTTTTTTTATTGTAGCTCGACATGTGACAACACTCCGCCTGATGTAAAGCTAGAGTGCGTTCCATGAATGGAAACAACTGCTACCACAGAGAAATCTCTACGGGCAGTCGCCTCCACTATGCCGGCTTGAGGAGACTAGCATGTACCATCTAGATTGACAGTGCACACTCCTCTCTTATACCTGGCTACTTTCAAACTATCCCCGAAACACGACAAGGTCACTTCACGGGTGTTACATTCGAAAGTGGTGGTACTGCCCCAGGACGACAGACTGGACAAATAACCATCATCAGTCTGCCTACCACTCTTTAATAGTGACTATAGGCACTGAGCGACCAAAGTACATATAACAAAGTTACATTGGTACCGGTCTTTAGCGAGGTTCGAACACGGGTCTCATTGATCGTGAGTTCACGCGTCTTACCGCTAGACCACGACCGTTAAAGTTACTTTGCCTGTTACATTTTACGCTGACTTTTTTACTCTTTTACTCCACACGCGTAGTACTGTCGTGTAAATTCATATCGTTATCGTTAAAAGGATGGCTGACGTAATGAGGAGTACATTTCCGAAAAAAAATAATAGAAAAACATTATGTGGCTTCTTTTTATACATTTGACGTTAGTGACATTGGTTTAACTATTGCCAAAATTCGCTGGTTACGGTTATTGCTAAAGTAAGCGTCAAAAGTGTCAGGCGCGACGATGGTGCAATTATTTTTATTAGTATTAAATGTAACCGTAACCATTAAAATTACCGTAAAACGTAACAGTTAAAGTAACTTTAACCGGACTTTTGGTGCAATTGAACCTAATTGTATTCAGATTAATTGAACTAAAACGTTAACGTCGATCATACTTTCATCTCGCTCTTTCTTGCGGGTCGTCGTATAAGGCGAGAGCGAGAGGTTCGGAAGGAAAGTTTTAAATACTTCAATTTTTTTATATTATAACAAATAACCAATGATTGTATGTATATACGTTATAAATGTATACGATTATAATAGTAAATTATGGTATCTATATCATAAAGATAAAATAAGGATAATAATGAAATTTATGCCTACAGGTGTAATACCTAGTTATGAGTATTTCGAAAAATTTTCACAATATTTTATACTTTTGAATTGTTTTATAGCCTTTGTGATAAGCGTTAACGTTTTATAGTATGAAAGCTTATTGATGCATTCTAAAATATAAACTATTATGAGTATTGACTGATAAACGAGAGGAGTTTGCACTGTCAATCTGGATGGTGCATATTCGTATCTTCAAGCCGGCATAGCGGAGGCGACTGCTGCAAGTAGAAATGGAAAAAATTGTTTCCATTCATGGACCGCACTCTAGCTTTACATAAGGCGGAGTGTTGTCATTTGCTAAGCTACAATAAAAAAAACTTGAGGATGAGGAATCGATACATGGTCACGAACCCTTTTTCGCAGTCCATTGTTGGAGTGGGACTTCTTAGCACTCCAGACACCCAGTGCCGGATTAGCCACGTAGCAAGAGTAGCAAATGCTACAGGCCCCGCGAATTTGGGGGCCCCGCGCTCCAACGCCTGTCTGGCCGTAATAAAAAAATATTAATTTAGATAGGACCGTAAAATATGTTGCATGCCTTAAACGCGAAGCTCCTTAGGCTATGCTTCACTTCCACTTATAATAATCTAAACTTGAGAACCTAAAGCAAACCCAGGGGCCCCTTGACAGAATTTGCTACAGGCCCCGCGCTAGCTTAATCCGGCACTGCAGACACCCTTATTTATCTCGCGCATCCATTACTCGATGCCATCGATACTTCTTTAATTGCGTAATAAAATACTTACTATTACTATTAAATCTACTAATAACTCGCTAAATCCATAAAGCACATGTGCAAATGCGTATTAGTGACGCAAACAAAAGGTTTCCTAGAATAAATTGTAAGTAAATAGAGGCCATGTTTTTTCAACCTATTGCGTACTTTTACATGTGCGAAATTTAACAAGAACGGAGGCACGGCGCGACTTACCATAAGTTTATTAAAATTCAACGATTTTGAACGCAATCGAGTATACGAGTATTATTATGTTAGATTTCCAATACAAATCGAATTGGGAACGCTTGCGTAAGATAAAGAAAGGTCATATACGAAGGAAAAACAGCATTTCAACGACCTTTTGGCAAAGAGTTAAAGAAACGGTTAAATAAAAGATTCGTTTCAGTGAACGCGCGCTTTGATTTATCGAAACGTCATGATGTCTCACGCTTTTTGCTTCTGGATGAAGTGACGCGTTTTTATCTCGTTCAAAATACCTATGAAGCTATTTTTTCTCTTCTCCTAATGAAATTTTCTCTTTTAAACACATGTTTCGAGTTTTATCTTATAAAGATTTACAGTCAAATGAGGATGCCCATTCGCCTAAGACAATTAAGTCCACAAGCATTTTCTCGAGGGCGTCGATGATTTTTAGCACATTTCGCATGAAAATAAATCTACATTCGTTATCACCAATCAGCTTTAATTAGACTGTTTCTGAAGCAATATTAGAGGTTATTATTATATTAAACGCTTTAATATTTAACAATATCTGCTTTTTTTTAAATTAAACATTGTCTTTTGTTTGGTTAACGATGTGTTGACATAGTTGAAATAAATTACATATTATAAAAAATAAGATATTATTTTAGAATATTTGTTTTGTTACCAAATTATTAGATATCAAGTGGTCCTAAAGATGGGCATTGTCATAATTATTGTTCTATAAATTAAATTTGAAAAATATAAGCAATAATAATGAAGAATGGTAAGTAGACTGATGATAGTTATTAGCCCACCCTGCCATTCTAGGGTAATACACTCACGTTCAAGATGACACAGCAGAGGTGACTGCTACCTACATAAAAGATTGTTATAAAAATATGCCGGTCTACTATAAAGCAATGAAATCGTCTACAATTGCAAAATTTAATACTAAATTGAATACTATTATTAACTTTGGTAATTGAGAGAACAGAGATAGGGGTTATGAGTGTACAGAAGCATGCGGAAATAGAGCCAGATGGCAAACGGCCAGAGACATATCAACGTAAGCGAAACTGATTGTGGTAGATACTGTAGGTGTAGTCAAGGAACGCCTTTCTTTGACATTTCTACGCATTTAATACAGTTAACAAGAAAAAATTAGTTTTCGTTATTTTATTTCGTACTGTATACGAAAGAACATGGTATCTTTCAAATAAGTGGGTTGAATTCACATTTTCGGCGATTAAACAATTTGTCTGATTAGACCAAAAAATCTCTACTTGATCGAATCGATATATGTATTTTGTTTTCGATTCGATCAAGTGACAACTGTCGATTGCCTTTTGACTTTAACCTCAGGTAGTAGTCACTATGCCTGCTATGGCATAGTGCTGCTATGCCGGCTTGTGTTGATAGAGTTTATTGTTTTGAATGTTATCTAAATATTTTGCAAATAATAAAAAATTCACTATCACTTGTTTTAATAAGAGAAATTATTGTATAATTTTTGGGCTCGTTTTAAAAAAACGGTACATATTTATTTATTTTCATAATTGTTTGCTTGAATAGTTGGTAGGTAGGTAAAGCACCAAAAATAAAGACAATTGCCTGTCGAAATCAAAAAGCTTAATAAATGTCTATATTTATTTCCGCTGTACTACTATAACCAAATTTATGAAGTGTCATTTATTTATCTACAAAAAAAAAAGTATATTGTTGCTACTTTTTATATGACATTGTGTGTCTCATCGGGACATGATCTTTAATATAACTAAGTATGTATTTTAGAGCAATCATAGCCTAACAGTCGAAAACGCGGATTCAAAAAATATTAATATTCAGACTGATTCCGGTTCCAATGTATATATTATGTAATAAATATGTAGGCATAATTTTCGATCGTTCGAGTAGCTGCCGAATTTCCTTTAAAGAGAGTCAGATAAGGAAAACCTTTTTTTACCGCAGACAAAAATGCGACAATGTCAAGGATACATCTTCAATTGTCTTTTTGTCATAAAGAAAGAATACCTTCGCAATAAATTCATACAATATGTTATATTATATATTTTTTTTTGTATAAAAGATCCGTGAATTTCACAAAAAAGTGTGACAGAACCTTTTTTATTGTAGCTCAGCATATGACAACACTCTAAGTTAGAGTGCGATTTCTAAACGGAAACAACTGCTACCATAGAGAGATTTCTACAGGCGGCAGTCACCTCCGCTATGCTGGCTTGAGGAGACTAATGTGCACATTGCACTGTGTTGACAATGCACTCTTCTCGTTATCTGGCTACTTCTGACAACTGATCCCGAAATGCGACAATGTGAAGTTTCTTTAATATTATTATTAAAAATAGGTAATATAAATAATTATAATACAATAACAAAGAAAATTATTGTTTGAAATGAAATGAAATTGATTTGCGGGATAAATATTTAATCCTTAATCAAAGTACCAGATTGCAAATATTGAAGAAAATTTTAATTAAAAGCGAGCGAAGTTTTCAGGTGGTTGTTGGCAGGTGTAACATGTGGTTTGTGGTGAGTTAAACGTTGATTCATAAAGAATATTACTTCGAAATATATCTTAAGAGTATTTTACGAGTATTAGAAATTTTGAGCGGTCATGCGTGGCCGTATAGATAGACGTGGACCGGCAATCTATAACCCCCCGTGTTCAAAGCTTCGAAAAATCTAATACTAATATTTTTGTTATCAATATTTAGGATGACTAGTGGCTTGGAAAGATATATTTAGTTCCGTGAATGTGTTTTATTTAAAAAAAATATATTAAAAGGTGAAATTTATAGTTTGAACATTAAAAATAATACATGGACTTTGGTCTCAGTGACTATGATATAAGCACTAACAAAAATATACGTAGTGGTAAATAATTAATTTAATTTAATTATAATATAATGCAGTTTACTATCGCGTTTATTTCGATTAATTTGATGACGTAATTCTATATAATGATGGCTAAATATTTTTTTTTAATCTACGAATGATTTATGTGTTCACGAAAAACCTAATAAAAATTATAAATTTAATACTGTTTTTTTTATTTTGTATACACTTAATTACACATTTAATTATGTATACACTTTCCAAACAATAAGCTATTAATAAATTATATTGCAAAGTTGTGTTTTAAACAAGCTGAAAACTGTCTTCAAAACTTTAGCAATTCTTGTCTCATTTGTCTAACTCTTTCCATGTTTAAGACTCGAAGAAAACGTAGAAAGTATTTTTATAAACGCCACAAGGATAATACCACCTTGACCGAACTTCTTGAATATATTACAAACTTCAACCAGTTTTCATGGCATTTTCATTCATAAGTACAGAGCTTACGTCATATTGTTATAATATAATAAAATTATCATATTTTCCTTGAGAGAATTTACATTTATTTCCATTCGAGAGGCTTAAGGGCTCTCACTGAGACATAAATGAACAAGTGTCTGTACTTTGTTTTACTTAATTGAATATTAAATTTTTACCTTTATATTTAATAGATATTTTATTATAATTTCTAGCTGAAATTGGGGAGGTGGATTTGAGGATAGCGGGCTTTTTTACATATTTTTTGGATAATATAGATTAATTTAGTCGACACGTGTTCCTGGAAAACTTTTATAATTGCTTTGTTCTCTTTTTATTAATTTTTAAAAATTGCGATTGTATTATAGTAATCGTGACGTTTCGGCCGGAACTAAGCCATTGCCGACGAACAAGAAAAATAATCATTTGCCAAAAATTCATACTAATTTTTGATT
Organism: Tinea pellionella; assembly: GCA_948150575.1. Classification (NCBI taxonomy): domain Eukaryota; kingdom Metazoa; phylum Arthropoda; class Insecta; order Lepidoptera; family Tineidae; genus Tinea; species Tinea pellionella. The sequence goes on from OX411250.1 coordinate 3,004,888, forward strand.
TTAAAAAATTCATGTTAATTAAAACATCGTGTTTATAGTATAGTTTTGTTTTAAAAATTACAATAGTTATTGTTAGGAAACACAAACAAAAGATATTTGACAAACTTGTGAGGCGACAACCATAGACAACAAAATAATCTACAAAACTGTTAGGTTGGTATTTTGTCATCTACTTGTCAAACTTTCCGAAGAAGGTCATTACAGTTTTTCAAATATCGCGATTTTAAAGTTTTTTCAGACGGGAATCAAAAATACATCTAATTGAAGTGATATCTCGAAATGAGTTTCGATTTAACACGGGTTATATTTTGTATACCTTGCCCATTGCATATAATAAACCTTATTTTTTATAGTAGCTTAGCATTATTACACAGAGTAATGTCTGCATGCAGTAGTCGCCTTCTTTATCACTTCATAGTCATCATCACTTCTCGAAATTTATACTTGAAAGTGATGGTGTACTATTCAGGAAGGCATACTGGGCTGATAACAGTCATCATCACCATGCACTGCACTATATTCTGGCACAGAGCAACTAAAGGAGAGATTTGAATATGGTTTTATCGATAGTGAGTCCACGCCTTCTATTTTTAAGGGTTACGTCCGCTCTATTCCTAGTGAATTAAAATATAAACTCTTGTCTTTTTTAAGATTTCTAAAGTATATGTATGTTAATTTTAAGTTATATTTTTTCTTCTTATTCACATATTTTATCAGCAAATTTTCACTGTATTTAAGTTTTATAAACATAAATGGAAAGTTCTTAGAAATATAAATACAAAATTAAATTGCCTTCCTCAGAATTAGCAAATAATTTTGTAGATAAAGCGTATTCAAATTAAATCGAATTGGTAACTTCACGAAGAGGTTTCTATTAAAGCGAGTAATCCGATTATCTTAAAAGCTATTGAGATCTACTTTTCTCATTTTAGACATCTCGAAAGAATACAGCTGTGGATCTAGAGTTACTTTAAATAATGAATTACGATGAAATATTATGGAAATATAATTTTCATGAATATAAGCAATTAAAGAGACAGACTGATGAGGGTTATGATAGCACAGTCTGTCGTCCTGGGATAGTACCATCACTTTCAAATGTAACACCTATAAAGTGACCTAGTCTCAATTCGGGATCAGTGTATAACGAAAGGAGTCAATAAATAGTTGGCGACCGCTAACGGCCTCGCTCCTGAGAAGGCCTCGCAAAACTTGTGTCGCCGACACGTCCAGGTTTGGTCTGATATTGCCACTGCACATTCGTCTACTCAAGCCATGCTGGCGAGACGAATATTGCTCATGCATCGCACTCTAGCTTAACAGGACATTAATATAGATTAGAAATAGCTTTATCTAAACGGCAGACATAGCGTCTGTAGGTATTATAAATTTATAATTTCTTATTTAAAGAATAATATAATATATAAAAACGTTACATAAATCTATAATATATAAATATATATATCTTTATTTCTATGTTATTTTATTCTATAACTTTCTCTGAATAGAAGTTTGTCCTATCAATATTTAGTAACCCACTCAGAGCGAAATGTAAAACGTGAACGTGATATGAATAGGAACTTCTTTAGTTATTTTTGTACCTATATTTAATTAAGTTTGTAAATTTTTAATACACCTACATATTTTTATACATACATTAAGAAATTAAGATGGAGGTCGCAATTTTAAACCACGGCTTTTAAATTCAATGAAATTATAATTCCATTTCCATATTTCAGTTTAAAGCAGAAGCGTAATCATTTTACATAAAATATAAAAAAGCGCTATTTTTGGACACAACTGTGTCCAATTGTGTGTGTGCTGAATTGAAAGTAGGCTGGCTAGAGACGTGAAACACGTAAATTGTCGGTAAGCCTATAAAGTGACAAGAAACAAAGGTCTATTTCTCATTAACAATTCCCTTTACCTCTAGGTCTTACGTAAACTATAAACTTACATGACAACACTAACTAATACTAAATTAAAATTGATCAGAAAAAAGGCCCGTGCTTGCTGAGAGTACTTTTTTTTTATTTTAGCTACAAAGTTGCGAACAACAGCTTGTATACTAATATAACTATAACTAATATAATCCCATCCCACTTCGTAGTTAACTTTATTTACACGAAATATTTAATGTTTATCAGTGCCTACAATGCGAAAAATCATTTCATCGGTATTATTTTGATGTCTGGTAGAAATCGATAACCCAATTAATAAATGTCCAGTCAAACGTGAAATTCTGAGCGAGAAAAACGTCATAAATATTAATTTGGGTTATTTGTTTTCATAATTGTCGTCATGTCAAGGGTGCGACAGGCTTTGAGCGATAGAAACCATTAAAATTTGTTCATTCTGTTAACTCTTTGATTGAACTTTAAATAAATTGTCATACCTTAACTTGAGCCCTATTTGCCATGTCCTTTTAGGTATCTACAACACATTTTTGTATTATTAATTTTATTTAGGGTTACGAACGGTTAGAGGCTGGAGTTCTTATAGATTTTTAAATTGTTATCAAAATTAATTATTATTTATGTACATATTGTTGTCGTTATGGTTCACATAGAACTTAAGAAATTATTAGAAAGTTATGTACTATTTAAAAAAATATACATGTATTCAATGTAGGTTATAAAAAAAATACAATTCCATACTTTAATATTACCTTAACGATGAGGCAATAAAAATGTCTGCGTCACGAATATTGTGAAATTCTAAATATTAAATTGGATTAAATTAAACATTAAACAATTAAATTAAATTAATGATTAACAATACTTATTGCAAACCCTGTTGTTATTATTGTACTATTTTCTAGAATCACAAAAACACGAAAACATATTTTTGTTTAATTATATTTAAAATGTAATTACTTAAGTATATTGTAATCTAAAAATTCGAAGAAAAATAATTGACTCACCATCATGGCATGGCGTAAGAATTCATCTATTTGCACCAATTAATACGGTTCTGTTACAAGCAATACTACCTACCTATGTATTTATCATTATTAAAATATGGGTTCAATTTTGTTATAGATTATTCTAGTACATAATAAATTTTAATTAAGTTTATTATTTGTTATTTGTCTGTTATTTATTAAACTACTTGGGTATTTTGTTTTCAAGACGTTTAGAACGTGTTTTCTTTCATGTACTCCATTTATTTAACCTTAAAAATGTTAATAATAATATACGAGTATATCATCTGATAAAATAAAAATAAAAATACAATAGATATTGTGTTATTTATTTTATTTTTAAGTACAAGCACATACTAGTAAACGTTTTAGATAGATTTTATATAAAACGATAGCTTTATGATAACTTTAAAGTATAATTAGTAAAAAAATATTTTGTTCTACGCAAAAAAAACTTAGAATATAAACTTATTATGAATTCAATCGTTTTTTGTTGGAGGATCATTTACATGTCTTACTTTAGTTCTGGTCACTACTTTAGGTTCGGCATCTGAAAAAAATAAGAGTTCATAATTTAACAAACATTTACATTACAAAAATTTACAGTTATGAACATTCTAATATATAGACTTATACTAAGAAAGTAGACCTAAGTGGTATAAGTACCTTCATCATCGCTATCCCAAGTAGTTTCGGTAATTTCATCAATTATTGTTCCATCTGGGTAAATAGTCGTGTGAACGTCTCTATCCAAGATGGGAGGCAGCACCAGTAAAATCAACACTTTATCCTTCATGTCCTCTTTTTTTATATCTTTGAGAAGATTCAGCATTTTTGAAGTTTCGTCACCGGAATCTAAAATTGAGTAAAAATGAAATAAATTAACATAGCTTTAAATAAATAAGTTTAGATGGTTGCAAAACATTCGTAACTGCGTCGCCTTCAATTAAATTCAATATAAGTATTTACCTTTCTCTCCATCACATTCCTCTTCATTTGCAGTTTCAGTTTTTATTGGCTTTTCAACTGCTTTAGAGAGAGCTGAGTCATTACTTCCGACTATAGAATTGCTTTTATTATTAGCTTTGGTGACTTTTTTAACGTCCTTAGTTACTGGTATAACTTTCAAAGTGTTCTCTTGATCTGTCTCAACTTTTGTTGTTTTTTCATTTGCAGTCTTATTATTTATTTTCGCTGTGGGCTGCGATATAGCTTCTTTCCTATTTTTCTTAGTAGAGGAAGTTGAAGTAGCAGAGACTTTATTTAACGTATTCTTAGTAGAAGTTTTTCTTGTCTTTTTATAATCAGAATTCTTATCTGACGTGGATGATGAAACAATAGTTGAAGCTACATTTTTATTATTATTTACTCTTTCGTTATCTCCTATGGACTCTTTATTATGTTTAGTTTCTACACCTTTCGTGGACTTTTTATTGTCATTCTTGTTTGCTGAAGCTGTGTTTTTAGCAAGTGATTTTCTTTTCCCGGTGGATGATTTTGATTCTGATAAAAGAGGCTTATTATCTTTCGATATTGTTTCATTATGTGATTCAGAACTATTCGCAGAAGATTTCTTGGCACTTTCTTTTTTATCTGTTTTTACAGATTCGGACGAATTCTTTACACTAAATTTTATTGATGATTTTTTTGCTGCTTTCGAATTATCTGAGTTGGTTGAAGAACTTTCGTTTACTTGCTCTTTTTTATTTTCAATCTTAACTTTTTTATTAACAGTAGATGTACTTGCAGTTGCAATTGCTTCACTTTCCTTATTAGATTTGACTGGAATTTTTACTGGGACCTTATTTTGTTGTGAATCTACATTTTTTTCTATATTGCTTTTTGATTTGTTTATAATTGGTTTGTCTTGCACCTTAGGTAAAGGTTTCTTTGAAGTTGTTGTTACCTCAGTTACTCTAAACTGTTTTATATCTGATGATGGCTTATTTTGTGGTCTGTCAGTCACTGTAGAAGCGGTCGCCTGAGTATTGGTTGAAGGTAAATGCGATGCCTTAATGTGTCCAGAATTCAACAATACATAATTAGGGTTTTCTTTTATTACTTCTTCTAAGCTATCTACATGATTCACCGTACCATCAGGATGTACTACTAAGTAACGCTTTTTTAATTTAGTTGTCGAAATAATATTTTGTATTCTAGGGTTATTGATGTAAGCATCCATTTCTTGAGGTTCTGTAAAACAGAATCATTGTTGGTAAATATTTTAGAATTAACTGAAAATAAGTTGTAAAAACTTACGCGAGTTAGTAATTGCCACATGTTTTTCATTGTGCTCCGAACCAGTTGATTGTTTTCTGTTTAATCCATTATTAAATGGAAAATGTTGATGGTTTTCAGGGCCGGCGATATTCTGTCTGATTATTTCAGCTTTTTGAAGTTGTTGCATATTTGAACCAAAAGCCTGGGTGGCAACATTATTATTTGGTGGATTAGTATTTACTTGTTGCATTTGGTTCCCTGTTATGAACTGTTGATTGTATGGTATCTGAATTGATGATACCGTCCCTTTCAATTGTTGCAAGCTTTGTTGTAACTGCTTGTTATAAAGGTCTTGTTCCCAAGCTTGTGGAATCTGATTTATCATCTGGGGATATACACCGGCGGCTTGGGCACTAGCTTGCACCGGTACTGCTCCACGCATAGCTTCATAACTTGCTCGTTCAAAATTTCTAGGAAAATCTAAATTCATACCTACATTATTTATAGGTCGAACATAATTTTCAGCGCCAGGTATCGGTGCGTAAATAGGTTGAGAGTGGGCATTATTTAATTGTCCAACATAGGCTGGCACCTGTGATGGATTTAAACCAGTCTGTTGGTTTTGCAGCTGGCCTTGCATGCCCGTCAACGCTGATGCCCCATTGGCTGCTGCTAGATACCTTCTAACATATTCCTCTGGGAACGGTATGGAAGCTAAAATGAAATGTTTATATAAAGACACAAGTTCTAATAGGTTTATAACACGTTACAATTATATCACTTACCTACTAGCTTTGAGCAACAAACGAAAACACAAATTGCGTTTAAAAGTACAGACATCTTTGTAAGTTACATCGAGACTGAATCCAACCACTCTGAACAATACTAAAATGGCCCCTTATTATTATAAACCACAAGACTAATGTAAATAAAATACGAGGAAAGCTGTGCAAATATTTGCTTTATAAAGTATTGGGTTCATTATAATCAACACGCTTGTATCTTTGTATTTTGCGTCATTTGATCCATTTCAAACATTTTAGCGCCTCTTCAATGTACTTAATATAACATCCTTTACTAACATCTCTTCTATTGCGTTTGTTCTAGAAGCTTCTATTTTTTAAATATTATCACCATAATTATTATATTTTATTCAAATTTTTTTATTGAAATGCTGCTATTATTATTTTTGATAGCTTCTTCTTACTAGTTCTTTAGTCAAGTTAACCTACATTATAATACTTTTTCAAATTCAAGTTTAATTTTGGGAGCTAGGTTAAAAGTTTTTAAAAAATAATAAAATGGTCACGTACCTACATCCACGTAAAGAACTAACTTCGTTATATAAATTTAGCAGACTAAAGAAAATCCAATCAAAGAACGTTCTCGTAACCTTTTTATCGAATAAAACTTACTTCAGGGCAATTTTCTGTTCATCGTTGCTATTTTGGTCCGACCTTTTTGTTCGAGAGTAAAATACTTCAGAAGTATCATTGTGACCGTATTCCCTATTGCATTGGTCAGAAACTCAGCATTGTTTGAAAATGTTTCAAGTTTATATTAATACAGGAGATACAAACTTCAGAATTTGTTTTATACATTTTCACAAACATTTTAGATACAAACTTTCGATTGCCTAGTTAGATTAAGTTTCCAGTTACTGGTTTCCCAGTACCAGTTACTGGTGGGTAATGTATAAAGGTTGGGTTGTGCGTAGCGTGGGAGTTTTAGTCGTGTACACCCGGTATTTCTTAGTTGTACATACCCGGTATTGGGGAGTACGAGAGAGTCTGACTTCGTCGTCGACAGTCGTCTTCCCCGACATGCGAGGTATACCTTAAAAAATTACCCACATTAAAAAAGTAGAATACTTAGACAAGAATCGAATAGCATTTCGTTCGTATGCGCGACGTATTGCATCGTATTATTACGTAATAAGTACATAAGCATTGACAAGCAATGCCCAATGTGATTCGATTCGACTCTGCTTGGCTCCTTCAATTATTTGTTTTATGCTAATTGATAACAGTTGTATTTTTAATATTTTCAAATACTAGTGTTGTTAGTATTATCTTTCAGACGATTTATTAAATACAATTTTCGTCATGATTCTTTCAGGTTTGAGACATAATAATATATCTCATAATAACCCTATAATTAATAAAGATTTTAATAAGCATCACGTACACAAACTGTGAACATTGAACACGTGTTCTATTATAAATTCAGCGAAACATCTTTGCAAATAATTATTGTAATTTTCTTATAAACAATTTGATACTATTGTAGATAGGTAGGTAGGTACGACGACACTACGTACTTATTAATTTTAACTATATTTACATTAAATAATCAATTGTTCAAAATTTTTTTTAAAATTGAATTTCGTTACTTTATTTTATACGTTTACGTTTTAGTTATACATTTACGAATTATATTTACGCTTAAATTAAAACAAAAATAGTTTTTTTTTGCGATAAAAAGGGACAATAAATTGTCCATATCGATTTAAGGACTCTGTCAACTAAGACACGTTTTCTTACTGCTGATTCAGTATACGTGTCGAGAAGTACGTGACATCAATCCAAGAATACTCGAAACCACGTTCTCATAATAATTTTATTTTAATATTTTGTGTGTGTAGGCTTTTCTGTCCACACACAGGTAATCTTTCTAAAGGACACCCGAGGGATTCTAGTTTCCACTTTCTTTTTGTGGAGAAAAATAATATTTTATTTGAAAAAAAATTTTAGGTTATCTCCAAATTCTGCAATATTTGATCAATTTCGCAAGTTTGGATAATTTCGAAACAGGCATTTTTAATTACTGCCACAGCCTACTTAATTTTAATAATTTCATTATTCATAATAATTTATTACGCCCGCGCCAGTTGCAATATTAATTTTATTTAAAAAAAAATATATAGGTACATTTTTACCCATAACAAAGAATCCCAATAACGCTCAAATGGCTAATTTTGAATCTACGAATTGTAGAATTGTAATTCTAATTGTATATTAATAGAGATAGATGAAACTAGAATTTAGTACTTTCTTTTTTAATCTTTTGCGTTAGATTGCTCGTTTATTAACGAAGGTTTTAAGTTTTTTAAGTTGATATATCTCAATGTATTATTATATAAATATAATTGAAATATAGCTATTTCAAGACGATCTATATTTTGATTATGATAAGTAATTTTTCTCGATATTAATTAAGGGTCGTTTGCATCAGAACTTTAACTATTACTTTTACGGCAGTGACGACCGTTAAACGTTTACATTTACTCCACACGCTTTGCAATATCGTGTAAATTCATATTGTTATCGTTAAAATGGTGGCTGATCTCGAAATATAATAGAAAAACATATTTAGCTTCTTTTCATACATTTGACGTTAGCAACATTGGTTTGACGATTACTTTAACTTTAACCAAGCCAATTTCGCTACAGCCCGTTCACATTTATTTTACCTCTGACAGATGTCATTTTAATTTTCCGTTAGGTTGGCAGTACTTGCTATGAAGTGTATCGGTCGTTTCGTGCAGCTTCTCTATTATTCTATTGTTTCGGTGATTATTTAAGCTTAAAAGATGCCAAAAAGGATTCAAAGTAGCGGTAGAGAAATTGTACTGTCCGTGCGTGATTTTTGTGAAAGGGAAAAGGCTAATAAAGCCCCTCTAATCCCATTTGAAAATGTTCGTCAGCGTGTAGCTGCCATGACAGGTATGTAAAATAGTGCTACCAACAATTAATTTTTCCCCGTATTAGTGGTAGTTCGTAATGACGCAGTACAGTTTGTACTATCGACAACTGGGATTTTTCAAACTTCAGTCACTGTCGTGTATTAATACTTTCATTGTAATCTTAAATCTTACAATAACAACTAAAAGTTCCCAAGTTCAGTGATTTCATACGTAATTTGTTTTTAAAATGTACTTATTATTTATTTTTTTAAATCTTTTATTTTTATTATTTCAGGTATATCTGAGAAAACCGTCAGTACTATTACTAAAGAAGGTGAGGTTGCAGCTTCCACATCACAAAAGATTTCTACACCTAGAAAAAAACGTAATCAACAAAAGAAAATTAATTTAGATGACTTTGATCTCTGTGCAATCAGAAATAAAATACACTCTATGTACACAGTCAGAAAAGAGGTACCGACTTTGGGAAAGCTATTAGCTGAGTTAAGAATTGACATTAACTTTAGTGGCGGTCGGACCACATTATGGAAAATTATTCGACAAATAGGATTTCGTTTTAAAAAATGTGGCTCTAAAAGAAAACTACTTATGGAACGATATGATATTGTAGCTTGGAGACACAGATATTTAGACGTTTTGAGACAAAATCGTACTGAAGGCCGACCTGTCGTATTTCTTGATGAGACATATATACACGCTTCGTACTCCGTTAAAAAATGTTGGCAAACTGAGGATGAGGAAGGTGTCCTAAAAAGCGACTCTACTGGTGCGCGCTGGATTATTGTTCATGCAGGTGGTGAAATGGGTTTCATACCAAACGCGCAATTGATATTTAAATCACAATCAAAATCGGGAGATTATCATGACGACATGAACAAAACCAATTTTATGAAATGGTTAAAGGAGAAATTGATACCCAATTTACCGCCTAACAGTTTAATAGTTATGGACAATGCGCCTTATCATACTGTTACGGTAAATAAGGCACCAACAACAAACTCTTCTAAAGCCGATATGCAAAATTGGATCAAAAGTAAGGGATTATCTTATCTGCCTACTATGGTGAAAGCTCAACTTTCTGAAATTATAAAGGATCATAAAGAAGCTCCAATATACGAGGCTGACCAATTGCTTGAGTCTCATGGACATAAAGTGGCTAGATTACCACCATACCACTGTGACTTAAACGCCATAGAGTTTATGTGGAGCCTTTTAAAAAGGCGAGTAGCCAGTAAAAACGTAGGGCAGGAAGCAAGCAGCATTGTAAAATTAGCTGAAGAAGCATTCCGATCTATTACTGCGGAAGACTGGCAAAAGCAATGCGAACATGTACGTCACCTTGAAGATAAGTTCTATCAAACAGATGGATGTATGGATGCTGAAATTGATAAGTTTATCATAGAACTTAATGACGAGTCTGATACAGAATCAGACAGCACTTTTGAAGATTCAGGTTCATCTGATAGCGAGTTTTCTCCATTAGCTGTCCGCCTGGATCACTCTTATTCAAAATAAAATTAACGAAATTAAATTATATTGTATTAAATTACTCGTAAACACTTTAGGTACATATTTAAAGGTCTACCAATATTCAACTCTGTTTACAATAAACTTAAATAAAGTTTGATTTTTAATAAACTTATAATACGGAATTATATTGAAATATTTAAAATAATTCGAACAGGGAAGTCGTGGAAACCAAATGTAGCAACACAGAGCTCAGGCTAGCCAACCTAATAGCTAGAGGTAAAATAACTGTGAACGGACTTGTAGTTACGGTTAAGGTTAAAGTAACCGTCAAAAATGACAAGCACGGCGATGCTGCCTTCTGTGGTGCAAACGACCCTAATAATATTTATCTATAATAATATTTCAACTTATTTTTTTATTGGCAACTTTAATAAATCAGTTTGAATTCAACAATGGCACTAATCTTCATAAATTTGCTTCGTTTATTAATTTTTGTTCTTATTAAATTAAAAATTAAATAATTATTTATGAATAATTATATATAAAAATTCAGTTTAAAATAATATTATCAATTATTTATTTATTGCAATTTTATGAAATATTCAAATGCTGAGGTTGGATCGTGTAGGTTTGATTTATCTTACACATTTTTTTCTGTTTATTTCTTCATCATAAATCAATAATAGCACATTATTATTTAATGCTAATACAAGTACATATTTAATGAATGAGAATATTTTACAGTATTTTGACAAAAATAATTTGAAACGCGATTTTGACAGCTGCAAAACCGACTTGTCTGTGGTTAGTTCGCGTAGTTCCGTGGTTCGTAAAAAAATTATCAAAAATGATAATGGATTTAGATTCTATCTAGGCCGTACATGTAATTAGTAGGCTATAGTTTTACCGTTAACTTAACATCTCCAAACCCAATCATTTAACTAAACCATTAATTTGGTTATAGTAACCATTCCCGAAAGTCGCTGAAACTAAGAATGTCTCATCAAACTGGAATTCAAGGTTAGTTCTATTTATCAGGGATTAGCTATTAATAAATTCTACACAAAAACAAATGTCGTATAATGAATGCATGTTTGTAAGCAAGTTTTAGCATATTCCCACCTCACTGTTCACATTTTTCTCAGTTCTTTGTTTCAACTTTGAAAAGGGTGTGGATTTGTACATGTTTAAAATACCGAATCTAGTTCTTCCTTAGGTTTTGAGGAAGCCTTATATCATACTAAATACTTAGATCAAATAATGTTGCTAAATATTCTTGACATTTTTAGCTAATGCAGAATTGAAGAAATATTTTGGAAAGTGCAGAGAAGGGAAAATAAGAGTTCTCAAAGTTAGTATAGAAAATGGTTAGTATATAAAATATACCTAATTTATATTTATTATTATTAAATTGATGAAATAGGGGTGAGGATTGAACCTATGCCCTCCGTTATATACACAGACGCTCTGACTACTGATTGTGTAGCTTACACAGCTATTCACTTCATTTGACTGCATTCCTCTGTTCTATGTTTCCATCGACAGCCCTTCTTTGTTTTTGTTCACTTTCCATCATAATAATTGTAACAATATTACAGTTCTTGTCGCTTAGTTATTCTTGCCCATCTTCATTACAGCTAATAATAATGATTATGTCTTTAATAAATTTTCAGAGGAGCTTTGTTTGTCTAAACACTGTCCGACAAAAGGGAGTTGGGAGCAAGATTTTGATAAATATATACCATCATTAATTGTAGAAGATCTACCATGTTTCATTTTATATAGGTAAGAAATTTCTATTGTTATTGTAGGTACTACTCATCAAGGCTTTATTTAGGCTAATATCATGAATAAATATCATATTTCACACTTTAATGAGTTGTAAATTATGAGGTAATGTGAATTAATAAAACTTCAAGGCTATCGTTTACTCACATATTGATAAATGATGATGGTAAAAAAAAAAAGCTATGTATTCAATATCACTGTGCCGGAAGAACAATGATGTAACTGCACTGGTGTTGAAATTTAGGGTTGAAATTAGGGTGATTAAATACCTGGTAAATGAAAGTAAAGTATGTACAAGTATTCTTCATTCTCCCAATATACCATTATTTTTTGTCACTTACACCCTTTTTAATTATACGTTTTATACAACCGCAATTTTTTTTATTCTGTAAAATTGAAGTTTTTGCATTTACATCACTGTTCTTCCGGAATGGTGATATGATCAAACACTATGTTCCTAGTATAATCCAGCTGTATGTTATATTACATACCCCCAAATGATTATGAAACAATTCTCAGTTCAACTTAGAAAAATTAAAAAATTAATCACTGTAAATTATCCTGTAACTTTTCACATATTCCTATGCAGCTAAGAGCTTTGTTGCTCTGAATTTTCTGATTTGAGTATGTTCTAAGAATTTTCTATATATGTATTTATATTGGTAGTTAACCCATTAATAACCCAATAAAAGAGAGCACTCTCTAATGCGTGCAATAGTGATTAGTATTCGCAAATGGCTTTTGACTGAGAACCCCTGCAAAGTGGGCACTTAATCTGTGAGTGTGTTTAGAATGAGCAGGCTTTTGTTTTAATCTATCCTATATCTTCACTTTAAAATCTATTTAATTTAAATACACACTATACAGTTATACTTGCCCGCCTTTTACAGATTTGATACAACAAATTCATTAGGACATGAATGGTTATTGCTCAGTTGGTCACCGGATAGTGCACCCGTTAGACAAAAGATGTTGTATGCTTCCACTAAAGCGACACTCAAACAGGAGTTTGGTTCGGCTCACATTAAAGATGAAATGCATGCAACAACAGAGGTATTATTACATTTTTACTTATCTAACTGATGTCCTGCCGGAGGTTGCTGAAAACCATCTCTGTCCAACAGTGGACATGTTACCACTAAAACTGCTAAGCAAATGCAAGCTCCTAATGTACACTCATTGTGTAATCGTCGATTTGCTGCTGTTTGGATTGCAAAGCTTTGGTTTGTATGGTTTTATTTGAATGTGGAATTGTTACTGTCATTCAAGCTGCTCTTTAGTCTAGCAATTTTTTTTTTTAACACATGAGGTTGATACATTGATTTGCCCATGCTTGTACTGTGTGGCAACTGTTCCATGGTCGGTATTAGTTAGTTTTAACTGTGTAGACAAGACTGAACATGAAGCCAGAGCAAAAGACCATTGTCACTAGTGTAGTATTAAATAAATTTTTCCAGAATGAGGTGAATCTGAAAGGTTATCAAAATCATCTGAATGGTATTTGTGCTCCGGCACCTCTCACAGAGCGGGAAGAGGCTCTCAAGGAGATGCAACAAAGTGGTGTCAATACCAATCATTATGGGACTGACTCTAGGTAAAACCATTATTGTTAATAGGATTCTGTAAAGCTAGTGTAATGAACAGAAACAACTGCTACTACAGATAAATTTCTACAGGCAACCGTTGCCTCCACTGTGCTTGAAGAGACAAATGTGCACCATCCAGATTGACAATACACACTCCTCTACTTTCAAACTGTTCTTGAAGCGCAACAAGGTCACATAAGGGGTGTTACATTCGAAAGAGGTCGTACTACTGGGTTATCCATTCGCAAAACAATGTTATAGAAAAAGTTATACTTTTATACCAGTTAGAGATTACATTAAAGTGTCAAAACTGTCAATATTACATAAAACAAGTGGGCGAGATGCCTCTATGGATAGTGTGTCTAATAAGCCTAATTGCTTGATAAAAAAGCTATTTTTAATATTGGTATCCTAAATAAATATTAGAATATTTCTCTGGAATATGTTAGCTTAAATAAATATTTATTCCAATGTTTCCAGACAATCTACGCTCGGTGGCGTAGCTTTCCCAATAACGGGAGAAGCTAAACAAGCAATATCTGATCTCCAAAAGGGTTCCTATAATTATCTGCAATTTAAAATAGATTTAGATAAGGAGGAGATCAATTTATCAAAGGCTGCTAATATAGAGTTAACAAGTCTTCCACAACAAGTACCAAATGATGCAGCACGATATCATATTTATATATTTAAACATACACATGAGGGTGACTACACTGAGAGTATTGGTTTGTATTTTTTATATAATAACTCAGCTTTGTAGTAAAATCTTTCGCTGTAAAGTTAAAGCGCGATTCATAAGTGGGTACTACTATAGGGAAATGTCTGCTACGGAAGGTAGTTATCTTGAGAATATAAATGTACACCGTCCATTGACAGGGCACACTCCTTTCTTGTGTCCAGCTACTTTCAAGCTAAGCCCAAAAGTCCAACTAGGTCACTGCGCAGCATTTAACATGAAAGTAGTGGTTCTACCCCAGAACGGCAGTCTGGGCTAATAACTATTTTTTATTTCTATTCTATCTATCAGTATTTTTTATTATTGTAGCTCGCCATGTGACAACACTCCACCCGATGTAAAGCTAGAGTGCGGTCCGTGAATGAAAACAACTGCTACTACAGAGAAATCTCTACAGGCAGCAGTCGCCGCCACTATGCCGGCTTGAAGAGACACACTCCTCGTTATATCTGGCTACTGTCAAACTATTTCCGAAACGCAACTAGGTCACTTCATGGGTGTTACATTTGAAAGTGGTGGTACTGCCCCAGGACGGCAGATTGGGCTCTAATAGCCATCATCAGTCTGCCTACCACTGTTTAATAGTGCCTATATGCACTGAGCGACCAAAGTACATATAACAAAGTTACATTGGTACTGGTCAGAATTTAGTGAGGTTCGACTACAGAACTCATCGACCGTGAGTTCACGCGTCTTATCGCTAGACTAGTCGCTCTAAAGTTTGCCTACCACTCCTTAAAATAGTATTTTATACCTAAAATAGTAATTGCTCACAAAGCCTCGGAATCAAGCTCACGATTTTGCAGGCTGAGTGATGTGAAATATTGAATATGCTTTCTTAATTAGTGTTTAAATATTATAAAATCATACTTCTCCCTTTTTAGTTTTTAGTTTCACATAATGGTAATTGAAGACAATTGGACCATAATGTTAACCATTTAATTTCAGTGTTCATTTATTCGATGCCTGGATACAGCTGCAGTATTAAAGAGAGAATGTTGTATTCGAGTTGTAAAGCGGAATTCTTAGATATTATTGAGAGGACGGGTCTGGAAATCACTAAAAGAGTGAGTTATTTCTATTCCAATGTATTTAGACTAATTGACAGGACGCCTCTGTTGATTATAGTTTTTAATAAACGTTTAAATCGTTTATTTTTAATACAATCACTAGTTTTAATATAGGTAATACTGTAAGTGTAACACTCGTGAAGTTATCCAGTCTAGTCTCGTTAACTTGAAAGTAGACAAATTATAACGATAGGGGTCGGCCGTGTGGATCTGGGTTGTAAAAACTTGTCCTATTAAGTACGGTTATCTAATTCTAAAAAAAAGTCCTATTTAAAACGCAGAAACTGCATTTTTTTTAAATTATACACGTTGAATACAAATATACAATCGTGTATAGTCAATCGCGTTTTAGATACCTAAGCACATTATGCAGTTATGATTTATTTAGTTGATTTTACTAATGTATTTAATGTTATTCCTCAGTTGGAGATAGACGATGGCAAAGAGTTGACTGAAGCATATTTATATGACGAGATACATCCGAAGAGAAATTTACACCGTCCTACATTTGCCAAACCCAAGGGCCCTCCTAATCGTGGCGCTAAAAGAATTACTAAATCTCAGCCAGTTTAGTAGACAACTATAGTTGGCTTATTTTAGCTTCCATGACTTGCATTTTTATTAGTAATATTTGGATAAGATAGCTAAGACTAAACATCTTAACTATCCGGTTCATCTTAACTGCACAGGCAAGAAAATAAACGAGACTGCACAGGGGAAGTTGGGTGTGCGGGCAAGTTTGTGAAAACCAACTAACCACGCCAGTCACCTCCACAATCCAGCCTGCACAATCCAGTACTCAAAAAATTAAGGTAGTAAAAGTAAAGCCAAATTTTAAAAAAATGGTGAAAAGAGGTACAATAGGAATGCAAGTCGAGTGCGCTAAGTCCCCATTATGTTTAAATGAGATTCAAGTAATATTAAAAGTATAATGGCGTAAAAAAAATAATCCGTAATTTATTTATTTATATTTATGTAAATAATAACCTAATGGACTAATCATGATAGCTTTTTTAAATTTTGGTGTCAATAAAATCAATTTACACTAAAAATATATTTACTTACATATGAATTTTTGAATTACTCTCAAAAAATATAATTATTTTTGTAGTACCTACTTATTTTTTATTTGTAAGATATGTGATCAATTTTAGACAATATAAATGTTAATTAGTAATTAATATTAAAATAACACTAAGAATGTTTAAATAAACGTAAGAAGTGGCAGGCATCACTTTCAAATGTAACACCCGTGAAGTGATGCAATCGCATTTTGAGGTCAGTCTGTAAGTAACCAGGAGCATTGTCAAGAGAGGGATGGTTCACATTCGTCTTAAGCCGGCATAGTGAAAGCGACTGCTGCTTGCAGATATTTCTCTATGGTAGTAGTTGTTTCGGTAAGACGGAATGTTGTCATATGCAAAGCTACAATAAAAAAGAAAAGTAAACGTACAAACATAATTCTAGAAAATATTTTTGATTCCACTCTCGGTTTTAATTTATTTTTATTCACTTTGGTGCTGTTTTTTCTTTTAAATCAAAAATGAAATGTATTGAAATTTATTTTTATGTTTAGCAAATTTTATTTAATATTATGTCTAAAATGAATTGCTTGCCTATAATTTTAATAATAATTATTACAGTATTGTAATCATTTTGTTTTATTTTTTATATTTACGGACTATCCCTAAATTGAATCCACCACCATTCCTGGGTAGGACCTGTCAAGTAAATACGCATTTTAGTCGCGATCGGTTTGGGAGTCCAGGTGTAACGACGCAGCTTCTCGAGGTGGCGCTGGTGTTGCAGAGTACTGCGTACAGACATTTCCCTCCACTCGTTCATTTACTCTAGTGCAGGGATGCACAGACCGCGGCCCGCCGGTCGAATACTGGTGGCCCGCCGACAGCAAAAATAATACTCTCGTACATTCGAAAAATATTGAATTCTATTCCAAAATAAAACAAAAAAAAAAATGTTAGAAATTATCGACATTCAAAACAACCAAGATTTACGCAACAAATTCAACGAAGGAGACTTGCTGATCTTTTACCGCTGCATTGATAAAAATACGTACAAAGAGTTGCGCATAAACGCTCTGAAAAGTGCCAGCTTATTTGGTTCTACCTATATGTGTGAACAAACCTTTTCAATACTAAATAATAATAAAACAAAAAATCGGAACCGCCTTGCAAATGAAAGTTTGGAAGCAGTTTTACAAGTAAATTTGAGCCAAATATAAAAAAGATTGTAAGCACTATGCAGTGCCACGCTTCAAATTAATAGATTCTTTTTCAATTTTAATACATTATTATCAATACTTTATTGTCTTTAATTACCTATACTTCTGGCGGCCCGCCATCAGTTCATGATTTGCCCGAGTGGCCCCTAGTCTTAATAAGTCTGTGCATCCCTGCTCTAGTGCATTTAATGTACCCCTTGGTCACGTCACGGGTCTCAGGATCGACGAGACTCAATTCTGACCGGTACCCATTGATATATACAACTAGATGTGCAACAACGCTACCAATGTGACGCGAGAGAAAAGAGGCCACAGCCACGTTTAAGTTCTCTGTCAGTATTTGACTTGACGGCAACATTGCCAAATCGTTTGAAGCGGCCTACGGTTTTTTATGTCAGATGTATGAAGTTTGCACCTTTAGTACATATCTCTATGCCGGCACCTATGTACTATGTAACTATGTACTGTTATATGTACTTTTGGTTTTTCAACGCTTGTGATACAAGCACTGTTAAAAAATAAAACTACGATTTTAAACAAACAAAATTAGATATTCTATTAACTAGTATTTACAAAATAAACAATATATTAAATTTATAGCTCTTCAATAGTTTTTATTCCGGCTTCTTGTACTTTTAGATCATGGTGTCTTGTCAAATCATCATGCTTTATGCCAGCTGCTTTCTCCTTTGCTTCATTGTACTGGTTCTCCCTGAAAAAATTTTTTTACACATACATTTTTTTAAACATACATTTGCCGTTGCATCGATTGAACAAACGAACTCAACCACAAAGCACTGTCGATAGAAATCAGATAGAAACGGAATTTCGATGTGGTTACGTGAAGCGCCAATGGCTGGCCAATTTTTTACTGTTAAACTTTTATTATAATTAATTATAAATAGTAACAAAAAGTCGACTATTTAAAAAATAGATAACAAGTAATAATAGTGAATGCATTGAAAGAATTTGTAATGCAATAAGTTTTATGTCAAACTCACTCACTCACTGAAACTGTAATATGGAGGGAGCATCTTGTCATATATTATCTGAACTACAGCAGATTTAGGTCCCAGAAAATATTTAGCCTTTTCAGCTTAAGAAAATATTACCTTTTTTCTTTGATAGAATAAAACAATTTTCTAACATCTTCCATTTGTATTCCAGTTAGTTTAAGAATACCTACAATCGCTGTTCCTGCTATTAAACTTAATGCTCCACCTGAAAAACATTTTTTTGTTTTGTTATATATTTATTTTATATATTATATATTATATATATATAGTTATATAAATAACAAATATTTTGTTATACACAACAAACTTACAGTATCCAAGTAAAGCAAAAAAATATTAATTTTTCTATTATACCTAATATGTATATCAAAAATTCAACAAGAATTCACGTTCATCATGCCAGCTAGAAGGTTGCTACCTAGAAAGGGTTTCATGCAAAGCGCTTAAAATACTAACAATTTCAAGTTTGAAGCAAAACTGATTTATATCTTAAATACTCACAGGTAAAAAATGTAATACAAAATTTAGAACTGTCAAACAATTACAATCTAAATACATAATAGAGATTTTTTGCCTACTAATGCCAGCGGGCAATGCTAAGCGAGCTAAACAGTCATTACGGCCACCACAGAGGTTTAAGAAATGTATAATAAATAATATTAGCATTTATAATAATACTCACCTAATCCAGCACCAACAATTGATGCGGCAAGTCCTAAATTAGCCTTATACAAGCCACCAGTGATTGTACCAGCAACAACATATTGTAGTATTGATGTATCACCACGATACATTGATATCACTGTTGATATTACACTGAAAAATAAGATACAACTTAGATAAGTCAATTTTAATGTTTCGAAAGCTTTATAGGCATTGTAGTCACATAGAGACTGAGTAACATAAATTTGCATAAAATATTATACATAAGATATTTTTCCGATTATAATATTTTACTGAAATTCTATATAAGTACCACCACTTTCGAATGTAACACCCGTGAAGTGACTTTGTCGCGTTTCGGGAATAGTTTGAAAGTAGCCAGATATGTGTGCACTGTCAATCTGGATGGTACATGCTCGTCTCTTCAAGCCGGCATAGTGGAGGCGACTGCTGCCTGTAGAGATTTCTCTGTAGTAGCAGTTGTATCCATTCATGGGCCGCTCTAGGGTTACATCAGGCGGAGTGTTGTCACATGCCGAGCTACAATAAAAAAAAAATACATACTGAAGACATCCAGTGAAAAATGCTATTCTCCACCCGTAATGATAACCGCCCTTGGCAAATGCAATCAACACAAAGTCTTGTAGTTTTTTCTGAAATATTTTTAGATAGAAATCAGTGGTGTGGCTACCCAGCTGAGTAGTAGGTGGCGGGGCCACTTGGGAGCTGATGATTGGTTCCAACAAAAAGGAAAATAATATAAAGATACTACAAGTTTTTGAGAGCACCTGGAGTCTGGCCATTCAAAACAGCAGCTGTGAAAACTCCACTGTAAACCGACTTCCACGGCAGTGTCTGCAGCAGAATATTCAGTCGCTGCTGCCCTGATGTTTCAATGGCCAAGGTCTTAACTTTCTTTCTAAAATTGTGTTTATCCAAGTATTAATGTGTAATAATGGTGGATTATCTGTTAAGAGTTTGTGTTCCCTCCAAAACAACCTTAACCTAAAACCCCCACGATGTAACTGAAGCTGTTGATTTGTCTTGTGTTTACGGATTAAACATTTTATTGTAAAATATTTGTGTTTTAGAAAACAAAGCTTACTTAAATTATATTCACCTGAGCTTGCAATGTTGTTTTAAATATAGTAGCTTGATTAGTTTCTATAAAGTATAAATAGGCCTCCCTGGATTTAATAAATCCTCCATAACAAGCACCGATGAAGAAGCCAGTAATCGTTATTTGGATGCATGTATGCAGTTCTACTGATATCTCATCTAATTCGCTAAAAATATATATAGTTACTAGTTTAATACAAATAATTTACTAATTTTATACAACCCAATCCTCACATGATCACGCTCCAGATGATATTAATCTAGCCTGCGGTCCATAGCGAAAACAATTGATGTCATAAAGAAATGTCTGTAGGCAACAATCGCCCCCACTATGTGTGAGGAAAGTGAGGAGTGAATTGAGGAAATTACCAGCTTGACAACGCTCAGAACCCATCCAGAGACGCGGTTAAGTCATTTACTAGGCACTCCACTTTAAAGTCGTGATTTTTACCTCTGCCTACCACTCTAAGTCCCTTCAACTCAATTACAAAATTAAAATAAGAATTACTTTCTGCGGAACATTTTCTTTACTCCTTCAATTCCAGTAACAGTTTCTTGAACGTTACTTTGATATTTAACTTCATCGAATTCAGATCTATTTTCAATAATAGGAAACAACGCCACCGGTGTCGTCCTAACGACGGTTCTCAACATTCCAAGTAAATGGATTCTGCTGTACATTGTATCTATCCTATTTCTGTTTCAATAAACCATCGCAAAATATTAGTGCTTGAACCACAATATAACCTAAAATCTGTGCCTAAAATCAAAATGACAGTAATTGATCACAGACTATGTAGATCGTAGACGGTAGACATTGGTGACGATAGGATAGAGGCCAAAGAGTATTGTAACTATAAGGTAAGAACAAAGATAATATAAAATAGATTGCTCATCGGTACGTTTTTGTTCCAAACACAACTAGCCGATTTGAAGCGGGAGGGGAAGAAAGCTTCCGCGCGTGCTAATGGCTGACGCTAAATCACATGATTCTCTAGTGAAGTAATTAAAAATATCGATAATTATTTGGATTTGTATAACTAAGGGTCGTTTGCACCAGAAGGCCTTAGTTAACTATTACTTTTACACTTACTTTAACCGTTACGTTTACATTTGACTTGGTTAAAAGCAAAGAAATTGGAATACAATTATATTCCAATTTCTTTGGTTAAAAGTAAAGTAATTGTCAAACCAATGTTGCTAACATCAAATGAAGCCAAATATGTTTTTCTATTATTTTTCGAGATCAGCCATCCTTTTAGCTATAACAATATGAATTTACACGATATTGCAACGCGTTTGGAGTAAATGTAAACGTTTAACGGTCGTCGTCGCCGTAAAAGTAATAGTTGAAGTTACTTTAACCGGCCTTCTAGTACAAATCACCCTAAGTTTTTATTTTTTTATGCCAACAATCCCTACAATCGTGACAATACGATATAAAGACGTAATATCTTAAAGATTGGCTTGAGATGCAGAATGGGTTCGATTTTGAAAGAAAACAGGTGGTATGATTTTAAATATCTTTATTTTAATATATTTGGCATTTAATATATTATACTTGGCAGATGTGAAAAGTTTAGAAAATAATAATAATATTAAACTCCCCTCTCCCTTTATCTCTCTCGTGCGCCTTCGGCTTTGTTCGTAGAAACAGCGCGGGAAAGGGAAGAGACAGACCAAGTAATGTCTAAAAGCAAGAG